>OX336894.1:10061386-10661386 GCA_946959425.1 Argyrosomus regius | reverse complement strand
TTACACAAGAAGTCATTTCAAGACATTAGGGCACAGTAGCTCCCATAGGTCAGGTTTCTCTTCATTAAAAATAGTTGAACTGCAGGTACAAAGGACAGTGTGCAGAGAAATGAAAGGCATTGTGAGCATAAAGTAAAAGGCCAAGATAATGAGACTAGTCCATGACAAAAATAACCTCAGCCAACACCAGCATGTATGACAGATCTGAATACCAGCATTTTGTCCCAGAGCTCCCTCAGCAAGCCTCATTTCAACACTGGCTGTGCTGATGGGTTTATCTCTCATATACCCACAGCTCTGCACAGCCTGTCTGCTTCCTAACCAGCTGTAGGTCCCATGGCCTCCCTCTCTGTTCCATTCACTGTCAGGAGCACAAAGGTTTACTCAATCACTGGTTTCCATGCATGCAACAATAAGCATATGGTCACATCAGCCAAGTGCAAACCCCTTTTCGCTTTCTACATGCTGTCACTCTATCTGTCTCTCTCAGAAACACACACTCGGTTTCTATTTTCTTCTCATACTGTACACGCCCTGCATATTTTTCTCCATCTCACGCAGAACCATCGGTTGGTGCATTGGGAGGTTAGTTAACCTTTATAGGCTATATTCTATGAACAACAAATCACAAATCAGCAAATCAAATGAAAAGACCAAAAGGAACAAAGTGTCATTCCCCATTCTCTCAGATCCAAGCCCATTTGACATAAATCTTTTTTTAAAAATGGTCACAAATACATTTTTAATAATGGTTATGTAGTTTCCTAAAACAGCTGGGCACAATACATTTTGATTAAAACTACAAACAGGACTAAATAATTTGATTTATTGGGGACTATTTTCAGTCAAATATGCTAGCAGCTGCAACAAAACCATGTACCTTGTAATGAAGAAACATGTCACTTAGTGCAACACAGTTTGTTTTCATGTGACTTTTAGAGTTTAGAAGACTATTCTCGTGTATACAGATGGGTAAAAAAAATGAAAGGAAAAATCAATAAAGAATATTTTCTCATTAAGGTGTTTACCCCAAGCCCCCAGAATAGCTTCAATGCTCATGCTTTAGTACTCGAGTATATCCAACGCACCAACACATTTCCTCATTCAGTGTTTTGATGATAGTGGTGTGGAGAGCTGTTTAACACCCAAATGTATTCAGTAGAATTGACTTCGAAGGCCATACAGTAGCTGATGATTCACATCATTTTCATATTTAAACAATACAGTGAGTCCCCTTTCCCTATACAAAAGCACCTTCATTCGCCATATTTCCTTTCTCATTTACTCAGGTTTGTCCTTGAATTTGAGACAAACCTATACACTCTACTATGCACATACAATACATGCACATTTACTGTAGTATTCATTTGCATTTTCCAACACTGTACATACTACAGTATGCTGTTTGATGTTAAAAATATCCATCTCTCTCTTACCACCCTCTCATTGTTTCAGTGTTACTCATTGTTTCATTCCCAATTTTATGCCATACGTCCTTCAGAGTCCCTGCTCATAGCCCCACAGATACAAACTCCTATATGCAACCGTCTTTTGTACAGTGCAACATTATAAAAATGTTGTTGTTCCTCCAATTACACTTGCTGGCTGAGCAAAAATAAATCAAAGGAAAAATGGTGTGAAACTGTGCATGTATAAATTTCTATTTCAGTGTTGTTTTAAGCCTGCATTCCCATCCCATGTGACTCACCTCAAAGTGGGGTGCACGGGGTGAACGTAATTACTTTTCTTGTCTTGTATGCACTTTACCATTCATGCAAACATTTTAACAGGCCGACAACATGACTTCAATTTGCGAGGTCTCACTGTTACATTGTGAGACACTGAATGAATGCTGTGAATGCTTGACATATTTAAAGGGTAAATTGTTTTTCCATTTGTTATAATCTTTGTTTTATTGACTGTAATAGAAACATTGGGCTTACCAGCTGAATTGAGAGCAGGGCAGTGTATCATGATTAAAAAACTGAATTACACTGAGTGGTGGATAAAATGAGTCGATAAGCCCCTTCCTTTGCTTTCAGAAACAATAGGCCTAAACATTTAACTGTTGTTTGGTGTTAGGGAATAAATGTGCTAGGCAAGCAAGGCAGATAACCATGTTAGGAGAGTCATCATCAGCTGAGCCAGGGAGCAGAGAGGCAGAGAGAGAGAGATTTTTCTCTGGGTGCTGATAGGTGGGAATGAACATGGCTGTAAGCATGAAATAAATGATGAAATGATTAAGCGAAGTGAATAATGTGATATTGAAGCATAAGCAGAAAGACTATTTTCAGTGACAAGATAGCTGTACTTTTGTGATGAGTAGGTAAGTCTAATAATTGTGTTTCAAGTTGAGGAGTGTCTTTGAAGTGCACTTCACTTTTATATCATATAGGGTGTGAGCAGCTAAGTTAAAATCAGAGGCTGCTTAGCTCAAATGTATTTTTTTTTATCTTCCTTTTTCTGTTTCTGGCAGATGAAAAATAGAAGCGAGCTGGTCAATGTCAGTGGGTTTCCACAGTTGGAGATTCCCAAGCGTATCGACGCCTGACATCAATGAGGTAAACAGCTCTGGGCGTACCCTATTTACCCAAGGTCTTATGACCTAGAGAGTTATTAAATAATGCTTTTGCAATTGCTGGGTGGATACATTGCTGCAATCTGTCTGACATACAGTGAAGTTAATTTAACCCTAACCCTTTTTTAAATGTATTGCTTGTTGAACAAATAGCTTTTTGAAATGTATTTCACAGTAAATGAAAAAAAAGTACAAATTCTGTCAGAACTGATGTCTGAATATGTAACAAAATATTGTTACTTCCCTAATTACACGATGTTTGATCTCTGATCTAATAAGGTCTTCAGATTTTCATTATTCTGGTTTACATTCAAGCAAGAGACAGAATTACTCATTAAGCCAAATTATATTTATGTAAAACTTTCCTGATATTTGGGTCATGAGAATGTGAGCCAGCACATGAGCTGTTGAGTAATATGTTTAATTGTTTGCCTTCAAAACAAGGAGAAAAGAAAAATGTTAACCAGCAAGGTATCTTGTGTACAAAAGAAGCAGGAAATGGTGTATAATTCAAGTATGTTTAAAGTAAAACAGAGACTGAAAACTGAAGACAAATCTGGATTGTTAATTTTGAATGTCATGGATAATGTGTCCTCAAGTGCTGCCCATCAAGTTACACATTGTCATGGCAACAGCAACAGATCAAGAAACAAGTCAAGCAAAAAAGCAGATAATAAGTCCCCCCAACCACATCCCAGCGGCTAAAATCTTTGTATTTTCAGTCTTTCTTGGTTTCATTTGAGTTACAAAATCTTTCAGTTTGCACACAACTTTTGTTTTTTTCTTTTCTTTGTCTTTTCAGACCTCAAGTAAGGACGTCACTGCTTCACTGCACAGGAATGTCCTGTCATGGGGTGTGTGGAGGGGGCAAGAGGAGAAGGAGAGTGTATCCCTTAGAACAATAACACACTCAGCCTACTCTGAGACTGCAGATTGTGGATCTTGCAGTGGAGTTTCCAACCTGTTCAGGACTGCAAGTGTCCCAGATGTGGTGGGAAGGAGTCCAACGACAACTTTTTCCTCCGTCACCATCGCAGCCCGGAAGGTTTTGCCATCACGTTTCACCTCACAGGACCCTGTGTATCCATCTACTCCAACACAGCATGTGAAGATATCTCCACCAAAACTTCCAGAAACTTTTGGAGGTACACCCACAAGCAGAATGAGAGTGTCAAACTCCCAACCGGACGTGTGCAGACAGAATTCTACCATTGTGACGCCAAATGAGCTCAGACAGGCCCACTCACCAGCTGATGAATTGGCAGTGAGAGATCGAGGAAAGAGGAAAGTACAACTTGTACAACGCAGACTGAGCTACACAGAGGGTGACAGAAAGCAGGACAGAGGTGGCTCGCTTGTGAACCTGCTCTCACAGCCTTCCTACAGGTCTTGTATCCATCTTGAGTTGCCTCTGAGGTTCACTAGGTCTGTCATGTTTTTGGACAAGTCGCTTTCCATTTCTCTTGAGGAACTACAGGGAAGAAGAGCAGGTCAACCTACTTTGTACAGGTCCACCTTGTCTATTCGCCTTGGAGTTTCAACCTGCAGCAGATCCTCTACAGATAACAAACCAGCCAAAACAAATGAGGGTTACAGGAGATCCAGGGCAGCCATGTTGGGCCATAACAAACACATTGGTCGAGGGAGTGGTTTAGGTCACTGCAGAGACCCTCTACCAAAGCAACAGGGCCGCAAGGTCGAGCAAATAGCACCCACTCATGGTGTTAACAGCAAGGCTGATGATTCAGACACACAGCGCCACAGCAATACTTTGGAATTATTGTCATTCAGAGGGCCAAGCCCCTCAAACACAAAGGCTGGAAGGCAAAAGGGGAATGCAGATGAGCCAGCCTTCCTTCCCCGGAGCAATTTCAAGCACAGGCAGCACACTTCCAATATTGGCCCAGGTATGAATTTCATCACCTCGCTTCAGAAGTGGAACTCTAAAGTACCCATGCCAATTGATCTGTATTCTTTCAGTGGCCCATACATCCTTAAGCTATTATAGATACGATCACATTTCCGAGGCGTAACAGCAAGCTGAATGTGGTGCCAAGGTGGTCTTAGATGGAGAAAAGTTTCATTTGTTTCACTCTGCTCCTTACCTTTTCAATTGTACCTCATGGATTGTTACGCCCACCCACCATACTTCCCCTACTATACATTCGCATTGTTTAAACTAAATCCCCACTGGTGCATACATACTCAGTCCAACTGCAGATTTATATAGAGAACAAATACTTTCATTTATCCTCCTCTGACTTCCAACATTTCTATATAAGTCTTAAGTTAGTAGCTGCATCGGTGCATGTATTAACAAAATCTAAAGATGGACTAAATTTGCATAATTTTAAACAACCTTTCTCCAAGTTTCCTTGTACATAAGTAAGGACAAGATCAATGTTATATGAGGGCTATATTAAGAAATGTAATTTGGTTTATGCTACTGAGAAGCTTACTGTTTAATTGTTTGTGGCACGCTCTCTTCAAATGGTATCTAACACAAAATACTAGTTCCAGTGCAACAGAATTGGATGTTACAGTGCATGATTGGTCTTCTAAAAGGTAGTGTAGGAGCCCTGTATTTTGTTTGTGTTTGTGTATTATTCCTCCGAGCCACAGGAGCTGTACTGTAAAGGCCAAGCCTGGCCTTGGATAAGTTCACGCCAATTTATCACAAGGACTGCTAATTTGGGGACAGAAGCAAACAATTTGTGGCTGTCTTCAGATGTTGTGGCTGTAATATTATTTTATGTTGAAACTTATTGAAAGTGACAGACACTACGGAGGAGACGTATAAGAAAACAACACGTTAAGTTGCCAAGTATTGCTGAAGACATTTTCTTTCAATCAATTAGCCGAATTAGCAGCGACAGGCGGCTGAAGTATAATTGTATATGCCATCTTAAAGAAATCTTTTTCTTTCTGGAAATACACTTATCTGTTTTCTTGCCAAACGTTAGATGGGTAGATCAATATGGATGTATGTAAAGATGAAACTACAGCAATGCAGCAGTTACTTTAGTTACTTTAGATTAGCTGAACACTAAAACTAGATACAGGGGAAGAATAAAGCTCTGTTCAGCAGAAACAAAACCCAGCTATCAGCACCTCTAAAGCTCACTAAAAGACCTTTTTCACAGCAGCCATTCTGGCCGAAAATAGTAGGGTAAGCACAGGTGTTACCAATGGCACTAATTAAGGTTCCATTCCATTCAGGTCAAACGGAGTCAGGGTGCTGCTGTGGTGCATTTTGATTCACTGGAACTACAATAAATGGAACGGAACCTTAATCAGTATCATTGGAAACACCTGCATGGCCCTCCTATTTCATGTCAAAATGGCTGCTGTGGAAAAGGTCTATTAACATGTTATATCTCTTTGTTTAATCTGCACAAACAGCAAAAGTGTAAAAAGTGATTGCGGTTTTATGGGGGGTTTATGTGACATCCTGGAGTCTCTAATGGAGGCACAATAATCTCACAGTGATGACAAGATCAAGGACGGGTCACTGCACCAGACCAGGAATTGGTCCAGCTAGTTGTCCTCCCTTGTTTATATTCTTTATGCTAAGCTAAGCTAATGGCTGATGGCTGTCACTTCATATTTAAGGGACAGACATGATAGTGGTATCCATCTTTGCACCTTACTCTGCACCAGAAAGCAAATTGTGGTGTTTCACAAAATGTTGTATTATTTAATTTTTTTTATATATATAAGATATTGTGCAGCAGCAAGGGGAAATAAAGCCATGAGACTCTACACATAATATACAGTATATTTACTCTATATGCAGTGAGTAGACATATAGAGGCAGTGGATGTCACAGCCAGCAGGACTCAAAAAATGTGATGTCTCTGCCTGCAGCAGTTTTAGAGTCTTACCTGCCTGCCTCCCCAGTTACATGGACTGTCTCACGAAAAACAACTGCAACACAACACTTTAATTATTAAACCACTCTCTCCACTCATTACAACATTTATTTTCTGCACAGTCCAGTTCAGCTTTTGTTTTTTGGCCTGTATTTTCTTCTTTAAACTTTAGTTTTTTTGCTGGGCACTTCATTTAGTCCAACACCTAAATGGCAAGACATATCCTGTGGCAGTAGCTTGACCGGCGACATTACATTTTTGCGCGTGCTTCCTGAAGCATGTTATGATTCTCTGTCTACATGCTACATGGTCATGGCAGGGTGTTCAGTGGAGATATATATCCCTCAAATCGTAGAGGAATGGGGTTACAGGTGCAGAATGGATGCACTATCATCTTTTACATTATTCATAGGCCACACTCATGTTCCCTCTGGGTTTTTTCTCTCTATGAGTTGTCGGAGGTTGTGTGCGTGTGTGTGTGTGTGTGTGTGTGTGTGTGTGTGTGTGTGTGTGTGTGTGTGTGTGCGCGCGTGTGTGTGTAGGTGTGTGTTAGGGTCAGTTTAAGGTCTGTTCATTTTCCTGCTTCTCCAGATCATAAAAGCTTAGATGGAACTCAAGAACATTGTGAAAATTGTGCTATAACTCAGTCTCAGAGGGGAAGAATACAGTTATGTCTGCTGTATATAAACACCAAACAGTAACAAGTGACATCATGGTCTTTGCAATCCATTAACATTTTTTTTTAATGATGATAACTGCCAAGTTAAATTTTCTAGTCATTTCCCTTCTCTGTGTCTCTCAAGTGGACTCTAGAACATGGAGCAAACGAGCGGGAAGAGACAAGACCGAGGAACAACATGAACATGACTGTCCCACAGAGCCTCAGAAAGACTACACCATGGATAAGATCTGTCCCAGACTGAAGGCTGAATTTCTCGAGGGCACACCTAAGAATCTCAGCCTCAAGGTAGGAGCCACATTTCTGTTGCATTTTTGTTTTGTTTTTTTAAATGACTTGTCTTTTAGGAAATATGGTAGACAAAAGGAACTATAAAGCAATCCTAAACTTCAACTCAAACAGTTTGACCAATCATTCTTTCTGCAGCTTTTAGCCACATCATGGCCTTCATCATCAGATTGAGTTTGTTCTAAGTTGTTATGGAGGTGGTGTCAGTTGTTATCAGGTGACCTGAGAAGACAACTTTGGTCATGGGTTAGTGACCACCGTGAAGTGATCATGTATGTGGGGGAGGTCCTAACCTGTCTGTCTTCAGTGATGGTCTCTGGCATCAATAACAACTCAACTGTCTCCCTGAGCAAACTCCATCTGCTGATGAAGGCCAAAAGATATGACTGAAAGCTCGATAAACTTTCTAGTTGTAGCTAGCCTCAAGCTGCTTGCCTGAAGCAGAGATAAGGAGCGGACTACAAAGGTCTGATAACCTCACAACTTTCTAACTCTACACGTCCAGATATTTTTCATTTTTAAATTTGTAGTCCTGAGACCCAATTGATGCTGACTCAAGTGACATAAAATGAGGTAGTTTTAGCTTTTTTTTTCATGCAGTAGTACTCCTCAAGACCTATATACAGACTTTGATGTGTAAAATCAGTGGAGTACACCTTTAAGTGGATCTTGTGCTAAGAATTTACAGTTTTATAACATATATGCATGGGTGTGTGTGTGTGTGTGTGTGCAATATTGCAATATTGCAAGTAGTTATTTTTCCTATTGAGAACATTTTTAAGACTGTCAGTTGTAACATGGATCATTTTATAAATCATTAAATCATCAAATAAACCATTTTATGCAGGTTCAAGCAAAAAATGAATCCCCAGTACCAAATTGATTTTCTACTTGTTCCGCTGGTTTTGATCCATCAAAGCTGAGAGCTATCAAAGTGGGGCAGCCGAGGATGCAAATGCAACAAATAATGGTTTCACTAAGTACAAAGCCAAGACTGGCAAACTAAAGGTCAATTATGGAGTCGAGAAAATGCCATGAGAAGGACAAAGTTTATGATGAGATATGGAGAAGTGCAGTGTTCGTGCCATGTAACTTTTAAAACTTTAGGAATTATATGTTAGACTATTTCAATTAAGGTTTCTCACACAGAGAATCTCTGTGATATGTGTTTACTCTTGGAATAAACATTATCACAGCAGTGGTGGCATCTCTTGAGGGGTGATTTTTATACTTGGAGACATTTTTGCTTGAGTTGGTTTTTGTCACAGTCTGCCAAGTAGAGGGGGGAATGAAAGAAAATCTTTAATAATGACATGACCTTCAGTTCTTTTTTCTTTCCTTTTTTTAATTATCTCAGTTTTTCTCTCCATCCAGTTAATGTAACATGTTTTATCTCAAGCTGTGAGGTGTAAAGATCCAGTGAGGTGTGTGAGGCTTTCTAAAGGATTCAGATCCCCCCTGTGAGTGAAGCTGTCTTACCTTTATCCCCACAAAAGCTGAGCATAATATTACCATGTTGCCTCCACCTCCTAGCTTTTACAGGGCTATGAAAGGATTCTCAAAGGTTAAGGAATAGATTAAGCATATGTTCAGAGTAGATTCGAACCTAGTGAAGATGTATTTCTTCTTTCTACAGGATTAGTGTTTATGAGTTGTATTGTACTTGTCCTACCTACAAGCAGCACACTGTATACATGTGTCTCCCCGTCCCAGGAGGCTTTGGAGCTCTTCAGGCCAGATTTCATCAGCCGGTCTCAGGGTCGGGTGAGGAGGTTGGAACAGAGGGCTTTGAGAAGGAGAGAGCTGCAGGACTCCAATCCAGACCTGGTGCAGGGCCTCAGGGAGGATCGATTCAAACAAAAGAGGAACTGCACCACACCGGATCCACTTAGCGGTAAGTGCAGCTGAATAACTCTGCCTGAAACCTGGAAAATCACAGGTACACCATTAAGCAAAATACAATTTCGTCTCTCTGGCCAATAGGCAATCAATCAGACAGTTTCTGCTGTCAAAGCTCCCACTGATGACAACAGCATACCAACAGCTGTAGGTCAATATTGTGGGAGTTGTGGAAGTGGAAGTATGGCATTCCCGCTAGTAATGACAGCAAAGCAATACACAGTCTAGTACTTTGAGATGCCTCCCAGGAGTCAGTCCAAAGCAGGCCCTCATCTTCTTCATCAATCTTTTACCATCTGTGATCTGTTGTTACAGCACTTCTGTAGGGACTGACACATTCATCAAACCCTCGGATTGTTGGGATGAAGGCTCCTTCAGTCAGTATATAGTTTTCTGGTGAGAAGAAGAATTTTTAGCCTCAGACATACACTGGGAAATATGTAAATGAGGAACCTGTAGTCACGTCATACTGAAGATGTTGGCTTTAAGAGGAACTACGGACTTTTTCTAAAATAATTCATGTCAACCTCAACAACCTCAGATGGTCTGTAGAAAAAAAGGGAGGAATTTTACATATTATTCTCCTTTTAGTGCTGTGGCAATTATCCAACTTTGCTCTCTGGTGGCCATTATCTAGTACTGCAGGTCAGTTGAAGCATTTTTCTCTTTCAGCAAAGCTCAGTATGCAGGGAATACACACAGATTGAGACCAAACGTGTCTGGAATATAATGATCCCTAAAATACCTTCTTTTTTATTTATTTTTTTCATCCCACATGAAACTGGATTGTAGCCAGAAATCAAACAAGGTCAAAATACAACAAAAAAGCATTTGTCATAGAGCATCATACATATAAATTCAAAAATAGAGATAAAATCTAATCAAAATGCAAAATGCCTAGTTTAAACCAGTATTTTTCAAAAATGCTATCCAACAAGGTAAAACAATTTCCTGTAATTCTACGGCTGTCAATAAATATGAAGTAAACTTTTCACTGAAAACAAACAAGTAACACAATATTACATTTCGCGTTACTGGGTAACATAGTATTTTTCAAAATTGTTGCAATACTGTGACACTCATAGAGGTAGGTGTAATTCAGTTGTATTTTCAGTCCAAACACTGTCAGTGTCTTGTTCATCTTTCTCTCAGGCTCTGACAGGGCTTTGTTCAGTTCAAGTGAGCACAGACCACATCCCCACATTTCTTTCAGCAGCTTTAATTCAGCTGTTTGATTCTCTGTCTGCTTTATGAAAATATGAGGTTTCAAAAGCTAGACAGGGAATTTGATTAATTCTCCACATAGTTCGGGTGATATCAGAGTTCATTAAATGCTTTCTGATTATACCAGCATGATCACTTTTTTCATACGTTCATCACTGCAGATTGTTTGCAGCTATATTTCTTTACAGCGTAGCGGACATCTGACTGCTCATAGTAAAACATTAATAATGTTGGGAGGCAAAACGCTTCAGGTAATCAAAGGGCTCCAACTTAGTTTTGGAAGGTCATGGAGAAGTCATGGGATTGGGCACCTTGAATAGCTCACACTGGTCTCTGACTGAAGTCTGAAATCTAATTATGAAGAAAGAGTCTTGGTGCTGTTGACCTGAGCAGCAGCACTCTGACAATTCACTTCAGTTCAATCTCTGAGCAACAGAATAGTCAGACATAATAGGGCTGGATATGGCTGTGTGCGTGTGTGTGTGTGTGTGTGTGTGTGTGTGTGTGTGTGTGTGTGTGTGTGTGTAACTGTCTGAAAAAGAGAGATCACACACAGCCCTCAGTGTTCATTAACATAAGATTCATTTACATATTAATTCTTATTTGTTATTCCTATGTGTTTGTGTGTGCATGTGCATCTTTGTGTGTGTTTGTGTGTGTTTGTGTGTCCTAGATAACCTTTTCAAGCCTAGAGAGAGGTCTATATCAGGCAGAGAGATGCAGCTGAGGTCCAGACGGTGAGTTCTCCAGACGATGTCACTCCGTCTCTCCTCCCTCTTTGTTTTGTTTTTTGTCTTTTTTTCAGAACAATCCATCAAGCTTGTTTGTCATTTCTGTCTGCCATGCATGCAGGTATGTGCACAAACACCATGCACATTCACACACCCACATACTGTATGGATACAATAGATGTTTGATGTCCAAATGTCTTGACAGGAGATATGAGCTACCCTCTGTATACCTTATCTCTCTTTTTTTTCTTGCCTTATCTGAAAAGGCACACCTGATCAGATGATGGCTGCCCATTGTAATTTTTTTCAAAAGCAACACTATCTGACTTGGAGGATCTCTTAACAAATTGGCTGTGGTTGTGGGAGTGAAAAAGGAGTCTGTGTGAGACCTGTTTATCAGTGCATCCAGGTTTTTGCTGGCTGTGGTCTTGCTAGATAATACCTTGTCTCTAGTATGCCAATTCGTTGGCACAGCTCAGCCACCCTCACTCTTCTGATACCATATTCCCATGCCCTGTATGAATTTGCCTTTTTTTGTGTCTGTAGGATTTACAACAAGCTGCCAGAGGTGACAAAGAAAAAGGAGGAGGAGAAAAAGAGAGCTGTATCACAAACCAACAGACTGCGAGCAGAGGTCTTTAAAAAGGTAGATTTGGGATGTATTTTTGGTACCAAAGCAGTCGAAAACATTGATTCAATAGAATAAGAAACACAAACAATCTTGCAACAGAAGAAGCTTAATATCCTAAACATAAATATCTATTTATAACACTGTGGTTCTGAAGGCACCTTGTGCTGTTTACCACTGCACCTGAGTCTAATTTTAAAATTGGAATGTTTTTTTTTGCAAAGAATAGTGTTAATGAGTTTTTTTTAGATGTTAGTCACTGTGGTCTCATCACACTTATTTGTCACCCAGCAGTGACAGGTGGGTAGGTACAACATTTCTTGATTTTTTTGCTTTCTTTTTAGTGTTGAAAAACAATATTACAGACAATTCACCTTCCACTAAACAAGGCTGACCACAGTTACCTTATTATTATGGGCGAGAATAAAAAAATGTTCAAAACAGTTATATTTTTATCTTATTTCATATCTTTGTCATACGGGTCATTTTGTTTTCATATGTTTATCTATGCTTCCACATTCATAACCTAAAGTAAATTATAATAAACTTAAATACAACTAAACTATAGTGCTGTGAACTTTCCATACCTTTTTCAGTCGTAAATACATAAAATCTATACGATGCATACCCATTATATGTAAATATAAGCGTAAGTAAGTGTAATTCAAAGGAGACTCTCTTTATATAAACATTGTTCAGAAGGATAAATGAAACATGGCCTGATTGCCATCCAGCAGAGGTCACTGTTTGACTGCTAAAGCCAGATCTTCTTTCATTTATCACACTGGGCTATCATCCAAAGAAATGTGCATTCAACATTTAGGTTCATTCATTTTCATCGTAGTTTATGTGCCTTTTGAGTGACTGATGTTTTTTTCAAAATCAAATCTGGAAACTTTAAAGATTCTTCTTTTCATCACTCATGCCAACCCTGACTGCATCACAAGTAGGCCCATTTGACTCTCAATACCGCAGTGTGATTGTGTTTTTCAGCACTGTACAAAGCTCACACAGTAACAACTCAGTATTACTTATTCTGTATCCTGCTGACATGATGCATAGGACGTGCTTCAAACAGGCAGTATCGACGTCCTCTAACAGTGAGGGGCATGTGGCAAATGAATGATATATTTAGGACATGCAGTGTCAGACAGATGCATTCAGCTTCACTTGGAGTGAGCCTCCACTCACTGCCCTGTTACAACCTAACCACAACAATCAATTCACTGTCAGGTGAGATGTGAAAAATGTGAAGAGATGTGTCTTGATCAGGGCATCTTCAGATATTGTGTGTGTGAGAGAGAGAGAGTGAGAATGAGAGTGGTTTTTTTTATTCAAGATGGTTGGCTTCTCTCTCTTCTGCTAATCTTTAAGGAAACTGGGAACTCTTTTTGTCTTAGGCCTCCAACAATTTTCATTTTTAAGCAGTGAATCTACAGTGAATCATGTGTGGTACTGACACAGCCAACAACTATAGAGCATGTCTCAAATGTCTCTATGAGGGAATATTTCATTTCTTGGGGAAATGGAGCAGGCGCAATTTTTACAGTGGCAGTGTTACCTTGCCACTTTTCAAATGAACCTTTTAGCCAGGCTCAACCACGGTGAGATTGGGAGAAAAGGAGTGTGTTCCTCCCCGATAAACGCTGAGCTGTGTGTGCTTTTTCCTCATTTTTTTTTGTCAGAAGGTCTCCAACACACACAGAAAGGCAGAGGCCATAGAGGAGTCCAGAGGGGTCTGATATTGCGGGTTACTGGGTGGTTGGTTTTGAATGCTGGTTGAAATTAGATTCCAGCTGTTAGGTACAACTGTAAGAGGAAGGTGATTGCATAGCTGGGTGTTTGGTCAGATAGCAAGTTAGAATTATTCCCCATACCTGGGCTTGGGCACCTCAGAGGTGAGGCTGATGGAAGTGAAAGCCAATTTAGCAGCGGGAGTCGCTCCTGTGTGATGCAGAGCTGCTCTTAAGCGACTGAAGGGAGGTCTGAATGCAGATAGGTGTGTTTTTGAGACGTATTTCTGGGGAGGTTGTTCATTGGTGTTTTTCTTGTTTTGCAGAGACTTCTGGACCAGATCCTGCAAAGATAAATGGAAGACACTGAAAGGCAATTGGGGTTAATTAACTGACCATTCTTGGCTCTTCACTTCACTCAATGTGTATTAAATATGACTTTGTATTTAATTCAATTAATCTGCTTTGCAAAGGCCAGGCCTGTACAAATGTATTCATTTAATTAAGGCTCAGATTCTGTTTCTTATCCTGTCGTAGTCTCGCTCTTTGCATCCTGAATGCTTTACAGTGCAGAGAAATGCACTTAGAAACAGAAATTTGCTGACATAGTCAACGCTTTTTTACAGTTATCAGGGTGACAGGAGGACACATTTCTTTATTTGTCATCAGTATTTTTCAGGCATTTTATTTCACACCTAACAGACACATTTAGATATTTCTGCTTGTGCCACAATGGCAGATTATGACAAAATAAACACTTTTGTTTATCAAAATTATACTATAAGAATATTCTATGCATGAAAATTAGATGTGATATTCATAAGCGCAGCCTTCTCACCTACCACAGATGCATTCATAATTAATTAAAGACGTGTCTGACAGCTGAAATATTAGAGCAGTGGAATTGTTATCTGTCTTCCCTGCTCAAATTGACACCCGGTGATTATATGCAATGCAGATGAATGATATAATTTTACTCATTTATTTTCCAATGATTTGATTCTTCATGTACAATCTAATTTTCCTCTAATGTATCTCAAGTATCTCAAAATGAAATAAAAGTATTCCAAGGACATTCTGTGTAGAAGTAGTGTCATTTTCCAGGAAATTGAGCGCTTTGAGCAAAGCACCTTGACTCTGTCATTGGTACAGTACTACACTGTAGGTGTTTATGAACTGGAAGAGGGGAGAACCATGTTTCGTCATTGGCTTCACGTCTGCCTCCAGGGCTCTGGAGCCTCCCATCCGGAACAGTGGAATTCCAAGCTAATCGAACTCAGGAGACACGCAGCGCCTGTGAAAGGGGCCTTTGTCACACTGCTCCAAACCAGAGATGACATTGTAATAAGAGAGGAGACTTCTGAACACTGCCTGGGACCAGAGTCCACATATAGCCTGCAAAGGTGACTGACATCTCTGTGGCATTTAAACAGAGCCTGCTGGGATGAGAAGAGAACAGTGGAAGGACATGTGCCGCAGGTCTCAGACAAGCTCACTGCATAAATACATACTGTTGTGGCAGACTTTTTGGTGAGCGGGTTGCTCTGGAGTAAATACTGACAGTGATTCAAATCCCAAACAAAATGCTAGGTTAAATTTTCAACAGAGGTTGAATTTTAGTCTAGTTCATTCTCCTCCAGTGTTAAAATGATGAAACAGCTGCCATGTACTGCAAGGTTCTTACATTTAGCAAGT
This sequence comes from Argyrosomus regius, assembly GCA_946959425.1. NCBI lineage: Eukaryota > Metazoa > Chordata > Actinopteri > Sciaenidae > Argyrosomus > Argyrosomus regius. Next base: position 10,646,059 of record OX336894.1, on the reverse strand, counting down.
AACATATGTACTAAATGCTATTATCCACTGACTTTACTGATGCCAGCAAGGCTATTTTTTAAGAGTAATCCACATGGGAGAACTGCTCCTCTCCTGCCATGTAGGCTGGTTCCAGATGATGAGCAAAGACTGACAGGCAGTTTTATATGAGGAGAAAGGTTCCTGTCAGTCAGCCTCTCTCTCTCTTTGAGGCATCATGTGTCTGTATGTCACATTGCTATCTCCACATAATGTGGACTATGTGCTCTGAGGCCCCCTCGACTGGCTTTCCACTGGCCTTGACTGACTCAGATGCCCCGAGGGTGGCACTGATATGTCTGGCTTAGAAAGGAGAACACTAGCTGAGCTTACAGGGATAATTGTGTATATTGAAGAAGGGCCACTGATTGTAAGTGTTAAGTCATTAGTCATTTCACTCATATTATCTGAACATCTAGCCTCATGGACATCTCTTTCCAGCAGTGGCTCTGTGTTCCAGGATTGTGAGTGTAACATCGATACAAAGAATATTCACAATTAAAGTCTACAATATTGTATGTGGGCCTTTAAAATTGGCAACAGGGGACAGAATTTGTCAGTAACAAGTGAACAACAGAAAATGAGGGTGATTTTTAGGGTGTACATTTTACTAAAAGAGAAAATGAAGATACACAGATACACCGAGACACTGTGGGATTTTAAGGACATAACACAATCAACTCAGGCATAGCGCTGTAATTTTTCCTTTTCTTTGCAGTTTGAAGCCTCAGTGGAGATGTGGAGTGAACCGAGGCCTGCGCAGAGACATCTGTGACTTTTTTGCCTGCAGCGTACACACACTAAAAAAGATTAGACTAAACCAGGTAGCCTGTGCAAAACACAGATGGGGCCATGGTGATGACAGTTTGTCTGTGTGTGTGTGTGTTTGTGTGTGTCTAGACACAGAGATAGAGAGAACGAAGAGACAATCTCAGCCCAGGGGTATTGCAAAATGAGGGGTGACTCACCATTTTGATTTTTAAATGCAATATTCAAACAGAAATTAAATCAAGTGCTTTTATTTCATTTCAACATTACAACTTCAATCACAACAAATCCATGTTGTACAGAGAAACATAGTGTAAGCACACGGCTTTATTTCAAATCTTGTTTCAATGTTTTTTGAAAAGAAACTTTTAGTGGGAACTTAGGGTTCATTGGGTTAAAAGCTTAACATTTTTTTGAAATGTCAACTTGTAATCCCATCAGCGTACATGCATAGATTTCACTCTACACAACTCATCATGGTATTTCACACTACATTTTCCAGCAAATTACATCCCAAGCAGTGCCATAGTCAAAGAAGGTATAACTGCCAAGGGAAGTGCCCTTTTCAAAGCTTTTTTTTGTTGTTGTTTCTTACTTGGTTGTGTCCCTGGGGCTGAATCCATCACGTCTTCGAAAGAGTGAGTTAGGGGAGAAGTCGATCATCTTAATCCACTGTGGTCCGACAAGATCAAAAACAACACAACATTTTAGCACATTAGAGAGCAGTTGAGACTGAGCCAGAAGGACATGAGGGACTGAAGAATTATTAACTGATTGGATGTTATGATTGGTGCTCAGTTTATACAATTAATTTACACTTTCACATAACATAGGCCTACAACAGGAAACACACAAACAGAAAAGAAGAAGATGACGAGGAAAATAAAGAACAATGTTCATGAATAACTTACTAAAACAGTACTAGTGGCAAAAACAAAGTTTATCTTTTAGGAAAGTTCTAATGTTTTGTTCCCTCTCTTCAATCCATTATTTGCTAAAATCATTGTGTCTCTTGGATAAATGCAGCATCCACACAATGCCAGAATTTTCACTTTCTACATATAAATAAACTTCCACATATAGTGTATTAGTGTAGTATAAGAAGAAGAATTGTTGTGGTTTTGTTGTCTTAAAATAAGCACTTTATATCTACAGAACGAGCGGGTCCTCTTCCATGAAGTCCACCACGTTGAACTGCCATTTTTGTACAGTAGCCCAGAACAGACGAACCAAACACTGATCTAGATATGACCTTTTGCTTTTTATGAGAATTTGGGTTTTTCCTGCATGCTTGGAAGGAGAGGGTGAGACACGGGAGAGTATTCATTCGGTTGCAATCTGCAACTTCGCTGCTAGGTGCCACCAAATCCTACACACTGCACCTTTAATACTTATCAGTTTGCATTTACACTTGGGCTTTTTGATATGAAATAACTACCCTGTCTTCGTGTTAAGTGAGTAAATGGGTGAAAAGGTGTTTAAATCCCCAAATTGGATTTAGCAAAGTAGCTAATTGGATATGATAAATGTCCGGCTTTAGGACCCAGCAGAGTCTGAGGCGCACATGGCAAAGTGTGGCTGCTCCGGTACGAGAGAGGAGATGGTAAGTCTGCTCCACTACTCTCCAACATCCTCTCATTCTGTCTTTTCTACCGCTCCTTGCCATGCCCCTATCACATGAGGAACACCTCCACACACAGAAACATTGAGCTAACACATGTGTTTGTACGTTTCTTTCCTCTGAGCGTTTACCCACCAGACGTCTAGTGCTGGAAGGAAAAGTTTTTGACAGCTTCTTTCTTGAAATGACAGCTTGCCGCATCTCATTGGACTCTTGGTGGTGAAGCCTTTTTTTTTTTTTTTTTTCTCTCCCCCCCTCCCTGTCTTTTCCCCACTTCACCACTGTGAACTGCTTTGACCTGTATCTCCATCCTGCACGGGTCGTGCTGCATTAATAACACAGTCTGACCGGTGTGCTTTCCCCCCCGGCTTCACTCCACTGAGCCCGGGCATCATGAGAACCTGGAGGCGGCGGAAGAACTTTGCCTTTCTGATCCTCGTCCTCCGCGTCTGGTGCCTTTCCACGGCAACAGAAAATGCTGACAGCACGGTTCACAATACACAGGAGGGTGAGTAGGCAATATAAATAACAACATGTGTGTCATAAGTCACTTGTGAGCCACAGACTGGTCAACTGAACATGAATTTTGAATTGAATTGAGTGCTTGGAGTGAATTTCATTCATATTTCATTAGGACACATACAGTGGAAGTGGCTCTGTGTTTATAATAGGGTTACCTTGTTGCAGTTTACAGAAATGACAATATTTAAAATGACAAATCTCAGAGAAATCATTTAGTTTCTCTTCTCACACAGCCCTTTTCGTTGTCTTGCTGTGCATGTTACATTTGGGAAATGCAGAGGGGGGACAGACTTTGTTTTTTTTAGATCCATCTTTCTGCTCAGATGGAACAATAAAGGGAAGTGTGGACAGATGAGTTTAACACGCAGGAAGATACTATCTATTGACCTATCAACCTATCTTTAGGTTGTAAACATAAACCAAACAGGATGTTATTATTATGCGGCTAAACTTAATCTGCTAAATGAATAAGACAGTGATAACCGGGTATTGTGTGGATGGGATAGAGCACGTGCCCGGATACTGTGTGTTTGTGTGTGTGTGGCTGTGCATGTAGTACCAAGACAAAAAGACAAACAAACAAAAAGCAAACATCGTTTATAGCATTAATATTTGGTTAAAATGTGTTAAACTGTTTTCTATGACTCTTGAGCAGTTGGCAAATCAGTATCCAGCATGCTGCAATTATAGATAAGACTTGAAATAACTAAAGTCCTGAGAAGAGAAGATTAAAAGTTTGGGTCATTTAAATGCATATTATTATAGCTAGATTAAAATACAATGGCAGGACCAGAATTCTTCTTTAAAAAATGCACGTGCGGCACATCTTTACTGATTTTGTGCTAACAAACATGAAGCCCGAGGGTGCATCATTAATAGTACCTCACAAATAAGCTTCACCTATGTTTACTGCACACATCATCTTGATGTGGGGTCCTCAGAGCTCTTACTCAGAGGGTGAGCTGATATATGAATGCAGGGAGTAAAGACAGTTTTAAGGTGTAGTGTGAGTATTGAAATAGGGCAGCAAGTACCACCTCTTTAATGTCAGCAGGATATTGACTTCAGCTTCTCTCTGTGAAATGTTTGTCATGGCCTCCCTCCACCTCGGCGGAGGCTGAGCTACAATGTCTTTATCATGCTGCAGTTTGTGAGCCAGAATGAAGCCAGAGAGGTTTTCCTCGAGGCAAACTCTCCCTCAGTTCTCCTACAACACTCTTCGGATTGGTTTATCTAATTGGAAATAGAATAAACAAAGCATTTTTCGCTTGAGAAATTCAACAGATATTTTTGTTTAATGGTGGCAATGTGGGGTTAAGAGGAGCTGAAGCTAGAAAAAGAAGTTCCAGGAATATTATGCTGGATAGCATATGTGGTCTGGCTTGTATTCTAAATGTATATATACAGTATATAGGCATATATAGGTGGATTGGTGTAAAATTCAAAGTCATTCAAAAAAAGTGTAGTTTAGTATAAAAAGCGTGACCGAATGTTAAGGAAATTAAGAAGTACACATTAGCAAAACAGAATATCTGGTATTTATCAGCAGGAAAACACGATACCTTGGACTAAAAGGCAGATCAGGATATATGTTTAGTGTCAAGTGATTTGTATAAAATACGGTACATTTAGCAAAAATGGCTTGGCGCAACAGTGGCCTCAATCCGGCACAACTGATTGCCCGACTTAAACCAGATTTGTGATAAGCTCTGCCAGAATCGGCCAATCTTGGACCAATGCCATGGGTTGACACTTGCCCAAAGCTAGCCTGAATGCTGCTAACTGAAATAGATTCTCAGCCTAAATCAGCCAAAGTCTGCAACCCCCCCCAAAAAAGTCGGCCAAACATGGCAACCATATATGGACCAGAGCCGACTGACACTCCAGTCCTCCAGTACCAGGACTCTGCTGAGTGCGCCAACACTCAGCTGCAATCGGATACCTGGATAGAGTTCAAAAAATGAGTTGTGTTAGCAGGTCCTGAATTAAGTGATGCATCAGATACTAAGGACTTTCTCTGCAGGGATTTTGAAAGTGTCATGTTGAGTATTATATCCTGATCTTGAAGCCAGTAATATTGCACTACTGAGTATTTTTTTTACAAGAAAAGGTGGAAGCACTGTGAAAGTTACAGGTAGATTATAATGAGAAAACCCAAATAAAATCCTCATCATAGATTATTAAACACACTAAATAAGACAGTTTACCAAATTTATGCCAATTCAAACATGCTTTGCAATAGTTTGTACTGTACTATTGTCCATCAGCCTAGAGCTTGAAAGAAAAGGTTGAATTTTTTCTGACACCTGTTATTTTAACATCAGAAAGAATACTTGATGAAATGATGAAAAGTTTGATTGATGGCTCCTTGAGTGGATCTCAGAATAATACATTTCTTGTTAAAAGCAGACTAAAAGAACTGCCTCTGTACAAATGTTGGTGTGATTACACTTTGGAAAAAACAGTCCATAAAAGACAAGCTAAAATCAGGTGATCAGTAGTTGAATTGGCAGTCTGCTCATTAGCTTTCAGAAAAGCTAAAAGCAGAACTAAAAGAAGTCCCATAAGGGCAGGAATCAAGCAGGCTGTGTTTACAAATCTTTGATGAATCGCTCGCTCTGTGGCTTTCTGTCTCTGTCTGTCTCTCTTTGTCTGTCCTCTGCATATCAACTGGTTTTCTCAAGTCTGATCTTCTTTTTCTGGCCAGAGGAAACTCAATAAATAATAAGAGACAGGACCAAATGACCTGGATTAGATTTGAGGATATTATCTGTCCAAACCGCAGCATCAGACAGAATTAATTAGAAAGATTAGAACATCTGTGTTGTCTAAACAGACTGGCAGAGAGGAGAAAAAACCTGCTGAAGCTCTCTGAAACACTTCACGCACACTCCCATCAGCCTCTCAGGTGTATAGCCCACCTTTCACCGCAGTTTCCTGGGATGTAACTCACACCCATCCTTCAGTCTGTGGTGGAGCGCTGACGTATAGCCATCTGGGTTAAAACAACCTCTTTCTGTTAAAGCCATTTAGGAAATAACCTCGCCCTGCTCTGTCTTTCAAACCCTTGGGGTGGCTGTCGCTTGACATTTTGAGGGCAGGCTGGCATTGATTTGTTGGCCACGAGAAAACGACAAGACACAGTTAGAAACGTCTCCCTCTGTTAAGCATCATTGGTCATTATAGCCATCAGTGTGATTTAGCCTCCTCCTGCCTACCACGTGCCGCTCTGCCAGAGCATGACAGGATCGCAGATGTAATAGATAATCCGATGTTATGACAGCAACATAACACACAACATGCAAAACAACGGCATGCACAGCTGCTTACTGCTGTGTAATAATTTGAGAAACTAACATGTTATGCACACATGGAATAATGCTGTGAGCAATGCAGGATTTTAAGTGAGAAAGAGATGATAAGAGAGAGACAAAAGAAAGATGTGAGAGGTGTTTCGTGAAACTGTGAGAAATCTGGGTGTTAGACAACAACAGAGCTGCAGACCACCGCCTGACAGACAGCAGTCAGTCATGGGTATGATAGATGAAGGTGCATTTTTTTCCCCCTTCGGTGCTGCATCACCCTTCAAACAACCAAAAGAAACAGGGAGACAAGTGCAGGTGACAGGTCTCTCACCCATTTACCTCAGTGATTGAATGTGTCATACTTCCTGTGAAGCTCAGATATTTTTTTGTGGGATAGATAATCTTTGGGAGCAAAGAGAGGAAGAAAGGAAAAATGAATATACAGTATGTGGAGTAGGAGCGGGAACATGGCATCACTTCTTTTACAGCATATCTGTGAACGGCAAGCTGTTGATATTTCTGCTAGGATGCCAAATGAAGGCAGATACTTGATTTGCGAGGGGTGCGCACATGCAATCGTCAGTGCTCACATTTAACATGAATGACAGGCTGGAGTTGTAGAAGAAGAAATCTAATAATAAAATAGGTATTATTCCATTGTACACAAAAGAGCTGGTGACTATATGAATTCTTTAGAGTTGCTTGTTTGTGTCTTTTCCTTTGACAGAGCGCCCTTCTCGAGAAATATTAAGTTTCGCTTGGATGATTGTAAGGACAGAACAAGACAGTGGACTGATGCAACAATATAATTCTCAGCTGCACAGCGGGCTGAACCACCAGGTCGCCCCACATCAATAATTTCACAGCCGAAAGGTCATCACACCTCTGCGACTGTGAGACGCTCTTGATTGGAGTCCAACCATGCTCTTAAACCATCAGCCTTTATATCGCGGAAGTTTTTGATGGAGGCAATAGAAGCTGCTGAGAGAGTATTATATGAAGTGAACACCTTTGTAAAGAAAGACCTTTGAGGCAGAGGTTGGCTGTGCTTTGCCCACAGCAATTTGGGTCATAACAGGTTTGATCATAACAGGTTTACAATGACAACGCTAACATTGTGTTGTTTAGGTATAATGATATAATGTTTAGCATGATGTATATAGGCAAACATCATAGCCTATGCAAGTGACCTACGCCGTTGTCAGCTGTTAAACTTGTGTGCTGGTGTGTCACAAAAACGCTAGTTGTTGGTGAGGTTTCTGTGCTTCTGTTTTGAGTTTCTTCACGTACTTGACTGAAACTCTCCCTCATCCCTCTCCTCGGTCTGTCTTTTTCTTATTGTTTTCCCTGTTTCCTTTTCCCCTGCTGCCTGTGAAATGAAAGATCGAGGGAATATAAGGGGACAGACAAGAACATGTCATGCAGCGAGGCAGAGTCCCACATGTGCTTATTTGTCTGTGTGTGGGTGTGAAGACACTTGTCTGTCTGAGGATATGTGTGTGTTTGAAGAGGGATTCTCAAACAGCATTATTAACTCATTTGGGTTTTGCAAGAGTCACCTCCCGTTGTCTGACCATACAAACCAAGCAGACCAATCACAGTTGCTGTGGTCTGCATTGCTGCAACGTAGTTACATTTCTAGGGAGGTGCTTGGCGAAAGGCTAAAGTGTAGGGTATGCTGTACCTACACACACTAAACACAAAGTAAATCTGAAGCTAATGGGAACGCTGTTAATTTTATGTTTGATCATACCCAAAAGTATTGGTAAAAATGAAATTTTGACCTAATGATGGTGCTCAATGAGAAGTCAGTAGGTCGCCAAAGTCATTACAATTCAGCCTGACGGAGGTATGAATGTCAACAGCAAATTACTTGCTAATTCATCCAATAGTTTAGACATTTAACTCAAAACTGCAAATGTCAGTCTCATTGTGGTATTACCAAAGACAGTGGGATTCATCCTCTGGGGACCACGGATATCTGTACAAGATTCCATGGCAATCCATCTAAAGGTTGTTTGGATAACACCAAGGTGGTTGACTGACCAAACCAACTGACTGAGCCTAGCAAAATCCAACCCTGTTTCCTGCCGCACATGGCTGCTAGGTGACCCAGCATGTGTGATAAGTTCCTGCTAATCCTCAAATCCTCCAAGATGAAATCCCCGTAGATCTGAAACATAATGCTCAAATCTGTGCAAAACAAAATGGGAATAGGCTTTTCCACTGTTGCTCCCACAGGATGGGAATGGGACGCACAAGTAAATTCCACTTGCCCACCCTGAGAAGTCTCGTGTTACCATTACTTTACTGTGAGACGCTGACCTCGTGGCTTACTCTATCAGGCCAATAATGGGCTGTTCTGTTTGGAATGGCTCTGGGGGGTCCCACATCCAGGATTAACACCTTCTCAACTTCGGCACTAATTACTCCAGTGTGTCATCATCACTGGAAAGTGGGAAAGTGAGTGATGAGGGAGTTAATGAAGGGAAGGATTGTTGAAATGAGGCAATGAAGAAACGCTCCTAATTTGGAAGGTGTTAGGACTCCTTCTTTCTCTGTGTGTTTTTCTCTGTCTCTCAGCACTTTTTCTCTGTCTCTCAGCCTGGTCTCTCCCACTGTCAATAAGAAGCTCTTAATGTTTTGTCTTAATGTTTGGTCTCTCTGATTGTGGTGGGGTTTTAGGGTGGCTGTGATGGATTGTCTTTTTTTTAGTCAGTTGGTTGGTCCACGACTTTGGTCGAAATTTTATATGTCAGCACCTATTGGAGGTATATGGCCATGCAATTTGATCCAATACTTTGGTTTATGACTAAATACTTGCAAAACTAATGACGTTCCCATCTAGTGTATCCAGTGTGTTGAGAAAAATGACAAAATTTACTCAAAGCAAACAGCATACACACCCAAATAATGTCGATTGCTGCTGACTCGCGCTGTTTTAGCATTTTGCAAAGGAAATGGAGGAGATGAAAAAATTAAATAAAGTTGATGGTGGTGAAACAAGTCCAAAAAATCTTTCTGAAGAAGTATTAAAACTTTTTGATGTCCATTTGTGAAATTTAATTAGCAGTGATTTTCAGACCATTTCCTGCTAGTATAAAAATGGTACATATATTGAAATTTATGTATACTAATGGACAAAACAGTGCACTATAAAAACTAAATATCAGCATGTCAGCATTGTCTGATATTATCGTTTAGCTCAAAACACTGCTGTGCCACAGCCTCATAGAGCTGCAAGCACGGCTGTGGACGTTTTGCTAACAATATTGTTCATTTTTAGTTTCATTTAGCACTTTCTAGTTTTTCTGTTGAAAACATCAAACCTCTCCTACCACTACTACTGAAATATATCCACATGTTAAAGCATCTTCTGGTAAAATATATCAAATATATTTAAATATACATCTATTACAATAAAAGGCTAAACAAACAAAACAAAAAAATGTGTTTCTTCCTCTCCTTTCATAGTTTTGCTGCTTCCACTGATCTCTAAATAAATCAATTAGAAATGTGAAAACATTTTCAGTTTGGACTTTCAGTTTATATTTGAACATCGCAGCTGCCTGGAAATTACAGCTCTGACCAGTGTCTTTTTGAATATATACTGTAATTTCCATCTTATTGCTGGAGAACATGAACAAACATAGTGCAAGTCAGCCAGTTATTACGCTGCTCAAGATGAAACAAAGAGATGAAAAATACATTTGTACATGTATTGCCTATAGTCTACAGAGGGGAAAAAAAGGCCATACATACATGCATGTTTCACTGGATGACTTATTGTATTAGTTTAAAGTCTTTTCTTTTAAGTTGCTTTTAGCAACATACATAAATCCATTGCAGCAAAATAAGTAGCACTTCAGAGAGCTACAACTATACCCCTTTTTCTTTTTTAAACAGTGCATATACTTTTGCATGTCTTTTATAGGTCTCGGAACATCACATTGAAGATGAGCTGTGTCAGCAGCAGGGCTTTTTTACTGTTTATAAAAAGGATTAATCAGGAGCCTTTTAACAGGAGGAATTGTAAAATGCTCTCTTTGATGTGCTGGAAGGAAGAGGGTTTGTTATGAAAGGAAACCCAGGCTTTATTTTAATGCTGAGTTTCACACTGTGACAAGACTCAATGTAACAACCTGTAATATGGTAGACAGTCTTAAGATTATGTCTGTGTCTTTCTATTTCTCTGAGTGACTTGCTGCTAATTAAATCAATGTCAGAACAACCTCACAGGTATCAAGGTCTCTAATTTATGTATGCACGAGTAGTTATGCCATTTTTACTTCCAGGAATGATTTTATTAAGATAGTCATGAGCTGTGCTGTGTTTCAAAGCAGACTCATTCGCCATTCTCTTTGTTAAGGGCTCTTTATTTCCGAGGGCACATTGTAGGTGTAGCATCCGTTGCTGTATTTAGGTCAGTGGTGTTTTCATACGGAATCGGTAATTGGATGTATACAGAGTGCTCCGCTAATGTGTTTGTAGAACTCCTTTGTTCCACTTTGACCTAAAAGATGAAACGTTTTAGCATTTTTAATCTTCAAGTTTCTTGTGTAAGAGGATGTAGAACTTGGAGAATTTCAGACAGAAGTAAGAAAGCACCAAAGCATCATTCTTGGACTTCCATTTCCTCTTACTGTATGCTTCTTTCTCCGATTGTTATTCCATGTTACTTTGCTCAAAATGAATGGTGTCATTTTAATTTACTTGAAGGAATAGTGTGACAATTTGGATCATTTATTTAAATGATAAATGGCTGCATTTATATGATGCTTTACAATTTGCTTGTCATTCACCCATTTCCACACACACTCACTCACACACTAATGGCTGCAAGCTACTGACCTGACCATTAAGAGCAATTTTGGGTTCAGTGTCTTGACCAGGGACATTTCAGCATGTGGACAGGAGGAGCTAGGGATCAAACCACCGACCCTGTGATTAGTACCACAACCGCTGCAGCTTATCTGCTTTCTTTTTGAAAATCAATACCAAGAATACAAGAAATCTTGGCACTTGTGAAAACTTATAATAAAACCACAAATTGTCATTTTGGTTTAGCCTCTACAGTTTTTGTTCAGATTAAACAAAGTAGATATGACGTGTGAATTTGTGAACTTTAGAGATGATGGTAGGTGGATTTTGTAACCTTAAGTCTGGCCAGTTGTTTCCTCCTGTTTCCAGCCCTAATTCCACGCTAAGCTACGCTAATTGGCTGCTGTCTATAGCTTCATATTTAATGGACAGACAGGAGAGTGATATCGTCAAGCAAATGAGTATGTTTCTTGCATTCTGATTTCATACATTTGTCAGTAAATGAGTATAAAAATACAAGGAAGAACAAACCTGTCCACACTGATAATAACACCTATCTCACGTCCGTGCATTGTTTTCAGCTCGGTTCAATGTGTTGCCATTTTATGATCAATATGTATGATCAATGCAGTAGGCACTCGCAGAAGATTAGACGGTTAGAGCCAGACTTCCATCCAATCTAATTGCAACAGTTGAACTCACCTCTGTTGTGTGTGTTGCTCGTCAGTGTTTTTTGGCACAAAATCTTTTACCCAGAGACACTTTTGTCCTTTTTAATGTTGGAACCTTTGTCTCCATTTTCTTTGCTTAAAGATTTGCTGGCTCTTCCAGTAAGTCACGTTTGGCAGATATTCCCCTTTTCAGATCATTCAAAGATGCATCACAGGGGTTTGATTGGAGGCTTAGAGGGGTTGTTTTGCAGCTGCTGTGCAGATATTGAACATAAAATCTTCACCATTATCAAATCCATAATCAGACTTCTTATCCTCTGATATGCTGTGATTAAAGGTCTGTTCTCTGTGTTGGGAGGTAACTGAAAAGTCAGGTCTCTGGGAGCTATGTTGTGTTTCCTCGCCTTTATATTTAACCTCAGCTGAAAGCTGTTGAGATAAGGCCTGTGTGTGCTGAAGAGCGACTAAGACAGGTAGGTGCAACATAAAAGATCGAAATAATGATTTTGACAGTGTTAAGTAAAAGTATTTTCGTAGTAGGGTTCAGGAAGCATCAACACTTCTAAACAACCTTGACCACTCTTCCTGTCGTCTCCTGCATCTCTCTGCTCTTCACTTCAGTATTCTCCTCCTGTCCAGTCCATCCATTTTCAGGAGTGTCAGCAGTAAAGATGAAATACTTTTGGTAAAAATAATATAACTTAATAAAAAGAATATTGTACAGTGTAGCAATTATAACGGTTATGACATGTCTAAACAGTTATTTTGTCCGGCTTCTTCTTCTTCTTTTGTTATTTTATAATGATTAAACGAGTCAGTTAAATGAGCACTTAAAGGATGCCTCGTCCATGGCGACTTAAAAGTTGGGCGTAAAAGTTCATTCTTGACTTTGGAAAACAGCAACTGACAAAACAACGTCACTCACAGGGTCCATTTAGTAGCTATTCTGGAGCATTTGATCACATGATTGCTGTTTTTTAAGGTCAAAATCAAATGCTTTTATTCTTATGCTTAAAACTAAAAACCTGCTGGGTGTAATAACTTGTCTTTTCAATGAAATACACAATATGTTGTGAATGTTATTTTAGGATAATCAGATTGGAGGAGGTCCCACTGTGATGTTCACTGTCTTGTGCTCCCTCAACACCTTGCCTGTAGATTAACACATGTCCTTCGTTCTCCTGTTTTGACCTCCCTCCTTACATTGTTTATTGTTCCTCTCAAGAGAGGGACTCCATGTTAACACTGCTGAGAGACGCTGTATCAGCTGTGAATGAAAAGCAGTGTATTCTGTCTCTACTATAGACACAAATAATGCTGCACATACGAATTTTTCTACATATTATTTATGCAATAAATAAATAAACAAACGAATAAACGTGAAAGGCCTCAGGAAATGTCTCTGGTGCAGCAGGTAACATACTAAGTGTATGTAATGAGTTAGATTTTTCAGCAGCGCCCTCCGTTTGACTGAAGTAATTAAGGTTCATTTTGTTTGTTTATATTGTTGGCTGTGTCACTTCCCCTGCTGAGTATTGTGGACATCAGGCCCTGTTTGAATTCACATTACCTACCAGTTAATTGGTAATACACTCATGCTCGGCGTCGAGTGCTAATACGGCAGAAACGAATCCTCCCTGTTAGATCGTGAAAATGGAGCTCGCTTAAAAAGAGATCTGTTTTTGAGGCTATTTAAAGAGAGAGTGAGGGAAAGATGTTTTTGGCTGCCAAACAGTGTTTTTTAGATGTATGACCCACAGCTGATTTCCCCTTGTGTCCAATATGAGGATACAACTGTGGTTGGCTTAGCAATCAAGATACTCTCCAGAAGACATATGGGATTAACCCAGTTTAACTTTGAATTTCAAAGGTTCCCAAAGAGGATAAGGCTCATGAGAATGATCATGAATGTCACATTTTCTGTGCTGTTTTTTGGGAATCAACGACAGATGTTGCGATATAAACTTTTATTTTCCATCCAGCTTGTATTGACGCCTGGTACACGCACAAACCTTGACAAACTCACATACAGCTGAGCTCTCTTGCATTAATTCACACATTAAAGGGGACAGCATGCTTCAGACGAAGTACTTGTCAGACTACTCCTTCCATCACGTGCAACAGCATGAAGGCCTTTGAAAGACCAGAAGTGTGCAATTCATTGTGTCTCCTCTTGTGTTTCCTCTCTGCATTAGTATTCAATTAACACAAACTCATTCCGTATCTGAGAGATCTCAATGAATTGCGAGGGACACCGGTGGAAGCGTTGAAGTCTTTTATTAACAAGACGTCTGCTTGACTTCCCTTTAATAGCTCTTTTTTTAATGGCACTCTAGTCACAGCCTGTGGTCTCAGTCATGCTGCTCCGTCTGTTTAACGTGGTTTTCATGCACCACTAAAACCAACAAACTACCATCGGCACATGTTCAAATGCTCCATTAAATATAGGAGGTCCCTTTTACGCCCTTGTTAGCTTATTATGCGCCGTGGATAAATGGAGAGTCTGGGCCACAGTGAGAGTGCAGGGCAACCGCCGTCACAGATTGTTTGAAGTTGCTGAAGAAAAGCAGTTTGTGGTGGCGCAGGAGCCATCGAATTTTGCCTTCAAAGTAAAGAAACATCAGAAATAAAGACATCTCCAGCCGGGAGGAGAGGGGGGATCAAGAGTAAACAAAATATGTCAGACTGTAGTACTGCTGCTGAGTGTACTACTGAACTCTTGTTGTACTCCGCATGACACTACACATGAACATGCAGACAAACGGATGCTTTACGTGCACATGTACTCAGGGGATTTGGGAAGAGGCTTAGACCTTAGATGTACAGTAAATAGAGACGCAGCATGCTCTCTCGTCTTCCTTTGGTGATAGCAGGGAGTGTGAATCCTCAAACAACCTCACCCCTCCCTTCAAACACTCCCTCTCTACTCCATTTCCACAGGTCCTCTCTGGGTTTGTAACATTCATTGGGCTTCACAGGAAGCCTGCTGGGCTACATACAACACAGACATGCTCAGTGAGGCCGTGGGAGCATTAGAGATGGCCTCAGTTGTCTGTGGGAGAAAAGGGAGGAGAGCTGGGAGAGAGAGACGCTGAGAGAGCAGAGGGAATTGTGACTGTGATTCCCACATTCTGCTTGAAGCCACTGATCCGGTTCAGTATATTTCATATACAGTATATATATATATATATATATATATATATACATTCCATTCTGTTTGGCTCCCAAATGAGCAGTCTTCAAGTTCATTAGCATAATTGGCTTCTAACTTAGCTAATTTCACTTCAGTAAGAGTTTAAAAGGGGACTGAAATGATGTGTTAAAGAAATAAAGACTGCCGTGCCAGTTTCTGACATGCTATATGAAGTGAAAGAGGAAAAGACCGAGACAAAACGAAGAAGTGGAAAGGATTTCATTCTGGCCTTTATTATGTTTTTAAACTCCATTCCTGTCTGGAGATCTTGTAAAGGGGGAGTTCCACATAAACTGTGTGGGAGCATCTATTATTGATGCTCTGTCTGTGGCTAAGGTCCTATTGCAGAGCCCCTTTGGGAGACAGCACATCTCCTCAGGCTTTCTTGTCTGTGTTGTAGCGTTTTCACTGTGCTTGAACTATTGAGGATATTACAGAGCAGCCCTGACCTATATCGCTGAGGCCTTTGTCTGCATGCCAGTTTAACAAAATCTATTGCACAGTATAAGCATCCCTGATGTTTAAATTAATCTCAGCATTCAAGTGTTTAATCTGTTCTGATGATTTTTTTTTTTTTTTTTACAGGAAATCGTCCAGATGAGCCTAAACAGCGAGGGGAAGCAAGCAAACCAGAACACTATGAGACCACCGTACCTCTGCTGCTGAAGGGCAGCGAGCGCAGACCTCTCTGGCAGCTTGCGGACGGGGTAAATACTCGCAAGGCCACTTAGCAGCATTAGCTCATTGTTAATAAGCTGGCTTCCAATTGTGCTTCATTGAGCTCAGCCAAGTACAGATATCTGGCTTTTTGTTTGACATAACCATATGATTCCCTACCCTGCTGCCTGCTTTCCTATTTGCTTGATTCTGTTCAGCAGAAAGTCCCCTCCTCAGCTCTGTTTATCCTGTTGTGGTTTCTCTCCTCGCTAGCTCCCACTCCTTTGTTTTAAATCTGTCCTCTTTTGTTTGTTGAAGTTTTCCCCATAGGCAGTACATGCTGTGAAATTACTCCCAAAAGCTCGTCAGTCTGTTAACAGTTTTACAAGCCAGCAGTACACAAACCTGACACCATGAGAAAGATTCAGGAGAGTAAAGCAGCCTTGTAACACCCCGTGTCCTTTTCTGCACCATAAGATATATGTTAGATTAAAAGATGCACACGTACATATTACAGTGAAATCAGCCGTCTCTCTGGGCTCTCTAGACTTGTGTTCTCAGACAGGGGAAACCAGTCCAATCCTTCCCACTGCACTTGGAAAAGAAAATGTTAGAAATTCGGCATCCCCCAACACAACTTAAGGAAACTTTTCCAGAGAAGGGAAATGCGTAGGTGTTGAGAAATCCCGGAGCAATCAAACATTTTTTCCTAGTGCAGGGAAGTCACCATCTGAGAGAGAGAGAGAGAGAGGGAGAGAGAGATATTTTTTTCTACATCACGTTTAACCACCATCTACTGCTGACATAAGACAGTTTTGTTGAGTCGTGCTTTTACAGTAGGCTATCTTCAAACTGACCCTTCCCCAAATTAAACTGACCACCAGGGCAGCCGGTGATTGTCTTATTGCACCAAGACTTAAATCTCCCGGGATAACAGATTTATGTAGCTGCTCCTCTTGCCAATAGAAGGTTATCAAGCAGTCGTAAAGTATTGCAGAGTCATTACTTACAGTGACATCCACTCTCTACACACACGCATTCTTTCAGCCACACTTACACACAAACATAGACACGCTGACTCTCAAATAGAGCTGCCAACTGGCTGGCAAAGTATTGGCCTCAAGGCATCGGTCTGCAGACCTAAGAAATGTCACAGTACGTCTGAAATATCAACCGATTATACATAAATTGTCTAGTCTTTACTGACTGAAATGTCTTTGTCTGTTTTTTGTTAGTTTTTTTATGTTCAGTTAAGAATTGTCTCAATTGGCCTCATGCAAGAATACATTTTGCTTCGGTCCTGCTGCAAGGGCACTTTTTACTTTCACTCTGATAACAGCACTTTTCGAAGAGGCGTCAAGTAATCTTAGAGGTGTTTTTCTGGGAAATTGCCATTGTGAGATTTAATTTAGGATTAAATCTCACAATGACTTTTGACATTGTAAGCGAAATCTCCTGCATCACCTTTATTTCCCGGGTTCTTGCAGCCATGAATCAGAAACACATCGTATAGTCTTCACAGTTGTTCCTGCACTGAATTACAGTTTTTTTCTGTCAGAGAAAGAAGGGTGCTCCATTTGCTTCTGTTAACATAGTACAGCTGTGGAGCAGTGTAAAGAAAGTGAACAATAAACAGTGATGCTGTTATCAATAATAGTTTAGTAGGGAGGCAATTTGAAGCCAGTGCTGAAATGGCTGACTCCACCACTAACAATGAAAACTACAACAACTGAACGGCTATTGCAGAAAAAAAAAACGATTTGATAAATTGTTAAAGAGACAGTTCTGATGGAAAACTTGAAAAGTTGGTTGGTTAAGTTGTGAAACTAGTCCAGTGTACTTACTTTTGAGTCATGCACAGACTTCACCAGTGTAGGATGTGGATGCTTTCTTCCTGTTCCTGTAATAGTGTTGTGCCTTGCCACATCCTGCCTTGTATACAGCGTGAGTGTCAAAGTAAGGCAAAGCTTCACACAAATGCTTATCTACAGGCAAGATGGGTGAGATCCGGGAACCAACTCATCTTTTTGTGTTTCAGAGTCATCCTGCGTCACTCCAGCTGCTGGTACGTGCGGAAGGTGAACAGCTGATCCTGTTGCTGGAGAAAAATGAGTGAGTTTTCCTCTGATTTATTTGAATTCTCCTTCCACACTCACCGTGAAAGAGGAAACTTGCTATTTATTATGTTAATCACCACCAAAAAAATAAACCCATGCTGCTATGGCTGGCTGGAGTTATATATGCAAGAGGAGGAGAAGTTGTATGTGTCTGGGCTATGATATAGTGTATTCAAGGAGGGAGAAAATAATATGTCCCCTAGTGATTGGACTCTTTTATGGTTCAGTCTCTCTGATGGGCCAAGAGATGAAAGCTGATAAAGAATAAGGCAGAAGAGAGCTCTGAGGACATGCTTGTCCTCCCTTCGTTTGCTTTCCTCTCATCACTCCACTCCCTTCCAGGCTGCGGAAAATAACACAGTGAACTGTGAAACCGGTCGTGGAGTTTATAAATATGTAGATACATGCACGCTGCTCCTCTCATATAGAGAGGAAAGCTTGTTGTAAAGCCAGAAGAAGAAAAAAAAAAATGTGTAAAGGCCAAGTTACATGTCTAGGGAAATTTACAATCTCACAAGAATGATGGCATCGCTGTCTCAGGTCTTGTTTCTGCCAATGTTTCTTATTCAGGGGGAGTGGAGACATAATATTTTACCCTGCTGCTCTGGGATACAGATATTGACACTGGAGTGATGGACTGGTCAGACCTCCTCACTGGCAACTGTAGAACAAACACAAATCCACCGCAGAGATTTTCAGACTGCTTCTCCAATTTAAACTGCAGTATCTCGGGAACGAATTTTAAACATTAAACCACTAATATTATTATTGTACATCTGACATTTAACAGCCAATAACTAAAACTACTTTGAGAAAGATATAAAGAGGCAATTTGAAGACACTGTCAAGTATGAGTGGATAAATAGATAACTTTTTCAAACACCTGTCTTATTGCCCCTCGCCCTTGCCTCAAGGTGCCCTGCAAATACAGTTCTAATTACTTGCCAAAAAGTTAAAAAAAAAATCCTACAAATATAATGTCCCTGTCCAGATATTAAACACTCTCTAGCAAGGCACTGTCCTGGCTGACCCTTCCATTCCCCATTCTCCATCTGACCTCCAGTGACCTCAGCATCAGCTGTGAGTCATCCCTCACCAGCCTGAGGCCCGGGAGCATGCTGCCATTCCCATCCGGCCTGTTCCCTGTCAGGCCAGATGTGTCCTCTGATATCGCTTCACCAGTTCAGCCAACTCTGAACAGGTGGTCTCTGACCTCTGTGTGGGTCTGTTTTGTCGGGGCTCTAACCGCTCAGTCTGGGGCAGAAGGATGAATGAGTTCGCATGACAGGAAAATGCTGAGGATGTAGGCATGCCTTGAAGTTTTTCTGAATAATTTACAGTAATCTTTTGTATCTGGCTCTTAAATTTATATTTTTTTTTTCCTATAATAAATATACTGTATGTACACTTTTAGTGTTCAGCTTTTCGTGATCTACAGCAAAAACAAAACATGGACGTTAAAAGGCAGTTACATAAGAAAAACACTTCAGGGTGTGTTGTACGTACATTTTTTTTTGTTTGTTTGTTTCTTAACTCAAAGCTGCCCTGTTGGCTTCCCTTGCTGACGCATGCTGTCAGTGTGGATATCTTCATATTGCTCATAGCAGTGTCTTTATTTTTTAGTGCCACTCTACAGTTCCTGTGTAATGCTGCAAGGTTTGCATTTTAATAGAGCTCTGCAGGAGGCATAGCAGTCAAGCTTTACTGATTTTGATCCAATATAATAGTCTTGATTGGGTATTGAACTTGAGCATCGATATGGGATGTTCCTACAGCAACAACAAAATCTCATCATGTACACTGTTGCCCATAAAATATTTTTACCTCTTCTCAGGAAATGATTGTCACAATGTGATTTATTCTTGATAGATAAAGTGTATCTTCTCAAAACTGTATTGATCCCAATCTCTTCCAAACATATCACAGTGAAAATTAAACCACAATTATCCTGATGTGCATAAATAGGAATAAAAAGAGGAATGTGCCAACTTTATGGGCAACAGTGTTGAATATTTTAATCAACCCGAAATGTCTTAAACAGCACACTTTCTATTAAGTCATTATACAAAGTCATTTTAGACAACCAAGCAGTGTTCAGACCCTCAAAACCTTATTTTTTATTCTAGTTCAAGGTCATGACATAACAGGGAACATGTCTTAAAATTATGTCCAACAGCAACAATAGAATCTAATACTTGCTTGGAAGTATTTCTTTGAAGTAACATAGAAAAAATACCATGTGGAATGCATTTGACTGTAGAGGACATTGAAGGTTTAGAGGTGAAAGATTGCAGAATGAAGGGAAAAAGAATAAAACAACCATCTTGTGTTAGTGTTGTGGAAGCGAAAAGATCTGAATGCAGAGAACTCAAGAGCTTAGTAAGTGGTGCTTCTTTGTGCTGAGTTATGGCAGGTTTTCTGCAAAGGCTCATCCTTTTTTTTTTTTTTTTTTTTTTTGCTTGCTTGAATCTGCTGAGCCTGTGCAGTTTGCTCATTTGGCGCCGATGCAGAGCACACCTGTTCGAAGGCCACTGTGAAATGATCTCAGTCCTCACCAATATAAACACGCTACCAGATCCAATTAATAAACTGCTGTTTGTTAGCCGCTGGGCCTGGTCCCAGGAAAACTTGGCTAAAGCAAGACAAGTACAGATCTACTGAGGAGAGAAATCAGTGGGGTCCACTTTGTGTGTGTGTGTGTGTGTGTGTGTGTGTGTGTGTGTGTGTGTGAGTGTTTGTGTGTGTGAGGAGTGTTTTTTCGATAGGTGGCATGCGGCAAAACTTATTGTAGTTCCAGTGTGTGTGTGTCCACCTTGTAAATTTTGTGTTCATTGCATGGACACCTAGGCTTGGACTAGCCACTGCTTTTGTGTCCTTTGTTTTGTGGACACTGGGATGATGCTGTCTGAAAAAATAGAGAATTGGCAGTGAGTGGACTGCCAGTTTCTCACTCTTTGTTAGTTTTGAGTTTGTTTTTTGTCAGCAGCACATGACTTAGCCCGGCCTCTCTGCTTGATTTCAATTGTAACAGCCTTATATGCCATTTCATATTAACTTCTTTGCCCCCACACGCCAGTTCATTTAAAGAAAGAAGCTTAACATGGTTAAAAAGGAGAAAATGTTCTCCCAATAGTCTGTCATGTTTCCTATTTGTGCAATGGGAATGGCTCTGTCATATACAATATTTAAGGCTTGACGTGTTGTACAGTGCAAACAGAACTGGACAGACATGCAGACTTGTGCCAGCAGCAGCTACTTTGATGTATAGTATTGATCAATGGCACAGTTGGCTAGCTTCAAATGATTAATGGTGGTTGCATAGGACATTCCACATTAGTCTTGATTAAAGACTTCAATAACACTGTCTGGGGGATGATGTGTGTGTGCGTGTGTGTGTGTCCAAGTTTTGTATGAAGTTTTATACATTTGGTATTATACTTTCTGGTTTCTAAGGCCCATTATTGTTTATTTTATCTCATTTAACAAAAACAACAACATTAAACAATTATTAGATAAAGTTGGTGGCTGCCCTTTTTACAACCAGTGCTTTGTTTGTCTGTTCTGTAGAAAAATGGTGGTTCAACATGCTGGACTCATAAACACATAAACAGTTTTTAATAAAAACATAATTATGAATATTATATTGTATTTCTGTCATATTTTGTAAATATATCTCTAAATCTCCACCCTTGACATTAAAGCAGCACTGTGTTTTGTTGCTGATTGCTTTCTTTTTATTTGCTCTTAGTTTGAGTTTGTGCCCAGAATCCCTATTGTGAGTTCAAGATGTATTGTGGTTTTTTGGGTCGCTTCACAATCCCATTCGTATGCCGTCTTTATGAAAATATCTTTATTCAGCTTTTCTCCTTGAAACACAATGAGCTAGATGTGTGCACAGTCTAACTAGCTCTCTGCGTAAGACCATGCGTTTCCCAATGAGAACATTTCCTTTCATTCTTCTGTGGCAGGAAAGAAAAGAGGAAAAGAACCCTTTTGGAACACATGGCCACAACTAAACAACATCATTATGTTTTTGACAAAAAACAAAAATCCCCATAGCAACATCCTCTGTGTTTTCTGTGGGAAGGATGATGCACTCTATTTCAATAACACATCTGACAATGCCAAGATCTCTCTCAATGTATGGTACCACAGAGGAGGTGTATCATTAAGTCGGGCCAGACAAAAGAGTGATCCCAGGTTGAACTGTGTGAGGCTCTGTCTTTCAGCAACACTATTTATGTGGAAAAGAATTGGCTGTTCGCTTGTTCAGCTGTCAACTCTGATGCCTAATCAGGGTTGTAAAAGGAGCTTTTATATGTGTAGCTAGTCAGTAATGATTGGTTTCCATGCAGTTTAAGTAAACCTATACTGACCCAATGACCTGCATGAGGTCAGAAAATAGATGAATGCTGGATGTTGAGTAACAGCAAACTTCATGAGCAACACTTTGGCAGTGTACTCCCTCTACTTCTGCTGCCTCTTCCGCCAACTCTTCCATCACTCCCACTTCCTCTGTTCCTGCACGTCTGTGATCATGTCGCTGCGATGCTTTCTTCCTGTCACATGTCTTGCTGTTTCTGTGTCTATATCCAGGTTTTTCAACCCCCCTATCTCTTGCTGTCTCTTCCTATCCCTTCCTCCCACGCTCTCCACATGCGTGCTTCTGTTTTCACCGAGCAGCTCTTCTGTCACCATGCAACCTGAGACCCTGTCAAAGCCACCGGTGGGGAACGTTGGACCTCAGGCTGCTGTTTGGTGCCAACACATGTGTACTTGGACTTTAGTGCCAAGTCTCTGTGTGACTTTACTTTGGATGCCAAGGCATTTTGTTCTGCCTGTCACAATCAATTCACACATTATTACAAGGTTAAATACCAGTCACCTACAAGCAGGGGGGTTCTATCAGCTGTTTTGCTGCACTTTCCTTCATAGTGTGTGCCAATTACTCTCTCATTTCCTCTTATGATACAGTACAGCAGAGAAAACTGACGTCCAGTGTTCTTCAAATTTCTGCACACTGACTGCGGTGCGAGAAGGTCAAACTAGTTAGGCCGTGTTCAAACAGACGACAGCACTCCATGAAAAAAATGGAGCCACTTTTTCGGTTTAAAAGATTTTTTTTTTTTTTGCTTTTTGAGAGAGTTGGGCGAGAAGATTTAATGCCACTTTCATGTCTGTTCGTTAAATATACAACAGCAGCTAGTTAGCCAGCTAGCTGTTTCATGAGGGGTTGTGTGCTGGTCTATTTCTTGGCTGCAACCAGTAACTTCCTGTAGTCTCCACGGATTGCCTGGCAACTGATCAGAGCCAACAAATAGTCCAGCACATAACCTCTCGATTAAATGTCTTACTTTTGTTCTTGTACACAGAAAAGCAAATGTGCTAAGCCAGCCGGTTACTAGCTGTGGTCTTATAAGCAATGCCCAGATATGATCTCATCTCATCAGAAAGAGAATAAGCGTATCGGTCAGAATGTCAAACAGCACAACTGAACATCATCTAGCAATTGTTGGCATTGGCCGGTCAAATATTTACAAAGCAGACACTACTGTTAGATTACTTTGTTACATGAATGGCACATTTCCACAGTTGTCCTGATGATTGGCGTGACAGGATGAAGGGATTACTTTCTCATTTTTCCTCATAGTATTATAAATCGATGTGCAGTGTTTCAGTGTCTGATAAGCCTTTAACCTTGTTAATCTATCTATCTATCACTCAGATCATGCTTCCTTTTTATTTATATTTCATTGTCTCACTGGTACCTGGAATATCAATCCCCACCAATGTAATACAAAAAATTTTACAGGTTAATCTGGAGTCCTATCAGTCATTCATGATTCAGGGTCATTGACAGGACTCCAGAGGGTTAACTGCAGGGGCTGTACGTCCTTTATCTGCAGCTGGCTTTTTGTCAGGTTAAGAAACAAAATACTTTAACAGTCCAGATCTACTCCAGCTCCCCTTTAACTCTGTGTGCAGTGTGGGACAACCCAAAACACATATCTGTCTGGAAAGATGAGATCGGGAGCACACAGTTAGGACAGGAGCTTTCTGTTTGAGTATTGATCTGTATGTAAATTTCACCTCGTTTTCCCCTGATGACATTGTGGTTATAGTGTTTGTTAAGCTTCGAGCACATAGTAATCACATTTTGCCTCCTGCCATCTTTAATTAGTTGGCTAAAGAGTTTGTGGATAATGCGGAGCGCCCTTGGGGAAAGCTGCCCGGTCTTGAAGGACAATAAGAAAAAAAGAGCAAGCGGTCTTAGGTGTTGCTCGGGGAGAAGATTAGAGTGGTAGTTTTTTGACCGGTGGGATCAGAGCCAAGCATCAGAGCCAAGCTAACTCAAAGTCTCTCATAATTTTGAATTTTCTTCACTTTAAGCGTCTCTCTATCTTCAGTTTCTCTCTTTGCCTCCTTTGTTCCCTAAAAGTGTGAATAATTATCCAGACCCTGATCTCTGGGGAAGATCAGTGTTAAGCCTTTTTTTTTTTACTCTTTTTTTTTGACCAAACCATAGTTTAAGTTGAGTTGTAATAAGGTGCCTGCCTGCATTGCATATTTATGTGATTATATCACAATACAACTACCTAAAACTGTATTTTTAGTACAGCAGATAAAATCAAGAATTTTGAGGAATCATTTTGCCAAAATTGTATGTGTTCCAGTTATTGCTGCTCTAATTTTGCTTTTGATGAAACCGTTAATGCTTTAATGCACTAATGCATCATGTCAGCATATGGCATCATCTATTTGTTCACTGCTACGGACCTGCTATTTTTAGGGGCCTGCACCAGTAGAGAGGATGGCAAGGGTGTTGTCATAGCACTTAGCCAGTATGCTTGCGTTTAGTGTTTCTCTCACTCTCTCTCTCTGTTTATGCTCAGTTCTCATTCATGCGAGTGAACACTGAGTGGAACATCTCCTAATTTTAACTGCTTTTAACCTTACATATACCGTACAGAGAGTGGGTCACCTGTCAAGGGTGCTGCTTAGCAGAACAATTACAATCCTGTGAGCGTAAGCGTATTTCTGTTTCTTTTTTTTTCTTTTCTTTTTTTCAGCACTTAACAGAGAGTAAGAGCCTTTAAATGAGAGCACAGAGGTGATGCATTTGCAGCCTTGGTAACAAACTCCTTAAAAGGGCTGCAGCTCTTTTTTTGTTTTGTTTTAAATTAGACTCTGATAGACTCAGTATGGTGTCAGTGAAGTGAACTATTGCCTTGGTGTTGGTGAGCAGAAAATCTATTATCTGCGTTGGGAGTTTTTGCTATGGCGCAGAGGGGCTACAGATGTTGACGGTGCATAATATCCGTATTTGTCGTGGGCATCATTTATCTGCATCAGCAGGAAACACATCCTGGAGAGCGTGGTACATGAATGATGACATTACCTCGCATGTGCATGGATACATTTCTCAAGATAATAAAATGCATGAGCTAACTGTACATTATAATGAACATTCATGCATTTATCAATGACAGGATACAGCTATTAGTGTACAATCTGTCATCAAATTACATTTCCTGAGCCGGGGAGAATCCGCCTGTAGTAGAGTAGTGTATCATAATCACGTTTCACACACAACTTCCCAAAACAGTTTGCCATAAAAGCTTGATATAAAAGCTTTAATGAGAAATCCTTTTCAACGTAGAAATTGCTTTGTGTGCGATTCAAATCCTCTGTTATGTCTCAGCGTGGCACGGAGAATGGGTCATTTGTAGCGGACCCATGAGAAATAAGGACTGTTCTGCCTGAGATGGCGTAGCTCAGCAGCTGTTTCACTCTCTCACTGGTGTTTATCTGATATGGTCCATGCCAGCAATATCGCTCACCTTGCTATCAGCCTATGCGGGTGATATAAGATACAGATTATTGAGGGATTATTGAGATTGCTCCTGAGCTAAAGCTACTGGTCTGCAGGATTTTCAGATCAGCGTTGCTGTGCATGTTTCAGATCCAGTCATATTAAAGTCTGCCTCTCTGAAATCACATACAGTAGAAGAAGAAACTCAAGAAACACACATCAACGTGCACATTGTACTCTATGCACAGCAGCTGTTTGGAACTGTGGCAGGACACATAGGTTACAGCAAAACATGACAAACAGCTTTATCAGAGATCAGAAGGCTTTCATTCATCAGTTCAAAAGGTCAGGAGTTTACATTCAGCACACACACACACACCCACATAAGGTAGTTCTAGACAGATGAACATACAAGGAAGTGTGTGTTCACAATAAATCCAGATGGGCCTTGGGAAACAAGGTAGAAAGGAAGTGCATCATCCAACATCACTGATGAGGGGAAGTTTTTGCTGTACTGGGTCCATGTTGAACTTGACAACACGGGGCAGCAGGCAAGCAGCACAATGAATCCGTGGGCTGTGTGTATAAACACAGACACAGATGGGAATTTTTTTTTCTTCTACGGATAAAAATACAGTAACATAATGCTGCTGATTTGTGAGCAACAAATTTGCAGAGAAGCAGATAAATGTAAAAGCTACTGAAAGTGACAAACGACAGCGCTGCGCTAAGTTAGACCGTGAAAAAAGCACGAGCAGGCAAATTGTCTGACAGCTGTAAACAAGCATCTAAATAATTTTATTTGGAGATAAAACTGAAAGCAAGCTGAAATGTAAAAAAAATCCTAATTGCACTGGAAAACTGTGAATGTACAACCAGGGTGAGTACAGTAGGTCAAACATGAATCAGAATTCAATGTGTAAACTGTGATTGATGTTTACAGCTGTTACTTTGGTAGTTAATCTTCCTTATTCTTCATTTTTTTCTTCAATTTCCTTCATTTGATGGTGAAACTGCTGACGTTTCTTCCATTCTTATTAGCATTTTCAGGATATAGCACATACTTACTGAGCCTGAGCTCTTGAAGATCAGTGACATTTTTTTTATAATCCTCCTATAAACCATATCGAGAGACCACTGGCTTTATGACTTGTGTATGCTGTGGTCAGCGGGTACATAAATGTAGTACATTGTGCCCCAGACTGCTCACAGTGACCATAGCGATCAGAGAAATGTCAAGTGTTTCACAGCTAGAAACTCGAAATCAGAGCTCTGATTAATTTAAAAGCAGTTTGTTGTTTTACCACCCGTGGCCCGTCCAATAATTGACACCTCCTGCTCAATATCCAGCAGCCATGACGACTCATGTTACACTGCATCAGCATCTGTGACAGATTGCTCACCCTGATCCTTATGTTAAAATGATACATCAGTGCCAAGTGGAAGTTTCCATCCCCACCATGTTTGCAAGGTAATGGGGTGGAGAATGACAGATCGTATGCTATTATCTTATTGGAGAATCAGCGCAGCGTCCATGAAAGTGTAAAGAGTGGGTTTAATGATGTGAGACGTTTTTTAAGAGGAGGGGAAGAAATGCTTCACGGGGTCTGGGACTGGAGAGCTGATGGTCTGGGTTACGTGCATTCAGTGGTGTGTTCCCTTATGCAGCGCAACTGCTCCTTACAGCTTGAAGTTTAAAGTCTGTGCGTGTCAACTTCTAGGATTTCAAAAAGGAACAAATGTGTGGAAGACATGGCTCGGCATGAATGTGGGAAAGCAGGAGGATTTGCATTGATACGCACCAGTTATTTCATGTTTTTTTGCAGCAAGTAAGAAATGATAGAGTAAGACAAAAATAAAATGCAAGTGAAGAAAAATGAAAGACAAAAAAAATCATCTTTAATATTTTTTCTGCACAGCTCTTAATTGCATATTTCCCCTGAAGACAAAAAAAAGTATGGCTGAACAATGAGGCTGCCCAGGGGAGCCACCATAGATTAATTGGACAGATAGGAACCCTCTGACATTAACATTTATGCATTTGTTTACTCTTTTTCAATGAATAATAATAGGCCACCTCCCTTGAAGATCCCAAGTCACTCATTAGTTCCGGTGTGTAGCTTGTTATGGATGGGAATATTGAAGCAGCAAAAGCAAAAAAAAACAAAAAAACAGTTCATCTCACTGGGCAGGCATACAAAAACTGTTTCCAGAGGTTATTTTGAATACAAACTTTTAATGAAGATTTGCTGCTGCTACTGCCGCTGCTATTGTTATCCGTATATCAGCTACAGCATGCAGAGGAACATGAGAGGAGGTAAAATAGCCTTTTGTATTCTGTTTGGCTAACATGCAAATAATTAAACTCAATTTGCTGTATGGTATGTTTTCAGTAATTCGTTTGTAGTGAGTAGTTTTAGAAGATTTATCAACTAAATGTTTATTCAGGCTCGAGGTTTATTATTTACTTTACGCCGTTTTAAATGGGTTAAATGATGTTACTAAATATGCCTCTTCTCATATCATCCCACTCTTTGAAATATAACGCTTACATAAACTCTTTGAGATGTATTTTTCAGGTTTTTCTGGCATTGTTATCTGGCAGAAAAAAAAAAAAAAGAATTAACTGGCTGTAAACTTCCATTCAGGGGATGTTGAAAAAGCATTGCTTTCTTGCTGTTGCTTCTCGTTGTAGATGACCCACATTAGAAAGAAAGACAAAAGATTACACAAGAGCAAAGTATTTATAAGAAACTACGATGGTGGTATCAGTTTTACAGGAGAAGCACCGGTTACAGGTTTGGATGTTATCATCTTATCAAGGTCACCCAGTTTCACTAAGGATAGGGAGGTGACCACGAGAAGGAATAACAGAAAAATTTAAAACAGCTTACAGACCACGATCTCCGTAAACCTTTTGGCACTTGTTACCGCAGTAAATTGATCAAGCATATATTCATCGCTCTGCTATCAAGAGCATCATTTTCTAACAGCTCACCACAGAGAGTTTATGGTTCACTGCTTGTTAGTCGTGGCGATCCTGCCTACAGGCATTTTGAGCCCATACCATCATCATCTGGCGCCCAGAAATATTCTGCGCTGCTTTGTTAGAGTAATAAAGAATTCAAACACCCCTTTAGCCACACGTTTCACATTCACAACAGTCTAGTTGTTGGAGGAGCATTAAATACAACAAACAGCCTCAGTGGTACGATAACAGGAGAGGATACAAATGCCAACAGCTAATTTTGCACAAGATGGACAGGTTGAGCCTGTGTTATAGCAGCTGGCCGTACCCATAGAGAAGCAAGATGACTGGCCTGGATTCATGTCCAGGGTTCACTCATACTGTACTGTATATGAGCACATTTTCCCTCCCGCTGATTCGACAAACTATTCCCTTTAAAGGGCACAGGGGGAATATGACATCATGCTCTTTGTACAGTTACGAGGAAAAATATGTTTAGTGTGGGAATCGTTTTATGGTGTTAAATATTCCGGACGTGTAGGCCAGCAGCTATGAAACAGTTCATTCTTTAACAGCTCTGCTGCACCTCACCGCTGTGGTTATTGCTTTAGTTCGTAACTGAGGGAAATAATCACGTTGATATGGCTTTAGCACAAATTGCAATGTTTCACACTCACCTGACGTGTGCTTTCATTAGAAGTATAAAAAAAAGTTTTCGGGGCCTGACACTGCAGTATTTTTAAACCTTGTTTTGCACCTGCAGCCTTGCATTTTTACCCAAATTCTGTTATCAATTCTGAAGACTTTTTAGGACCCGATGGTAGTAAAAAGAGCTGCCAGTAAAAAGCAATGGGTGGTAAAAAGAAGAAATATCTAGAAGCATAAAAGATAAGGTTACTATAGGCATGCTATAAGACAAAATAAAACCCTTTGGAGATGTAGAGAAGATATGTCAGAGGGAGAACATCCAGAGAAAAGAAACTCTAGTGACCTATGAGACTCTAACATCCTATAAAAATGTCTGACAATTGATGCACTATGCCACGCTACGCATACCTACATTTATCTTATGGTATGTATCTTATACAGTAATACAGTCAGCTTTTACTGTGTGCTGTAAAGTAATCTGGAGAGTGGGTACCATCCAATATGGGTACCTGCAGTACATCAGCGTTATGTCTCTTAGTCGTGCTGACCATCAGAAGTCGACTATTCCTCCCCAAAGAGAAAAATCGCGTAACCTCACTCTCACTTGCCATTATTTTTTCTTATTACTTCCTGTCAACACTTATATAATACCTTTCTTTGGACTTACAGTCTTCATTGGTAACAAGTCAAGCAGTCCTGATGGAGATCATATGCTCAGTGATGTAGCTCAAACATGAAAATTCATTTATATTTTCCCATGAATGCCTGTGATTTTGTTCATTTAAGAGAGCGTGTGAGAGACAGCCCCCCCCCCCCCCCCCCCAACTGCATCACTAGACCATGATTCATCATTCACGACTGCTTTCCAATGCAGAGAGCCCTGTTTCTCCCTCTGTGGTTTGTTTTACTGATGTGATGACTTCACTTGCCTTGGGCACCACATCATACACATAGCTTTGAAGCCTGAGGTGAGGGACACAGACAGAGAACATTGTTTGTATGAGTGTACCCTCTGTGTGATTGAATGGCAAGAAGGCAGGTTTTCATTTGGTTCTGAACCGAGTGCCAACTATAAGCATTGTAGCTTGTAAGTCGTGGGACTGACCACTCATAGACATCTCCATGGCCAAATTTAATATCTATCTGGTTTTCTTTCTGTCATTTCTGCATGATGGGGCTCTTATTTTGTGAAAAGTGTCATCTGTTGGACCTTTTTGAACTCGCTGCAGAATAATTTAAAAGTGAACAAGCTGTTCCTTCTTTGACTTCTAACTAAGCAAAGAGGGATCTTGACTCATTAAGGAACCATCTTTGCTTTGGTCAGTCAATATTTAAATAGGCTCGGCCCATCAGCCTGCTTGTTTGATATTGGTCTGCTGCCTGCTGGAGCGTTTATATTGGAATATTTTAACCTGCTTTCTCATTAATGTGACTTTTTAGCCACAATAGCAGCGGGACTGAATGGTCAGTCGGTCCACCACTTTGGTCCAGACTGAATCTTGAGGACTATAGGATGGATTGCAAATGACTTTGGGGATCCACTGACTTTTCCTCTAAGCGCCACTGTGAGGTTTGCATATATAGCTTTGTTTCATCAATTCGATCGGATCGATTGTCATGAAATTTAGTGAAGGTATTTAAAGTCCTCAGGGAAGAATCCTAATCACTTTATTGATGCACTGACATCATATGTAGCGGCACCAGTAGACTTTCAGTTTTTAAAGTGAAACATACTCCACACCTGCCTGATAGATTAACACAAAATTTGGTGCAGATATTCATTGTTCTCTGAGGATAAATCCACCTGACTTTGGTGTTACCCTGACACGAGTCTGTTCTTGGATCAGTGTCAATTGTCTCCACAACAACTGCATGGATTGCATGAAATTTTGTACGTACATTCATGTTCCCCGAAGGATGAATTGTAATGACTTTGGTGTTGATGTTCAGCGCCATCACCAGGTAATAAACATTATGTGCTAAACATTAGCATGTTAACACTATTATTGTGCACATGTTAGCACTGTGATGTTAGCATATAGCTGAAATACTTTTAACATTTAGCCTTAATACAGTCTGCTAGCCTGGACTTGACACCTTCACAATGAAGGACAAAATACACTTGGGATCCCGGCGCTACCAAACTGATATATAATTGTGAAATTGTGATAAAGCTGACACAGATTTATTTTATGGATTATTGTTGAGGTGTTTTTTTTTTTACCAAGAAGAGCAGAAATGAACATGAGTAATCTTCTACAGAGCCAGAGAAGTAGAATGAAGGGAGGCAGTCTTCTAATTCTGTTCAGGGGATTTTTCTGTTTTGCTCTCTCCACTCCTCCCACCCTCATCTCTGTTTCTCCCTGGTTTTCTCTGGCTTTGCTGGCTTTGTACACTCCAGTGCACGCGCTACAGCCAAGCCTAAGCTGAAGGGACATTGAGCTGTATGTAAATCAATTTGGAATGCATCCGTATGTGGAAATAGAATTAGACTTGTCAACCACACCTTTTTAGTTCCTCCTCTCTTCTTCATCTCTCTCTCTCCTTCTGTAGTCGTCTGCTCTTTTTCAAGTTAGGCATACAGTACCATAAGTAGCAGCTATAGGAAGGCTTAGGGTTAGGCTCATGGGGTAGAGGGGATTAAAAGAAATCACTGAAGTTAGCAGTCTTCAAAGGAAGCAGAGAGACTGCAAGAGGAGCCACATTTCTCTCAAATGGTTTCATGCTCAAGGGGCTTTGTGTAATGGTGAATTATTACATGAGGCAAGGAGTCACATATATGTAAATGAGGCTCGGTGCTTTAAATTTGCACAGAACATTGTACTCTCTTGATGCCTGAGAAAAGGATGATATTAAAAACACTGATTCATGTAAACAACGTGTGACACATCCACTCTCGGCTTCATCAATTATGCCGTTTTAGCGAGCCTGTGTGTGTGCTGGCTTTGATTTGTTCTTAAAAAAAAATAAAAAAAACCTCAGCAAAACACGTTTTCTTCAGCAACAACAACTATTCTATCTGCCATAATTTCAGATATGACAGAAAGTCATATCTGGCAGTTTTTTCATGCAGCGGAAAAAGGAAGAGAGATTTTGTATGGTCCCCTATAATGAGTTTTTCTGCTGTGTCCTTGTCTGTTTGGTCCTGGCATTGTGCTAGTCATATCTCTGGCAGCATTTCATTGATTGTTGTCGAGGATATATGTCAGCAATCCACTTATGTCAAAAGATGGAAAGGGGACAGGAACATACGTTCATCTGGTACATCAGGGATCAGGGAGGTTGCAAGGACGACAAAGAGTCGCAAGGATCTGCTTGACGCCTTTTCCTAATAGTAAATCACACTCCTAATTATGTTCAAAGACTACAAACATGAACAACATACAAGGCTCTAAAGGAACGTGTGGAAAGTTATTCATCTGGCTTTTAGAAACAATCAATAATTCATGCTGTAAATTCATTTCCAGAGAAATTAAATTAATTCTGAAAAGCACTTTGTAAGATGCTGAAGAAAAGAGATGGGAGATTATTTTTTAAGACAAATAACAGCATTTTCTGCCTCCCTGAGGTGCTATTAAAGAGCCCCTAATTCATCACAATTAACCTGGGCCACTATTAGTGAAACATTAATTAGATGTTAGACTGTGTCTAATGAATCGCATCACACACTTAGGAGCATCGAATCAATGGTTATTGACTCAAGCGGGGGAGATTTATATAACATTTCTGAAAAGAAAAATGTTTTTCTATCAGAAAAATAAATAATAATGAGCGCTCACTGTCAGGTCATGGGGCAACTCATAAAACAAGTGAAGGTGCACATCCATAAGAAGCTCTGTATTTCTGTTCCATTCATACATTTTAAGACGTCCCTGCTGAAAGCAGCACTTGGAGAATGCACACTGGGTTTCTGGTGAGAGCTCAGGCGATTTTCAGACCAATTCTCATCCGCCATTCTCCAACTAAATTGCATATGATTGGCTGTATGTTCCTCTTGACGCAAATAGGGATAGTGGTGGGTAGTTGTTGCTAAGAAAGGAGGTGTAATCACATGGTAATACTGAGAGGAGAGAAACTCACTCGCCATTGATTTCGTTTTAGAGTTAAAACACGGCCGGTGTATCTTAGGTGCAGTGAGGATGACATTCTCTATCGGCTCTCAATGAAAATGTCAAATTCAAACTTTTTTTTTTTTTTTTTAATGCGCCCAGAGAAAAAGCAAAACCAATCGGTATTTCTACAGGGTTGTAGTCAGTCCAATAGCTCGCATTTAGTTCTCCGTACTGGGACATTAAAAAGGCAAAGAGAGATTAAAGCAGTAGAGAAATGGTTATTGAGGGCATCTGATCATCAGCGGGGTCATTTTCAGCTGTAAAAGATTCACAGTCCAACCCGACAGAACTAAAAGGCAGCAAGAGGAGAGCAGAGGAAAGTCTCTTCAACGCACAGTAAATATTCATGGCCTCATAAATTCTGTGTACTCTCGCCAAAGATTTGATTACAGGCAAATTCCACCATGTAAAACCCACAGATTTAATACAGCATTTGTCGTAGTACCAGGAGCCACGCTGCCCTAAGCGGGCTCTTCCGAACATGCCCCCGGAAAATACAGCATGGGAGCATTTGTTTGGAATTACCATTCACATGACACAAATCCCATCTTTACTGTGAACACTATACTGTGAATTTGCCCTCCTTTCCACCAAAAACATCACAGTGTGTTGTTGTTGTTATTGGGAGGTGGTTGTTTATCAGTGTCACTGCTTTTGCAAGTTAAGCATAAAGATACATATTTGGAGATTTTCCATTAAGTATACGCTACCCTCTGATGTGTCATCCATTTTTAATGAGATACACCGGGCTCTTTAAAGTGATTACAGGCCGCTGGCTTTTTAGATTTGGTTTAGAGCTTGCTAATGGCATGATAAGGCACATTAAAGCGATAATAAGTATTTAATGAAGTTAAATGTGGTCAGGCTCGGGCCACAGAGGATTGATACTTTTTTAAACGGGTCAGAAAAAATGAACTTTAACCACACAGATAAGATATTGAATGGTCCTGAAGTATGAAAAAAAGTAAATTATTGGCTTCATTCACTCTAATCTAATTTTGGTTTGTGGTCCAGGCAAGCTGCGTGTGATGGCAGAGCTCTGTGGGATATGAATGATTCCCACTGTGATTTTGGACAAACACTGCATTCCAGTTTTTCAAATCCTCCTTCTGTCTTTATGACACCCATTGTTTTTTGAAGTCAGCCAGTTTGTGATACGAAAACTTTTGTTTCGACATGGCTGTTATGCACTGAAAGTGACTATTTTACATTATATTCACCTTTGGCCCATGGTGTAGTGAGTTTTTTATACTTTGGACAGGATTCTTAAATTATGTCATATACAGAGTTGTAGGAAAGAATGTCACTTTCCTGCATCTTTCTCATTTGCTGTCTTTTTCACACACACACACACACACTGAGATCATCCTGCCTGATGTCAGTGTGATTATGCAGCTGCAAAAGATGGGTGTATCTTGCTGCTATTTTGCCAATGCTTGGGGTGGGGCTCACTGTGTCCATCTGCTCATGGCCTTAGGTGGAAAACCCACACACCCACTGAGACTCGGTTTAAAATATGTCCACAGACGTGCACACACTCACGCGCATATGCACAGAAACACACATGCACAAAATAATTACCTCAGCAGGGATTCTACTCAGTCATGCTGAATGCCAGGGGGATTCAAGGACACGTACAAATCACCTAATAAATTCACAGAAAATCAAGTCCGTCCTTGCCTCAGAATGCTAAACATTTCGTCTTCCAACGCCGAATCTGCATCAAAAAGTCAGCTACGGGTTGTGTTTTCTTAGTTGTCTTTAAACACTGACTTTCTTTAATCCATTCAGATTCACAGTGTTGAAAAAATACCTGAGTGTTTGATGTCTTTTTCTCTTCTCTTCTCTTCTCAGGGGCCTTTTTGCAAGCCATTACACTGAGACACATTACCGAGAGGATGGAAGTGCAGTCACCGGTCCTCACAACTTCACGGTACGGTGGCACTCGAGTGCTTTTGACATTTATGGTTGAGTTGTCGTGCAGTGGTGCTCTGCAGTCACGCAGTAAAAACTGACCCGCGGACAGATGTTTTTTTACTTATAGAGGATCAGGGATCTACACTGTATCTTATGCATTCATTTATCAATTCTAGGGCTGAAATCAGGTAGTGTTAATTTATTTTTATTTTTATTTTTTTTGTCACTACAATGTGACCTAGTGTGTATTTGAAAGCTCTCTGGCAGTTGCTCAACAAGATGTCTAGCCTGTGGCCTACTTGATGATAAGCCGTGTTTTATGCTGGCTGTTAAGCCAACATTGCCATCAGGATTTTATTATTGAATCCCTTTTAAGCAGCTGATCTATTGCTGATATTTGTTTTATGCTTCTATTCTTTTTTTTTGAATGCTAGCTGTGTAAAGCTAAGTGCCCGCTACTCTTTTCGAAATGAAGAACAGATTGTTGTTCATTTCAACTCCACTCACTGTGGCTCTTGACTTATTGAAAGCCGTCTTTGCGGCTCACAAAGGAACATCCAGACATAATTGATTCTTCATTTTGTGATGAAGGTGTTTTTACTTCAAGTTGAAGAAAGACGGTTTTGCTTCATGACAACAGGCAGACCTTTTTAGCAGCCATTGTAGTGTAGGATTGAAATCACATTTTAATTGAACGGTGGTGAGGACGCTTTGACAGGTCACTTACAGCTCGGAGGAGAAATGTTTGGTAATTCAGCAATGACTGACAATTCTATTTCCCGGAAAGTTATGCAAACAGTGTTTTCCACTCTCGCTCTCTCTCACCTTTAATTTTGAGTGGGAGGATGTTACAAGCATTGCATCAGGCTGTCAAATAGACATACTGTATTGTCTTAGATAAGCCTCACACAGCTGCACACTTCCAGTACCTGCTGTCACTGAACTCAGCAATCAGCCACGTGTTAATCAGGGATCAGTGGAAAGGCATGCACTATAAATAAACTCCGACAGTCTGTGAATTTACTGACAAAAGAATCTGTTTGAATATATAATGATTTTGCTGCTGCTCCTCGAGCGCACAGTTCAACACCTATAAAACAAATCTAAGCAGGAGCTGTAAATCAAGAGATAAATTAACTCCTTAACAAGTAGCAGCTTTAGAGTGGGTCAGCCATTATAAAGACATTTTTCAAACCCACAGAACTTTATTTTTAAACTGGGCGTTCAGGGGTTAACCCAGATGTATTCCATCTGAGTTCTGCTTTTTGTAGCTTCAGGGAATCTTCTAAAAATGAGCATACGACTAAATATTTCCCTTTGAATGCATTCAGCTACTTTAATAACCACAGACACATTGAGGATAACTGAGGGAGACAATCACTATCACTGCCTGATGTTTTCTTGTATGAAAGGTGAAGTAATCTAGGTCAAGCATAGCCTAAGCACAGAGCCTTTGTGGCTGCGCTATTTTTACACTTAATGTAATGAATCTCCATTCCATCACCACCTGGCTCTGTAAATTGTACTGAACCTGTCAAACAGAAGCTGTTTTTGTTTTGTTTTTTTTCTTAGTCCAAAATATTTCATCCTGCAGTTCAATATTGGGGATGAGAAATGGTCAGCGTAGTGACTAATGACAGTTGATTTAAGAGGACTGGAGTGCTGCTAGACAGTAAATGGAGGTCTGTATTCCCTTTTAATGTGAGTCACTTCCTCAGCTCTCCTTGTGCTCAGACAACAGTGTTTTCACTGCGTCTGAGGAGCCTTAAATGTCCTCTTTTCCTTCTCCAAGACCACTCGGCTGGAATGATGAAGGAAAAACAGTTACAGTATTATCTGTGTCAATTTTCCTGCTTCTCCCTTCAACTGCGTGCGATGCATTCATTTCAAAAGGGCTTGTTTGTATGAAGGAAAGAGGAACCACTGTTCTACAGAAACAACATCAGCACAGTTCCACTGTATATTGTCCTCATTTGCTCTTTTGATGAACTATGTAAATACTTTATTATTTCTTCCAGAATAACTGCTACTACCATGGCGAAGTGCAGGCACATCCGAACTCTGATGTCACCCTCAGCACCTGCTCAGGCCTTCGGTAAGAAACAACTGTAATTTTGTATTCAAGCAGCATCTCAACGCTGCCCTTTAAGTGCTATTTGCCACCGCAATGTTTATATTTACTTAAGTCACTCTGCACAGCAGCCCATCGCTCTTAAGCCCCTTAAGCACGCTGTCAGAAAGTTAGCGTGACTCACAGGAATAGGGGAAAATGTCACACCTCATTGTCTTTGTCCACAGAGGCATCCAGTAAATATCGGCGCTCATTTTGGAAGTAATTGGCATCTTGCTGTTGCTAATGACTGACCACAATTGAAAGATTTGGGCATCAGCAAAAAAGTCTTGACATACATAATGTCATCTTCTGCTTAATTAAACAACAAGAAACACAGATCATCAACGCAATAACAGCTAATGATAAAGAACGTTAAAGGTTAATTTTGGGTTAATATTATTAATTTGATGTGATGCATAATGATACTGAACTCATTCATGAATTTGAAAGAGCTATTGTGCATGGAAGTTTTAAACATAAGCTGCTGTTTAGAAGCTCTGTGTGGCTTGGCACAGTTGCCGAAATAATAATAAAAAAAAGTTTCATAGTTTAATTTGGCTTCAGTGAAAGTTGGCTTGTAGAAAAAGAGGAGCTATATTCAATAAAATTTTGCATTTGAGAGATTGGTTATGCTTTGAAGCTTTGTTTTCAGACTTGCGCTGCTGTCTCTGCAGAGGCTTCATCGCACTTGAAAACAAGACATTCATCATTGAGCCGATGTCTGGCCATGACAACGGTGCGCACTTCATCTACCGAGTGGAAGAACTCAGACTGACCCCAGGGGACTGCGGTCACGGCTTCAACATGTCCTCTGTTGCCCCTGAAGGCCACATCAAAAACCCCTTCCAGTCCTTCCACACGCGGGTGAGATTACTATCGTGTTGTTTTTCATCCAGAGCTCATATTAAAGCATTTGGATATCACAATTCAGAGCTCTAGAGCTCAGCTCAAGCAGTTTTTTGTCATGTGGGGTTAAGGTTAACATTCGTTGGATAAAAGATAAATGGGCATTTGACGAAAGATCAGCAAACTGGCAAGCCCACCAGTTTGGATATGTTCCCAGAGGGTGTTGCCTTGGGCTTGACACATTTTATCTGCACTTAGAGCCCAAAGTCGAGGGCCCATGCAGGTTTGGCCAATGATTTGCATAGAGCAGGTGCAGCATCCATCTGCCACTATTCCCAAACGTTAAAAACTCCTCCTGACTCAAATGAGTCAGGAAGTGAAACTTATAAACATATAGTACTTAATGACCCCTGAGTAATAGCTGGGCTTTACATTTTTAGAGGAGCATCAGTTACATCGTAATGGGAAAAAGATAGCTGAACATTGCTGGATGAGCTGGTATGCTTTTGACTTTCCTAAGCTGTACGAGCTAAACTAACCAGCTGTTAGCTGTAGCTTCATACTCATTGGACAGACATGAGATTGGTATTGTTTTTTTGTTTTTATCTTACTCTCTTAAGACAAAACATTTAGCAAATCTCAAAAACATACAACTAACATACAACATCTCTCTGTTTTCACTTCAGCATAAAAGGCATGCTCAGAAGACAACCAAGTACGTTGAGCTGATCATTGTCGCAGACAACAGAGAGGTAATGCACCTACCTTGCTTCCATTCACAAATACAGTGTTTGAACAATGGAGACAACACACAGAAAACACAGCAAGCATTCGTGGTGAACGCAGCAAAAAAGCAGGGTAAGCTGTAGTAACAGTGGAGCACGTCCCAATGGGGCTGCAGAATTAGGTCAGTGTGCAACAAGCAGTGTGGTCTTGTGGCAGAGGCTCCGTTTTGACAGGAAGTGCTGAACGAATCCCCAGCAGACCAGCCAGGAAACCGGAAAAAGCCGTACGGATACAGAAGAGTCTCCAGCAAGCAGTGACGAGCTCATTGTGGGGTTTCCTCCTGGTGGCCCGCTGCTAATGCCACCGACCTGAATGGGAAGAAAGGAAATGTAAAAGGGATCAAGTGTGTTGTTGGGCTCAGATTTGAAGTCCAGCACCAAACACAGGTGGATGCACAGTAGGGTGAAATAGAGGGTCTGACTTTGTTGCAATTTGGATCCAAAGCTTTGCAGGCTGTCAGATCTGCCAATATACCTGCTCCCTGCGGCCGTGCCATTCGTCTCTCTAACACTAGGAGATTTTTTAGATCCAGATGGTCACAGCTTGACAAGCTGCCTGACACACAGTAAAACGTATTGCCCTCGCAGGTGTTCTGTGTTGTTCCGTGCTTTTTAGTTCTGAAAATGACTGTAACTACAGTATCATTCATGTCTTTATGCAACATAATTACTTGTGGGTGCTGTTCAAATGTTTCTACCTCTGATTCCATGTAATTTTCTTTCCAGTTTCAGAAACAGGGGAGGGACGTGGAGAAGGTGAAACAGAGACTGGCAGAGATAGCCAATTACGTGGACAAGGTAAAACATCCTCTCCCTTTTGCGCAGGAGGGATAAATCACTTTTTTAAAATAGAAATATTGCTGGCAGCAGAGATTAATGGGATGACTGTGTGATGTATTAATGTCCTACTAAAACAGCTGCTTTTAGTCTGTCTAAATCCTCTGCCAGGGCTGAGGACCTATAGCTAGCAGATACAGTAGGCAGATGGATTTACATAAGGAAAGCATGGATAGAGACATGGACAGCACATGCTCTGATCATGTGAAAACGAGGATTCAGGGCTGTCATAGTGAAATGTAATTTATTCAGTGGATTCATAAGGTAACAGGTTACTCACACATCTGTTTGAAGGTCTTTTGATCATTTATGTATGTATTTTATGTTAGGCTCTGTAAATCTCTTTGCCTTTTTATCTACACTGAACCTCTCCGCTAATCACCATTCTCCCCTTCAGTTCTACAGGGCTCTGGACATCAGAGTGGCGCTGGTGGGTTTGGAGGTGTGGAGTGACTCTGATAAATGTCCCATCACCCAGGATCCCTTCTCCACCCTTCATGAGTTCCTAGACTGGAGGAAAGTCAAACTCCTGCCCCAGAAACCTCACGACAACGCTCAGCTCATAAGGTGGAAATTTAATCTAACAAAATAAATTGAGCCCAGAAATGAAAAAAACAAATATTAGTACATATAAACAGATCCTCAAAGGGCTGTTAGCTAAAAAAAAATCGCTTATACCATGGACTTTTGCACAGATTAATTTCCTTGTTGAAGGTAAATCATTTTTGTAAGTTGATTCTGACATTAGCTAAAATCTGTTGTAAGTAAATGAGATTTTATTTATATAACACCTTTTAAAACAAAATTATAAAATGCAGATACAGAAATAAACAACATACATATACAGCCATACAGAGAAAAATAAAATACAGCCTCTTTACAGGGAAGGACAGTTTCAGAGGGATGGAGCCCAACCAGCAAAAGCAAAATCATCCTTAAATTTGTGGAGGGAGTGGGCTATGAATAAATAAGTTCGGAAATGTATGAAGGGTTAATGTATGAAGGGTTAGCATCTAGAAATCTATTCTATACTTTATCGGGAGCCAATAAAGGAATGTGAGGATTGGTGTGATGTGGGATCTACAGCTCTGGTTAACTGTCTGGCTGCAGTGTTTTGCACGAGTTGCAGTTGGGACAGGGCTGCTTGGCTGAGGCAAGAGAAAAGAGCATTGTATTAGTCTAGATGTAAAAAAAAAAAAAAAAAAAAAAATAGGGCATGGATGAGTAATTCTGCATCTGTATAGTGAGAAAAGAATGGGACCAAGGACTGAACCCTGAAGAACTCCACCGAGTATAGTGGCTTTTGTCTATGACAGATTCAAACTTCCTGTCTGACAAATAGACATCTGAATGTTTATTTATTGTTCATTAGGATCCCCATTAGATGTCACCTTGGCAACAACTACTCCTCCTGGGGTCCATAATGAAATTGAGTATAATCAACAAACGTTTGCACTCATACCATGTACATTAAATTCAATTGTTGAACCATTAATCCAAAGAAACATTTTAAAATCTCAGTTGAACATATATAATATATAATAATACATATAATAATACACCTCAATTCATAATGAAAAGATAGGTTATTTTGATTATTTATGTTTTAGGCATGCCTTCACTTTAGTTGACTATACCATTTAACCTGCTACCTGTTTTATATAGAGGGATCATTACCTTCACCTGCCTTGTGTTTTAAATGTGGGTGCTTCCATAAAATAATATTTTTTATTACAAGTAATATTGTAAAACTGTATTTCTAAAGTTAATACACTGCATCTGAATCTGCTGGGAAATTAATCCAAACCGTATTAATGCTTTAGAAGACCAGCTACAATAATGAATTAACACTTTGTGGGTAACAAGTTAAAAAATGCTGGTTTAGTCCTGTAGATCTCAACACTTTTCTACCTTTGTCCTCTGTCCTTTGCAGTGGAGTTTACTTCCAGGGCACCACCATTGGCATGGCACCAATTATGAGCATGTGCACAGCTGAGCAGTCTGGAGGCATTGTCATGGTAAGTATAAAAACTTCTAGCTGCCTCCACCCTGTGCTTTCTCTGAGTAGCCAGATTGTATCAGTGTGGCATTGTTCAGACTCAGCCAGCTAACGCAATCCAGACGTGATTTACTCTGAAAAGGTGTTCGCTGTTTGCTGGAAGTGCATTTATGGACAGGTTTGGCAGGAAGTCATGCTTTTAAACATAATGATATTTGTGCTGGCATTCCCTCAACATCCATGCCCTCACCATTACCACAAACACCCACATGCTCAAAGGAATATGTAAAAATAAACTCCCAGAAGGATTGGAGTGCAGACATGCAAACCCTTGTATGGTCATTCAGTCAGGCTTTCTTTTGACATCTTTAAAAGTATTTAAACAAAACCACATTTTATGGACAATGCTGAATTTTTTTTTATTATTTTTTTTTTATCAAGGCTTTTTTTTTTTTATCAACCCCCAGGTACACCAAATTATTGCACATAGTAAATTAGCTGCCTGTTGGGCTCCTCTGCCTGCTGTAGCACTTGACACCCATGCCAAATCACAAAGTGGTTATCAGCCCAATGCTATTACGCCCCAGTCCAGATGTGCATCCTCCATTAATAGATATGTTTTCTTCTGGCCAGAGCTGTGGTGAGGCTCCTCCAGATGTTTGTCTTCCCTATTACTTACACATGGCAGATGGCTTGAACTGAGATTAAAGGGCCGCGTAACCAGTTAGAGGGCGGCCAGATGACATGAACCATTTCTCAAACCATGCACTACCATGTGTGTTAATCAGCCTCAAATTCTTTATACGGTCCACATGTTCTTTCAATTTATGCGTTGAAATATTCTGTTTATATGTGAGTGGTTAGATTCAAACTGTGACAGCAAACTATATCCAGTTTTTTATAAGGTATTCTTGTCTGGGAGTTATTTCCTCACATGGCTGGAAATGATATCAGAAAGACTATCAGAGCATTTCTTGTAAGCAACACTATTAAATTCTCACCATCACAACAATGGCTTATAGCTGCTTCAAAGTAATGACTGTGGCTTCCAAGAGTTTCATCTATTTGTGCTGACTCTGATATTACACTTTTTTTGTGAGGAAGCACCGAACTATGAATTTCACACACACATAGAAAGACATACTGATAAACATGACATAGGCAGAGGAAAGTTTTCCCATCTCTCTTGTTAAAAGGCGGGGTGCAGCTCCCCACGATGCTGCTCTGTAATCAGCACAGAAAATAGATTGGCTTGCCCTCAACTTTGACATATGACCCTGCCTTCAAAAGGAAGCATGTGATTTTCTCATTTCTATCATTCATTTCTCATTTTCTCATCCGAGGGTGATATGTACATGACAGAGAACATTAAGATAAACAGTATCTATGTGGGTGATCTCTTTCTCAGATCTTTGCCAGATTTGTTTGAGTTTAAATACAAGCATCTTTGGGGGGATCGTAGGTAGTCAGCATGACACCAATATATTAATATTCACAGACGTTTATGTGTGGAATTAGAGTATGCTATTTACATTTACCTTTGTTTTCCTGTTCGGACTGAGGTTTGCAGGAGATAAGATTTTAGAGGTGTGTGTGTGTGTGTGTGTGTGTGTGTGTGTGTGTGTGTGTGTGTGTGTGTGTGTGTGTGTGTGTGTGTAGGCTCCTCTGCATCCCACAGTTGCCCATAACACTCTTTTGTGCATAAACCTGTGTTGATGTTAATGTATCTTAGGAGACACATTAGAGAAACGTAATTCTAGCTTTTGTAAAACACTCAGACAGACATGCAGTGAATATCAAATTTATACTCAAAGTTAGGGAAGGGCAAAATGTCTGAAATTAAAGGAATAGTTAGACATTTTATGAACTTTTCTTGTTCCCCTTCAGGTGGAGAGTTAGACGAGAATATTGATACCACTGTCGTGACTAGTTTT
This sequence comes from Argyrosomus regius, assembly GCA_946959425.1. Taxonomy (NCBI): domain Eukaryota; kingdom Metazoa; phylum Chordata; class Actinopteri; family Sciaenidae; genus Argyrosomus; species Argyrosomus regius. The sequence goes on along the minus strand of OX336894.1, from coordinate 10,602,394 downwards.
ACATTGGGTTGTGTACTGGACTATTTCTTGGCTTGGATTTGTAACGTCCTGGATTTTCCACTCGTTGCCTGGCAGCCAAGAATTAGTCACATATCCCTTCATAATGCACAGAATTGACGTTGGCTTAACAAACAAAATACATCATGTCAGTGAGCTTTAGGGGTGCTGGTGCTGAGCCAGTCTTAGCTGTTTCCTCTTTGTTTACATTCTTTATGCTAAGCTAAGCTAACCAGCTGTTGGCAGTACCTTCATGTGTACCTTCTGTCAAACTATTCCTTCCTCAATGAGAATATTTTTTCCAATATCAATGTGGAAAACTTTTTGCAAACTCAGGCTTCAATTCATTCATCACATCATCAACAGAAGTAGTAGTTGAGTAGATAGGGTCACTGCGTATTATACATCATCGTTATTGTTATTCTGTTTGTCCCTTACTCAGTCTCACCTTGGCATACATACATACAGATAAACTACACACTGACTTCATTCCTCAGTCAACCTCCAAACTTCCCTTCCCTTCTCTTTGTCTGCTTCATCTTCCCAGTCTCCCTTTCAACCCGTCTGTCTGTTTTGGTGAAACTGAAACTTCCACCTCTCTCTCTCTCTCGTCATTCTCCATCTCTGTCTGCCGTGTGAAGGGCAGTTGTCTCGCTCATCAGTACAGCAGCGAGTCGTACAGCGGTAGGTTTATGGAGCTTACTGCGGGAGCTGTCTCCACTAGCAGCGGGTATGATTGGGTCTGCAGGGGTAATGGAATGGCAGATGAATTCAGGCCTCCATGAGGAGAATGAGTAATAGAGAGAGGAAGAGGGGGCAGATCGGACAGTTACTGAACTGTTTTGAGAACCTGCAGCTTCAAAATTGTCTTCTTTGAACTTTGCATTTTCTTTCTTCTGTTTTTTTTTCCCCTTTTCGTGAGTGGCAGCACACTTCAGAAAAACTTGTTTTTTACTTAAAACTTGCTGAAGTAAATGATTGAATTTCACACATAGTCAAACATACCACACACATAATTAACATGTGTTTCTCGTGTTCTTGGGTGTTTTTTTCCCATCACAGGATCACTCTGAGAACCCATTGGGTGCAGCCGTAACTTTGGCACACGAGCTGGGACACAATTTTGGTATGAACCACGACACCCCAGAGCGCGGCTGCGGCTGCAGGATGACTGTTGATCGCGGAGGCTGCATCATGACCCCCTCCACAGGGTGAGATTCTGGTGATCTTTTTCATACAAAACTGTATTCATGAAGCGATTATAATGCCCACCCTTTATGAATCAAAGTTAATGATAAATGTGATAAATTTTATGCTGATGTGCTGGTTTAGGCATCTTTTAAATTTTAAAATTAAATGTCCACTGCACCACACTGTCATTACAATAATTATGTTGGTTGTGGGGGGTTTTTTAGCACTTCATTTCTAGATGCAGTATGTATTTAAATTATAGTTTCAGAATGGTTTGTTTATTGCTTTTCTTTATTTTCAATTTTCAGTCTGTGGTCTGTTCCAATAAAATATTTGCTGGGAACAAAGTTGGCAAAAGCAGCTTCAGATTTAAAAACATTAGCTCAGACAAAGGTTTAAAATTGGGTCTTTAGGCTGTTTCTCTCTGTTGTGGGCGCACTGGTTTGGAGCCATTAAACAGTTACCCTTTAAAAGTCTTGTTTCACACAGCTACAGGATTAAAATGTTTATCAGCTTAACTTTTCCGAATAAATTAGCAACTTCTTTTGCACCTCAGCAAACAAACAACAAAAGATTTAAGCTCCACTAGTTGCACAGTTTGGATCATTTTTGTCTATACATGATGCTCTATTGTTTATGTGTTGTTTCATGAGAGGGGGCTCAAACACACACACATATAAACGCACAGAAACACAAACACACACTTTGGCCTGAGACTAAAGCAGCTGCTCTAGCATTCTACTCATGTTGCCTGGGTCTCTGAGATAACAGTGCTGCTGCAAGTGATGGAGTCTGTGACTGTTAGTAAACAGCAAGCAGATAAGGCGAACCCAGAGCGCAATACCAGATTTCACCCTTGGTCTGGTGCCAGTCTGGTTTGTCTGATGGTGAGTCCCGCAAGCCACAGATGAATGTTGTCAGGATAGATTTCACAACACTGTGAAGAAGATGGAGACAAAAGGCTGAAAGACACTGTTACCATTGTAACACAATACAAACCAACAAAGAGACTTCTCACACAAACCACCAAACATCAACTCTAGCCTGCATCTGCATCACACATTAATAATATCAGCATGGGTGAAATCATGCATGTTGATGGGGATTTGTCCAATTTTCTGAATATAGCAGAGAAGGTTGCCAGATCTTATAAAACTTTCTGGTTAAGCCAAGACAAATATGCTTTAGCTGTTAGAGTGTGAGGTGTGCCTTTACATCCTCCAGCCAGTGTTTATGAGATGGCGGTGCAGTCTTTTTTCCATTTCTGGTTTCCTAAAACCTGGACTCAAATTCCTTGTATGTGTACACATACTTGGCCAATAAAGCTGATTCTGATTCTGATTTGCAGAGAATCGTTAGTCCTGCAAACTTGGTAAAGAGGGAGAGAACTATAGCTTGGTTAGCAGTGATCTTTACTGCCAGATGGTTATGATCAAAAACTGAGCTGCATACAATCCTCCAGCTGCGGACAGGACCAAAACTGAGACTGGGAGGTCTTCGGGTCAATCCCAGGACTGGCAGGATAAATCTGGGTGGGGAAAGGGAAAGAAACTACACTTGCCTCTCCCTCATTACCACCACTGAGGTGCCGTTGGAGTTGCTCGGTGACCAGCAGATCAGACTGAGGTTGTACTGTGCAGCTTCCGGGTGTGAATTTGTGCAAATAGTAATAGAGGCAAACATATGACTGTTGGTGGATGTCTTAGCAGTTCTCATCTATTCCTCAAGATGTTTTGCCAGTTTGGTGCCGGTCAGGTAGAGCCTGTGAAGTACTGTAGTAGCCTGGCATGATGCATGTTTAGAAGGAATTAACTAGTTTGATGAGCTGACCAGGTCAATATATTGGCCGATAATTGTTGCAGATACTGTACATGGGCAGTATTGGTCAAGTTCCTAATATATGGGAGCTGAGCTCCTCTTTCCCATTACACCTTAATGTGTTCTAAAGAAAGAGATATGGCTGCATGAATAGAAGATACAATTACACAATTAGATTGACGAACAGATGAGAACACGCTTAATGTGCAGCAGGGCAGAAACAGGTACAGTTGTTTTGCAGTGCAGCTGGCTATTCAGAATTACATTACCAACAATGTGCAAAGATCTGAGAAGTTAAGTCTGAGTTTAGAGCAGCAGCAGGGACGCGAGTATCTGAAAAGTCCCTGCGGATGTGTGATTTTAGTGGCACTAGCTGTGGCTCTTGTCATTAAAGACAAACATTAAAAGTAGATAAAAGCTTTAGTTGTCCTCAGAAATCAGCAGAGACACAGAAGAAGAAAACCACTGGTGGCTTGTCCTTCAAAAAAGTAACACAATTTACTGAAAAACACATAAATAATACAAGTTACTATGTACAAGAATTGTCCCAGAAGAACTTGAATGACCTTTTACTGTACACGTAGAAAACAAGGAAGGGTTGGAGGCTGTCAAAAACTGTGTGGTGAGCTCATCCTGCTGTTCTCATTCGGCGTTAATTTCAGAGAAAAATGTATAATGCACACTGAGCAACACTGATTTTATGCAGTCTTTTTTAAATTTGCCCTCAGCGTTCTGACCTGACGACTTCGCTTTAGCTAATCACCGGCCAAAGATATCCAATGATGTCATGCAGAGTTTTATAAAACTGACTACATGATCTAAATGGGTTAGAATGAGTCACGGTGTTACTGAATTCTTTTATAGCTTAATGAAGTCGCTCCTTTTCAGCTCTCTCTGCTACATAATTATGAGATTAGACACATTAAGAGTTGAGAGAGGTGATCAGTGACCTTTCATTCTGAAAATCGCTCCTCTGTTTGCTAAGTAAAGGGTGCGGGATAAATCCATACACAGCGGTACGGTGACATTTTGCCTGGCAATTTTGTGTTGATACACTGACTCCAAATATCAGTATTTCCCTATTAAATTATTATTATTTTAATCTGTATTCATCTGTATTATTGAATACAGATTTTAATGGAGTTCACTGATTTTTATGATGTGTTGATAGTCAAACAGTTCTGGTTGCTGCAACAAAAAACACTCGTGAGATAAACATAATGAAAACTTTAGGCTATTCTAGTATGTTATTAATTGCATTTATCTCATCAGATAAGATCAGAGAAATCCTCAGACCTATATTTTTATATTTCCAATGGGTCAAATGAAGAGTCTTGCAATGTTGGGCCGTAAATCTGTGGTCCCTTTTAGCATCTTTCAGCTTATTGTTTCGGTTTTAAGGTTCAAAACTTTACTGTTTTGGTTCAGTCTCGTCATTCAACCCCATTTCCCCCAGAAGATAACAACTAGCTGGTGAACAGAGTGGATAATGTAGCTGCCAATGAGCCTGGTATTTCCCTCAGGAGTTAGGTGGAGACCAAGAACAGCTAAAAGAAGAGTTGATATTGGACTTACATTTGTCACATCTAGCCCCGTGTCTGCTCGATGTTAAAACAGGCAATTCAACACTTTCATAATCATGGATGTTGTGTTTACAGTTTACTCCACTATGTCCACATGACCAAAAAACAAATGAATACTGCTACATGCGCTTCCTTTGTCTTGATGTTCGACAGCAAGGCTGATAGATCAACGGTGGCGTTTAGACAGTGCAGTTGGGTAGATGACAGTGGAAGTTTGCCAGCTTGAAAAATGAAAATTATGAATTCACGTTTAAGCTTGGCTTTTTCAGTTAGCTCCCAAATTGAATATCCTGAACTGTCAGCCAGGATTTACAGTTTCCTGTTGACAAAACCAATAATTTCACGAACAAATCTAGAACTCATTTCCCACTCATCACATCTGGTTTCTTTTCATATATATGTATCTATATATTAGCAATCTTCTTTGACCCTCAGCCCAGATGCCTTCAGAATGTTAAACACATTGTTGTAAAGCAGTGCAGCTCGTTTGACTGTGTGTTTGGGATACTCTCGGCTTAGACTTGCTAATGGGGAAGAGGACAGGCTGCATCTAAATGACGTGATTATCAGTGACGCTGCCAGCTGTAATCAGGGCCAGGGCACAGAGAGAGAGATCCGCAGAGAGGTGCTTTATGCCTGGATAGACAGGCAGAGCGAGGAAGCAGTGCTTTTATTTGTCTTTTATCTCCCTCAGTGGTAAAGCAGGAAGAGAAACACAAAGAGAGATAGAAGGGAAAGTGAGAGACAAACAGGAGAAAGATGACAATGAAGGAATTATTTGGCTACACATGGACGTCTATGACAGGCATGTGAGCCATGAAGGCTGGCCACAGGAGATTTGTGTCATAACAATGAGAGGAAATTTGAGGGACAGAGGAGAGGAACAGAGGTTTACATGGACATTTTGAAGGGGTGATGTCTTTTAGAAGTTGAGCTAAGAATTGCATCACATGAACGTGGAGAGAAAGCTCAAAAGTACTTCCCTGTGTCTATGTGTGTTACCGGGCAAAAAAGATGAAGCCCAGCAGGTAGCTGTGGCTGGATTTTGAGGCCAAGAGGTGAGATCTTTGTCAACATAATATGAGGTAGCTTGTGACTCTTGCTATTTTCTTGTCGAAATGACAGAGTGCAAGTGAAGTGAGAATGTGCAAAATGTCATTATCTGAAGACATTCTGCCGAGGAGAGGAAGGAGAGAGCTAGTTAGGTTGCTGGTGAGTAAATGTTTGCAGTAAATTTAGCTTGTGTTTTTCTTTTCGTCCTGATATTTAATCACCATAGGCTTCTGCCAGCTTTGCAGCCTAACATTTCCCAAAAGGTCAGACATGTCTCTCCTGCTTAACGTGGACTAAATGCATGTCAGTCTGTAGCGCAGCTTAGAGAGCAGTAGAGACGGCTTCATGTCAGTCGGAGAGCCTACAAATAGAAAGGAGCCCTTCATAGCCCTCATGTGACCAATGTCTCTACTGTCTGCAGACCCATTTCACTCTACATCCAGACTGACATTTCCTCCTTCTCTGAACTCAGCGACCTCACATGCTGAGATGATCCAACTGACAGGAATCATCTACCCTGGACATATAGCTGTAGATCCAGGAAAAGCTGCTTCAGCTGCTCGGTGCACAAGAGACTGTATCTCTTCATCCAGTGCGTTGTAAAGGCTTAGATTAAAGCTACAAGATCATTTTGTAAGTCACTATGTAAAGCCTCCACAAGGCCCTGCTTCCCAACATTATTAGATTCTGTACTCTTGTCACTAGTAGTAAAGGTAACCCTGATGAAGTCAGGGCATGAGAGTTCAATTTTTTAAGAGAAATATTGCATGACAAACTGCATGTGTGGGGTTTGAAAGTTGTGGGCACAGAGTGTCTGAGAGATTCAGTGCTAGGGACGAAAAACAACTCCCCCAACTTCATGGAAATGCAATACGAAATCACTGTAGTGCAACATTTAATCATTAATTTCAGGCCAGTGTTTCAGTTGACCAGTCATGTTGAACGTATCACAGAGCATGGGCTTTTTTTAGATTGTGTAGTAGTTTGATCAGATGTTTGTTTTTCTTGTTGGTCTGTTTGTGATGTTGGTGTGGACCATCTGCTCAATTAAAGGTACTCCTCATTGGGTCCTTGTGACTGAAGTGTAGGAAGGAAGGGTAAAATTGTTGTGCAATAGTTGCACTCTGGTGTACACATACTGTATGTGCCTGCTGTTAAATTGTCACAGTCAGCAGTAACCGAATTTTTTAATTTTTAATGCTTTGTTTCATATTGTGTATTCTGCGGTCTAGCTCGCTCTCTGCTTACCTGAGCGCATGGTAAGTTTCCGCAGACAAGTCAACAACAGGCAAGTCGCTGGTAAAAAGTAGTAGGAGAGCTGGTGACTGCTGACTGTGATCTTTCTTTAACATTAGTTCGAAACAAAGTTCGACTTTCTTCAGCATAGCCTTCAATAACAAGCATAGGCATCTCAGACAACAGATGGTTAAACCTAGTAAAGCATGTATTGATGGAGATTTAAAGGTCCCCTGTGTGTTTTGGAGCTGTTTTTCTATGAGTGGGTCCCTGTTTTGTTTATCATATCCATGTGCACAAGGACAGACATGCACGCACATTATTTTACTCACCTGCAGGTGGCGGGGTAACGTGACAATATACTCAGCACTGCGCCAACAAATTAAGTGAAGAAGAAGACTGCAAGCTAGTAAAAATGGATGAAAACAATGCTGGGTTTTCACTTTTGAAAATGCTTTATGAGCAAGGAAATGCATCCGACACATTTGTTTCAGCTCAAGGATTGGTGCGTTTTGGTAACACTGATGTAAACGAACTCCACAGGACCCCTTTAACTAAATCCCCCTCTGAAAATCAACAGACATGGCAACATGGGGGTGTAAATATTTGTTTTTCTTGCTGCTTTAAACATCACTGAATGAAAATGGCAACATTTAACATAGATTAGGCACGGGAAATAAAAAAAGCAGAGCAGATAACGTTGGATGTGTCTTTTCCCTCTCTCTGATATGTGAGTGAAATAGCACCACACCTTTTCCTCTGGCACTTTCACGGATGTATAAGACGTAGATGACGTTGATGAGATTATGATCTCCTTAACAGTGTCTGCTATTCACAATGTGAATTACATATTTGCCTTTCAAATATTGCCAACAGCCGGAAAGGAGCTGACTAATTAGATTTTGTGTAACAGTTGTGCACAGCCAAATTAGTTCCACCCCAGCAAACTACACCTGGAGAGGGTGCAGGGCTTCGTGCTAATATTATCCAGGGAAACCTACACCCTCTGCTCGGCTAATTTCCTGGACAGCAGAGCAGCCGTGTCGTCTCAGCTGTGATAATACACACCTTCGACGTGGGTCTATGGCAGACTAGGACCTGTATATTTGATATTTGATAAATTATTTTATGCTGAGTTATGGTGTGTTTTTCTGTAGGTAAACTGTGACGTCACCTCCTGGTGGTGTCAAAATGGTTGTTGATTTTAAGGTCTTTCTTTTCTTTTGACTGGGATAGGGCCTATAATTGCACACTGCACATGCTGCAAATGATTAAAGAACACAGTTCAGTCAGCTTCTTACTATAAGCAATGGAGTCTTACATGACACTACAGTTTTCTGCCAGCAGTTTATGTATTTTTATTTTCTCTGAGCTCTTCTCAAAGGTTTGAAGTGGATGGGAGTCAAAGATCTGATCAAACCAGATCCACACAGCCCTGGTGAAATAAATTAGCTAAAGTTTTTAAGCACTAAACTCTTGATTGATAGTAATTAAGGAGGTTCTTCCAAAGGTTATCTTTAATTTGTGCTTATTTAGTCACGGATATTCAATGCTAGAGAGAAATCATTTGGATTTCAGGGGCTGTAAATACATCACCAACAAGCCATATTCCAGTATAGTACTCCCATATTTTCCATACATCCAGTCAGAGTCAGTGTCTGCATCACATACACGGTGCACAGTAATTTAATGTTGTCTTTTCTGTCCTCGCCCTGAAAGTCACAGACATTCAGCCACACACACCAAAAAAAAGCACCGCAACACTTTCTGTCCTCGATTATGCGTTTGTGCTTATCCGTGTCTGGGCAGTAAACTCCCGTGGTGTATCTTGCTCACTGCCATTAAGAACTGCACCAGGCAGTGGATGACAGACAAGTTAGATATTCTTGCAGCATCCCTGGACACCCTGTGAAACTGACACTGCATCTGTTACCAGGATGGAGTTGGGTATCTGTTACCTGGAGGGATGTCAGCTGCAAATTAGCTGTGCAGCTCCATTATCAAAATCCTGTTCATACACAGTCGCTGGCCATCAGTCAAAGGTAGATCATTTAGAATGATTCCTTTTGGCTCCCTCCATGTCTGGTTGAGGTGCCCTCTACTTTAAATAGTCAGGCATATAAATGGCAGAGCACATCTTTAGTGTTTAATGGGCTTTAAAGGTCATTTCACTTATGCAAAATCCAATCCATAATATTGCTTTACTTTTTGTTTTTGTAAATCAGCTCCTCAGCTTTGGCAGACATTCATTAGTGTACACTGGTCTCACCAATAGCAGGGCTGTATAATATACAGTGTATCATACTTGCTTGGACAGGATAATCCTGACGATAAAGTATGTTTCTGGATTATGCTCAAAGACTGTCAGTGTATGATAAATCAGTCATAATAGTGCAAAGGGGAGTTGACCCTTCAAAATATATCTGCTCTTCTGCTTGTGCCTCAGATAAAGAATGTCTGTATGGCATTCAGGCCTCATGTTGTTCTAACATACATGTATCCACTGGATCCTGTTAATACTCTCCATGTGGATCTAATTTGGTCCAAAGAAATCAGATTTTCCTCAGTGAAAAAAAATCTCCGACTGACAACCGTTCAAGCTTTTCCCATTAATACCAGTTTATTGAGAACAGACTCTGTTTACCCCTCATGCACATTCCAGCCCCTCATGCAGATCCCAAAGCATGCCTGTGTTCTGTTATCAGCGGCAGTCCATGCTATTTACGAAGGGCTTGGTCTGCTTTGTGTCGTCTGCACAGTCTGTCTACCTTTGATTTTGTGCATTGGTCTCCAAAGCTCTGTTTTTGTGTGTTAACCACTGGATTATGGGAGCAGACAAGGGCAGAGAGAGACTGGTAGATTGGCTTTTGGTCAGTGAGAGATGAAAGCAGCAGACACTCAAAGGTGGCCTGTCTGAATGAAGTGGACGCAGCTCTTTCACCTAAGGGCGGCCGTTAGAAGAGGATGTCTTTCTGTGTTCTTGGGAAATCTGTGGGAAAAATTCAGATTTCTTTCCCATTTAATCCACTCTTATGTCCAGTTCCCTCAGGAGCTCCACCATAGTCAACTAAGAGCAGTGAAATATCCATGCAGTTGCAGCAGCCAAATCTTCCTTAGGCAAATGCACAGCATCACTCCCACCACACACACACACACGTCTGTCCAATGCCAGCCTCCACAAACATACTCTGTGTAATGTTGAATTTTCACAAATCTGCCCTGTCAAGCAGCAAGCTTTTCAGACAGCCTCCACACCCTGTTGCGTTTGAAGACCCCAGTCAGTCTATTGCTGCATAAGTACGTGTATGACATGTTTCTGTCTGAAGTCAAGCTTTTCAAGCATCCCATGCCAGCTGCCTCTCTCTGTGCCACGTCTGCCAATCCTCTCTGCTAGTCATTGCCGCCTGCCACATCCTCCACATCCTCTTTTTGAAGCTAGACTATGACCCTCTATGACTGTGTGCGCTGGGAGATGCTCATTATACACCCCAAAGCCTGCTCTTCTCTGTCAGTCCTTTTGTGAGGCTGCTCTTGTTTGTTAGCTGGCATTAAACATGGAGTCAAGGCTTGGTTATGTTACTATCATACACTGCATTTTAGTACTGTATGTATGTATTGTATGCCCTTGTGTTTTATACTGCCAGTGTTTTCAGAGAAGTTGAATAATAGCACAGGCCTTCGAGCAGATTAAGCACAGGGGTTGGTTTATCAACGTTTAAATGTGGAGGAAGAAAATATGTGAAGACTCACGTTTAAAACCCGGATTCTTGGCAATAATAAACTGTAAATTGTTGTTGTTTTTTGTTGCTTTGCGTGTCATTTTTGCCTCTTGGTTGGAGTCTCACTTTGTGTCTCTTTGCGGTTGTTTTTCATGTTTTTGTGGTTTTGTTTTACCACCACCCCTCTGGCCCCACCCCTGGTAAAGCTGCAAGATTCCTGGCATTTTTCCTTTCTTTCCTTTCTTTCTTTCTTTCCGCATATCTGCATGTTATTTTGGTTTTTCACTCTCCATCTCTATCTGCCTTACACTTGCAGATGCTCACTCTAGCAGGAGGACCATCCCTCTGGGCTTCACATCTATCTATCTATCTATTGGCATATCGCATAGTTTCATCTTTAAAGTCATAACGTTTTCTCGTTTTCAATACGAACTCCAATTAGACATTAATCAGCCCTTTAAGTGAGTGATACCAGGGAGTGAAATTAATGTGGTAGAAATTGTGTGGTTGCTATTTTACCGAGGTCTGGGTCTGGTCAGGATATGCCTCTTGAAAATGTAGCTGCCAGAGAAAGTGCCTCTCTGGACATTTGATGGCCCGCTTATGTATTGAGTAGGATTGAAAATCTATTGACCTGGAGCTCGTACAATGTCAGTAGACCATTAAATTTGTGTGAAAAGGCCTCTTGAATGAGCAGATTGAACAAAGCTCTGCTTGTGTTCTGGCTCAGAAGAGTGATTGAGTCCACTTCTCTCTTGATCATTTTTGTTTCTGAACAGTATGATTTTCTTCTTTTATGTCCCAGGCAAATTTGTGGATTTTTTTTAAATATCCTATCTGTTAATTTTAGTCAACCTGGTTTTAAATTCTTCTTTTAGGTATCCATTCCCAACCGTGTTCAGTACATGCAGTAAGAAGGACCTTGCTGCTAGTCTGGAGAAAGGTGTTGGCATGTGTTTGTACAACATGCCCGAGGTCAAAGTGCTCTATGGTGGTCAGAAGTGCGGCAATGGCTACGTGGAGGAGGGAGAAGAGTGTGACTGCGGGGAGCCAGAGGTAAGGCCTTAATTTTGACTTGCTTCAGTGGAGTGGATCAGTCTCCAACACTGGTTGTGCTGGGCAGCATGTGAAAGTGAAGCGGTGCGTAAAAAAACAAATGTTTTTGGGAGATAAACAAAAGTTGCAACACAAAATCAGCTGGGAAAATCAATTTGAAGTCTTTGGTGAATCAGGATTCAGTGAAGTGTAGTTAATGTGATTCAATGGGTGGTCCTCTCCCCAAAACATCGGAAAAAAATTTCTACTTACAGTACCGTATGTCAATATTCAAATAGAACCAAACGTGCACGTTTTCATCTCGATACTCCCCTTACAAAACCCAAAGAAAACAATCATAACTATCCTGTAAGAAAACATCCACAACCATACAGCTCACAGTCCCCCAACAAATCACAACAAACTTCACGTTAGACTTTCTCTTGACATTTACGCTGTTATCGCGTCTTAAAAGCATCGAAACCTGCTGTGCAAAAAAAACAAAAAAAAAATAGCCTAAAAGCTCAGCAAACCACCCGAGGCCTCCGATATAAGTGTTTTATTTACATCACACCTTCCCTTCCACATGTGCCGAACAGTGCTCTGACAGGCTGCCACGGTGATGTCATATCCTTGTTGAAGGCCCATTAATCAAACCACGGTCCAACTGTGTGACAAAGGAAACAAACAAAAGTGTAATCGGGTCGAGGCTGAAATAAGCTTTCTTTGGCTGTGCCATCCAAACAACTGTGCACGCTCTGATGCATATCCAGCCACACACACACTTTGTTTTTCTCACTCAAACACACAGACACACCCACACACACACACACACACACACACTGTGAAGTGAGAATCACATGTGGGAAGTATGTATCACTTAGGTGCAGCCAAGGCAGCTGCGTGTCTCATAAAGCCTAAAACCAAAGGAGGTCTGATGATGCATGTATCGCTCACAATCTCTCAAGACGCTCACAATTCATCATTTTGCTTGTTTGTCCAATCTACAATGCGTAAATGTTCAATTTATAACAATATAAAACTGAGAAACGCAGCAGTTCCTCTCATTTCAGAAATTCTAAATGTTTGGCATTTTCGCTTGAACAACAATGACTCAATAATCCATTATGAAAATTGCTGGTGATTATGATAAATTAACTGAGTAATTGTTTCTGCTCTACAGCTGACACATATTGATTCATATTCATATTACCCCATTTGATTATCTGTTTCTAGAATCCAAATCATTTCAAGTCTCATATCAAATAGAGTTAAGTTTAGCGCTTAACATATCCAGGTAAGTAAAGTTATAAATAACTAAAACCCAAAGATTCAGATCAGTATCTACATTTTGTTGGCTGAGAATGCAGGCACATTTATTTTAGTAGCAGCCGAATTAATATTTAGAACCTATAGCTACATCCTGAAAAAGAGATCAGCAGAAAATCTGAAATGTTGATTAGAAATGTATCTGAAATTCATATTACGATGATTTTGACAGATGTTATGACTGTGATATGATACACAATTCATGGGAGTGGTCATTTTTGCATCATCATTTTCGTTTTCACAGAAGAAACTTGATGATGTGACAGCTGTTTGGGTCTGTACCAAACAAACAAAGATTTGTTGGCCGGGACATCTCTGCAGTACTTCATTATAATGCTGTTTTGTCACACATTTTACTTTATCAAAATATTGCAGCTTCTGCGATATGGATATTGCACTTTTCCATATTGTGATTTTAATAAAATTTCAATTTATTGCAGCCCTAAATCTGATAGGTAGAAATAACAGCTGTAGCCTCTGATTTTACACCTTTTTTTTTTTTACAAGCCATTTGCTCAGAATACTGGACGTCCTGATACAGAGCCATTAAAGCTTAACATTTTGATATGATAAGCATAAAAGTTAAACTAGTAAAAACACTAAACAACACACTTATTTTCCTCACCAGCTTCCCAGAGCACATAAATCATTTTAGCCATTACTAAAATTGATGTTAATTAGCTACAGCTGATCGTCCGGTTATGTTTACACTTGAAATGAGCATGCTTTAACATTAACATTAACATTTAACATTATTTGAATTAACAAAGAGATAGAAGAGGTTTAATAAGGAAACAAACTTGATAAAAAAAAACTTTTTTAGCATCAAAGCTTTATTAATCTACAACCATCCACCATAGGAGTCCGTTCATAATCGTGAAAACTGGAGCATTGTTTCTGGAAAAAGATTTTTTGGGCAAATAAGTTTTTTTGTCATTTTGATGATCTAAGTCTTAAGGCCTGCCTGACTCAACAATGTGTTTGATTATTTAGTTACATGGTGTTATGACTGTGTATTCCATCATTTAGAGGTAACTGTAAGTAGTATTTTAGTGGAGTCATTGTGTTTGACCACCAACGAACCAACTGTATAATTTACATTTGCCAACTCCATCTCTGCCAGTTTGCCCCTCAGTAACTTCCATGATATCACCGCAGAGACCCTGCTTGTTTTACCTGCTGGCACACTTAGATGGAAAGATGAAAGCCACCTTTTCTTTCCTCTCTAAACAATAGGCTTACGTCAGGGCCAAGAGGTAAACAGCCAGACGTAAAACCACACATCAACTGAAAATTAGATGTCCAACAATCCAGCTGCCTCCAGTTCCCAGCCTTCAACACGTCTTGTCATTACCCCAGAGTCCCACAACCCAAACAGCCACGTGGAAAGAAGATAAATGATAGTGGGACTTGTTTTTTCCGTGATAGTGCAATGCGTGACACTACTTGGAAAACAAAGCTGATGTGTTTGGGCATCCAATAAAAGATAAACATTGCAACACCTCCCTGAAGTCTTTTACAGCATTGGTCCCCTCTCAGCTTCACCTTACCTATCCTCTCTCATCGGTTTCTGCCAGCAGCCAGCTGATCTTGTCATTGTGTCTACAATCTTCGCCTCTTAAGGGCTTTCAAATCCCATCCCTGCTCCTGCCAATGATACACTAATCGTCAACTCTGCCCTATCTTTCTACTATCTACATCAAATCAGAGTTGAAGATCTTAACACACACCCTCCCAACTGCTGCACCTGATTTTCACCTTTTTCTCCTCTGCTTTACAGTTCCCACTTTGTGTCATTGCATTAAGCACATTCCTCTTTGCAGTCCAAAGATCTGGAGAATTCCCAAATCCAGAACATATGAGCTTCAGTTAATACATCTCCACCCAAAGGTCTCAGGGTCAGGGTGAGCAAGGCGAGAATCCCCCGGACAGGAAGTTTGCCCTCTTGACCTGGAAGTCTTGATCTGACAGAGACCGGCTCTTGAGCAGTGATCAGGTCCACATGTTGTTAACTATTTTGTTTTATTTTTTCTCAGGAATGTATGAACCCGTGCTGCAATGCCACCACATGCACCCTCAAGGGAGATGCCGTGTGCGCCCATGGACAGTGCTGTGAGGACTGCAGGGTGAGATTGCAGATCTGCATTCTTGTTCCACTTTGGACCTCCTGTTCTTGATTAAAATGCCCTTCTGCCATTCTCATAGTTGAAAAAAGTTTTGAAATTATATTTTCTGTGCTCTTCTGAACATTGCACACAAGTAAAACTCTGCAGAGATGGACATTTTTCATTTTCAAACGCAAGAGCTAAAACTTTCTGAAACTCAGTCAATTCTCTCTGGTAGGTTATTAAGAGACTGATAATAGTGTGTCCCTGGATATAATTCAATATCTCAGGTCAGTCATTCAAGCTTTATATATTTTACTTCAATAGAAAGGTTTCAATTGAAGTTCTCAAGTTGGAGTTTCACTAAGTTATGTGGTTTTTGCTTTGACATGGAAATCGTTTTCCTAAGTATCCCTGATGTGTGTCCTCTCTTTGAAAAGGAACATTTGCTGAAGATGATTAAACCATTAAATGTTTCTGCACAATCCTTAAATTTGAAGCAAATGAGTCCTTCTCTGTACTTCACAGAAAAGCATTTTTGACCTCATGGCATGAGACATCAGCCTTTTACATACGATAGAGCGTCATGGTATGGGCGTTTTTGCTGTATATTTGTTTATAGCTCACTTTAGACATGAAGATGGCAATTTTGAAAACATTAGGGTGTTCAAAGCTGGATACCGCAGCTAGGAATAATGGAATAGGACTCTGGTTCTGTTTTGTGGGTTTTCTCTCTGAGCTGGGGCTATGATTAAGAGGGACGGCCAGAGGCATTCATATTGCGCTGCTAGAGGTGAAATTCTTGGACCGGCACAAGACGGATGAAAGCAAAAGCATTTGCCAAGAATGTTTTCATTAATCAAGAGCAAAACTCGGAGGCTCGAAAATGATCGGATATGGTCATAGTTCCGACCATAAACAATGACAACTAGCAATCCAGCAGCGTTATTCCCAGCATCCGGGAAACCAATGTCTTTGGGTGAGAGTATGATTGCAAAGATTAAATTTAAAGGAATAAATGGAGTGGAGTGCCACCAGGAGTGGAGCCTGTGGCTTAATTTGACTCAAGATGGGAAACACAGAAAGGATCGACAATTTTATAGATAGATTTAGTTCCAACAGGGTTCAAGTCTGAGTTAATATATACTGTAGGTTAGAGCAGTACTAGGTTAAGTATTTGGAGATATACTGTACTGTATTAAATGTATGACTTCTTCTAATGTAAGTGCCGTGAGGCAAATCACAACAATTATCACAATTTTCAACATTAATCCATTCAAACTGATTACAATATGAATATCCAGCAAAACATAAAGGATGTGAGCAAATAGAAAATAAATTAGAATCAACTTCTCTGAATCAATTTTCACTGCTTGTTGTTATTATTAGGGGATCCACCAGTGAGAGGCTGAGGTGATCATCCTTCACACTCATGATGGTCATTAATTAAGTCTTCAACTGCAAAATCAATTTTAAAATCCATCACTGCTGCAGCCTGTAGACAACTGACAACACTGAGCTTCCTCTTTCATTTTTAACAACACTATCAGCATAGCTCTGTGGATGGTAATGTTGCTCCACCATTTTGGCCCAAACTTAAATACAAACAACTGAAATTCTGGACTCATGACTCATGTTTCCCAAAAGGATGAATCCTGTTGACTTTTCAAACACCATGAGGTCCGTGTTTTTTGGGAAATGTCTCAAGAACTATTGCATCGATTGCCATTAAATTGGGTACTAGCGTTGACGCCCTCCTCAGGATGAATTGTAATAACTATGATGATCTTCTAACTCTTCATCTTGTGTCATGGCTAAAATCAGGCCCAACTGTAGTTTGTGGTAAACAAACATGCCAAACAAAGATGGTTATGGTTCTAATTATCAGTGCTTAGCATTAGCACTTTAGCGTTGCTATTGTGAGCATGTCCGCATGCTGATGTTTAGCATTTAATTAAAAATACTGAGCTGCTTGCAGGGCTGCAGACTCTTTTTTCCCACTCATCACTGCTCTCCAACAGTGCTATCACTCCTTCTAGCACACCATGTGCCAAATATCACACAAACATTGCTGCTCTATTTGTAACAGTCCCGTCAGGATGAATGAAGACCCAGCAGAATATTTACAAAACCTTGACTTTAACGGATAGATGAAGGCAGCAATGTTGCAGATCTGAAAGAGCTTACCGTACTGTATATGTTTACAGCTTAAACTGGCTGGCACCCTCTGTCGAGAGTCCAGTAACTCCTGTGACTTGCCAGAGTTCTGTACTGGTGCCAACCCTCACTGTCCGGCCAACGTTTATCTGCACGATGGCCACACCTGCCACAACGTTGAAGGCTACTGCTACAACGGCATCTGCCAGACTCATGAGCAACAATGCATCACCCTGTGGGGAGCAGGTAAATCAATGACTACTAATAGGGTGGGCTCTGTACATAATCTTCACTTTTATACGGGAATCCTTCACTTCATTTTGGTGATTATATTTTTGTATTTTCCTCATTTGTCTCTGTGTGCAGGAGCCAAGCCTGCCCCTGGGATATGCTTTGAGCGAGTCAACTCTGCAGGGGATCCTTATGGGAATTGTGGGAAAGACTCCAAAGGCTCCTTTGCAAAATGTGATGCGAGGTAAGACTCTGCAGCTGCACTGATGCAGTAGAGGTACAGAGAAATTACTGTGCAAAACACAACTGATTAGCTTAAGTGGTGTCATTAGCAATCATCATTACGTTGTGAAATCTGACATGTGATCTTCGAACAAAAGTTTACATGGGTGAAAAATGTAATTTCAGAGAGATAGCAGCTAATTATGTTCTAAGAAAGTATTCATGAATCATTTCATGCTATTCTTGTTGGCTAATTGTGCTTAAGATCCTCTCCCTTTGGGTGAATTCTGTAATCAAGCTCTTTGTTAATTGATGTAATTGCTTTAATGGCCGGAGGACTGAAACACTGTAGCACTCTTCAGCAGTCTTTCATCTTCCCCACAGTTACTTATCTTTGTTTTTGATTGACAGTCCTGTGACTTTTTTTTTAATTAAGTGTTTTACTGTGTGTTTTTTTTTAACTCTTGTGTGCACACCTGTGCGTCGGCTTGCGTGCGCGTGGTATGCAGGGATGCAAAGTGTGGTAAAATTCAGTGCCAGGGAGGAGCCAACCGTCCAGTGATCGGAACAAACGCCGTTTCAATTGAAACCAACATCCCGCTACAAGAAGGAGGTCGTATTCTGTGTCGAGGCACGCATGTTTACCTGGGCGATGACATGCCTGATCCTGGACTGGTTCTGGCTGGTACAAAGTGTGGAGATGGCATGGTGAGTGATGAGCTTGAGACAGCAAGCAAGGTTGTATTGAATTCTTTAAGAGTTTTCAACTACTTAAGATTCAACATTAGGTCTCACTTATTCACAGATGGACTGTTTATGACCAAGTATTTCATAGACCAGAAAAGTCTCCATCATCCTGAGGTCATGCTTTCTATTTTCTGATTGCTCACAATGTACATGCTCTCTCTATTGCTTTTGAAGTTGTTGTTAGTTTGTAGTTTATTGTGCTGTAACCAAAGGATGCAGCTATATTATGTGTCCTCTAGAGATCCCAAAAGGCTGACAACTGTATAAGCTTACTGTAGTATTCCTGTGGGTGCTGAGCAAATAGTACTGCAGTACAGAGCTGAGGCAGAGCCAGAGAGGTTGTCCTTTTTTAAAGAAAAGGGCTAATAAAGTTAACTCCTGAGTGAATCCAGTGATCCATATGTACACGTCATGCTTAGGGCTATGGCCTCTTGACTTCTATGTGCTGCCCTCAAAACCACTCTCACCACACCAGTGACATCAGGGCCCTTTTCTGCCCAAAATAGACCTCCAGCTTTAAACTGCAGCACTTGCATCTTTAATTCTCTCGCCATACGAGGTTACAAGATCTGTTCTTGGTCCTGCATTAATGGCAAACTGGTTGTGAGAGCATATAATATGGAGCTCATGTGGGCAGTGTCGCCAGCTTCCTCTGCTTTATTTCACTAAGAGAATAGAATATATTTTTTTAAAGAAACTATAACACCAGATACAACTTCTAAAAGTCCACTGTCCTCTTCTTATGGTACCAGGTGACATGTTCATGTTCATATACAGCAAGACATTTAGAGTTAATACTCTGTACCTCTGAAGTCTTCCACACACCAGCCCCTTGTTCTCCCTAATGGAAAATTTAAAAAAAATCTAGTTGTGCAGGACATTGTGCTTTCTCACCATTTCCTGTAATACTGAAAATGTTACACAGGTTTTGACACATGGCCCAGAACTGGCCAGACTACATGTTCTCCTTTGCAAATACCCACAGTGTCTCCTCAGTACTTCTCACAACTAGATGACTGAATTTGCCAAAAACCCCTGCAGCCGTGGATTTAACTTGTTAAAGGAGCTCTGCCTACATGGTTGAAATTTAGCCAAAGTTGTGAGGACAGGATTATGTTGGAAAGAACTATGTGGTACGACATGCTTGTCCGACTGTCAGAAATTGAATATGTTTGTTTCTGTTGCTCAGAACGGCCACTCTCAAAGGTGAGCAAAAAGCTGACTGTCACAGAGAGATAAATACTTATGTAACAAACAAACAACAAAAGAGAGCTAGAGATAGAAGTTCAAACTCTGCACAGATGGCCACAGCGCAAAGTGTGAATGTCGAATTGTCATTTCAGAGATTGTCGGGCACAGCACCTCTGGGAGGTTTAGCATGTGGTACCAAACTGTGGGGTCTCTCAGTCCTACAAGTCATCATAAGCTCCTTCAGTTACTCAAGGGACTTGATGAAAAGCCTTTGAGCTTTGCACGCAGAATGCCCGTCTGCCAGGTTAGCTTGTCTCCTGGCTGTTGTCTCTGCAAAATGTCAGTTAGCTTCACACAATATGAGAATTTTGGCCTGAAGGTGGATCTTTGTTACCGGCTTTTGTTCTTCTCAAAAAGGTTTTCTGTTTTCCATAATTTTCCAAGTTGGCAGCACACAGCCCACATAATTTAAGGAGGATGAGAGCTCCAAACTGCTTTGACTAATGCAGACCTAATTTTCTACATAAAGGCAGAAGCTGTCTTTTTCCAGTTTGATGTTTTGGTTTGTCCACAACGTCATTTTCCTTTAAAATTGTTAATTTATTCATAGATGAGAAAACTCTGACTATACTCCTCCTACCTGAGTAGAGAACACGCAGCAGGCATCGATGCTTTATGGTACAGACACTGAACCTTTGCACATATACGACAGATATTATCTTGTGCTATTGAGCTGTACACACTTCTTCTTTGTTTTTGTATTCACCTTCATTGGCTCTCCAATTCTGTATTTGCTGAATGATGCTTTTCCCTTTATAGGTGTGCCTGAATCGACAGTGCCAAAATGTCAGTGTCTTTGGTGTGCATGAGTGCTCGGGGAAGTGCAATGGACGTGGGGTGAGTGCAGAGTACCTACTAGTTCAATATTTAGCGTTAAATTATGCACCATAGTCTGTGAAACAGTGAAACAGCCCTGTGAGGACTCTGTATTTATCCATTTAGTCAAATTCTGACTCTTGCTGTCCTATAATAAGTCTCACTGTGATATAATTGCACTCACATGCAGAGCAACAGTGTATAGAGTGGAGCCTGTGAGTCGTGGCTGTGGCTCCTGTTCTGTATGATAAATCTTCATTGCCCCACTGAGATTAAATCAATCCCATTTAACAGCATCCTTTATGGTCTACGTATGGTGTTGTCCATCATCTTGTGACTATACGGTGAGAGAAGATACAATGCAGCACTGCCAGGAAAGAGCACAATAGGCTTTCTGTTGCAGTAAAGAAGTAACTCTTACTGCCAAGAAATGATCACCTTTTTCTCGTAGCATTTCTTATCAATAATTCAACACGGGGAGCTTTAATGTTTTATTTACTTTATTGTTTGTTTTTTAGAATCACCAGGGGATAAATCAGCTAGCAGTAACCTCTAATTTTCACTGCCAATTATGAAAATTAATGACACAGAAATCATTTACAATGAGAAATTACCCCCTAAAATCATATATCCCTCAAACTGTTGTCTTATCTTGTAACTAAACAAACACACTGAATTAAATGAGTCCTTTAATAAAAAATAACGTTATAATGCCCGACAGCAAATAAAACGCTGCCAGTTGATCGGCTCACCGCAATAAAAGTAATCACATAAAAAATACTTTGCAAGAAGTCTAGACAAATTGTTTCCCATTAAAAGTGTGGAGCTGAATCTTCCCTCCTACAGATTTATCTGCCAGATCAATTTGTCCGTCATTTTCTCAAACACGACGCTCACTGCTGAGACGTGAATGGAAAAGTAGTAATTCTCTGAATTTACTGTAGGAGTTTAAAGAATATAGCTTGCCTACAAGACAACTCATTCTATCTTGCAAGGCATGTATCAGCTATATTCAGGTACATTGGTATCTATATCTGTCGCCTGTTATGCAGGTGAGAGGCACCTGTTTTGCCTTTTTACACCTTAAATACTCACATCAACTTGTTTAGGGTATAAATGCATTGATTTTTTTGTTGTTATCTCATTTATATGATTTGTGTTTGTATCCTTACATAGTAAAATCATTTATTATATTTACAAACAAACATAGAGTGGATATAATTTGTCTCTGCATAATTGTTTTTGCATGTATCTTCACCCCGACTGTTAACTCTACATAAGAGAGTCCGATAATATTTCACTGTCCTCGTAACAAACGAATGAACACACACACACACGCACGCACACACACACACAAAACTCACCCAAATCATACCTCCCTCTGAGCCCCCAAGTGCCTCTTAACCTCGTCAACCGGTGCGAAGGAGTGTCCATGGCCTGGAGGCATGGAAGGCACTTGACTGTACGTCTGTGCTAAATGTAAATCCCCCACAGCTGCCCAACTCCCTCTGCACCTCCCTCCCTCCTCCATCCTCCTTTCCAACTGACAGCTGGACTATGTTACCTCGCCAGGGAATCCTCCTGGATCAGACTTCTTCACTGGAAACCTGAGGCTTTACAGGATGGACTCTCCCATGCACATGTTTTATCTATTATGACTCTTAGTACACACGCTCGCGCAGTCCAATGTCCTTTCATATTGAAAGTCACTCAGGCTAACTGAGCGAGAGTGGCTTATCTATAAAAATAAATAAATAAATAAACCAATTCAGTTTTCATCTTGTTATTTGGGGATAGACCCTTTGTAGAGGGCAATGCATCATTTATATCTGGAGTTTAGCTGATAGGAATACAAATGCCTTTTGATATCATTTGACGCAGGAGAAGGGAAGTGTCCATGTAATAACATCCAGTAAAACTACTTATGTTTGCAGGTGTGCAACAACAAGAAGAACTGCCACTGTGAAGCACACTGGGCCCCTCCGTTCTGTGAGAAGTCAGGCTTCGGGGGGAGCATTGACAGTGGGCCAATGAGACTGGCAGGTAGTGTGGACGATTTAATTTATATCCTCACTCACTCATCTAGACGGAGACACAACAGAAATAAGCAACAACACAAAGCTGCACCAGCTGCACCCTTGTACATCTCTTTTCTTGCAGAGTCAGTACTGGATTGATGTGTGGTTTGGATTGGAGCATAACTTTCTTAGAGCAACTCCCCTTCCGCCAAGCAATACATTACACGGCACAGTCTGCAGCCTTAAATAGAGAAAGAAAATGAATTTTTGGTCCTTAGAGTGAGGAACAGAAATAAACAGAGAAATGTGAAAGTGTGCTGCCGACCGTGGCCTAGCTGTAACGGTCTTCATTATGTCCTGTCATTGTTCTGTGCTGTAGATGTGCGTGTGTGTGTATTAATGTGCGTGTTGTCGTATGTGGCATCAGCCGACAGTGTGGTCATTACCGTTGCAATCCTGGTCACCCTGGTCAGCCTTCTGGTAACCACGGTGATCGTCTTTCTGAAGAGGAAGACACTGCTACGCCTCCTCTTCAGCAATAAGAAGAGCACGTTGGAGAAACTCAGGTCAGTGATGTTTGATTGTGACTCAGTGATCATGTTGTGACGCTCTTTAGACTCCGGTAAAATGCTTATTTTAATGCTATATGTTAGAATCTTTTTTACAGCAGGTAACACCTTACATTTGGTTTTCTACAGACACAAGTCAGTTTATTAAGACACACTTTAGCTAGGGTGCACCAAGATGGCTGTACCCAAAAAGAAAATGCTTGTTTTTGTGTGTTCTTACCCTGCTCATATGTGCTGATTTTATTAAAGGTACAATTTATGATCCAAATGTAAATAAATAAAAGAGGCACCAAAAACTAGTTAAACTTTATACTTTAATACTGGGCGACTTTCTGGAAAGAACTTTGTAATTTTGTTGTAATTACAGGGTAAATATAGATTGTGTTCAATTGGTACACTCTCAGCTCATTAAATTCAAATTAATTGCTAGTATAACTGGAGAGGCAAGTTTCCAATAATGATAAAAAGAAGCTTACTGGAACCTGTTTTTATGCCCTCACTCACCCAGATTAATTGACCGGCTTTTAATACCTGGTCAAAGTACTAATTGTAAGGTCAAGAATGGACTTTAATTAACTAAATATATGAAGTTATATAGTTTATCTAAAACCGTTCCTGTTTATATGAATAATATTTATAAACAGGGGAAGAACAGGCCTGTATTTTCACTATGATCAGCTGAGGAACACATAAAGTTTGTATTTACAACTACATACATATAAATACAGTATGTAAATATGTGAATAAACCGTAAATCTGCCATGAATCTACTCTAAATTATATATATGCATATGTTTATGGTCAAACAAACAATAGTTTGGACATTTAAAGTCCTCTTATTTCTGTATAACATTAATTATTCAGAAGCAAGGATCAAAGTTGGGATAAAAAGTCTAACTCATCTAATGTGCCTCATCGGGACTACGTGGTTATGGTTTGATCACGTTTGATTGACAGTGGCTTAGCAACGTAAACAAGCAACCCACCAACAGTCATCGCAATTTGATTCAGATGTTGCTAAACTACGATTTCTTCTGAAGCCGTTAAATTCTTGTTTATATGAGTAATCTTTTTAAACACGAGGGGGAAAAACTGCCCCATGTTTTCAATCATGATCAGCTGAGAAACACAAATGTGTTTTTAATCGTCAGTTTAACTTTGATTACATGTGAATATACCAGAATTGTCATCTAAATAAAACCGACTGGACCTTTTAAGTACTTGTTATGCTTGTAGATCTGTGGAAGCCAACAGGCCAACCAGCCCCATCAGGACTCAGTCCATGTACAGGCCCACACCACAGCGCAAGCCTCCACCCAAACCCTCTGGAGCTAACATTTATAAGGTGAGTTGCACAAGTAAACACCATACAGTAAATAAACCCATTTATTTACTGTATGTGTGCGTTTGCGTGCTCGTTTCTGTCACGGCCCATTTGATTTGATTTCTTTCATAATTGCACTCTATTATAGCCCTTCACTAACCTGCAGCCAAGCCTCGGTTTAGAGTTACCATGCTTCCAGGCTTGTTGACAAAACAAGATGACGGCACGGCGGGTAATTGATTCAGCTTCGCTATATCTCTCACGAAGAAATATTAATTACAGCGCTATTGTTGTGAGAAGGCAGAGAAACTTTAATTGAGAGATTGCTCGGTTTAAATGAGACTCGGGATGTTGTTATTTGAGCCCCTTTATTGTTTGTTTGTGATAAAAGATTTTTTATGAGAAGGGTGCAGAGTTGATTGATTCAGGCAGAGGAGGAAAGCAGGTTTTGATTTGTTTGTTGGAAATGATAAGCACAGATGGAGATTATCTATCATTTGTATGTGTATGACTAAATACATGCATTTATATGCATGAGTGTGTGTATGTGGATCTGATTTGTGTTTGCAGCGGCCTGGATCCTGCAGCACACAAGTTATATCTCATATCGTGTGATGTGTGTGTGGAAGTGCATCCAGTTCATTCAGTCCACCGGAGTGACTATATGAAACAGCCTGTCCGTTCTTATTATGGTCACCACTTCAGCCGCTCGCTGATGTCCAGATGTCAGTCAGCATCACAGCAGCTCTCTTTGAATATATCTGCATTTTGTGTGCGTGTGTTGTGCAGCAGCCAAATCCTTTCAGGCCATTTTAGGTGTTATTGTTTTGTCCTGGAGCGGAGGGGTAACAGCTGGTCAGGGCATGTGGTCAGACTCTGGCTTTTACAATTTTAAAACGTCATATCTATTAATGTTATTTTATGACTCTGACATCAGCTCTTTCACACTAATGAGAGACCGGAGCGTGAGTTTACTTTTTATTCCTGCATTATAACTTAATATCCGATAGCCCTGAAACAAGACAAGGGCTGCAACAAATTATTAATTTCACGATGAGCTAATCTGTTTGACTAATGGATCTACAAGGTGTTGTCCATTGCAAATAGCTGACTGCTTTCAGGTCCAAAATGTTTGACCTAATCCAAAATTTACAAAACCTGTACATGCATGAATAATTTCAGACCCAGCCCGAAATTGACCCTAAGATAATACGAACAGAGGAGAGGATAACTAGATCCGATCCCAAGTGCGGTCAACCCAAACAGAAAGGGAACACCACGAGTGGCAGCGACATGATGCAACACCAATTAATGAGCAGCTGTGATGAAAAGAGTTGCAATTCATGTCACTGTTTCCTGAACTTCACGGCTCACACAGTTTACTCAGAGCTGCTTGAATCCATTCGGGTATATCGATGAAGAAGTCTCAGTATATAATATAATATTATCCATCCATCCATTTTCTGTAACCACCAGTCCTTATCGAGGTTGTGGCGGGGCTGGAGTCTGTCCCAGCTGGCATTGGTAGAGAGGCAGGGTAGACCCTGGACAAGTCGCCAGTTCATCATAGAGACAAACATCCATTCACACCTACAGACAATTTAGAGTCACCAATTAACCTGTTAAGTGCATCTCTTTGGACTGTGTGAGGAAGCTGGAGTGGAGAGAACCCACACAGAAAGGCCCCAGTCGAGGTTCGGACCAGAAACCTTCTTGCTGTGAGGCGACAGTGCTAACCACTGCACCAAAGATTAAATTTTCCAACCATGTAAAAGTGAGAAAAGCAGATAATCATCACATTTGAGAAGTTGGAATCAGCAAATACGCAGCATTTTTCTTGATTTTTCTGTCAATCAAGATGACACTTTAGGAGGTACAGCATTATCTTTTTCCACTGAAGACATTTCGACATGTCACAGCAGGAAAAGCACACGTGTATTGAGGCTGAATTCCATTCAGCTGCCTCGGTTTCTGGATTGTGCTGGCTCACTGTCAGACTGTCACAGCTTACAGGGATCCTTGAATAGAACAGAGATCGTTAATGTTATCAGTAACACCTGTGCTTTTCCTCCTAAGACGAGTCAAAATGTCTGCTGTGACAAAGGCCTGTGTACTGCTGCCATAACAGATGACACGTAACTGCTGCAATTACTGAAAATAACTTCCTCTCATCCTCTTTTCAGCCATCTCTCCTGAGTGCCGAGCCTCTTCTTCCTCCGCACAATTTCCACTCTCACAGCCTGCGCAGACTGCCTCTCTACCAGCCACTGCACATCAGTCAGCCCATGCCGGTGTCCCTGAGCGTGGGCCAGCCCACCCTGCCTTCTCTCCCGGCCCACCACAGAGTCCTTCCTGCCCACACATCCATCTCACCGCCTCGAGTGCCCCCTTTCCTCAGCCTGCCACGGCAGCAGTCTTCGTACAGAGTAGACCAGGTTTGTTCGCAAAAAAATGAATCTTCTTCTCCGAATGTTGACTCAAGACTCAAGCTTTTACTTTGTCATAAATAGTCTTGTAATACTTGGAAATGGGAATTTATTTTTGTGGACCGCGGCTTTAATGGACCGTATACACAGCATAGGCCATTAAATTCAAGTTGTGTGTATTTTACTGTATATTACTCCTGACCGTTTTCTAAACCTTACCACAGGTCTCTGCATTGGTTTACAACAATGTATTCCAGGCAACCATCAATTTTATTTCATTTTAACATGAATGTATGAATATAAACCTGCTGAGACTTAAAACTGTCTTTAAACAGGTCATAGTGAACATTTAGTTTTCTCATCAGATCATAATGAATCTTTGTGTTGCATTTAAAAACACTGACTTCTGATATTTGAGTCAGCTGAAAAGCATCGCAAACATCAGGCTTTATTGTTGACTTAAGCAATCTCGCTGTTCTGGAGCTTTCAGGCATCACATGATCTCCCTCAGCAGGTGACATTTGCAGGGGAATTATTGAACTTCTGATCATTTTAAGGACTTCTCATGCATGTTGGCTTAAAAGTTGAGATTCAAAAAGTTCATTCTTGACTTGACAATAAAAGTCTCACGACTTTATTTATTTTATTGCACTTGAACATTTCCATTACATTTCCGTGCCCGCTAGTGGATATTTTGGTTTTCGAGGTCAAAAATACACTTGATTATTTTTTTACTTGAATTTATCAGATGTCACAGTTTCCTTGGACATTCACATGAAGAGTTTTAAAATCAGCCCCTCCTGACACTGCATTACCACAGCGAGTGTTGTAACTTTAACAATAACTAAAGCAGAGGAAATGCTCGCTGTGATGGATTTTTATCCTCTAATAAGATTACCAGAAACCAGGAATGTAGGGAATCAATCTGAAAACCTGAGGTACTCTTTAAAAATGGTCTGCAGTAATGTAAAATATATACAAATTGTAGTTGATGGTCTAAAATGTGTACAGCCACCTGTTTGGTCATTCTTAAATGCTGGAGAAAAGCGTTACCAGAAACTCGCTGCATTTCTGCACTGCAGTCGGTTTTCTTGCCCACATATCGACAGTAAAATTCAATCCGTCTCCCTCCCTGTGACCCAACTCCTGAGTAAGGCGCTGCTTTCTGCTGAGCCAGCAGTATTGGATGCAGTGGAGATAGTAAATCCATCTGTCCGCTGGATTTGGTGCTGGATCCGAATCCTCATACGTTCCTGTACCTGCGCAGCAAGGAGGGTTCTGTGGGATGTGAGCCGCAGCAGGGTTCAGGGATAATTGACAGACGTGTGCTGCTTTAAAAATGTGAAGAATTTAGCTTTGTGATTTGACACTTTGTGTCTGTCGGATAAAGAGCATCACATAATCCCAGATGTAAAGCCAGAGCATGACGGATTTAGGCGGAAGCGTGCAGAAAATCCAAGTTTTATACCTCCAAGGTTAATCATTCATGTGAGCTGCAGCAAGTGGAAAGTAACTAAGTATGCATTTACTCAAGTAGTTTGAGCTACTTATACTTTAATTTATTCTGCTACTCCAATACATTGTGGAGGCTAATATATAAGATTAATAATGCACATTCATAAAATAGGCTTATAAAATATGATACGGTGTCTAGCAGTGTGTAGTTGGGACATCTTGTCCCATTTAAGTTTTCCACCAATGAGGCATGTCTTCCTTCTGAAGAACTTTTCGAATGATTTAAATAGTTTGAGGCCCAAAGAGGTAAAATGATTCAATATTTCACAAAGAAGCAACGATTAGAGAAAAGCCCCAAAATGTACTGCAGTTTTGCAGCAGAGCTCCTCTGCCATTAATCACCTCACAACCCCTCAGATTTATCTCGATACCAACTGGAAGGAGTCTGATTACTTTAACTACCAAACTCTGTATAAAGTAGCTAGATCTATCTGCAGAACCAATACTAAATTCCGACACTAAATTTGATACTTTTGTAAATTTACGTACGCAGTGTTTAAAATGCAGGACTTTTATGACTTGAATCTAAATATGTTCTCGGCCACCGAGCTGCAGAAACAACTGGCATCATATCCAGCATTGCAGCATATCACCCCTGATTGATATGAGTGTGTGCCAACTAAAGATGCACTTTAGCTGAAAGGCCACTGTTTGCTTTATAAATAGGCTGCTCACTGGCCTGCCAAAACAATGAAACCCTGCTACCTGCTAATATGTACTAGTTCATTCTGCTGTAATGAAACAGATGGAGCGGGTAGAAACGGCAAATGTACCGTAGGTCAGAAACAGAAGAGAGGATTCTGTCGAGATTTAATAACGAGGCGGCAAGGACATACAGGACATCAATCCTTAAACAGAAAGTGTATTGCAAGCTTATTGTAATACAGCTGTCCCTGCTGTCTGTGCCAATATGTCTTCTTTTAAAATACATTTTTTGCAGGCTATCTTGTGCCTGTGTGTGTCGGCGGCACCCCATTAAGTGTGGAGGCGTTTCCAGTTGAATAAAGTCTACCCTGCATTTATTACAATGAGGCAATACATAAAAAGAAAACGGTGTGGGAGCTGATGATTTTCACAAACCGACCTGCTCGCTATTATCTTGCTCGGCTGAAGGAGAAATACATATCAAATACCCGCAGAGTCAAATCAATGTGAGGCAAATAAACCCTAACACTGTTCAGGTGTTTTGCAAAAAGCAGACCTAAGGAGTTAAAATCATGCCTTTCCAAAATGTCATTGTTTCTGGAACTTAGAAAAATAGCTTTGTTTTTGGCCAGACAGCCATGCATTTTTCAGTTCCTCCAGTGGGTTTTGAAAGGTGCTTGTAAGCCCAAGGCCCATAGATCTTTCTCAAGCCACAGAGGACAGTGCAATCCGTCATTTTGAATTAAGACATGTGAACACCACCAAGACTCCAGTTACAGCGTGAGGTTTTCTGCCAAGAGCGGCATTAGAATGCACATGGGTCCCGGATTATTCTTGCATTTGAGCGGATGCATTTACATCTTTGTTTCCCTCTGTACGCTCCTTTTGAAAACAGCTTTATTTTGTTGTTTCTGGAGGAGTTATTCTTTAACTAAACTGTGCATAACTCACACATGTAGGAGTTTGTCAGGGATGAATGTGATTACACTGAGTGGTACATGTGAAAGTCTGTGAAGTACTCTACTGCTAGTTTCAGTTAATATGCACATAGATTCATCTAATTGGATCATGAGAATCCCCTACTGTGTATTTTTTATTACCCCCAAACGCTCAACAAGTAAGAACAGTACCCACATGGGACTGTAATGCAGATTCAGAGTAAAACAGACCTGCTGTGCCCATTAATGGAGCTCAATCTGATTAAAGTATTGTAACATTTCAACCTCTGTGGGGCACCTTGTGTTTTTAAACTGCATCTGAAGAGCTTCGGGCTGTTGTAGGCAGAGATTTTTTGCACATTTTGCATTTGTAAAAACATTTTTTTCTCCATTAAGAAGCGACCGCAGCGCACCTTAGCTAATGAATATTATATGACATGAATGAATAGTTGCTTTTGTTGTTTTAATAGCTTCTTACAGGCTACCGGAGCACTCATAAAATAGACTTACAAGTTATACTTTCCATTCCTTGAATATGGTTGAAATATGTGTAAACCTATGTCTCAAATTAATGTTTAACAAAAATATTAGCCAACTAATTCGATTTTTAGTAAAATGTGCTAAAACTTCTCAGATGTCAGTGTTTACTTGGTTTCTGAGTCCTCTATGATAATTAATTGCATATCTTTGGGTTAACAAGCATTTTGAAGACTGCGGAGACCCAAAGACTACGCCCATATGTGATTATTGATCCACTCCTCTGGGAAGGCTTTCCACAAGATTTTAGATCCTGGCTGCAGGGATTTGCTCCCACTCACCCACAAGAGCATCAGTGGTGTTGGGCCATAAGGTCTGGTTTACCATCAGCATTCCAAGTCATCACAAGAAGTGGTGTATGGGTTTGAGTGAACTTCTTCCACACCAAACTCTGAAAAAACCATTTCTTTATGGACGTTGTGCGGCTCTCGTGGATGTTGAAACAAGAAAGGGTTTCCACCAAACTGTTGCCTACAGTTTGAAGCACCATACTATTGTCTAAAATATCTGATTTAAGATATCAGATTTGTGAACGTGGAGCTAAGGGGCCCAAACCATGAGATATAGACCCGGACCACAAACATAGGTGGACAGAGATATCATCATATTTTTGCCCCTATAGTGTAGAAATGTAAAAAACACTCACATGTCTGTATGTTGATGTCTTGGCTGCGTTCATGAATGTTTGAAACTTTATCCATACATGATGGGGAAAACTTTACTTCTCTCTGTGTGCATATTACTTGAAGTTTGTCCTCTCGTGTGTGTAGTGTGGTGTGATATGTGCGCGTCTGTAGCCGGTCTGCTGGTAACAGATTTTTATCGCTGCCTCGCCTCCTCGCTGTAGATTAGTAACACATGATGGCACCTCATTCAGATAACCTTCTACACTCACACAGCACTGCCACAGAGGTGGTGGAGACAAGGAGGAGGTTTGAGATTCAGCTCATAATGATGTGTGTGGGATTCAGAGAAGATACTGATAACACAGTGCCCTCTAGTGAATCATGTCTGCTTTTGTCTCCAGATAGCTGCTGAACATATCCAGATTTAAAAGGAGGTAGAAAGAAAGATTAATCAGTTTTTCTAATTAATGTCCGTTAGCAAACTTCCTCCCTTATTCCTCAGGAGTCACATAAACCTTGACTGTATACCTCTATGCAGTAAATACCAAGAAGATTAGATACAGGACTTCTGCACATATTAAAATGATAATTTTCTTTGTATATTAAAATGATTTTTTTTTCTTCATCAGGACTTTGAGAAACCCAGTCCACCCCAGAAACCCCTACCCGCAGATCCACTAGGGAGGAGCTCTCGGCTGGGTCACACAGCAACGGGGGTCCACATCCCCGGAACTGGACCCCTCCCCATACCTATCCCCACCGTGCCCAGGCCTCCACCCACCATCCCTTTACCCAGCAGGTCAGTGAAACGTGAACCACATGTCTTTTTATGGCCCTTCACAGACACTGAATACGTAACATTGTTGGCTTCGTTCACACATGATAGGACCCTGACGGAAAGAGACACAATGCTAGCAGTGTTTTGTGTCACGGATGGATTTCAAGTTATTTTTTCCATTGAAGACTTCATTAATGACCACTGTGAGCCTGAGGGAGACTTCTCTTCTCAGTGGTGTAACTTCTAATACATTTTCTAATGTTTTCAGTCTCACTTTGGGAGTGCTGATCTGATTCTTATTGTGGTTGTGCAAGTGGTTTCTTTAACCTCATTTGCCACCACAAGGGGGAAAAATCATTTCTATACTGAACTAAGAAAAAACTCCTCAGCCATTTATTATTTTCTGGGTTATTAAACCACTTTTATGTTCTTTGTACATAAAAGGTGATAGTGAAATGAGAGATTTAAATGTCTCACATGCAATTAATATCTCTGTGTTTATCCTTATGCTCCTGCAGCCTTTACATGACTCCATACAGTTCAGACTTGTGCAGTGTTATGAAATTATGTTACTTTCACAGTTAGTGTACATACCGTATGGTATAGCATGACTAACAGGCTTTGGTTTACGTTTCAGGCCTGTGCCGGTGTTGCCCTACAGACCACCAAAGACTCCTAAGGACTGCTGAGCTCTTGACGTCATGGACGAGTAGATCTCCCACCAAACAGATGGAGACTTCCTTAATTTGCACTAACTGCTGAGACTCTGTAAGAACTTTTGGACACTTGCAACTGTCACAGAGTTTCAAGTGAAAGGGGGCTAACGTCACACCTCGGTGCTACACCTCTGAAAGGTGCTTTGTTGTCCTCGCTCAGGTACCAATGAACTATTTATCTATTTAAATATTTAACTTCGATATTACCAG
Organism: Argyrosomus regius; assembly: GCA_946959425.1. NCBI lineage: Eukaryota > Metazoa > Chordata > Actinopteri > Sciaenidae > Argyrosomus > Argyrosomus regius. The sequence goes on along the minus strand of OX336894.1, from coordinate 10,569,602 downwards.
TTTGTGCACAGAGTACTCTGATCAAGAGTGATTTCCCCCGCGGAAATGTTTTGAAAAGAAGGAATCATGGTGTAATTTAGAATATTTCTTTTGCGTTCTTTGGTGATTTTTATACTTTTTTCTCAAATGAAATGCTGAAATCTATGATGTTTTTATAAGTGAAGTTGCTTGAATAATTGAAGTGCAAAAAAAAAAAAAAAAGTTTGATTTTGGACAAAAATGAAGATAAAGGGAAATGGAGCACAGCTCAGCAAGTTGTCAGTGTAGCTTGTGGGCCATAGAGCAGCGTTATTTATTTAGTTTTCATATCTTTATGATGTATTGAATACCAAATACATCTTTTCTATTCATGTTGCCATGGTGCTACAAAGTAGATATGAATAAAATGGTTTAAATTAGATACATAGACTCATATTAAAGCCTCGGAATACACTACTTTTTATGGGATTATTCTGATCTGCTCATTTTACAGTCTCAGAGTCGGATTCTTTTATTCCCATATAAGTTCACTATCACGTTCAAACAGGAAAAAGTACTTTTCACACATTTCAGACTGGCTCTTACACACTGCTCGGGGCATGTGTTGTGAGGCCCAACACTTTCTCCCGATACTGGCAGACACTGCAGAGTGTCAACAGATTCGACATGTTGATTGTGTTCCAGAGAATTACACCAACACCAAATACTTCAACATTAACTCTGGTGTTTGTATGTTTAACATTTACGCTCACTTTGTCTTTGAGTGTGAGAGCCAAGAAGGATGACTTCAGCGCTCTGAGCTTTCCAATCTTCTCCTCGACTGTGTCCAACAAGATGTTTTACCATATCTGTCTCGACTTTTTTCTCTTTTTTTTGCCTTCATAACATTCCTTTTGGATTTTGTATGGTTGTGTTATTCTTGAACTCTGAGATTATCCACGCATTCACAGCATCGTTCATTAGATCCAGATCTTGGCGTCGCACTTTGAGTTAGGCCGTTTTCTTGATGTTATTTGTTGTTGACTTGCTGTTTCACAAGTTTACTGTGTCAGTGTTCACTTTGGAAAATGCATTTTAGATCCGCAGTGTATCCAGATGCAGTTTGTCATTTCACGACCGTGGAACGATTGCAGTGAAGCCCTGCATACCTGTGTTACATGTATGTACAGACATGTGCAAACAATACTTTTTTCTTGTTTTGGAAGTGTTCAGATGTGTTCGACAGTCAGGGTAACTGCTCTCCGCTGGAAAATATTCGTCAGTGCTGTGTCGATTAGTCGTTAAATGTTAATGCCATTTGTAAATCCTAAATGTAGTGTGTTTATTTGCATAACTGTAACATTTTTTAAAGCCATTGTAAAGTGCAAATATTGTATGTCAGTTATCATTTTTTCTTCCTTTTTTTGGACTTTTTTTTTTTAACTGCTTTGAGGCCGTGCACCATTTACAGAGTGGTGAAAACATGATTTTGGACATTTCATCCTATAACATGTAGGCAAGAGACAAATGTTTGAGGATAACATTTAAACTGAGAGATTTTATTGACGAAATCAGAGCCAAATAAAAGTTACGTATGACTGTTTACAACAAGTGGTTTTCATTTTATTCTCACTTTAATTTTTAAAGTAAGACAAAAAATAATTTTGACTACAAGTGGCTGTTAAAGAGATAAGTAAAGGATACAAATTTTCACCATTTCATAAACACGAATAATTAACTGTTTTGGCGTCTGAGAGGACGAGTGTGCCTAAAGCTTAGTATTTAAAACAAACCAAAAGCCACTAAATTTTTATTTTGGAAACAACTTGAATCATCTTATCATCATCCTACTGCATAAGAACCACTAGCAACATACAGTATGATGCTTAAAACTGTGATAAATACACGATAAAACCATGATGCTTTGCTCATTCCTTCCTCTACTAAGCAGCAGCTAAAATAAGTCGAGGCAATCACTTCAGGTATGAGAGTCCTTTTCAAAATGACTCACTCTATGAAAGTGTTTTTTTACATTAGGGTCTGTTCTGCTGTCCAAACCCTGTTGCAGCACCCTGTTAAGTTTGTTCAACGCTGCCACCTGCCAGACAGCACCGGTCATTACAAAAACCCAAGCGCTCCTCTCCCTCCGCCCCTCCAATCTTATCTTGTTATCTGGCCTTAATGTGCAGCCTGAAACCCATTGGCTGCTCAAACCACAGCGTGAAGTTGCCCTTGAGTCTTGATGAAGGATCAGCTCAACACTTGATACTGGGGAAGAATACGAAAAGAAGATCCTTGACCTCTAAAGTGTCCTTAGCGTTAACTAAAGGACATGATGGAACCAAAAGAAAATTATATAACCTGCATTAGTCTAATATAAAAAAAAAACAAGTAATAAATGTAATAAATTAAAAACAGTCACAGTATGTTTTAAAAGCAACTAAAATTAAACAGAAAATGGAGTATAACATACATAACTTTGTATTCATTGGTGTATAATTATCTAAAAATTAGCCTTTTATACCCGCAGAGGCTGTGCGTCCTCCTTCATATGCAGTATAAATATGGACATTGACGTCACCCATAGGTTTCTAAGGAGCCTTTGTGAAGCTCAGACTGTGGTGGCTCTGGTCGCCACCATCTTGGCAGTCCCACCTCTGCTGCCTCCTGGCTAATCTAAAAATTGCAAAAACCGTGAACATGGGTTGATCTGAGGTGGGCTGAATGAAGTCTGGGTGCTCAAACAAGTCACCTGTCAATCAAAGAGGCCATGCTGTTAATTATGCTTAAAGTTATAAGCTTTGATATAATTTGAACACATTAGTTAACACATTAGTAAATCATAGTTTAGTTTGTCATGAACAGGTAAATTAATTAGCTATAGAGATCAAAACTGTTTTTGTACCAGGCTGTAAACATGTTTATTTCTGCTGTGCAGTTGAACATTTTAACATGGGGGCTTATGGAGACTGAATTGTTCTGGAGCCAGCCTCAAGTGGCCATTCAAGGAACTGCAGGTTTTGTTTTTTTCCACTTACTTACCAAGAAGTCATGAGCAGTTAACACCTTTTCCAAAGAGATATAGTGTAATGTGTTAATCACTGAACTTTAGAGGTGCACAGAAAACTCGACTAGCTTGCTAGTTAACTGTTGAGCATCTCATCTAACAGCTAGCTAACTAGTTATTCTAACTGGCTGTGAGGACGAAGCTGATGTCCCAAAATGCTGACTATTGCCAACTTATTCCTAAGTATGGAAGTAAATTACTCTAAGTACAAGTGCTCAGTGAAATGAGAAGATAAATTGAAATGTGAAGTATCCTATAGGTTCTACTGCTCATTTTATACAGTTAGCTAAAATAATAATAGTCATTATAATATGCCCCATTGAAATATTGCTTTAAAACTGTAAACAAAGAACATTGTGGATGCTGAAAGCTCAACAGAGTTATTTGTGCCAACCTCTTTGTTTTGCAGGTCTTCATTTTTTGGCACAACTCTTGATTCTTGGATGTAGAAATAAATTTGTGGTTTGTCATCCGCTGAGATAATCCATTTCTAAATTGCTAAATTAAACCACAGTTGATAAATAAATGCGTTTTACATTACAGCTTGTGGCCTTTGCGAGTGAGCCAGTTCTCATTGTAAACACGAGATCCCTCTGAGTGTTTGCCCATCTATCTCTGTTCTCACCCCAGTCTGTGTGTGTGTGTCATCTGTTGATGACCGCACTTCTATGGGATTAGTGGCCACATGACAACACTGGGCTGGACGCCTAGTGAGCCTTTCATTTGGCTTCACTTGCAGAGGCGGTCTGTGTGCTAGCCAACAGTTTACCGAGAGCTGGAGATTTCCAAACTTAATTTCTGTGGATCCTTAAATGAAGTCTAAACCGGACAGACTGGGAGCTCACTTGTGATGGCGCAGGACATTACCAGTTTAACTGGAGAGGACTATTTTGAGGGGAAATCATCCTGCTGTTCAGACACTGAAGCTTTGAGTCAAGGGGACAAAGAATATGATGACATTTTGGAGCTTAATCAGTTTGATGGACTGCCATATTCCTCCAGGTTTTACAAATTGCTGAGGGAAAGGAAAGAGCTGCCAGTGTGGAAAGCAAAGTGTGATTTCATGGACACTTTGGCCAAAGGACAGTTTGTCTATGTCAGTGGCTCTGCTAAAACTGGGAGGAGTTCTCAAGTGAGTATACTGCGGGGCATTTCACACTTTAGATTGCACTGCTATAGAAAATATTGCACATTTCATTCATGCAACAGCAGATTCAACAGCAAGACAATCAAGTCCTCTTACTATCAACCTATAGTGGGGAAGCATCTGTGATGTAAACAACTTATCTCGCTCTTGTTTCGATACAGATTCCCCAGTGGTGTGCCGAATTCTGTCTGTCAGTCCAGTTCCAGCATGGCATGGTGGTTTGTACCCAGATTCACACACAGCAGGCGGTAGATCTCGCCTTAAGAGTGGCTGATGAGATGGACGTTAACATTGGCCATGAAGTCGGGTACAGCATCCCTCTGGAAACATGTTGCACTAATGACACAGTCCTCAGGTATGTTACAGCAATGCTGCCTACTTTTAAATGCAGATATATCCAGTGTTTCTCTATCTGATTCTTTCCCTCTCCTTGCCGGGTTATTTAAAGCATGGTCCTGACACACACAGCTAAATCACACAGCCTTTTCTTATTCTCAAGAGAAAAGTGAACAAAAGGCTTGAGGGGCCTCTTTTCAGGGGCTCCTCCACAGCTGCCCGGCTCCCTGTCTGCCCATATGTCACACTCCCTCATGTGGGTCCCTTATAAGTCAGCTGGGGAACAAAGAAACTCAGCATGTGGAGGGGAGGGAGATAAGATAAACAGGCAGGCAGCGAGTATGAAAGGATCCACTCCCTAGACTAATTATCAGAGTAAATTACACTAATAGGGGCAAAGCTGATGTGTAGACAAAGTGCTGTTCATTAAGATGACATTCTGAGGTATGCTGAATGGATTTCCTTGAATATACTGTTCCACTCTTTCAGCCTAGAGGCTTATAGAAAGAAATCTGAGGATTTATTTCAGGCTATTAGAATTTGAATACACTGTGCGTCAAGGGCCTCCTAATGTCAAGCATCGTTTTACCACCCACCGCAGGTACTGCACAGACGACATGCTCCTGAGAGAGATGATGTCAGACCCTTTGCTTGAGCACTACGGTGTGGTAGTTGTGGACCAGGCCCACCAGAGGACCGTAGCCACTGACGTACTCCAGGGTCTGCTGAAGGACATCGCCCTGCAAAGGCCAGAGCTCCGTGTGGTCCTCCTTACATCTGTTGAACCTGAACCCAAACAGCTGGCTCACTTTACCGGGTCAGCTGTGCCTCTGATTTGCCTGGAGAACCCGGGTGATGGGGAGGTGGTGTACAGCAGCACAGGTGACAGCTACTTCTGCTCTGCTCTCCGTCTGGTGCTGGAGATCCACCACTCTCAAGAGGAAGGGGATGTGGTTGTGTTTCTGGTGACGACACAGGTAGAAAAGCAGCACCGCCTGGCTGATGGCCATCTGAAAATGTGTTTTTGTTTGACTTTCTTCTTTGTTCTTTGTACTCTCTACCAGGAGATAGATCTGGCTTATGACATCCTGTGTCACGAGGGGCACAGCTTACCTCCACATCTGGGTGACCTCCTGCCTGTTGCTGTGCACCCTGGTCAGCCAGGGAATCTACCAGGCCTGGGGGAGGAGGAGACAGGCCGGACCCGGAGAGTATTCCTCACATCCAGCCCAAACGAGGACTTCTTCTGGGCTGTTAGCTCTATAAGCTTTGTCATTGATGCCGGGCTTGAGAATAGATATGTAAGTTAGTTTGTTTTAATTTAAATTAGAGTAAATAAGAGTTAAAGTCATTCAACTTTTGAATTGCACCCATTGGTCCACCCAACTTTCTGGAAATTGTTTTAATCTAGCTAGTCGAGGTGGAGTTAGTTTGTCTGCTGTACGTACTGCTGGGTAGTTTAATCATCATACATTCAAAACTGTACATAATCAATGTCAACACACTGTGATGCTATTACAGGTTTACAATCCCAGAATCAGAACAAACTCAGTCATCACACAGCCAATCAGCAAAGGTCAAGCCAAGAGCCGCAAACAACTGTCAGGTCCAACAGGTGAGAAGTTAAACTGGTTTGATGTAAATCTCTGGCTCCCCTGTTGCTGCTTTCATGTCTAAAAAAAGATTTTTTTCTCCTGTAGGCAAGTGTTTTTGTCTGTACCCAGAGGACAGACAGCTTCCTATTGAGAAACGCCCACATATCGTGGAGTCTAACATCACTTCCACAGTGCTCTTCCTAAAGAGGATGGAGATCGCTGGACTGCACCACTGCGACTTCATCGACAGGCCAGGTGAGCTTTACATGAAGTGACAGAATAAACAGAGAGAATATTTTTGTGCCAGTTTGTTTTGTCCCCTTAATTTCACGTCCTCTGCGATAATTGGATGAATTTTGGGGTTCAGTCAGTCCGTTCCCTTTTGTTCCAACAGACGGGAACTTTTTTTTTTATCGGTGGGCAGTGAGCCGTGCCTCAGCCAAACTGACAGCTCCTGTTCTGTGAGCATCCTTTTTAGAGCTGACCTGCTTCCACGTGCTTTTGTTCCCCTGGATTTAGTCACCCCCGCTAACACACACACACACACACACACACACACACACTCAGCCTCACATTAGTTGATTAGAACACAAACATAATGTTGGTGTGTGGGAGTGTCAGTGTCTCTTTGTTTCACCGCGATGTTCACAGAAAAACATATTTGTTGCAAAAGCAGAGTAGAAAATCTCATTTGTACCATGAAATACTTTTAATTTTGCATAGTGATGTATGGCAGATGTTGCTAAGGATTATAAAATCCTAATCTTCTGATGGCTTTTTACTCTGAGCCGCCCCACTAGGGTGCCAGCATACCGTAGGGGGGATTGTCTGAGTGGGTCACCACTTTGGATTACAATTTGAACAGCATGAGAACTGAAAAACAACCAGTAACAGTTACAGTCAGTGTATTTGTATGTAACTAATAATCTCCTCCAGCTTTGATGTCAGTGCTTCCCAGTTTCCACCCAAATATTTGTGAGAAAAAAACAAAACATGTATCATCCAAAAAACCTTTCTGTCCCAGATCCTGGAAGCCTAATGCAGGCTTTGGAGGAGCTAGACTACCTGGCAGCTCTGGATAATGATGGAAACCTGTCTGAGATAGGTATCATCATGTCTGAGTTTCCTCTGGAGCCCCAAATGGCCAAGACTCTGCTCGCCTCCTGTGAGTTTGACTGTGTCAGCGAGATGGTCATCATTGCTGCCATGCTAACAGGTAACCTGTGCCGGCCTGGCATTTGAAACAAATATCTGTTAGTATAAATATAAATGTACAAAATCACGTTTTCTCTTATCTGTAAGTTGTAAGTGTTACATTGTTCTTGTGGATTTTTTTAGTACCAACTTGCTTTATGGCTCCCTCTGTGGACCTGAGGCCAGAGGCGACCCAGTGCCACATGAAATTCCAGCATCCAGAGGGCGACCACTTCACTCTTATCAATATCTACAAGGCCTTTAAACAGTTCCAGCAGGATCCATGTGAGTCTAGAGAGCATCACGTACATGGAAACACACAAACATACACACACATGCTAGTTTATAGGCCTTGAATGAAAAAAAAAACAAAAACATTACCTCAAGACAACACCTTTGAGTTACATTGATTGATTATTATCCCTATGTATTCATCACTTCATAAAACCATCTCTCTCTCTGTGCTCGTCCCTTGTTAGACTGTAATGTGGAGAAATGGTGTCAGGATTTCTACCTGAACCACGCTGCTCTGCTGATGGCTGACACTCTTCGTATTGAGCTCATTGACACTCTGAAGAGGATCGAGCTGCCCATCTCGGTGCCCGCCTTCGGTTCCCGAAGCAACACCCTCAACATTAAGAGAGCCCTGCTGGCAGGTTTCTTCATGCAGGTCAGATGGCCTGAACACACTCAACTATACACACAATAAAATGCTTCATCAATATCAACAGCATCCAGCGTTGTCCTGAGGACTCTTAGAGGCCATTAAAGTCCTCTAAGTGGAACTAATGCAACAATGTGGAGTGTGTAATTATACTGTTATTTTAGTTTCCACAATTAATCATCATAGAATATGAGTTTATTGATGATAGTGCAGCCTTCTACCTTGTTGCACTGATGTAATACACTGAACAGTTAAAGTTTAATCAAGATTTGTGTGGCTCTATTGGCAACATAGGGCATAAATAGACTGTAAATAACTGTTTTCATTAGTGTATAATCACATGAAAATGAGAATCGTGTTCTTGTTGCCTTGGAATGAGCCTTACTGTATATCTACAGAGGAGCAGGTCCTCTTCCACGGAGTTCACCATGTTGAACCACCATGTTTATACAATAGCCCAGAACCAACAAACTAAACAATGGCACAGAATTTTCACAGAATTCGAGGTCACACGTAGTTTCTCTTTCATACTAAGATGGAGAGGGTGAAGCGAGGGGTTTTCAGTTGGATGCAATCTGCAACCTCAGGGTTAGATGTCACTAAATCCTACACACTGAACCTTTAACTTATAGTTCAGTTACTTTCAGATGTGCCACGTCAACAGCGTCCGTCCTTTTACTGCTCAACTGACAGGTCAACTGCTTTCATTTCTTTTCTACTTCCTTTCAATGATTACAATTCAACACGTTATATCTGTTCAGGTCTCAGACCTCTGAAAACATTTCTTCTGCTCTTCAAATTCACAATTTCTTCCAAATGCTTTCCGCTCTGACACATCAAATGACATCTTCTTTCAGTTTATACACTTGAACTACCACTATTTTCTTTCAGGATTTCCACTTCATCTGAAACATCCAGCTCAAAATCACCAGTATTTTGACTTCAGCTGAATCTTCACCTCCTCTCAGCACTTTGATATCAAAAAACTACTTCAGCTTCACTTAGTGCTTACACTTAAATAAACACTTCAACTTCTTTCAGCATTTGTGTTTTAACTTCTATTTCAGCTTCTCTCAGTATTTGTATTTCCACTGCCACTTTAACTGTTTAGTATTTCCACTATTTCAAATGTTTCATTTGCAGCAGTAGTGAATTTTCTTGTTGTCTTTAATGTTTTGGCTTTTTTTTATTGTCAAGATCAAGAGTATGTACAGAGCCCTGGTGTGGCCATAGAGACCATGTTTCACTACAGCACTTGAAATGTTACTGCATGCCCTCGAGATACAATTAACTTCCATGTTTTGATTAATTTGTGGCAACAAGATACATTTTGTATTTGGGTGCTCCTGTCTTGCTTATTTAAAAAAGTACTCTTGGTAGTAGTGTCTGCAGTCTCTCTGTGGAAATCCATCTAACTGTGCCCGGCTGTGATTTCCCTCAGGTGGCACGGGATGTGGATGGATCAGGAAACTACTTCATTCTGACCCACAAGCATGTGGCACAGATTCATCCGCTGTCTGGCTACGGAGCCAAGAGCCCCAAGCTGGGCCTGCCGGAGTGGGTGCTGTTCCATGAGCACTCCTTCTCTGAGGACAACTGCCTCCGCACAGTAACCCACATAACACCGGAGCAGTAAGTGTCAGCATTGTTAACATTTTGTTCTTTGTATATTTTAATTTGTCCAATTGTTTTGCATTCATGCTTTAAAAGAGCCAAATAGGCCACCTTGATATCTTCACGTTTGAAGAAGCTTAAAGTAATCAGACACATTCCCAGTCTCTTTTGGACCAGATGTAAAACCCCAGTTCAGCAGAGACTAGTCGTGCTGGTTGTGAGGGGAGGTATCATAATCCTGTTCAGCTGGTTGAAGAGGGGATTATGAATTGCACAGATCTGAATGTGGAGCTGCAGCTTAATGAATAAAGAGAAAGCTCTGCTGCCTTTGTCATGCTCTCTTAGGTACCACTGAAATGTCTGGCATAGTTTATTGCAGTTCAAATAATGTGAGCAGCAGACACTGTAAGTATCTGTAAGCGCTGTACGTCTTGTCGTTCAAAATCCAAACCCACATTGAAAAGAAGTTTGTAAATGGAAATTCCATTTGGACAGGTTATATTCAACACAAATGAGCTTGTTTCACTAAAACTGTTTGTTGAGTGTGCTTTTCATTATTGTCCTCTCTGTTGCTAGGTTCACTCAGATGGCACCACAGTATTTCTTCTACAATCTACCACCTAGTGAGAGCAAAGACATCCTGCAAAACATTTTGAACCACGGAGCCTCTCAGTACAAAGAGGAGAAACCTCCAACTTCCCAAGAGCCCCGGGAGGACCAGACTTATGACCGCTGTGTCATACAGTGACTGACTGACCCACTGTTCCCATTAGTGGTGAGGAAATAACCAGTAGGACTCATTGCACTATATTGCACAGAGGCACATTGTCTGGATAGTTGTATAATTGATCATATAATTTAATTCGTCATCCCTTGTGTTTGTCACAATATCATGTCCTGTATATATCTCGAACAGTACAAAGTTTATATGAAATAAAGACAATAATTGCTGTTCTTATGCTGGTTTGTGTCCAATTACTTGTATTTAATCCCATTTAAAAGAAAAGTCTTGTTATTAAATCATTTTCTCGTACTTATTCTACTCCAGTGAGGTTAATAATTTAGTTTCTTACTCCCTACTGAAAATTTTAATGATTTTGTGGCTCCACATCCTTTTCGCATCTTACCTTCAGTCACTGTCCAACAGTCAGTCACCCACAGCACCGAGGGTTCAGCCTGATTAATGAGGTGCAGGGACAGTTTGGGCCCGCCTGCAGCTCCATCTGGCGTGGTTACAGTTCAGTAACAGTGGGGTGACCCAGTTCACTGACAATGCACTGAAAACATCACGTCCCCTCTTCAGTGACCAGTGGTGCAGCAAGGACCAACGCCAGAACCCAAAGGGTACGATGCTGCCGAACCCACTTCAAATCTTTTAGTCAAACCAGCTGCGCTCAGTGTTTTGAGATAAATCAGATGTTTAAATGTCAGGATAAATAAACTGAATTAATCATCATCATATCCTAATTATTCAAATACCTCTACTCCAACTAAAAGTTAATCAAACGTGTCTATTAGCCCAAAACCACATCAGCATTTTGCGGTGTTTTAGGAGAAACATACAACATCATGAGTGTGACACAGTGCATAAAATTTAAAAACCTTTTATTTTCATGTCACAGCAAACCATGCTGATATAAATCCACGTGTACACATACAGCAATGTGGACAAACTAGCCTCTGAGTTTGCATTGAATGTTGCCAAACTATTGCACAGTTTTTCTGAAAAGCAAATAACGCGTTAAAGCTTACTTCAACATCTCAGCCATCAGTTACACTTCATTCTATTGTATTCACAGTATTATTGGTGTTATTGAATATCAAAAACACCAATTATATATTGAAATAAATCAGAATAGTTTCATTCCATGTACTAAATAACTTATCTAAGCTCCTATGCATAGAAGTTATGTGATTATACCATCTTCTTTCTTATGCTGTATGCGTTTGTAGAAAAATGAGGCAATCCGGGTGATGTTTGGTTAAGTCAACAATAAATCCTACACATAGGAGCTTTACATATGACCCATAACTGCCTAAGCAATAAAAAAAATTAAATATCTTCTGAATTTACAACCATTTTCACAAAAATGTACAGTTCCAAACCTGTGATGCAAATGTTAGAAAAAGATGAATTTATTTTAAAGGCGCAGGAGGTGAAATTAGCTTCAAAACTGTAATTCAGGATAGGACAGTGTTGCCTGAGCATGTGCCTGTTAATAATGGGGTCTATAAATCATTGTGTCATGTCACAGTATTTTTGAAAAGATGTGTGTCCCAGAGCGGAGCTTGGATGTCCAGCAAGGTGCAGAAAGCAGAGTAAAAAAAGTCTTGAGTGTGTTCCTTACTATGGTTTATGTCATTATCATGAATGCGCACCGGCGTTGTCGCCTCCTGTTTGTGGAGTCAGTTGCTGCAGGAGCTCTATGTGGAGCTCGACACGGCCGAGGAGAGGTGCGTTTTTCTCAGCTCGCAGCAGCTTGGAGTACACATTCTTATAGGTTTTCAACACCTCCTCGTCCTTATTGCTGTAATAAACACAAATATGTCGGTCAGTATTGAGCGTTGTTTAAGTTAAAAAGGATGTCAGATCCATAAATACCATGAAGGTTTTAGATTCTTGCTCACCTCGGTTTCCGTTTCATTGTCGTCATCAGCTTGATCAGCTGCAGCAGCAGAAAGGAGAAACTTGGCTCAAACACGCCAATTAACTTCATCACTTCCTGGAGGTTCAGTCCTGAGGTGGGGCCGCAGGCTACATCAGGAGACTCAGCTGATTCAGCAGGGCCTGGTTCAGTCATCTACAAGACAAGATGTGAAAAGACAAGATGGTGTAGGTTACAGTGTGTGATCGAGAAAAGAGCAACCGAGCAAAGCTTTGCGAAGATGAATCAGCATGAGAGCACGCTCCCATCTGCTGCTCTGAATCTTACCTCTATCTGCTCCTCCAGCAGCTCGTGATGAATCAGCTGGAAAGCATGGCGAGTTTCTGTCATGATCTCTATAGCTCCAGTCAGGCTCTTCAGCTTAGCCGCGCTGCTGCTCTGACCTGTGGAACACAATATGAAATATTACTGTGATGTTATTATCATAAAACTTCAATTAATAGCGCAGGCTTTTATTTTCTTCAATCACTGAACTTAACCTGCCCATATTCGGGACAGGCTTTTTAATTTATCTTGTACAAAAGATGTAGTTACACCAGTATGAATATTACCTGTATAAAAATAAATGTGATTAAATGACATAGCAATTACGAATCATTCATTTGATCTAGCTCTCACAGACAGCTCAAGGCTGAGCTCGTTTAACAAACAAAGTTAGCAGACAGTGAGCTGCGGATTGTTGCACATAGGGACTAAAAGAATAGAAATAATTGGAGAATGGTAAGCAGTCACCGTCTGGATGAATCATACTTTGGTGCTCACGGTTTTCGTAGAATTAACTGAATGATTAAATAAATGGAGAATCGAACCGATCTAACCATGTGCATATGGACAAAAGTTTTAACATTTATATCTGTGTCTGATCTAAGCAACTTCAAATTAGCTCAAACTGGAGACCCAGTGGGCTTTAAGAGGTTTTATGCATTCAAAGAACTTCTATAAAAACCAAACCAGGCATCTAATTGAGACCTGCTTTATTTGTCACACTCCACGGGTGAAGGGGCCTTTAACTGGCTTTCACAGCATGTTCGAGTCTTTTCTTAAGACAAAACCAAACGTTGCTGATGACATCGCATCATTCACCGCGACGAACAGCTACTCACCTGCCATAGTAAACTCAGCAAAGGCCACCCTCTCCAGAAGCGTGCGGAGCAGCTCACAGGGTGCATCTTTGAGGCTGAGGAACAAACAGACAGCCTTGCTGTAGTGGAGCTCTGCCAGGCTCCGATGCTGCTTCCTCAAGTGTTCATCCCCCACCTGTCACACAATTAGAGCCAGAAACACAGACTTCCTTCAGTGTGTATTATACCGCTATAAAAGACAGACATACCATCACCAGAGCTTCTATTCTAGTCTGTGTGTTGTTCTTTTTCCTTACAGAAAATAACACATTTATCTTTTTGGCATTTACAAAAAAAGGGCGAGCTAAGACACATCGAACAAACATATTTATGTATTATTATGTAGAATTGTGCGTGGTATTCCACCTGGTTACGGAAGCAACTGTGGTACATAGAGGCCAGGCGGTGGTGGATGGTGGCAGCTCTGTACTGGTAGAGCGGCTGACGAGCCGACTCAGTCTGCAGGTCACAGTACTTCAGGGACTTCATCATCGCCTCAGTAACCTCCCGCTCGATCTGGGACAAACACACACAGGGATGATGATTTAAAGTTTGATCACGTGTCTAGTTGTTACTGATGTAAAAAAAAAAAAAAAAAAAAAAGATAATGCAGCCATACACAGTTACCGTGACTCGTCCAAATTTGTATAAAGTGAACTTTTTGAGGATGTAAAGGTCGACACAACACGTGGAAATATGCCAGTTCAGTATTTTGTGTTCAAACTCACCTGCTCCTGGGCCTTTCTGGACAGCGGGGCATAGTCCTGCAGAAGTGTAGCCAGCGTGAAATAGGTAGTAGACAGCTCCCAATTCACACTGTCCCAAACCGCTGGGTGGCTCTCTCGGCATGCCAGCGACTTCATAGCCCGCAAGTAGTAGTCTATGGCCTGGGGTAAAAACCAAACAGTAAACAAGAGCATGCCTGGGAAGGGTTGAAAAGTAGCAAGATGAAAACATTGTAAAGGATTAAATCATTTTCCATTGCTTCAGTGTGAATTCTCAGTGCAGAATTGAAGACACAAAGAGTTGGTCATGGCACCTTGTTGTAGTAGAGGGCCTCTTCAGGTGAGAACTCCCCTCTGCTCTGGTCGGCAGACATGGCACAGTGGGCCTGAGCACAGATTCTCATTAACCTGCCGGTATTACACAGCAGCAAGGATGTGTTGGTGCTGTCTCCAATGGCTTCGAAGTCCGTCATGCCTTTCTCGAAGAAGGCAAAACTCTTTTTCCACATCTCCTGCTCTGCCACGGACACAGACTTCTTCACTAGAGGGCGAGGCACAGGGGAGTTAGATACAGCAACGTGGACAAAAAGGCAGATATAAAAACTTTTACAAGCACAATGGAGCAATACATTTTTATTACTTCTTTCTTGTTATTATCCTTCCAGTGCAGAGCATCTAGAGTTCAACATTATTCATGCAAGTTGCAGAAATTCTGATAATGCTGAGCAATTTACATAGCTGAACGCAGGAGGCTGTATCTCTAAATTCAAAAGGGAATAACTCATTCGGTACACTGATATGAGCAGCTATAAGTCTAAAAGGCTGCAGCTGTTGTCTATTAAATCAGCATACCTTCTTTCTCAGTCTGCATGGCGGCGGCCTGGTTCATGTAGTAGACTCCCATCTCGTTGCGGATGTTTCCCAGCCTTTTCAGCACCTGAGCCAGCTGATCCGAGGCATGATCTTTCAATGCCTCAGAGACGAGCAGTTCATACGCCGCCTCATAGCACTTACTGCTAACAAACAGCTGGTACTCTGGGTCCGTGGCCAGGTCTGTTGCCATGTTGAAGGCTTGTGGGTAGAGAGTAAAAGCATTGGCAAATGGAATAATCAGTAATTGAGCGGAACAACTTGAAAAAGTCATTAAAGGACATTTTTGGGTAAAGAAAGTACTGAAGTTTTATTGTGGAACTAAAATGGATAAGAACAAACAGTACACCAGTTATGGATCGGGCCTGGAAGTGTTTGCTGACACCCTTAATTTCAATACATAAAACAAGAAAGCCAGCCATTGTGTGCTTTACGATTTGTCTGATTGTCTCTCTTCAGTGACTCACCCTGGCAGCTGCTCTCTCTGTGCAGGCTGTGCAGGATCTCCTGGTCCTCTTTGGTCTGGTAGCTGTATTCCTCCAGGTAAGCTGCTCTGTTGTTGGCATTCTGGGCCAACATCAACTGGATGTCCCCACACAGAGACAGGCACTGGCTGTGAAACTGCAGCACCTGCGGGTGCAGTGTACCGCTCACTGAACAATAAGCATCTGGAAGAAACAATAGAGGAAGACGGGGAAGCAGGAAAGAGAAACAAATGTTGAGTTGATATGTTGCTTCATAACAATGCTTCCTTTTGATATATTAGATGAATATTTAAGGTGGAAGTTTATAGTTTTAAAACAGTTTCAGATTCAAATCAGATGGAAGGAAATGATCTGTTTAAATAAAGTTAAGTGTCAGCAACAGTCTTGTAAACATTTCGCGGTGTTTCTGGTGAATTATGGACTTAATCTTACCATAACACTGCAGAGATAGCTTGATGTAACGCAAAGCTCGCCCGTACTTCAGCAAGTTAGTGGCTGCATCAGACAGGACGTAGTAGGCCTTGGAGGCTTTGAGGAAGAGCTGCAGCTTCATACGGTGCTGCCATGAGCCGGGGATCATCCCTGAGCGTGTTGGGTGCTTCTGGTCCCCCTGCAACGGCCCCACTGGTAACACACACAACACACATTTTGGAAGATCAAGAGAGAGATACATGCAGGGTTGAGCGATGAAGAATGTTCTGTTAGTAGAGTCACTTAAAAACAATTTGTGAACAGTGTGTGCCATAATGCTTTCCTGTTTCTTATGCTGCATTATATGGATTATCCTTTGCAGACTGACCTCTTTCAAGAAGAAGAGAGATGCCTGTCTCAGCAGCGCAGGCTCCGATTGCACTTCTGTCCTCATATTTGAGAGGAATGGGTGTGTTAGGGTCTGCAGCTGGGAGATCACTCTCCTTCTTGATGGTGCCATCCACTGCCTTCAGCCCCTGTGTAATGTGTGTCACAGCGATTATTAAAGCAGAAGAGGACATGTTTTTTTTTTGGGAAACATCACATTATTAGGAATGTATGTACACTAAACATGAGTATTAGGCAGACTGGCCTTTAGTACGTAGCTCAGGACATGTCTGCATTTCTCCTCCTTGTCTTGAGAAACAGGGAAAGCACAACTTGGCTGCAGAGATCAGAAAAGTGAAGATTATCCTTTCTTGTTTACATGCAACACATTTATCTTTATATTCCACACTATCTGCCGTGTAGAGGAAAAACATGTGGAGAGGCACTCACTCTGATCTGGTGAGTGGATTTGTATTTCTCCGGGACCGACAGCTCCCCTACAGAGCGGATCACAGCTACAGCTTTACTATCATCCTGTGAGCTGTAGGAGCCGTTCTCATCACTGTCCTCCGTCAGCTCTTCCTCCTCCTCCTCCTCCTCTTCTTCCTCTCTATCTTCGTCACTGTAGCTGTCCTCGGAGCCTCCGGCCCGGAGCGATTCCCCTACGTCTTCTTGGGGAGGCTCATCGAGCTGGAAGAGCTCTGACAGCATATAGTGGGCTGAGGCGATGATCTGAACAAACGGGAGATGGAGCAAGTCAGGTTCACTCAAATGGAAACTATGGCTTTCTATGGATACACGTTTTACTTCCCCGCTGTCTAAATATAGACCGAAAACACAACTGTGGATCTTCTTTTTTAAATCCGTGCTTACCTGGGGATGCCTCTCCTGATCCAGAAGTTTGACACAGTTTAAAAGCAGAGTTCTGATTGTGCCATACTGCTTTCTGTTTCTCGCCTTCAGCATTAAGTTGCTGGCAACTCTGCACCACAAGACAGAAAATAGACAAGATCAATTTTGCACACTTTGTCATGAGTTGAAAACGGGCATTTTAAATGCCACAATTCTGTTTAAATTAATTATTTGGCTCTTTAAGCCTTCTTGAACTTCAACTGACTCCAATTTTGAGTGAATATGAAGTCCAAGAATAAAACTAGATAAATAAATACTAGATTTGGCCAGCTTAACTGAAAAGGTAAAATGATAAACTTTAGATGACAAAAACTATTTTCAGATAGGAACACGTTTTTCAACATCTGTTCATCCCTGGAATTCAACTCCTCAAATGTACTAACTTTCCCAGTTTTCACAACTGCAGCTCATGTCCTGAGTGTTTCCCAGATACTCACCTGTATAGTAACACAGCCACAGGAAGAGTGAAGGGATTCTGACACTTCTCCTCTTCAGCCTCCTCACACAAAGTAGTAAGATCATAAAGCTTCACAATGTCACTCCCACTAGCTGCAGATTCAGGACACAACATCAGAAAATTTGAAGTTAGACAAGCGCACAGTACAAGTATAAACTTGTAAAAAAAAAACTTAATCCCTGTTCACTTAGCTCCTACCTTTGAAAAGCCAGTAGGTGTGACCCTCTTTGGTGCAGTTGGACTTGAGGAAGGAGAGGATGTTTTGGGCGATGTCTTTCACCACCCTCGTGGAGAAAGTCGAGTTCTCTAGATGGGGGATGTCCTCCGTTTTTATCATCTCGTATTTCTGCAGGTAAAAAGCAGAAAGGCAAAAACAATGAAGAAATGAATTACCACTTTTCAATAAACAAGCTAAAACACATTAAAACTGACTGCAATAGAAAATAGAGCTTATGCTCTACTGTGAAAATGAACTGTGGCTTTCATCAACCAGATAATAATAATATTTATTGCAAAGCTGAACTGCAGCCAACAGTAATTTACCTGAACAATGCCATTGACGTGAAAGCACATGACAAGCTCGGGGACATTACACATCAGATTGTCGAGCCAGTAGTCGATACCTGTCAGAATGTTGATTGGTTTGTTGTTGTCCCTGAAAAACAAAGTAATAAAGTTAGAGGTTAGATTAGGTTTAATTCTGTGGCTGAAGTATCCAAAATTAAATTTATGGTTCACCTCCTGAGGACTGATAAACTAAATTAAAAACTGGCCTGCCAAGAAGAATTTTTTAACCATCTATAATCACAGTGCATGGAAATACTGCATGTCACCTTTTTATCCTCTCTACTATCATGTGTATAGATTTGTATAATCTTGCAAGCAGATACATCTAATAAAAAGTGTAATAAAATTAAAATCACATGATTACATGATCATTTTCCCTGTAAATGAGCATTAATTTCAGATTCTGGATGGAATCCAGTGGATTAAAATTCCAACCTGAGTCTCAGACTGACGGCAGGATAACGGCCACCTCCAAAAATAGGCATGTTGGACCCAACCAACATGTGAATATCCTCAAACGTCCACATGATGTTTCGTACGAAGTCGTTTCTTAAACCCTGTCAAACAAATCACATTAAAGTGTATAGAACAGCTTACACAAGTGGAGACACTTAGACATAAGTCAGTAACTGTAATAGTATACCATTCAGGAAAGGTTGTGTTACCTGACTGTTCTCCCCTTCGTTGAAGAGCATAGGGAGGTTTTGTTCTTTGGGTACAGACGTCACCTGGCCCAGAGCAAACTTGCTGTCCACAGAGACACTTTCCTGCACATTTAATAATAGCATTACTCACAAAACCCTCACAAAAACACAAGCTTAGCAGACACCCAAGAGCCAATCTGCACTCATCTCTCAATTCTATTGCAGGTCTGGCTACTAAATAACAGTCCAACAGCCAAGATGACGTACCTCCTTGGTAGCATCTGATTCTTCTGCATCAGACGATGTGCTGGTGAAGGTGGTGGGCCATGAAGAACAGAACTCCTCCGCCCTGCTCTCCTCCTCCCCTTCATTCAGGTTGTCTGGTACAGGCTCTGCAGCACCGTCACCGTTTATACTGGAGGAAACACAGCAATTGTTATGGGATAAGACTGGAAAAGATGAACTTTAAAATGAAGTGTAACGTCAAGTACTCACCTGTAGTAGAGGAACTTTGATAGGATTGCTTTCTGATACCAGTGCTCCTTACTCTTCTTTTTCCTCTGCCACTTCTGATCTATTAACCGTTGGTAAAATTCTTTTAGCCATGTCCAATCTCCAGTCTACAACACACACATAGCAGGGAGAATACATTCACTTAATGGCACACATATCTGAAATAAAAGTAAAATAAAAGTCTGGAGTAAACTGTGCTGTACTTGAGAGGATCTCATGAAGAGCTCTTGAATATCCAGCTCATCCAAAAGCAGCGTCCTCCCCACACGGTGAACAGCCATACTGACGTGGGACTTGCTGTAGGGGATTTTTAAAAGCTTCTTGATGTTCTGAATGTGATGGAAAATAATGTTAACATCAGGTGTGTGTGCAAGTTTCTGAGCCAAAGGAAGAAATGTTAGCTTTGTTAGATTTTTGCAACAGCTCCACAAACCTCTGAGTCCGATACCACGTCAACATCATCCCCGATGCAATCAATGAAGTCATAAGCCATCCCAAAACTACAAAAGAGAAAAAGGAACTTAATTACGACGGTTTGCGAATGGCAATGTCATTCACCCATCAATAACCCCAATATAAATGCAGCCGATTGAGGATTATTAGCACCTTCAGTGAGAAGTCATCCAGTGCTTCTTGTTAATGGTGTCCTTGCTGTGTTATATATAGCTCTGTTTCAAATACAGTTTTGTAACATCAATTAAAAAAATCGATAGACTAGTGAACAATACACACACACTTTCCTGCCAAACTAAAACAGATAAGTGTGTTTTCAAATCACTTACTTACTCAACCAGTGATCATCTGCAATAAACCACATCTTAAAATACCAATATAACAAGAGGCGTTTCTAATATTTAGTCATGCAATTCAATTCAACAGCACTACGAACTGCAGACTGCAGCAGTGTACTCCCTTTACCAAACTTTCTCATGATGTTATACCTGGAAAAAGGTTTGCCCTTGCTGCTGGACCCTAATATCGTGGTGCCAGCGGAGCCCAGTTGGGGGTTTTCTCTCAGCCAGTTGGCAGGAGGCAACTTCAGGTCTGTCTTCTCCTGCAGCAGGGCATAGCTGGTAGGAGGTGGAGCGGCGGAGTACTTGACCACAGCGCGGCTCTTTATTTCACTGCTGCCTGTGCATACTGCAGAGTCCTTAAAGACAACAAAGTACAGTGTGTGTGAGTGAGTTACAATGAGCAGGGATCACTGATTGAGGCTACATGAATCTTTAACTAGTGTCAGTGCCTGAAAATCAGTCAACCACTGCAACCAGAGGATATGAAGACACATCTGTCATTACTTCACATTGTAAACAACAGTGTAACAGTGTCTCCCTGCCCTCAGTCCAGTTACTTACATGTTTGCCGTTGTCTCCTGTGCAGGCAGGGCCACTTATGTCCTCCTTTGCATTATCCAGGGGGAACCCAGGCTCTCTGTCCCCAGCTGAGGCGCTCATACTGGACACACCACCGATCAAACCAGCAAACATTGGCGATGTCTTAACAACTTGACAACCTATCCATGGCGTGGTCAACTCGTGGACGATCTACACATTAGCTAGATAACGACCGAGACACGTCGATTATGTCAATAAACTTAGTAATGCCTCTAGTTTGTTAGCTTGGCAGGCTAGCTCCTAGAAAGAGCAACGCTGACTCGTAAAAGCTGTTAAAAAAAAGTGTAGTTACATAACAACGTTGTTATATTAAAGCTAAACGACACTCACATGACAGGATGTTGTTGCTTTGTAATGTTTAGCCCTTACTTAACTAGTTAAATAAGCCTGTAGATGCCCCTCTCTCTCTCTCCATCACCTGCAGCCAGCCTGTCTGTTGTTGTCAGAGCACACGTACGAGCAGAGAACAACTTCCGGTTTCAACGGTAAGACGAACTCCAAAACTTATCTTATTTCTTATTTCGAGCATAGAAATTAGACAAAAACGCAGACGGCGGCTTTAAACAGTTCGTAACGTGGGATATTAGATCGTGTTAAGGAAGTTATTTCACGTATTGCGACTTATTGAGAAAAATGTATGAACCGGAAGTACTTATTTGAGCATGTTTCCAGAAAAGTTGAGCACGTTCTCGTCTGTTCTGCGGTATTTTATTTTGAAATTCACTCACATGTTGGCTTGTTTCAAAGTGTGTTAAAGTGTTTAAATTAATATGTTAGATACATATTTTAACATAACATGTTCAATTTGTGTCAGTGTGTTCGCAACAAAAAGTAAAGGACGTAGTTTTACAAAAACAAAGGCTAAAAATACTAATACTAAATTACTAAAGAAAGTGTATATTATTAAATTAAATTACAATTTTAAGTAGTAAAACAGAAGTGTTAGCAACAAGTTTGTATAGTTTCAGAAAAAAGACGTTCTCTTGGGAAATATTGGCAGCACAAATAAAAGAATAAAGACAAATACACTAATACTAATGCTAATACTAATACTTATACTAAATAAAGTGTATAAATGTAATTAAATATTTAAGTAGAGAAACAGAAGTATAAAAGGTACAAATATCAGAGCATTATATTATATTATGTTATATTATATAGGTAGAAGCTACTAGAAAAATACTCAAGTAAAACATTTTGCTACTAATTTAGAAAAAACAAGTAGCCTATAAAGTATTATATTATATTATATTATATTATATTATATTATATTATATTATATTATAATATATTATATTATCGGCAGGAGTTTGGATCGTGGTCAGAGGTTATATCCAGGCAGGAATGTCAAGCAGCTGACTGAACAGGGAGGAGTTGTGAGACTTGGCTGCAGGCAGTTCATTGTTTTGCTGATGGCAACGTTTTAACAGTCATTTCGTCTTCGAGCACGCCAAAATCAGGTGAGAGCAGAAAACGTAGCAAACAGGCAGCTTTAGGACATTTTAAGACAGATGAGTGTTTTTACAATGGGAAGCTGGAAGAGTCACGTGCGCGCTAAACTGCAACAGAGAGACCTGACTGAGAAACTCCCATACGTCGGTGTTTTCACAAGCTGTAAGGTTAATATTTTCTTATCTCAGCAGTTGCAATTGTGATGCTTTCACTGTCTTAAACTAAATGTGTTTCTTTCAGTGTCTCAGCTGGAAGAACGCTTTGAAATTCGCACACAAATCTTGGATGATGTTCAGTCCAAGAGGTTAGAAATGTGGAATGTCACTTAACCCAGCAGTTAACATTTCTGTTGATCTGGATGTTTAAAGTTTGCCTTTGTTTTTTATTTACAGTATTGAACGTAGTGGAGTCGACATTGGGAAAAACACCAGACTCCTTCAACTCCAGCTCAGAGAGAGTGAACACCTGGCAGAAAAGGTGGGTTAAATGAGGAAAAATCCAATCAAACGCCATACTGTCAGCCGAGTTTTATTTTATTATTTCACTTTAAAAGCAGCAGCAGTTTGCACAAATGTGTGTTATGAACTTCAATCATACATCTGATAATCAGAAAATACATAATAGATAGCTTTAGGTCCCTTTAACCTTGTAAAATAAACTAGCATTATAAAGTTACAGCTGGAAAATGAATCTTACTAGCCTTCTTTGATTGGTGTGTGTATTTGGTGACCTTTGAACTCATTGTCTATCATCCATGCGTTTTGTCTCCTCAGCTGTCTCAGACTGTCTCTGACCTGACCACTGTCCTATATCTGAAAGAGGCTGAGCTGCAGTACTGGCAGTCACGGTATTTCAACAACTATAGCCATTAGACTAGTATAATCCTATGAAACAAATGAACATTGAGTGCTGTTGTTCAGATACATTTAGGCACTATGTGAAAGTTTTTGAGGATTTATTATTTACCAGTTCTTTTTCTTTTCTTAAACATTTTGTACCATTTCTCATGTTTGCCATAAATATACTGTCTTGAGATATTAGTGAATGATGCACCCATCTAGTTTTGCAGTGGTGCTACTACAGCTTATGCCATGTGAGGTTCTTCAGTATTGGCGGACGAACTTGTGCCCTAAATTCCAACATCTAAAAGTTTGAAGTAACACCACAAGCTTATCAAAGGTACAATAAATCACTGTTTCATTGACTGGATGTTTCAGTGTGTCCCACTACCGTCAAGAGGCACTTACTCTGGCTAAAGGGAGTAACACCCTGAAGGCGACCATTTCAGAATTGGAGTTCACCACAGAGTGTCAGTCCAAGGAGTTGGCAGCCCTGCGGGCGGAGCAGAAAGGTCTAAAGCAAACGTTGGCACAGGCTTGGACAGAGAAAGAAGAACTCTTGCAACGATGGATGGAGGAGAAGAGGGAGGAGGCAGTCAGGTTGAATAAGTACAATGCCGCACAGGAAAGGTAAGAGAAATGAATGTCTGCTCTCTGAATGTTTTTCAAATGATTAAATAACTTCAGTTTTGGAGATTTTACTGTGATCACTGCTTTTAATCAGGTGGCAACATTGGGCCAAACAGCTGAAGAGGCATCGCCATAGAGACATGGCAAAAGAGGATATTCCCATAGTGACGAGTTCTTGGAGTGGCACAACTGAAACGTCTCCATCAGTCATTCAGAGTAAGAATCTCTCTTCAAAATATTAGTGTATAATTCAATAGATGCAACCAAATGGTTGTCTCCTAATTTAATACCCTGAGTAGGCTTTCAATGCAGCATGGTCCATTTGGCCTTCATCAAGGAACTCGGTGGACTTGAAGAGAACAATAGTCAGTTCAAAGCTATGCCTCAAATACAGTACAGAGGTTATGTTGTCCTCAACCCCAACTTAAAGGTCTGATTACCTCAAGTGTTCTGTGGTTCTGACGTCTCATAGGAATCTGAGGCAGCAACATCAAAGTACCTTCACTTCATTGTGAGGTTTTGTTTGTACCGGACCTAGACACAGACTAATAGATCCAGTATGTTTAGACTTGATATATTTGCCACAGGATGCCTTACTTTGAGGACAATGTTCGTGTTTGTACTTTGAGGATGGTGCACATGTTTGTACTACTTTCTTTCTATTTAAAATAATACAATGTTCAATAGACAAAAATATACTCAGTAGTTAGAAGAGTTGAGCTGAATTAAGTCAGGAACTATCAGAATTAAAGTAAGTAAATAAGCTCAAGAATCAGACCAAACATTCAATGCTAATTTTTGATACTCGTCGCTCATGTTTGATACTCAGCTCTATAACGGACATCATTTTGATTCTGGCAGTTTGGATAAGGCTGCATTTAGACCTTCATTGTGGGAAATAAAATTGAACCAATGACTTTTTTTAAACCCTGGCTACTGGCCTTGACAGGACCCTCAAATTTAATATTGTATTGGAAGGAATGGATGGTAACCTCTCTAAAACATGTAATTCAACATTTTTATCTTGCTCATCTTGTCCTCAGGGATCAATAATACAGCAGTGATACAGCAGGGACACTCAGACCACAACCATGTCTCAGCTGCTGCAGAAGTCTAATATTCCCATGGGATCCAGGAGACGACAGTTCTCAGCACTCTCTGCCCATCTCCCCAGTGCTTGTGGTTGGAAAAACTAATTGCCCGTATGTGATGCGAGAATGATGACAGAGGAGCGACCCTTTGCTGTATCTATTTTTATTAATTTACCCAAAATTGATTTAAAGATCCACCGTAGTTTCAAAATATATTTGATTTGTCTAATTTTACATTTACTGCTTCGACTAAAGTCAACCTTTTCCCAAGTAATGTCAGTTACTCTCTATTTAGCTTATCACATCTGGACTCTGTCCTGATTGACACCCCTGACTAAGGACTTGTTGCACCATTTGAGGTGAAATTACTTGTTTATCTAGTTCACATCATTAAAGTTGCAGTAGCTGGTGCTGTTGTTGTTGTACAGTCAGGACTCGGGGCTTGGTGTTAGTGACTATGTGCCTGTTTCAACTTTGAACTGTTTATTCGCAAAGAAAATCACGTGAAACATTTTTACGTTCTACGTCAAAAAGTGTATTTGAAAAGAAGTTAATAACCAAACACATTTTAAAATTCCCTTTTAGGAAAATGTCTTTCTTATTAAAATGGGAAAATCAAACAATCCCAAATGAATGTTGTTGTATAAAAATATAAATGTTTTTCTATATCAAATGTTAAAGAAAATAAGGTTATATGCAAATTTAACTTTCACTTCACTTCTTGTCCTTGAAAAAAGAAAAGACAAGTTGTACATTTCAATTCTTAACTGGCTGTAATGTTATATTAAATAAAACCTTTTTTTGATTTTGTTTTTCTTTCGTTTGATATACGTAAGTCACAAATATTTCTTTCTTTATATACTGTCAGAATTCCAGTTCCACATCTCCATGGCAAACTGAGATCACATTTCAGGTTGTTTGTTTACTGCATGTTTCCATAGTCACCAGTGTTTGCATTAGTTGTTAAGTTGGACAGTGTGTGCATGTAGTGTATTAGTGAAAGCACTCTGTTGAATCTCGGACTGTGTTATAATGGTAAAAGGTGGAAAGCGATACTCTTCAATGAGCAATGATGGCAAATGGGTAAGAAATTCTCAATTTCATCTCACAATCAGATCATTACAAATCATAACATTCAAACCTGGCTGTCTAATTAGCTTTTATTTCATTTTCCTCTCAGTTTGCTCATCCAGTTTCACCAGAAAGTAAAGCAAGGAGTCGTCAGACTTGTACAAACACTGGCATCATGCTGACTCAGGTTGAATCATCGTTGCCTCAAGCTTTGAACTTCGAACGCTATCCTAAATGGAAAACTCGACAGGTGCTTGATGAACAGTTGATAATGTAGTGTTTGGCATGGCTGTTGTTTTTTAACAGTATCGTCATAGCCCAGGGCTCTGAAAGGTTTCATTCTTCTGCAAAGAAAGAAACAGCCTGTTCGTTTTACTCCATTCCATTGTGTTGTTGTATTAGACTATATACTGTCCTACCAATATGAGTATATATTTACCCAAGTGTCCTTACAGGAATCCAGAGAGTATCCATTCTCAGACCATGACAACAAGCACACCTTGAAAGACGACGTCTCTGTCTTCTCTCATGTGAGTATGAAGAGGAATTCAGGGCATTATAAAATGTTTAGATCACCATAATACCTTGAATGCACCTTTTCCGTATCGTGTTGGTATTCTTCAGGGCGTGGGACGCAGGAAGTGTCTCGATGATCACAGACAGCACAACTCCCACTTCTGCCTGTGCCGCGATGGAGCTGACAACAGCACTGAGCAGACTAGGGGGAACATCACAATCTACCAGACTGATTTCATGGTGAAGCAAGCTGTTAATGGTCCAACTAGCACCAGACGGTTCCCCCGCAACCACCAGCAGAAGTCTGCAGAGGCAGCTTTGGCACAGGCAGGGGAACAATTCATGTGGTTCGGACGCCATGACTCTGACTTCTCGGACACCCTGCAAGTTTTGGCAGCTACTAACTACTCAGCACCTTCCAAGCCATAAAATACTCCTACACTTAAAGCACTAGATGGCATCATTGAGGGGGCATAGCATAGAGAGGGTCAGGTGAACTTTGTGGAGGATCTAGCTGTGAAATAAAACACTGATTTAGAAACATCAGTTAGCATTTTCTCTTATTATGGGAACTGTAATCCAGACAGGGAAAATGGGGGACCTTATTGGAAACTGGACTGTTGACAGTCAATCAAAATATAATAAGTGCATCTTATTATATGATTGACTACATTTAAACACACTTGGCTATCCTTTTTTTTTCGATATCATTAAGTTGTGTTTAGATATACTTTTGCACACACAATCTATACATTCTTGAACTTTGACTTCAGTGTAGTGAAATTCTTATTTCATGCGTGTCATTGACATATTTAAAGACTCCAGTGGTTTGGTGGACATCTTTATTACGTTAGAGAACTATTAAAAGACAATATATAAAAGCTCTAAACCTCTAAAACAGTGTTTCCCAATCCTGGTCACACCTGATTCAAATGAGTGGCTCCTTATCAGGCCACTGCAGAGCTTGATGACAAGCTGATCATTTGAATCAGGTGTGGTGGAGGAGGAAACATCTAAAACATGCAGGGCAGTGTTCCCCGAGGACCAGGATTGGGAAACACTGCTCTAAAACACTGGATCCTACATTTCCCTGTCTGTTAAATGCTCATGTTCTTCAAACTTCATGTCCCAAGTTGACACATAGACCTGTAGAGTCCAATCTCAGACAACCCCGATGACATCATCAGGGGTATTTTCTAAAATATAAAATTTAAAAAAATAATGTGTCTTTTCTAGTGTATTAAATCATTATAAGTGGTTTCCCTGAAATAATGTCAGTAGGCTAAAGACAAAGTACATTTTAAAAAGTCTAGCATTAGTACAAACAAGGGTCCTTGAATACGCTTGCCATAATTAAGACCTAAAGATAACTACACCGATTTGAACTTCTATAACGCTATCAGACAAACAAATAATTATTTTAGGATCAAAATTAAAGCAGAACCAGAGATCTCTGCTTTATTTATTTTTTTCACTTATTCTTTGTCAACATGTCTCATTAGCCACAATGCAACTCGACCGGCAAAAGCTTAGTCAGAGAGTGAACTTGGTGGTCTTAAGGCTAAACTGCTGTTGTCTCAAGATGCCTATGTCACTTGAAGCAATTCATCAGACTTCTCGTGACCCCTCTGGAGCCGACCTTTTTCTCATACGCAGTAGTGCTCACCAACACCTCCCCTTTAATTGTGTCTCAAAACAGCATTGTCAAGGAGTTCACTAACATGGGAATTTTATTAGGTGAGATAATAGGAGCAATAAAAAGGTAGGTGATGGAAACTAAACACAATCATGGTCATAATTTGTTTTTATATCAGGAGCAGCCTTGTGAATATTGTTGGTAGTTCACAGTTTTGCCAGCAGAGCGCAGCAGGTCTGCATGAGTTGTCAGCTGGCCTCATGAGCCACCGAGTTGTTCAACAGCCAAGTTGTGTGAGAAATGTAATAACTAAAACCTCTGTGTAATGTGTGTGCTCTGGAGAAAATGTGGAGAGGAAATAATTAGAGAAAGAATTCAGCTATTTTTATTCAATGCATATCAACATGAAGACATTAAATTAGAGCATGTGAAATAAATTAAGCTTGATTTGAGTCATAATGCATGGGTTTGTTTCACCCCTGGGGATGAAAGGGATGATATCTCTGTGTGTGTGCCGCCCATACAAGAGAGGAGAAAGCGTGGGAGCGAATAACAGAGAACACTGCTCTAAAGCACTTAAGAGAAGAGTATCCCCAACCACTCTCTCCAATAGCTGATGTTTTCTCCAGAGTACATTCTGACCAGCTGCTTTCTTTCTTCAAGTACCCACCGGGGAGATGGGTTTTTCTCACAAGCTTTCTTTCAGCTGTAGTAATTAGCTGATCCACATGCAGTGGCGACCTTGTAGGAGATTGTTTCACTTTTAAAAGGTGACATACATCTCACAGTTTTTATATAGCAAGACCGGAAAGCTGCGAGACATCCATCTGGATCTGCCGCCCCTTTGTGATTTCACTTTGAGATCATCTAACACATTGTTGCCAGCAGGTGCAAGACTGACACCAAGCTACAAGGCGAGGGGTTTCCAATGACTATACCTTTGATAAAACAGTAAAAAAAAAAAACAGGTGTGCATGTGAAGATAAAAGGTTACCAGCTCTTTTTTAACCCTATTTTTGCCATGTCACTAAACCCGGAGCATACTGTATCATCAGATCAGATTTAAATGAATCTAAAACACATTTTAAAGAGATGACAAGAGGTGAAGGAGTGTTTATTAATGAAAAACACCTGTGGTTGTGTTTGACAGTTGGTTCTGTCTGGTCTTGACTGGTTGTCTGCCACCTCTGTCCCTGTGGGTGCAGTTTGCAGACTACTCTTTCCTTTTGGACTTGCCGCAACTTGAATAACTCCTCCGCACGGAAGCCACCAACACTTCATAATCAGAAACTCTCATTAGCTCTGTCAGACTCACAGTAAGGCTTTTAATGTTTCACTGGAGAGCATACTGAAGTAGTGTGTCAATCAGTAGTCAGTATGGGGTTGTGTGTACTGTATGTGCCATGTTAGGCAAGACACGTGTGTTATATCATGCAGAGGTAAAACCACAAGTATATGTAAATACAGTTACTTGGTGGAATATCAAACCTTCTCCCAAGGACAAAAGACACATCTCAGTAAACAAGCATTCAACCACCAAAGCCTTACACTTCATGAATATTAAATCAGACACTTTGAATCCTACCTCTTTGGTGTTAGGAGGCCCTAGTCTGGATTCTTACCATTTGCTGTGATTTATTCGCAGGTGCATGTGTCTCTTTGATGTGTTGAGTTGAGAGGTTTGCACCTGTTAGAGGAAAAATGCTTTGAAAACAAGAGGTGGATTTAACAGACAGTCAAAAACAGCAACAGAAGGAAGATTTGTGTTACCCTGGTACATTGTATGTGT
This sequence comes from Argyrosomus regius, assembly GCA_946959425.1. Classification (NCBI taxonomy): domain Eukaryota; kingdom Metazoa; phylum Chordata; class Actinopteri; family Sciaenidae; genus Argyrosomus; species Argyrosomus regius. Next base: position 10,539,851 of record OX336894.1, on the reverse strand, counting down.
GTGTGTGTGTGTGTGTGTGTTCTTTTCAAAAAAGGCGGCTGTGCTGTTTTGACATACTCTGTTGTGTGCACAGCTAAATCACTTTTTGTCAAACAAAATCTACCATTTTTTTTCTCGCGTCAGTTTTGGCATCTGTTCTGATGCTATGAAGTTGTGCATCTTGCGTTTTGTCTATTACCTATTCATTAAAGATGTGACTTGAATAGAGAGTTGCCATGGAGATGCTGCGGTTAAATTACATATATCAAAGATTTTTTTTTTCTGTTTATTCTTTTGCCAATTATAACTAATGTCTAGCTTCCCCCGATTTCTTTAGATTTTTTCTCCCTTTCTTTTTATATCCTGTTAAATAAGGTGTCAAGGCGCACAGTATGACTTTTTTCTTCATGTTTAACATTTCATCTTGTTCAAACATTCAGCATCCTGTCCAAATATCAACTGCAAAGTCCAAAACGGCCTTCAAGACATAGCTGACTGACTTGGCTGGGTTAAACTACCTCAACATGAGACTCTTTCCAATCTCCTGTCAGTCATTCCTTGTACTTGCAGCACTTTCAATTCCCTGGCAGTCTCTTTTTATAGGCAGCCAGTTGGTTAGTGTCCCCTGGCAGCCTAGTGGTCCTTGTTCCAGTAATGGTCAGGGGCCCTCCAGAGTCTGAGGGTGGTGATAAAGGTGGCTGGCTATCTCATTTCTACAGAGGACAAGATAACATCCTGAGAACATTCCCATCACTCGAGGAGTTTGTTCAGAGGAGATAAGAGCTCCCATGCTAGATTTGAGCTGTGTGTGTGTGTGTTTGTGTGTCTTTGCACTGTACATGTGTGTTTTAAATGGAGTAACTTGGTGCGCGTTGGCTATAGTATAGGTCTGCTTCCCATGTTTCAGCTGCGAGGCCCGACCTGGCATCAGGGCATCGAGCAGCGCTGTAGAAACACTGCCTCAGAAGATCAGACCTATCCTTGCACTAAATCACATTCCACCCTGTATTTTTCAAACCTCCGACACAGTTTGCATGCTAATTTGTGTGTAGGTGGTGAGTATAATTACATTAGGGTGGTTGTAAACAAAGACCTACAAGCAGCAGTCTGTTCAAGTATCCCACCCGGGAGAGAACAAGAAAATAGTTTATGCAAGGATGAATTTATCATGCATAGTTTATACAAAGAAAACTGTATTCAGTACTGTGTCAGTTTGTATGCAGAGCTGTTGTGATTAAATAGCAAAATTGTGCTAAATACGTGTAAAAAAGATTGATTTTCATTCGCTTATTTATTATGTAAAATTAGAGACATCTGATACTTGCTCTTGTGTTTTTTTAAGTAAGGGGCAACAATGCAGAGGCAACCTTGAGGTGACAAGTATGGACACCTCTATCCTCCACTAAGAAACTCACTTCTTGGCTCCAACAGTAGCTCAGTTTGGCTTGCCACATTTGTAGAAAAATTACCAAGGATTTCATCACTACTTAAGACGCTCCACCTCTTAGTTTCATCTAGTCCGCTCCTTCATAACCTCAGCATTTTAATCTCATTAGGTAAAATGGATAAATCTATTCCAATTTATAGATTGGGAGACGGATCAAGACCACACAGCGCCACAGAGTCTTTACACTGTCTCTTGTATTTCACCAAAAGGAGGTTTTTATTACAGGAACCTCGCGAGTCGCATTTGACGTGGTCCTCTAATTGGAGGGGACAAGTGCAACTAAAACAAAGTGACACTTCAGATAATTTATCTTAATTCTGCTTCCCTCAGTTGAGATTTTCCGTGCTCACAGTATAGAGACTGCTGTTGTTATAAGATGTGACTGGATAACTTTCTGCTTTCAGCTCCATTACATACCATATCTACAGTTTATGTAGTCAGCCTTAAAACTGCTTTGACATCTCACATAAACAATCACAGTTTTCTATTTCCTGCTGCAGGAGGAAGGAAAAGCATCGAGAGACCTCACAACAAGTCTAATTAACTGTTTTCACACTTATTCTCCAGTCAAAGGGGTAAATCTGCCTCATTTGCATTCTGTTGGAGACATAAATATAAGGCAATGAATGTCTTTTAAAGGCTGCTATGAATGTGTCAGAGGTCTTAGTGTGGTGGAATATAATTAGATGTGAGTGTGGTCAGAGAGGCATTGTGTCGCTTTGTTTGAACCATATTATGCCATCTCTCAAAAGCATTGTTAAAAGACATTCTGCTGCTGCGTTGTGCGCACACTAGTGGAGGTGGCGCATACAGTACAATGGCACTCTCTTAACAATCTGACATCATTATCAAATGTAAATTACACTCCCATGAGCTGCTCATTACAATATCCCATATGTAGCATGTGTCACAAGTTGTTAAATTCTCAATTTAACATGATCTCCACTTTTTAGCTGCTGATAAACATGCTTTGATAGAGATGTTACATTAGCTCCACTTCCCTTTCTTAAGGATGGAAGATGTGAAATTTGTAATTTTGTCTGAAATCAGCACACAGACAGATCAGAGAGATCAGCAGAGACATAGCTGGGTTATCCATAGTGTTACTCAAGGTTGTTTTGAATAGTAATTGATGATTTGATGGAACAAAAGAGGGATGAATGAATAAAGATTAAAGACAGTTTATTTTGATATTAGAGGCTGTGAAGCAGAAGACCTAAGCGCTATAGTACGCATTCACGACCACGTAAAAGGAACTGCTATGCAATAAGGTGATTTAAGCATGAGAGACTGATTCAAGGTTGCAGTGAAATATTCATTCAAATGAGGTAAAGAGTGGAGCAGCATAAGAATAACCCGTCTTTAAAGATTAACATAACCCTTGGAGATGTTATTGTATCCCCGTAACCAAGTCTCGACTTCAGCAGGTGCAGAACAGCTCTCCCTCTCTGTGAGTTACTGCATTAAGTCCCTCAAATTTAGTGGCACAATCATGAGCCTCCCGTTCACTCTCTGGAGTAGAAGAATCGCTTTGCATTTTAAAAAGGTCAAACACTCAGATCTCTGCCAGGAGGAATTGAGGGAAGAAATAATGTCTCTCTGCAGAAATATGCAGTCGCACACTACTGATCCTCTCAAATACCCACTGTACAGTGAACAGATTAGAGGTGTGTGCGTGTTGACTGTCATCCTCAAACAACTATTGTATAAACAAAAGCAAATCATTATATCTAACCCTAATGTGAACATTTTAATAATTGTCAGGGCTGTATTGACGTAGTACAACCAGATTCTTATTCCAGTGGCTGGAGTATAATAAAAAATACTGTAAGTAATGATTGCTCTTTGTAGGAAAATAAAGCATAGTAAGGTGCTTTACTAATTGACCTATACTGTAGTTAACGCAACAGAGGATAAGCTTATAATTACCGAACAGCAGCCTTTTGTCGGATTAAATCTGTAAATATAAAGCACATTTTAAAACAACAAAAGGGGGAATTAAATTGAGGATACGAACATATGTTACATGCTTCGTCATACATTTTACATTGGTCATATTGGTTTGGTAGTAGGTTATGTGTATTTGTGTGTGTTGTTTGATTTATTTGGGAAAAAGTGGAGGCCTTCATCTAAATCTAATTTACAGATACAACCTCACAGCAGCAATTCAACCAGTTTCCTCGGCCTCTTCCTCCTCCAGCCATCCGTTCCCTCTGCTGCAATTGCAAAACATATGCTTCAGTTGGTGTCCCCTGTTGGCTGGTGTTGGTCTTTGGAGTGTTTGGGTTCATGCCCAGTAGTTACATTGTGCTGAAGACAAAAATGACCACAGGGAAAGATGCACTCAGGACACGGCCAAGAGCCCCCAGGCCTGGGACCACACACACACAGGGTACATGGTACAGAAGCGATGGCAAGATTCAGAATAGAAGATATGTAAATGAATCATCTATTGCTAACAGTCTTTGTGGAAAGCTCCATTCAAAGAAAAGTGGAAAAGTATGCAGAGCCTGGAGAGACCGGGAAATCCAAAGATGCTCTCTGCCATCTGTGGCGTGTTATATGGCCGACACTGTGTGAATGAAGGGAGAGTCCACAATCCTTCTACTGCTCAGACTGGAGCTAAAAAAAGGGAGAATATATTGTAGATTGCATGTTTTAAGCATGACATCAAGGCACAGCTGCAGTTGCTGCTATGTGCACCTGTGGCAAGAATAATTACAGCCAGGGCCGTATGCAGGATTTTTGACATAGAGAGGTCAACTCTCACGTCCCCCCAACACAACCATACCACCCTGAAAATATTTTTCAGACAAAAATACAGTCTGTAAACTTTTTTTAAAAATCTAATTTATTCAGTTAACTGTTCATCTAAATTGCATATCTCCAAGATCTAAATACTTTTGCACAGTCTCTTAAACACTGCCAGGAAAAAAAACATTTGGTTGGGAGATAGAGCTGTAATTCATACGGATTTAATTATCGCCCTAAATGTAAATTTAAATTGATTGAGTCTATAAATGTAAAACACTCAGCAAGTGTAACTTTTAAATGTAGAATGTAAATTCCCCCTGGAGATGGCTGCACTAGACGATAGTAAGTTCAAGCATCAAGAGTCAAAGTGAAACAGGAAGTTGTGGGTTCTGTTGCAGAGGTACGAAACCTCATTCAAAATGATGGTTACAAAACCATTTGTAACCACTAATAACAAATAATCTACATTTCTTTTCTCAGCAGTGTGTCGTGCACAGCTCGCTTCATATGTCTACGTAGAGAGAGTAGCTTTTTTGAATATTTATCTAATATAGATTTTTATTTAGTTTTTTTTTTCATAAGTTCATAAGCCTTAGACCTTCACCAGCTAAATGTCATATGGCTCAACAAAAGAGGTGAGTCCATGAAAGTGTAGTGAAGTGAACTCCAGGAACACGCTTCATTTTTTCAGATATCGATGAACGGAACAGCCTCATCGTGACGTCAAACTTCAGCTCTAAACAGCCTTGTTAAAACATACCGAGGAGACGGATTTACACATCACAGGTTAAATTACGTGCTCAACCAGCACTGATCAGTTTTTTTTTTGTTTTTTTTTTACAAGATTAGTGGTTGCTAAATATTTGCACCCAGGTGTCTATGTGAACCAGCTGACAAACTAACGCTTCCTAATATATGCTATCTAGAGTGAAAAGAGGAAGTGTAATATGAAATATGGTCAACATCTGAGCAAAATACTATTTAATAATTAAAATTTTTAAATTACACTTAACAATAATAACACAATATAGGCTACATAAAATTAGAAAACGTTATGCTAACATCGCCAAATGACTAAATATGATCTTCTAGGTTAGCTAATGTAATTCTAGCTAGCGGCATTATCCCTTTACTCTAAACAGCTTGAACTGACTTTGAAACACGTTTTCTTGATGTATGTAAGATAAGATAAAACCATTAGAAATTTAGAAACTTAGAAATCTGCCAACGTGACAGTGTACATGCCCGCGTAGAAGATTAATCATACATACATATACTCAAGTGTAAACATGCTTAAAATTCACGTTATTGAAGGTGTGAGCCAGTCAAATAAATGTGAATATGAATATGAATAGTCAATCAAGTCTGCATTCAGATAATTCCATTAGTACACCTCTATGTAGTACACTGTGTACACTATGTACTTCCTTGCGTAATGCGCTAATTTCCGCAGGGTAGTGTAAATCCGAGTACAGCCATTGAGCAATTCCTGGAAATGCCAACGATTGCAACATTTTACTGCTTTTTCTTCTTCACCGAATTGCAACCAGAGCATTTAGCGTCCACATTGGACTGCCAAACATTAATACTGTACAACTTCCCTTCCGCTACGTAGACAAAATGGCGTCCACTGACGGTGAGAAGCGCCCAGCGTTCCACACTCAACTTTTTGTTATAAGGTTCTCCCAGTACACTTCATTTTGCCATAACTGACAGTGTGAACACACTTATGTATTTGAAATAGTGAAAAGTATAGAAGTAAGAGACACAAGCAATACTCGCTGTGTCTCAATTTGGATACTTCTGTTAGTACACCTGTACACTGTGTACTGCCTGGTGTAGTGCGCTAATTTTGGCAGCATAGTGTCGCTGATGACGATTACAACATTTTACCACTTTCTCTTGGCAAATTGCAACTAGGAGAAGAATTAGTGGCAACATTTGACTTCCAATATATACATAAAAAAAAAATATATATATATATATATCCACTGAGGACGAGAAGTGTCCTCTGTTCCACACTCAACTTTCTGACCGTTACGAGTGCACTATCCGGGTACTTCCAGTACACTACATTTTTCCATAACTGACAGTGTGAACGCACTCATAGTAGAGACAAGTAGAAGTATGGTAAGTACACAAATTGAGAAACAGCATAAATATGTTACAGCTTGTGACATTATGTTTATCTTTAGCTTGAATGGAGGGCACTTCAGATGTTTGGTGGCAACCAATTTACACATTAGTAAAGTCTGAACTAGCTAAAGCCTTGCCATAAGTTTTAATGGTGAAAGTAAATCACTATAGGCTAAGTTAGTTGTAAGATTTAGGAACAGCTGGCCCATAAAACCGCCAATTTTACAGAAAGCAGTAACATTCAGTGTACATGAGTGTGTGTGCATCAAGATAGGCTTAAAATCTTCATTTATTCTTTAAACTACATGACAACGGGTTTAAAAATCCCACTGTCCCATCTTCATCAAGAAGTGTCTCTCATCTGTGCCGTGTGCGCGTGCGGGCCCGCGTGAGTGTGTATGCGTGTGTGTGTGTGTGTGTGTGTGTGTGTGAGAGAGAGGGAGAAGTGGGCAAAGGCTCCGCCTCACTCAAAAAGCGAGAGAAAAAAAGGAAAAGCAAACTGATACACACCTCTCAATTCTGGCAGGAGGAAAAGAATAGGAGTGTTTATGAACCGTATAAGTAAACAGCAGGATAACCAGGCACACCGAGAGCCGAGGCTACTTCCCCCCGTTAAAAACGACAGCAGGCACCGTTTCCCAGCGCCGGAGATTGTCCCGTTGCGTTCAGGATTAAGTTTTTATGTCATCTAAAGGTGGATCATTATCTAAATCCGAGATAACAAGCGAATTTGAAATGCGTAGCCTGCGATGCTATTTCTGGAGCCCCCAAAGCCGACGTTTGAACTCTCAGTAAACATCCAGTCGAGGTAGGATTCAAGATTATTGCAAAAAAAAAAAGGTGGTGTAAAATATTTCGGTGTGTGCTCCACCGGGGTATAGTTTTGAAAGCTATACTCGCGTCGCTGTCCATGTGTCCCTGCGCCATCAGCAAGGAGGGACAAGGGAGGGTGGGAGTAGACATTAGCCGATACTCCACTTGATAGTGATGTGGGAATTGGCTTTATTAAGTTCATAATGAGCCGGGCAGTTAAAGAATCAGTTATTTTATGTAAAAACAAATATATAGGCTACATTTGAAATCATAAAGATTTTGGTTTGGACTTAAAGAGTTTGATGAAAAGTTTCATACAAGTGTGTTTTTGTGCCACATTTCTTCCTAGCATGTGTATAACCAAACAAATCCTGTTTGAACTTCACTTGTCATCTGTAGCCTGCTAATTAATGAGCGCTTAATTAGTGGCCCAATCAGGCATCCATATGAGCACCTGCACGTTTTGAAACGGGATGATAATCCTTTTCATTTCATTGTTTTGACAGGCAGAGTAGGCATTTCTTCTCAAAGGGGGACTCTCTCCACTCTTCTTCTTCTTCTTCTTCTTCTTTTTTTTTTTTTTTTTTTTACTGCATTTGGAGGCTCCAGTGGAGGAAAGCTTCAAGTGGAGGAGGAGGAGGAGGAGGGCGGCTCCATTGTCTGGCCAGTGAAGGGGTGGGGATTGAGGCTGTATGCAGATGTGCTGCTGGCAACGGACATCTGCTCTCCCCCCTGTGGGCATTGTCACAACAGGCAGGGGAACTTAGAGTGGAGCCTGCCCGCAGAGAAAAGGCCTTTTGTGAATGATATACAGGCCGTGGCCCGCACCCTTCCAGAGGCCAAATTTTTTGCATTTGAAATGCCACGTTTATTAGAATATCTGATCAGAGCTTTGAGTCACAGATATTTTTTGGGGGGTGTCTTCACCCCCCAAAAAATATATCAGTTGCTGATGATGTAACAGATACTGTACTTCCTAGTTTGTCATTGCTCACTGGTATTCCCTTTTTCCCCCACTTCCTTCAGTCCCACTAGCACCACCACCCTCCCTGTTTGCCTTCCCTCATCTGCCGCCTTCAACTCCGCCGGGGGTTGAACTTCTTCTCACGTCTTTGCGGCCTGCATGTGTTCAGATATGAAAGCTGGCCTCCCAAGGCAAGCGCATCACAGACAGCATCACAATGTACATGGCAGCTCCTATCAGGCCTTTTGATTTATCGCTGTGGAGGAAAATGCCAAGAAAATGCAAAACCAACGCTTTAATATTTATGATATCATGCACATGGCTTGTGCTTGATGGTAGCTATCGGTGTTGATGCGTGTGTGTGTGTTTGTATTGGAAATCAGGAGTCTCATTTCCCTCAACAGATATTCCCTGGTGACAGGGGGAGTCAGTATACTGTGATTACGAACATGATTTGTGCTTGTACAAAGCACTGTTGTACATGGCTGATCTGCTGTACAGCATGCTTGTGTAGGGACTCATTTGTGTGTTTCTGCTGTATTATAACACGCCGGATAACGGAGAGGCAAGCTGGGGGAGCAAGTGCACCGATGCAAGAAGAGATGATGGTTTTTTGAAAGCACAGGTGCTGTCTCTCACTTTGCTCACACACCGCTCCGCTCGCTCATTTAGCGTGTGGTTTTCTTTGGAGGGTAGAGCGCATGTTGTGTTTGTTCGGTCAGACTACCATCTTGCATTGCTGCCGTGTCCTTCTCTTTTTTGTTGTTGACATGATTACTTTATAGAGGAGCGGCTTAAAGCAACAGTCGTGCATCGACTGCCTATTTTGAAGTCACAGAAGCAAAGTAATTACAATTGGTTAATCATATTCTCGCAGCCTAATACTCCATTTAACACAGTCATTTGGATGCTGTTGAAATAGCTCTTGTGAACTCTTCTGAGAATTCCCATAATGGCCAGGCCACTAACGGCTTCTAAAAGTTCCCATAGGAGTTGGTTTGAGAGGATTTTACTGTCATGTGATTGTGCTATGCATTGTGGAGAGGAGGTAATGGGTGTGAAATTACACTGTGCCATCTGCAAGAGGCCGAAAAATGCACAGCCTGATGTCACTCGGACACACTGCTTTGCAAAAATCACAGAGCAAGGAAGATTTAAGGCTTCCACCACAGGTCTTTTGATGTGGCTGCAAATCATCTTTTATTGAGTGATTCTTGAGAGTTTTGTTTGAAAAAAAAAAAAAAAAAAAAAAGCATTCATTCGACTACAGCCCATTAGCTAGGTTAGCATTTGAAAGTTTTATAGTTTCCTGATAGAATATTTAAACATGAAACATTGTTCTTTGCTGAAATTTTCTGGCATCTTCAAGCATAAGATTGTATTGATGCTTTGATGGTGAAAACAAAGATTGTGCTGTGAAGTAGTACACTTGGCAAATTGAGAACTGTGCGCCCTTCAGAAGCATTGCAATGATGAGGGAACACTTCAATTATTCTCGGAGCAACTCTTAGACTGTATCTCATGCTGGCTGGTAATAGTTTTATCTCATAGAACAGACATTTTTAAAATCTCCTGTGTGTTTAGTGTAATTGGTGCACTTTCAGCACCTGTTCCTCGCTTGTTATAACACGCTCTGTTGTGTCTCTATTGCTTCTGAGTCAGTCGGTTTTGTTTGTGGTTTTGAAGGATAGTTTTGGGAGAGTGGATGTGGACTGCACCAGACAGCAGCAGGTGTCTGATTCTCTTCACTGATAAGGCCTGTTTGCACAGTGTACTGAAAAGATACAGGACGCTCTTTGTGTGTGTGTGTGTGTGTGTGTGTGTGTGTGTGTGTGTGTGTGTGTGCACACTCTTGTCTGCCAGTGATATAATGTATACAGTATGGAGAAAGAAATACAACCTCGGTTGTTTGCTCTTAAGTGCAGCTGAAGTCAGTTTTCATGCTCGTCTCTGTAGCTTGCTCCTGCCACATTGGCATCCTACGAGCCTGTTTGTAAGCGTTGCCAATCCAAAATAATGTATTTAATAGTCATTCCCAGTTCAGCTGGCATAGTGGCCAGAAAACAAGCAAATTATAGTCCAGGGTTTTTAATTGAGACAATCAAACACAAAACTGCAGAATCATATCCACACATTGTTGCCAAATGTTAAATATAATACCCAAAGTGATTAACTGAATAAGTTGCACTGTTTGTATTAGATTTTCATCATTGTATGTAACCACTGCTACATCATTTCCCTGTGTAGTGTACCTGAGTGTGTAAATGGAAGTGTTTAAAGGCTCGAAAACGAAGCTTTGATCCTTGAAGGTTTTTCTCTTTGAGTTAAACTTTATGTAACATGTTGACATAACTGATCCAGTATTTTCAAATGAAAGAAAAAAAGGAGTGAAGGATGCCTTCCAAAAAAGATTCAAGAGCCCGAAGTGACGTCTGCAAATTTGCTTGTTTTCTCTTCCAAGCAGTTCAGAACCAAAGTAAAGCAGCAAACATTCGAAATTTGAAAAATGTAAAGAACAAAAAGTCCGGTAAAAGTTGTTATTTGGCCACAATTTAATGAGAATACTATCGTTTTTTTTTAATGGAAGACATTTTTGACATGTAACAGTAGGAAAAAGGACACATGAGTCATTATCTCCGCCCGGCATAAGGATGGAGGAGATCATGTGTTTGGTCGTGTGTGTATCTGTCAGCGGCTAATTTCACATACTACTGGACCCATGAGCCCACTATCTTTTGTCCACATTTATGACTGTGTGCTCAAGGACCTCTCGTGGTTGCGGTGATTCACAACCTATTTTATTGACTGCTCTGTTTTATAACGCCGTTGACCGCTGACTCCTCATTCCTCTTAACCGGCCGGCCGGTCGGGGCCGCAAGTGATCAACAACTGCTTCAGCTTGGAATCTTGTTTTCCTCTAGAGACAATGTATGTGACGGTCGTGTAGTGTTTTCACTTTGAAATCACTGTCATGCATCTGCACTCTTCTAGTTTTTAATATTATTAGTAACACCTATGCTAAAATGTCTGCTGTGAACAAGGCCAATCATTTAAATGACTACGCTGTTGATGGTGTTGTCGATGCATAAATGAGCATTTCTCTAAATTATTAACTGGTTATATGATTGGAGGCAAGTGCTCAGCAGCAGTGTGGGAACAGTGGAGGATGTTTACTGTTCCCTGTATTTATGACCATAGGAGTTTGCTCACACCACTTGGCTGTCTAATAGCCTCCCACCTGGCATAAACCATCGCACTTGGAGTCCCCACTCCTCCTTAATGAGTGGCCATTTTCATCCAAAGAAGTCCTAATTGCTCTCAACTGCATGCATGGACATTATGCCAGAGATAGATAGAGTGAGGTGGTGGGGAGGAGGATGAGGATGGATGAAGGGGACGCAGTTTGAGGATCTGAAAGGGATGTAATACACTGTCTTTCTAACATGGAAAAGTGTGTGTGTGTTTGCCAGCAGGAGGGGGGGTGGGGGGAAAGGAGTTGATCTTCTCCCACTCACGTCCCCTTCTCCGCTTGGCATAGCCAGAGCTGCCATTAACTTTCATGCAAACCACAGAGGATTAGGAATGAATAGCGGCAACGTCTTCCAACTATGTGTGCATGTACATGTGTGCTCGCGTTTGTGTCTGCGTGTCACTTTTGCAGGAACTAGCAGAGACAAAGCACCATCTGCACGCAGCAGGCTGTCCTGACTGCCTGCTCCTCTCGCTGGGGCAGAGAAGAGGCTTTCTGTGAGCATTGTTATGAAACCGACTCTGCTGCTGCTGCTGCTGCTGCTGCTGCTGCTGCTGCTGCTGTTGCTGCTACGCTGCTTGTTAATGCTGACAGCTAATAATGTCCTCCTGGATGACTGTGCCTTGCTGGAGCCAGAGAGAAGAGACAGAGACTAATGAAGAGAGGCAGGAAGTGAAGGAGAACGACAGAAACAGATAGAGAGGAAGATACCAGTGGGGCGTGCAGCTCTCTCTGTCCGAGCTGGTGAAGTTTCCTGAAGAGGATTACACACACATACACAGGCAAAAGTACAAGCATACGTATTGTGTTTTATTTCCTTTTTCTCTTTTTTGTTCCTTCCTTCCTGCTCGCTCTCTCCTGTCTCAGCGTCTCAGGAGGGAGGTGGCGTGAGCAGGAGGAGGAGGAGGAGGAGGAGGAGGAGGAAGGGTTCCATTGTGTCTCAGCAGAGCCCTTATTCCAGTCCAGCTGACATAGACTTGTGTCAGGAGGATCCATCCTGCTGATGTTAGGCAAGCTGTAAACTGAAAGAGATGTCTAAAATGCTGAAGTGTGCTCTGGCCAGTGGAGAGATGGCTCTGTTTGTTTGCCATTCTGCTGAGCACCACTTCGCAGAGAAAACTTTTCGGTCCAAATATGCTGACGGAGAGAAAAGGAGAAAAAGAGTTGGAGTTGGGGTTTTGGGAGTCACTTGTGGGCACACAGAGCCTTGCCCATTGTGGTTCTGTGACATTTGGAAATGGTGAAGGGGAGAAAAGAGTTAAAAAAAAAAAAAAAACATACTTTTTTTTTCAGCTGTCTCCTGCCATACAAACTGTTTTGCCTCTGCCCACAATTCTCAGAGACAGCAGTCATTGAACCTTCCAACCACATGAATATGCATGATAAGTCCGCTCTTCTTCTCTGCCCTCTGAGCTGTTATTTTTTTTTTTTCCCCACCCAGAGACCCGTCGTGTTGTGTTTGATTGGCCCTGACATTTGAAAAGGTCCTTGAATAAAGAAAAAAAAAGTTGTTTATGACAACTGGAGAACTCTCCTTGCAGCAGAGTAAAAATGGCATTTTGAAAGGAGCACAGCTCCTGCATATTTAAATGCTAATGGCTCTGTGAATGTGCAGGCTAATAGGATGTTTCAATCTGGAGTAGTGCAGTATGTACACTTTCAGTATGCGGGCACGCCATCTGAGTGCTACTTCTAATAGCTCTGGAAGGTGCATCAGCTCATTTTATTAACTGATTATGTGGAGTCTGAAGTTTTTTTTTTTTTTTTTTGCATAAATGATCACTTTAGTTTTTTATGGTAGCATGGAGATTATCTCAACACACAGGCACAAAGACTTGTAGTCTAGAAAAAAAAAAAAAGCCTCAGGGAAATCTGTTTTTGAAATTCTGGCATCTGTGGTGTATTATCACAATGGTTATGATGCAGATAAAGTTTAACAGCTTGTTTTACAAGCTTTCTGATGCTGTGTGGCAGAGTAGGGCTGCTAGTCTAAGACGGTGGGGCCCCTGGGGTTCTGGCTAGGCAGCCCTGTAGGGTCGGGTCCTCGGTTTATTATGAGCTGTTTTGTTAGCAGCAGCCGCCAGCCACAAGTGCCATGGATCTCCTTGGACTTTGACCTGCTTGTGTGCGAGTGCTCGGTCTCATTGTGCAGACGCAGGACAATTGATGATGTCATTAGACAAGAATTTGTATTGAACTGGAGCCTGTTATCCAACATTTTACTTGGAACACAGACATGCTAAGCCCCATATAAAAAGTATTACAATAATTATTGTTATTTTATATCATTAAAGCCCATAATTGATAGTTTTAGAATGATTGTTTTATTTGATAATGCATCCAGGGTCCATTAGATGATATGAATGTGAATGTGTTGTGAAATATTTGGTCCACGAAGCTTGGTGACGTAGGGGCAGCTTGCAGGGTTAGTTCATAGACTGTTTTATCTGGTGAGCTAACCTGATGCTACTCAGTCACAATAGCTCTTCCAACTTCTCTCTATTTTCTCCTGGGCCTTTTGCTCCCCCATGGCTCCTCCTTGGCTCTCGGTATTGAACATAATTTCATTCAATAAAGAGAGTTATTTAAGGGGAATAAAATCTCTCTGAGCTACCAAGCTTGCGGACCTTCTGCTAGAAGCAGTTTATACTCCGACAGAGGAGAACGCAGCTAATAAGCCACAGCTTCTGTTCCTACAAAAGTCAGCACTGTCAGTACGGCTTGCTATTGCAAATTTGCGTGTCAAAGTTTAGCCAAAGTTGAACTTGAACATGAAAAATATTTATGGATTTACTGCGCCCCCGCAAGCAAATCCACTGATCGCAGTATTTATATTGAAGTGAATCGATTTCTCCGTGAAATTTTGCTGTTTTTAATGCTGGTTTTTCCGAGCCCTAGGCCAATCAGATAATTTTTAATGCCGCCAGTTTATCCTTGCAGGTTAAATCTGTCTACATACCACACTTTCATGCGTCTAACAGCCTCTTCGCTTGCATAAATACTGGCAGTGCTCCAAACAGGGAAATCTGGCAGATGTCCATGAAACCACCACTCCTAAACCACACTGTTAAGTGAGAGGCTGCACTTCCCATTGATTTGAATGAGCAGTGGACATCATCGTGGTCGCTGCTGCAGAGCATCAGCGCTCATACGCACACTCGCACACTCGCACAATGTCACACAAAAGCATTTATCTACTTGTTGCAGTACAAAGAGCACAAACAGGGTGAGCTGTCATCCTGCTCCTCGTCACTCATCTGTGGTGAAAAGTGGCATATTATCTACTCGTTGCTAGCAGGAATGGAAGTGTTGACAAAGTGAGTGGTGGAGCTGAGCGATGGAGTCTTATCACCTCAGCTATCTCTATTATGAATATGGATATTAGCAATGTTTGGTGAGCCCGAGGCTAATTCTTTGATTCCCGGCCGCTGAGAAACTCAGTGGGATGGTTGGCTTTTTAACTCGTCAGCTTGTTCGCACAAAGACATGTTTGATTTTCATCCGTATGGAGATGTTTGATTCCTGATCCTGAACAAAAAGGATTTACTTGTGGGTTAATGTTTCACTGAGCCACAGAGAGAAGCCACAGACTCTCAGTCCCTCCTACTCAGTCCTCTGTGAATACTTCCCCTCGGGACTCTGTGTGAGGTTAGAAATAGGTGTCCCTGGGGTTTACAGACAGCTTTAGCAAATGCTATTTTTAAGGCACAGTGCATGTGTACGCTGCAATGTTTTTTATTCTTTAAACTACACATCTGACATATGGAGCAGACTCTCTAGAATAAACATTTACTGAGCAGGATTTTGTTCCCTTAAAGTGCATGCTGCTTTTTATTTATAGCTTCCAACATCTTTTGACCCGAGGTGAACATTTTTCCAATAATGAAGTTTTGTGCCATCAGGAGATAGGGGGAGTGCATTAGTACGATAACAGAGCTACAGTTCATTGGTATTGCCTTGTCAGGGATTTTGCTGATGCATGCGGTCTGTGTTTTACCTACAGCCATACTAAACTTGCTGTTTAAAAAAGCAGCATAGCCAAATTTGAATATGAAGAAATTGAGAAGGCTTATTATCTCATTCAGACATGCAGTCAATGCAGCACTTTTTTTTTGTCATTAAAAATTGATGTACCAGGGGAAATACCATATGAAGCCCATGCACCATTTTACTTTATGCAGGAATTGTTAATATTTCACATTTTTATTAGTTTTCTGAATCATTTTTCTTCTTCTCTTTTTATGTTTTGTGTGTGTGTGTGTGTGTGTGTGTGTGTGTGTGTGTGTGTAGAATGTGTCATGAGAAAAGTGTTTTCATTTCTTTGTACACAGCAAGCTGAAATGATGATAAACTTGAACAGAGGTTATATGTTTCTCTGGTCTTTTCAGCCTCAGGGGAAGTTTGAACTACTGAAATATTTCAAATAACTCAAAGAACACAGCTTTTTGTTCCACTTTTCACCCACTTGCCCGTGTCTTTTCTCCATCGGTTAAAACCTCATCCCTGACCTTTCTTTACTCTTCTCTTTTTTTCTGCTGCTAAGCTCTCTTTCCCTTATTTTCCTCTGAATATCAGTTGTGCCTCCTAATCCGTCTGTGCCCTTATCTTGTCTCTCTTTTTTCCCTTCAGTTTCATCTCTGTGCTCTTGCTCACAGGTGGCTGAGGGGTGTGCTGGCTCTTCTTTGCTGGCTGTCTGTGTTTCTTCTGTTTGGTATCTATTGAATACTAGCTGCTGTCCTTGGTCAGGGAAGCATTCCAGTGTAATAAACCTGCCTAAAACATGCGTACATATACATAAAAGACGGCAAACTCACACATACTGTACCTGCACACGGACAGACAGAAACACACACGCACACAATGATAAATGAGCCTTATATTAAGCAAGCTATTAATTCAACAAGGAGGCTGAAAAGAGACTACCACATGCACGGTACTCGTCGCAGGCGGAGTAGAGAGACAAAACCTGCTGTCATTGAAAAGAGGAATTTTCAGGTTGCACTGACACAAAATGTTCTGTGCAGTTAGTTTTCATTGCTCAAATCATAAAGCCTCTGATGTTTTGCTGCACACCATCATGACCACAGTCACTCTCTCATGTCTCACTCCCTATCCTCGAGCCTTTCTCAGACCCCCCCCCCCCTCCCTCCACACTCTCCCTGGAGACTGGATGCAGCCAGACACCCACCTTGGCCCCAGTTCCCAGTCGACACGTCTGTGTTTTTTGGTGTCCGTCTGTATATATGTGTCTGTGTGTGTGGGCAGCAGCGTTCAGCGGTGTTCTCACAGCCCAGCTGAGACTGACAGATGGAATCATTTCACACACAGACAGAAAGGCAGGATACAGGAAACCGGGGTGTGTTTAATAGTCCTGGCGCTGCTGTGGTTGGTATTAATCTAGGTCAGTGGCGTTCGGCTCACAGGGAGTTGGCCTCTGGGGCAAGCTTGGCCTTTCCTTAACCCCATTTACTCAACTAACTTACAGTCTACTTACCTCATACATAGTTTGCTGTTTAAAGAACCTGACAAGTTGTTTACGCTGTGTAGTACTGGGCAAATTACTACTGTACCTGGTTCAGACGGCCTTTTGCAATCCGAGCACACTGGCTCCTCCCAGCATCCCAGATGGCGCACACCATTGAGGCCCTGGACCTTGATAACACACTCCAAGATGTGCAGCTCACAGCTTAGTAAGCTAAAAGGTTTCACTTTGTTCTTGTGATCGCCATATGTGTAAGAAATGTCTGCCAGTAGACAGCTGAGTTTCGAGTTTATGCTAGGTGAGCTAGGCTAACGTGACAAGCACAGTTTAGCTAAGGCCGCGTTCAGACTGCCAGCCAAAATCCGATTTTTAGCCGTAGTTTCAAATCGCATTTGGACAGATGCGTCTCAGTCTGAACAACTCCCAACACTCAGATCGGTTTTGACTGTCCGTGACGTCACTTTACGCGACGCCAGACCAGACCCAATGCGCCAGACCGGGGTTAGGGTTAGGGTTAGGTTAGGTTCCGGCATTGAAGATGTCTGGTGCGTCTGAGATGTTCTGCACCCCTACTGGACAGTGATAAGGCCAATATGCTGATGTGACCTGCCTCCATCTTGGTTGTGGTTGTTGTTGTTTTTCTTGTCGCTGTCGCAATTATATGACGTCACACAATACACGCGCTGGATGACGCCTCCGCTCCGACGTCGTTGCTACAGCAACCTGTCAGATCGGTCAATAATGTGGCCCAGTCTGAACAGAGCCATATCCGATTTGGACACTTGCTAAAAACAGTGTGGACAGTCAGCCCTAAAAATCTGATAAATAAATAAATAAATAAAAATATGAGAAGGAATCAGATTTGAATCAGATTCGCCTGCGGTCTGAACGCGGCCTAAGAGTTTGGTTAACCAACTCGCTAACAGTAGGGCTGGCGACTGAACCTCAAAACTACTGACAATATAAAGAATGGACAGCGTATGCATGACATTACCCGTAGGTTTCTGAAGAGCCTTTTTGAAGCTCAGAATATGTGTTCACCACCATGTTGGAAGTTCTGCCACTTCTGCATCCTCACTAATCTAAAAATCGACAAAGACGTGGACAAACAGCGGACCTGAGGCGGGCGGAATGACGCCTGGGTGTTCTTAACAAGACATCTGTAATGGCACCTACCTGTCAATCAAAGTGACCACGCTGTTAATACTGAATATTTCCTGACTGAAATCATAACTTGAGATGGAGTTCTTGTTTGGCTTCCTGTGGCACTGAGAAGTTTGGCATGTTTTGTTAAATGGGAAAAAAAAGAATTTGTCTTATTCCTCAAACTGAAGAATTGACCAAAAAATACAAAATACCTCTGATATTAGTACTGAAACTCAGTTGCAGTACTGATTGGCAACAGCATTGAATCATTTGAAATGTTACCAAGAGGTCTCCAGGTGCACTTTTAAGCTTGTTCCATACAAACTAAGACTACTAATTAGACTAATCACACTGTGATTGTTGATTCACAGGGTGTAAACCTAAAGAGGCTGTGTAACAAATTTTATTTCGGCCTGAACCAATACATAAGCTATCGCACCCCTGTCCATGTTGAGGATCACATATCTGTATCATGATTAGCCTCCTCTAGAAATGTGAAATTGTGAACCAGAGCTCATTCAAAATATAAGCATTTGCACTCACATCGTGAACTCATCTCTACGGTTAATTTGCAGTTTAATTGCTTTTACAGTTGTTGCATATGCATCAGGTGCTCAGGAGCTAATTGGTAGGAAAAGACAGATCATCGAGTTCAACCATTTAAACTGGCACTTGCCAACCTCAACACACATAAATATGTATCTAATTAGACTAGAACTATTCTGAGGGGATTTCGTGGAAATGATTTACAATTATGTATTACGTGGAGACTAAATTTTTTCCTGACGAGCAATATTCAAATAGATTTTGCTGTAAACTGTTGACAGTGATCACGATGACGTGGAAAATAAGGTATATGTGGTTATCTGTCTTGCTTCTCCTTGTGTGTTTGCCTTTACGAACCCGCACTTTGCTCTTTAGACCCAGAAGCAGTCATTTTTATAGTCTCTCCTCATTAGTCATGCTCAGTGCTTCTTTGAAAATCCTAAATTTACTCCTGAAACGGGACTGTGGCATCCTCATTCTTCAATCAGCCATTGGTTGAGAGAGTTTTTAGGAGATTGGCCCTGCGCCAACACAATCTTTTTTTCATTTAAATTTTTTTTTTTTTTTTTGCAGGAAGAATTTGAAGTTCCATCTCCCTTATGCATAATTATTCCATAGCCCTAAAATATAATTGCATTTTGGTCACTCGTCTTTGCTCTTTCCTTGGGGTTTCTATCATGTTACAGCTAAATGGTTTTAAACATTTCACTCTGGAGAGGTGTAAGAAATCAGTCAGCATGAGGTTATAGATATTTTTGAGTAAATGGAACTAAATTGTTTAGACTTGTGCTAAATGATAAGGTGTTTTTGCAGGCGTTTTGCTCTGGCCTTGTGTTAATGAGCTGTTAGATTAAGAATGGAAAGGTGCTAAAGAGCTGAGAAAGCGAAGGTGAGATGGAGGGAAAAATGCCCGATTTACACTTTCACACACAGGCTGTAGACTACAATGTATCACTGCCGCGACATTACTTCGCGAACAACACATGATCTTTTGCACTAATCGGTAGATGTGTTTTCATCCACCTGATTTTCATACACATTTTCAATTTGCACATAAAAATAGAATGAATTTCAAAATATTGCAAAAAGGTTTTTGGCTGAGGTGAAAAAGTGTATTAATAAATGTAAAGTGTGACAAAGTGCAATAGAAACACACTTAAAGGTCCAGCATATAAAATGAAGGGGGCTCTATTTACACAATATGACAGAAGTAGAATAAAATATTCATAACAATGTTTTTATTAGTGTATAATCACATGAAAACAAGGATTTTGTACCTTAAAATGAGCCTTTTATATCTGGTCCTCTTCCACATAGTCCACCATGTTGAGCTGCCATGTTTCTGCAGTAGCCCAGAACGGACAAACTAAACACTGGAGTAGATTCTCCTACGTTAGGATAAATGAGGGTGAGGCAAGGGGGTTGCAATCAGCAATCACACCTCCAGATACCTTTTAATTCCTACATACATACCTTAAAAAAATCATTATGTACATGAAGCATGCGACTTCCACATCCACTGAAGTGACAAAAAAATAGCAGCAGACTAAAATATCAGCGTGGAGTGATGAGAAGACTTTGATGTTCATCGAATTAATTCATGAAACAAACAAATGCTATCATGTTTTTTTTTTTACTTTGTGTCCCGCTGTTTGAGATTTGACTGCTGTTTTTTTTTTTTTTTAATCGCATCATCTGCAACAGCATAGTCGCACTTGACTGGAGTACAACTGCAACAGTAGTGGATGGTAAATTTGATTGCCACTTTTTTTTTTTAATCAAGAAACTTCCAGAATGTACGTGTAGGACACACACCATACTATAGCTCAGTTCTTCTTCTGATCCTTGAACTCGCATTCACAGGTTCACGTTTGTCCGTTACCATGGTTACCGACTGATTTGTATAATGTTCCTTATACAGATTGCTTTTCAGTTTCTTGACAGTTTATGGCCAATAGATGGATTTAATAATAATAGAGCTGAACTACCGATTATTTTATTAATGAATTGATCAATCGTTTCATACAGTATACTGTATAAAATTGAAAAATTGTGAAAAATGGCTATTAGACTTTCCTAGCACCCAGGATGATGTCTCCAAATGTATTTTTTTATCCAACCAATGGTCCAAAGCTTAATGATATAACAGTGACATCAATTAATTGACTAATCCTTTCAGATGTCATATCTACCATCTTAAAATTTTCAAACCAGTCGAAAACCAACTGGGCAAACACACTGCAGTTTGTTTAAACCAGACCAAATAGGTGATGTGTGAAGGCCTCCTTATTTTGCTGCCGTGTTACATCCATGGCAACGCATCAGTTAGCCAACCTAGTGTACATCCTACAATGAGCATCGTAAATGGTCCTTAATTAATCATGTCTAGCTCCGAGGTGATCTGATTCATTCTTTACTAAGTGTGTTGTTCATATATGTTGGGTTAGTATGTGCTTTAGTTCTCAGTGCTGCTCTCTGTCCCTCAGAGAAGGGTCTGAGGTCTTTCTCATCATGTTGAATGTCAACGGGAAAGTAGAGAAGACAGATTTATTACCACAATAAAAGCATCTTGAACACAGTCTTTTACCTGTCAGCTTAAGTACCACAGGTTTTGGTGTGATTGCCTTTGTGTGTGTGTGTGTGTGTGTGTGTGTGTGTGTGTGTGTGTGCGCATGCTCGTGCATTTAAGTGCATGTGTGCTCTGTGATTTAAGACAAGTAAATATGTGTTCAGTATCAAGTCTATAAGGTAAAGGGGAAAAAATACCAGCATAATATTTAGAGACATGTTTACAATCCTTTTTATTTAATTCAAACGTGGATTCTGTATTGCTCAAAGTCGTCAGTGGTCTGTGTTTTGTAGCGGTGTTGTGAAAAAATAAATTGCCAATTATCTCGCTGGAGATTTTATGCCAGACTTTGTTTTAGTTCATTAGATGTAAGGAGCTGGAGAGAGGAAGAATGCAGGCCACGCCGAAAGCCTCAATGGGTTAGGCTAACAGGCTGCCGTGCACAATAATGTCACCATTATGCGTTTCCTGGGTGACTTAAACGAATAGGCATTATTACAAAATTGTGCATTAGCCCAAGTCAGCAGTTAGTACTGCTGCAGTCTCATTTCGTTTAGAGTTGAGAGAAAGATGGCGAGAATGTGAGAGGAGGAGGTGGAGGAGGGCGAGGGAGAGGGAAGGGGGGAGGATGGGAAAATGGTTCAGAGAAAAGGCGTTGTAAAAGAGAAATGGGGAATGAAAAGGACGCTATCTGCCAGGGGCTGACAGGACATGCAAAGGGAGGTAAAAGGATACATGGAGAAGCACAGATGGACTGACAGACTTGGAGGAAAGTGATGGTGATGGAAAGGTAGAAAGAGGAGAGCTGTAATTGTCAGTAACTGGTGTATTTAGACAGGGCGGGTTGGAGGAAGAAAGAGGCTGGCAGAGAGGAGGAAGGTGTAAATCAGCGGTCTGAGCGACAGCTTTACGTGCCCCTTGGAGCCCCAACTATCCGATTAATGAGAGAAGAGAAACCTTAACCACCTTCCCCTCTCTGCTGCTGCCTTTTCTGCTATCTTGCACTTTTAGGGACATAAATCATAGACTCTTAAGCAGTCACTTTAGGTAGCTGCTGCACAATTCTTCCTCAAAATGTTGACTGTAAGGTATCCCTGCCTTGTGACGTGCTGCATTAGTGAGATTTTGCTGCAGCTAGTGTCCATTGAACCACATTCATTCAACCACAAGCTTATTAGCTTAGCTTAGCATAAAAACAGCTAGTTTGGTAAAGGTAAAAACACATACGTAATAACACCTCTTATTAACACTTAGACTTCTGTATTTGTGCACTTTATACAAACATGATATAATGTGTTAAACTTTATAGGAGCTGTTAGGCAGATATTGTTACTTTAAGACAGAGCCAGGCTAGCTGTATTCCCCGTTTCCAGCTGTTATGCTAAGCTAACTGGCTGCTGGTTGTAGCTTCTTATTACTGTACAGACATGAGAGTGGTATGAAATTAAACACATTTCCTAAAAATGTCAAACTATTCCCTCTGTGAAGACGAGACGAGGCTGCACTTAAAAGAAAGACATTTCAAAGTAAAAGATGGACAAGAAAGGCAATTTGAGAGATTCTTAGATTTTTTTGCCAGAGGGAAGAAAATTGAGTTTTCTTTGTAAACTTAAAAGACAAAAAGTTATTTCCAGTTCATCTAAAGGGCACCAGGTTTCCCTTCAACTTCATTCTTTGACTGCAAACCCATACTTTGGTGTGTGTGTACGGGCTGGTGGTCATCAAGTTCACATAGTTAAACTAGTTCACTGAGGTCAAGGGCTGGGAGCTCGGTTGATGATCTAAAAAAAGAAAGAGCAAGAGCGCCTTGCTCTTTTTTTTTCAAGAAGAAAACTCCCCCTTGTAGTAAACGCCTCCACAGATATTTCAGTCAAACACGTGTTATGACAAAGTCGAAACTAGCTTTACTTCATTCTGTGCCCTTTTTTTACCCTTAGCCAAACCCACAGGTTTCTTAATCTGATCCTCTGAGAGATGGCCCCAGTCAGAAAAAGACCTTTCTGTCTCTCTTTCACTTTCTTTCCCCTCCCTCTGTGTCTTCTGTGCTATTACCATTCTAAACAAGATCTCCTGGGCTGCCTGCCTTGTTATGCACTTTTCATCACAAAAGGAGTAGAAAAGAATGAGCACCAGTGAAAGAGATGTAACATGAGGAGCTGAAAGAGAGAGGTATCTTTCTAAAGTATAAAACAGGCTCTTTGTGCTTGTGAAATAATTTGACGTACAGAGTGTCAGATAGAGAAGCACTGTGTGAATTCATAACCTCTTGGAGTGATGCAACAGCTGCAACAATGCAGTGTAACGCCTGGCACAGGGCTCTTTTTTTTTTTTTTTTTTTTTGATGAAAATGTTACTTCTGTTTCTGTAAGAAACAGTAGAGAAGCAGCACATCTGTGGCGTACATCTGGCACATTTCACAAGCGTTACAAAAGCCCTTAACTTTGAACACCACTCAACTCTGTGCCAATAATTTATTCACTGTTAAAAGTGTTAAAAAAAAGTGTTTTATTATTTATTATTAGAGCTCCATCGTGTGAG
Organism: Argyrosomus regius; assembly: GCA_946959425.1. Lineage (NCBI taxonomy): Eukaryota > Metazoa > Chordata > Actinopteri > Sciaenidae > Argyrosomus > Argyrosomus regius. Next base: position 10,516,227 of record OX336894.1, on the reverse strand, counting down.
TGGCATTCAAGTTATTTGTTGAAAGTAACACTTTGTCAAAGCTTTACAGAGTAACTTGACGCTTCAGTTTTGCAGCATGCAACTGTGTGAAAAAACTGCGTGAATTTCTAAAAAGTTTCTAAAAGCTTTGTTAACAAAAAAATATTGCATGTTGGTGGTGATTATAATGTTTCGGTAGCCGCTTGGAGAGCTGGGTGTTCTGTTTTTGTAACAGAACACCCAGTTTTGTATTTTGCTTTTGATTTTTGACTGTCACTTCCTGCATGCCATGAAAATATCCACCATATGACAGTGGTTGTGCAACTAATACTTCTTCTCGATTAATCTGCAGATTTCTCAGTGAAACTTTTCATCCATTAAATGTCATTAAACTCTGACCACAGCACAAAACAAATTTAAGTCACAAGAAAAGAACTTGACTGGAATATGGAGTGCATGAACAACAGAGTGTTGCATTCATTGCACCGGATACTGCAGTACAAACTGTTATATACATATATTACATTACTTTAGGTACACAGCATATATAGCTTGGATATTTTCTCCTTCAGGCATCATGGTATGCTGCAGGTTGCAGTCACAGCGGAGAGTCCAACAGTGCATGAAATGCATCTAAGTAGAAAGGTGAGGTGTAATTATAAAAGTCACATTTGCAGATCGGCTGTATCGCAGAAATGGTGTGCCCTGAATGTCAGATGTGTTTCCTACTATAGCTCATGAAAGTCAGTTTTATACCTGTTATAATAAATGTTTTTAAAAATCATGATACAAGAAAAAAAAAAAAAACTTCTATTTCCAAGAATATTGTGAGGTTTGTAATATTTGTCAGATCAGATAACAGTTGTCACGATCTGACTTGGTAACATTCACAGTCTTCTCAGGAAACCTGTGAACATGACTACCATGTGTTACCACACAAGTAACACTGTGTGTGTGTGTGTGTGTGTGTGTGTGTGTGTGTGTGTGTGCGTCGAGCAGAGTGCCTGCCCTCTCCACGCCGATCCAGACAATCCCCGGAGTTGTGTATTTTTGTTGTTTGCATGTGTGTTTGAGAGTGTGTGACTTTCTCCTCTTCCTCTTCCTCCCTTCATTGTTAAGTTGCTGTTAAGCACTTAGTGAAGTAACAGTCCAGCAGCGATGGTGCTAAGGGTGGCAGGGTAAAACTGTACTTCCTCCTCTCCGGCACTCCTGTGGTTGAGAGCTCTTCTCAAACTTGTTGTTGACATTTCAACCCTCTTAGTGGAGTCGGCTTTATTCTTCCTCATGAAACGAAGTGGATCTCCTTCTTAACACGAGTGAAGTCTCTGGAATTCATTTATGGAAATGAAGTCATGTAACCACATATTTTGGGTTTTGGTCAAATGTAGCTCTGAAACTGCTGAGCGGGGCCGTTCTTCTACGCTGGTGGGTTTTGCCATCTCATCCGTTGAGACCACCAGTGAGAACAGAAGTGATGAAATGTGATGTTTGACATGATTCCAGGTAGGGAATTTATGTGAATCTGAATGAATGTAGAGAGTTTGGGGGTAAATGACCTCAGTTAAATCACATATAAGTGGTTCTGTTTATCAAAAGGCATAATGTAATTACTGAGGTATATTTTTCTTGATGTATTCAGGATGCTTAATGGGTGAATCGAAACTAATCATGTAGACTTAAATTATATCTGGTGGACAAGGAAAAAAGGTGGACTCCTTGTTGATGAGTTCAGAATCATCATTCTAATATTAACAACATATCTACAGTATATTATAATATGTGCAATCACATGTAAATTCGAGCCGTGGTATCATTTGATGAATGAAAATAAACGTACAATAACTAACTGGGGCTAATTGATTTGTTGCCTTACCTTTTAGAATTTATTGAACTCAAGCTAGTTGTACTGGAGTACACAGTATTATGATAGTATCCTTCCCATTTTGCATAACCACCACGTTATCGTGCCATTTTTGAGAGATAATTTTGCAGGCACCTGCGTGGTACGGCAGCCTACATTACTGTTTGTCTACTGAGGCAGCTGTCAGTGAAGTGAAGTCTATATCAGGAGCATTTATAATGACTAAATGGCCAGAAGCACTCATGACCTGTAGTGTTGCCGCTCATGTAGCACAGAGTAGGAGATGCCCATGCATGTCTCTCCTCCAGTCTATTCATAGCCAAGGCGGTGTGACTCCCCCGCCTCTGACTGACTGTTTCCTGCTTTCCCTCTTGCTCAATTACTTCTCCTCTGACTCCCACATGTGGGTCTTCAGCTCTTTGGCAGGAAGGCTTACCTTGTGGAGGAGGGAAGCTGAAGCACAGCTGACTTGTGAAACAAGCCGAAATGCGTTTGGTTAAAGAAAGACACGCAGTGCGTTTGTCAGTGGTGGAGAAAGACAAGAGCTCATAGTGAGTTAAATGTGGAGAGATTTAGCACCAACGGTATTTCTTTTGAATTCACTTAGCTGCAGTGCACCACCTCCCCCTCATACCCCTAGCTGGGAAAATGCCCCAACAGCTGGCCAAATAAAAATGCATCAATTCATCATTCAGCCATATTGCTTAGCCTGCCCTCCACTCCACCAAAACATAACAGTTATAATTGCAGTTACAGCGCAAATATCAATATATCATCACATAAGTAGTCAGGAGAGAGCCATTCTCAAAGTGCAGCTCTCTAGGATTGCGCCCAGAGGCTAATATGAAAAGAAACAGAGGCAGTGTTATGAATGTGAAAGTGCTGAAAGAGATACAGTTAAAATGTTGGAGGAGGATGGTGTCATACTGTACTCATCCTGTCAGACGATGTTTTTCTAGTACTTTCCCTCCCACCAGCCCCCTTTTATGTCTTTATTCTGCTGATACAACCTCCTCCCGTCTGCTGACTAACTGACCCACATTCCTCTGTGTGACTCGCTGCCCTGCATGTGCGCGTGCAACCCTACATTTCTGCTTGTCATCTTGTGTGTGTTCGTGTGTGTGCCTTCCTCTGTATATCTCTGCATGCCTGCCTCCCCCCCCCCCCCCCCAAAAAAAAACTGTGTCGTGTCCCCCAGGCTTCAGCAGGAACCAATTAGAAGATTGTTCTTTCACTGAACATAAATGATTGGTAAAACGCTTCATTTACTCACTCACTCTGTGTTTGTCTGCTTTTTGTTATGTTCCACTCAGTTTGGGCGCTGTGGTTGCAGGAGTGACATTTCTTCATTACATTAAATAAATGGGTGCTCACTGAGATGAGGCCCTCTAGTGGAGAGTCGAGGGAAATATGTGATTGTGCAAGACAATTCAGCCAGGAGACGGAAACAACTGTGCGTGATGGTCTGTCAGATGATTTTCTTATGATGCAGGAAAATCATGATGAGTGTGTGCAACACTGACTGAAAGTTATCATATAAACTTTCTCAGCTTCGTAATAAGTGTGATTTTTAAGCCAGTTACAGTTCTGTAAAGTTCTTAAGATTTATTGAGCATTGTAACCACTGACTGTGTATTTTATTGGTTTTTGTCTTTAATTTGCACAACATACACCTTTTTATATGACTTATGTGATGTACTACTGTGCATTATTTAGTATAATGTACCACGACCGGTTTGTTGTGTGTTGTTAGTCATTGTGTGTGTGCAGTGTATTTTTTTATCCCAGGCTGCAAGTGTATATGAAATATTTTACTGCATATGGTTACAAAAGAATAAAAAAGTAAATAGCTAAACATAAAAATCAAATGTGCAGTGAATTTACATCACTGTCAAAGGTAGTATAATTGTATAATAGTATTATCCCTCCCACTGTGAGCTTAAGAAGGATTGTGAGCTTTTCCTCATCCCTCGTCCACGTTTATATAAAACACCTGACAATTTTCCACTTTTGTGTTCTGGTCAGGCTTTCATTGTTTTGTTTTCCCCGTGTTGTCTTGTCAATGTTCTGTCTTTTGTCTTAAATAAAAACAAATAATCGTTGTCCCTGCTTTCTTGAATTTCAGGTATAAAACATCAGCTAACTAACTTCTGGAGGATTGGAGTTGCAGTTGAGACTTGAAGGAGGAGAGGTGGACACGAAACTCAAAGAGAGGAGAGAAGATTTCAAGCTGTGACGGGATGGCTCTGGTCGACAAACATAAAGTGAAACGCCAACGACTGGATAGAATCTGTGAAGGTGAGACAGGCTCCTTCACTTTTCTGATTTGAGTTGCTGGCTTTACATGTGCACGTCACTGGAAATTGATTATTTAGGTTGCTGCGTGCTCGTGTCTTGGTACATGTAACTTTGAGTGAGTGTATTATTCCACAGGTTTATGTTGTAGCTATAAAAAAAAAGTTTCCCTCCACTGTTATATGGAAATTAAGTTTCCATCAGTATTTAAGCCTTTCAGCCTACTGCTACAAATTCAGTGAAAAGCCAGTGGGATCGTTTGCATAAGTGTGTTTGTGTGTGTCAAAAAGGAACCTTGGGACCAGCCAAGGCTCCAAACTTCGGCTTTGAAGGCTGTCTAGGAGGGAGGAAGAGTGTATGTGTGTGTGTTGTAGAGGAGGCTGGTTTGATGGCTGAATGAGACTTGAGTTCGATGTTTCCAGATTGCCGGAGAAATGAAGTAGGGAGTTTGTAATAAAGTGAAGCACTCCTCAGAGCCCTGGGATTGATTATAGCTGCTAGTGGGATTGATTTGTGTGTGTGTGTGTGTGTGTGTGTGTGTGGGTGTGTGTGTGTGTGTGTGTGTGTGTGTGGGAAAGACAAAGCAAGAGATTTTCCTTTCGTTTTTCCTCACTCGTTTTTTTTACCTAACCACCGACATGAGCCACCGAATGTCTGAATGTTTGTTTAATGTGTATTGCATGCTCAAACTCATACTCATCATTGACTCACACACCAATAGTGAATTAGAAAATTATACTTTTGTATTCTCCTTTCTGCATTGTGGGTTGAGCTGCCAGCCGCTTGCTGCAGTTCCAACTCACTGCAGAAAAAGGGAAACATGTTCTTGAGTTTTTCTTACTCTTTGATTTAAATAAGTTAAATGACGATGCATTTGTCAGTATTCAAAAAACTAAAGCTCCCATGAAGGTTTCCCTGTTGTGTACATTGTAAAGGAGTCGGTATGATTCAAACAAAGTGCTTGTTGGATTGTCTACCAGTGTCTGAAACCGCCTCCCCTCAACACCTTTCCAATGTCAGAACCGTAGGCGCCGTGTCCAACCATTTTTTCAAAGTTTTGGATACAGAGAATTCAGCATCCAAAACTGAAAAACAGAAGTAATGAAAATCACTTTAACATCCCAAACAGAAACAAATTTGAACTATAGATCTATTTAGAATATATAAATGGCCTATCTGACATTAATAAATTCATTATTAGTCCTTAATTTAAGTGTATTTTTTTTTAGGTTCTACACCACTCGTTTTTGGAGAAAAAAACCACCTATATCACACTATATCACATCCTGTTTTACCTGAGACATGAAAACATAACAGCCATAATGATTTAAATATATTTTATTGATACACACACACAGACACACAAATTGATTTTAATAAGACTCTTCAAAAAGCAGCAGGTGCCTGTCCCTGCGGGAACCTGGCCACCTGTGGTAGGAACACAGATTGTGTCACTTTAGGAAAAGTCATCAAATTTCGGGTAAGATAAAGAAATGTAAGTTATGTTAACAGCTGTCAAATGATAAAAACGGGACAATTTTGACCTGAACAGTATGTAAGGGTTAAAAGATAATAAACGTTTCAGCTTCCAGTTTCACTTCAGCTCTCTGGAAGTGAGACCATTGGATTTTCTTAGTAATACTGAAAGTATCAAGTATCAACATTTCTCTTTTTTTCTCGTCAAAGGAAAATCCCATTAAGATTGAGAAACACAATATAACGGATTCCTAAATGAACCAGTGATTCTGTCTGTTTCCATCCTCAGAATGAGAGCCACATGTGGCATCTCAAACTTCTCCAAACCACCAAACCCGCTTGCTTGGAAACACTTTTCCCCTCTTTATTTTCTCCACAAAAAGAATGACTGTGTACTGTTTTAGGAGGCAATATGCTAAACGTTATATAACAGTATTTTCTGATGTGCACCATTTGTCCCACAGACATCTTCAGCCATGTCAGTGTCTGATGAAGAGGGAATTTTTTTTTTTTTTTTTCTGGTGCAGTTAGTCACCACTCTTAAAAATGTGTTGAAGAGGGTGATTCACATCGTGGAAGTTAAAAGATCAGAGGGTGGTGAATCATGTTGTTTTCACGGTAGCGTTAAATCTGCTCAACCGTATAAAAACGACATTTCAAAACCAGAGGCATGGGGTGTTCCGCACCATAATGTCAAAACCACCCACTATTATCTATAAACAGAGTGTATGGACTGAGGCGTGAAATAGAAATCAAAGTTGGTATCATGTGTATTGACAAAAACAAGAACGTTATGGAGTGATTGAGATTGCGTCGCCGTTGTGGGTTGCGTTTGGCGAGACGGAGAGAGAAGCTTCCCTAATCTTCATTTATCTTCTGAGGATAACTGTGTCAATCCAATACTTGTTTCACAGCGGAGTGCATTGATTACATCTTTACTCATTGTGATGAGTGGCTAACTGAGCCTGTGCCTGTGGCCTAAATTGAATTCGAAATGGCTGATCAAGTGTGGCTGTTTACTCCCATCAAAAGTGGTCACGGTGCTGGAATGTAGATTTCAGCCGAAACGGTGGATGTTTTACCATTGAGGATATCTGATGTGATTCACTGTCCTTTGCTTTCATGTTGGAATTTTTGTGGTTTTCAGATCAGACACGCAAGGACAGAACTATGGCTGCGATTCATGTCTTTTGTTTGTTACTAATGTATTAATCATTTGGTCAGAAAATGTGACAATCGCTCATCCCTCCCAGAGCACAAGGTCACATCCTGACTTTCCTAGTTTTGTCCAACCAAGACTCAAAAAGACAAAGATGTTCAATTCACAATGAGAAAATAAAGCAGCAAATCTTCATATTTTAGAAGCCAAGAAGACAAAACTTACCTTTGATAAATTACCTTTGACAGATAATCGATAATCAAGCTTGGGTTTTCTTCAGGAAGTTGCTTTAGTCAAGTTGTATCATTGTGTCTTACGATCAGTTTTACAAGTGGAAGATAGCCTAAACAATAGCCACTCTTTTCAATAGATGCCTTTTTTTGTTTGAAGTCACACCTCTGCTTCTTCACTAAAGGTTATTGTTTACTTCATAAAAATGTAGAGGCGAAATGATTAGCTGAGTTACAGGAAAATTATTCAGCAACTATTTTGATAATCAGTTAATTATCGCAGTCTTTTGCTGGTTCCAGTTCCTCAGGTTGTAGGATTTCATACTTTTCTTATATTACATTACTTTTAGTCATTTAGCTGACGCGTTCATCCATAGTGACTTAGAAAAAGCTAACTCGCAAGTCATAAAATCAAGTGATGGATCTAGAAGGGGGGTAGATTTAGCATGTCTAGTTGTTGGTAGTGCTGGGAGAGGAGACGAGCTGGTTCTTCAGGAGGTTTTTGAAGGTAGAGAGGGACGCCCCTGCACTCATAGGAACTGGTAGCGCGTTCCACCACCAGGGAACAACAGACAAGAAGAGCATACGGGTGGTGGAAACATAACAACATTACAACGTAACATTTTCCTGTATAAGGGCATTCATAGCGAGCATTTTTACACTATTTTCCAACTGTTTACCAGGCAAAACAATGAATCCATTAATTAAAAATGAATCTAAAAGATTATTGCCAGATTAATCAAACCATAAAAATAATTAGTTGCAGACTTATGAAAGTGTATACATGTTAGCAGAGGTGGCTCTCCCTTGCTAAAAACATACTATGGGAAACCATGAACATTTTTAATAATTACCATTGTCAGTCAACTAATTGATCAATTAGCTAATTGCTCCAACACTTGTCAAAACACAGGGGAATTCTGTTTGGATTTTCATTAAACAAATTACTACAGTTATTTCTCTATTAAGCCAAACAGCATTGTTTGGTTTAGATATCAGTTTTCAAAATGTATATAGTACAACCGCTCCTTCTGTTGTGGGTTTGATTAAGTGCCAAGAAGAGTGTAACTGCAATAAGGGAACTGTGGCAAACATCTGTTGTGAGCATCAGTTCCCATACTCTCTTGTTCCCCCCTCTCCCTCTCTCTCTCTCTCTCTCTCTCTCTCTCTCTCTCTCTCTCTCTCTCTCTCTCTAACTCTCTCTTTCTGTCTCTCCTTCTGTCCACTCCATCTGTGTACCCAGCATGCATTGGCTTGGGCAAGACGTTGCCATTGCCGTTTAGCCAGAGCTAACTGACTGATCTGGGCAGAGATGGGATGTGAGTGGCCCCGTGACGTGAACTAGGTCGCGGTAACAGCATGTTCCTGAATGTTGATTTACAAGTTGTAAATCTGTGCTTGGATGCAAACACCACAAGGTGGGGTAGTGTAATTTGTCATGGCGATTCCAAGTGTTTTAGTTGGCAGTTAAATAAATATGTTAATGCTTGATAATGCATCTTTTTTTCTGTCACATGCACAACAGGAGGAGATGTTTAAACAGTGAATAGTAAATAATGTGGCCAGTCAAGCTAAAGCAGCATAAAACTTCACCTGTGAATTATTCATATTCTCACATTTAACAGACCTGCAAGCCTTGTTTTTTTTTAATGTTTTTATTACAAAATGCTTCACATTAAATCGAGAAGACAACCAGGGAGGCTGTGGAGGAGAAGGGAGGGAGGGTGTCCTGATGTCATCCTCCCCCTGCGAGGGGGGCTTCGTATCCTCAGCTTTTCAGCACAGACTCGGGGCTCTGCTGCATCCACCTCTCTGCTTTTCGTCCCTCCCTCCCACTCGTCTCCTCACGCTCTGGCATCCAGCTCTGCTATGAAGTCATTGGAGCGGTCTCTCAGTCTGACCCCCCCCAACCCCCCCCCCGGGCTTGTTCCAGGCTCCTCACCAAAACCCACGACCCCTTTATAGGTTTTGTGGAGAGGCAGGGAGGGGCATGGTGAAATGGGAAAAAGAGCAGATAGAAAAATGGTTGTTTTTGGAAGGAGATTCTTATAATCATTCGTAGCAAAGCGGCATGTTTGATCACGTTATTATCATTAGAGTGTGACTGTCTCCTGTGCTCACCTTGAATGAAATTTTCTAGTATGGTTTTCCTTTCCTTCTTAGCGTCTGCGTATGCCTTTGTTTGAGCTGGCGTGCAGCTTCGCGGTTGTTAGAAAGTTGGAAATGAGTTCTCGGAAAAATCTAATTTCAACATGAACTCCTCAGCTACAACACTAAGTATTATAATGACATGTGGCTTCCCAGGATTGGGCTGAAGATCAGATGAAAGATGGATTGGAGAGGTGGGGTGATGGGATGCACCCAAAGGAGGTGGATTATGGGTAGAGGGATCTCTCCGTTGCATAGCTGACATAGAGGAGGAGATTTTGTGGGCTTCTGCTGCTGTGTGTATTTTAGTGCATGCATACTAAACAAAACTGCAAAAAAAAACCTGTCACTTCAGAATGTTACACTAACCGACTATGTGATTGTCATTTAGATAAGTACTAGCTTCATTGCCATCAACCTCCATTTTACACTCCATTTAGTCCCTATGGAGATGCTCTCAGAGACAAATAATCCCACTGGAATCAAATACAAGGCAGCCACGTATATAATGTCTGTTAAGTGTGCATTACAATTCATCTGACAGCATCATTCTTTGCAGCGGTAGTGGCATTGTAATCCCATTTCCAGTTAGTGCCTCCTGCCCCACGCTCATGCATAAGTCAATGTGTGTTTAACATTCAAATCATGCCTTGAGTACGAGACGTGTCACACTGTAGGAGACAGTTGTTTTTATTTCTGTTGCCGTGCAGCATTCGCTTTGAGTTAGTGTGTGATTTTTATTCATGTATGCACGTCAGATCGAGGCCAAGGCTTTCGCGGCGGCTTTGCGCGTGTGAATGAAAAGGGACATTAACGAAGCACCGCGGCCGCTGCTGCACGTCAGAAGACGAGCTGAACGGGGTCAAAAGGCTGAATGGGGATCTAGAATCGTGCAAGCCAAGTGTTTGTGTGTTTGTGTGTGTGAATGTATGACTGTGTGGGTAGATGGGTATGAGTAACAACAAATTTCTAATGGGACTTGTTGCATGTGAAACCTCTGATCCCAACATTTGGTAAAACATGCAAACAAACATGGTTAAAACATGCACCAACGAGCGATACACATAATCTTGCACATAGTGACCCACCTCTGGTCCTCCTGCTGGCTTAACTGTAATATTAATGTGGAGGCAGGGACTGAGTGTTAATTAAACAATAGCAAGTGTCTTATGTGAAAGATTTGCCACAGATCTGACTGTTGTATCACACCAGTGTTGTTACTTGCTGCTTCCACTTCCACAAAAAGTAATACACCATACCAGGCTGAAGGAGCGCTTTCTGAAATCTATTAGCACCTTAAAGAACTACATAATTGCATCCTTGCTTGAGGTTCATTTTATTGAGGTTTCTATATGTATTACTGAATTCTTCACCAGTCAAGTCTTACTCAATGTAAGGTCTTTATAAGCTTCTGCTGGGGTGGTATTATATTTGTTCTAAAATCCCCGGCTTAATTCCTAAATCCCTCTGTTACAGTGAATCTGGCGTTGTGTGCACAGGCTGGCAAGTATGGCAAATGGAGGAACATTAGAATTTGAAAGTCAAACATTGTTTAGTTTGAGACAAACAGAACTCTGTGATTTACTTTGCTGTCAGGATTAGATCTGCAAACCCTGAGTACACACCTCTGCCCCCGTCTCTTTGTTTGAGGTAGACTTTATGGGGATGAGTGATCTGCTGCACTGAGAGGGAGTCTCTTGAGAGCCGGGCTAGAAGAAGTAATGAGAGGAGTGGATGAGGTTGGGGAAGGAAAGCCAGAGGATCACGTATACTCTATAGGCTGTTGCCCTTGACATGGATGTGTGTGCGTATTGGCTTACAATCCCATTTTACAAATTTAAGCAGCTACTTTCAAGTTTCAAAAAGAAAGTGTTAACCTTGCGATTTGTAGCTTTTAAATAAGAACTGATATAAAAGAAGACTTTTACAAATGAATGTTTTCTGATTTTGACATCTCAGAAAATATTTTCTATATTGCATAAACTCAAAACAAAGGTGATGAAGGACACACACACTTGAAATGACTGTAAAACTTGATTGACTTTATATCAGCCAAACCCCGACTGATAAAATCAAAACAGAGCTGATTTTTGCTCCAACGCTAAGCTTTGATTTAATAATTCATCTTTATAGTCCCTTTTAGATCTCTGTGAGGGCCTCGCTCTTACTTCCTCTCTTCCCATTTTAATTTCCTTTTTACATAAAGCTGACTAATGTTCCTCTGACCTTACAGAAAAGAAAAACGTTCTCAGTCGTCTGTGCAATTGGTTTTGGAGCCACTGTCGTCAGCTTTTTCCTGTCATCTTGTGAAAACAGCAGAATACTCCGCTCCCTCTCTGATCTCTTTCTACTCTAATTACACAACTGTGATTAAACAAGATATTAGTGGCGATGACGGACATGCCTGCACCGTTTCCACAGGCCCTCGGTGAGATATTCAGGAACATTTCTCAATGCGCCTGATATTAACTTTCTCCATCGTCTAAAACATGTATTACTGCCCCCCGCCATGGTTAGCTCTGAGATTAGATTTGGATGGAAATGGACACTTCCTCACCTTACATCTGTTTTCATGCATTAATAAACAGGGATCATCTACAGAAGGGATCTGGTTTCAGCCACAGTGACATGAAGTGAGACTTGCAGTCTGCTAGGTAGGTTGGGACACTGAGTCGTATGTTGAACATCACCTTGGTTCAACATAATGGTAAACGCTTATCATTCATTGCGTTTTCAAGGCCAAGCCATAATATAAAATGCTTTGTGCCAATATATTAAAGCATTATAGCCAATAGCTTAGAAACAGCTATGGCATGTTTGAATGAAGCGGAATTAGCTTCTGTTGTGTTACAGCTCAATAAGCAGAGGGTTTTTGCAAGGCAAAGGTTGTAGGTGCTTTGGATTACACTGCTGTTACAAAACCACCACCCCCTTCCACACACACACACACACACACACACACACACACACACACAATGACACACACCGCGCTCCCCTGGTGTTTTACTTTTCTCTGTAAAGGGGCAAATCCAGATTACAGAGCTTCTCTAAGTGAAGGAGATCAGAGGAGCTTTAGGAACGAGGGGGTAGGTGTTGTGTTTTACAGTAGGTAAATTCACGTGGTAACATAAATGATCAAATAAAACAACTGCGAGATTCTGACTTTCTGTAGAAGTATTTTTTACTCTAAAAGAGTAATTTTGATAATTCAGTGCGTCATTGCTTGACATGACAATCGTTGAGAGGGTAAATAGGGCTGTTGGAGGTGGATTTCGTTATGCGTTCTGCAATCTCCATGCAATCCAGACGTTGCAATTTTCAGTGTCCTCCAGTTAACATACAGACAGCTGATCTGAGTGATCTCAAATCAAGGAGAGTGGAGCAGTGACAGCGAGTGCCACGAAGGCATCAAGGACATTTCAGAGTGAGTTGGGCAGCAGTTGTGTGGTGGCTCTGCTGCAAGCATGGGGCCTGGAGGATTAGTGTCCAATCAGAGTGGATTTGATGTTTACTGACAGCACATAGGACTTAACTGAACTGTATTTCATTTGTATTCAATGAAGCTGTGCTTCTTGCCTGGCTCCCCTCCCACGCTGTGAATCTGACAAAAAACTGAAACCTGTTGACGACAGTACATCATCAACAGCCTCAGGTAGGTGACTCTGCAGGAGAGGAGAGGATGAGGGGTTTGGGTGGTGGACTCTAAATCATTGGCATCATTATCAGTGGCATCATCATCATCATCATCATCATCATCATCATCATCACCAGATACACTTGTATCTGGTTCACATGACGTCACAGTGGGAAGTGGAATTAAACAGGCTTTATTTAGATGTAATCCCTCATAGCAATCGGCAGAGCGAGTAAAATGTCCCAGAGAAGGGAGAGATAAATCCTATTGGATTAGTACAAGCCCCTGCCCATCCCTACCTTTAACCCAACCTATCGCCTTCTTTCTTTTTTTTTTTTTTGTCTTTTTTTATGAACCTTTGGAGCAACCTCAAGCATGCACCCCGCATCTTCCACGGAATAGCTGCGCTACCTCTGCAGTGTATTGTGTCTGTGTAGTTTGGCGTGATGTGTTTGTGTGTGGTGTCCTCTTTCCTTGCACACAACAAGCCAGCATGACCAGAGATTAATTATTCAACAACCAACAGCCAAAGGGGGAGTCACCCGATAGTACGGACTTACAATATTACAACCTGATATCAGGTGAAACGGTAGACCCTGCTTCATCTTCTTTTCTGCTCGTTCTCCACCTCCCTCACGACGTTCCACGGCTACAGTACATGAAGACTTGAAGGAGAACTTCTCAAAACACGGCTACAAGTGGAACATTTTTTTGCTTCTCTTTTTTTTTCCCCCTCTGTAAGACCTTTCTCTGCTTTTTCCTTTTTTGCCAATGCTTGTCACTAACAAACAGTTGAGTCTTGGTCGCTCCCACAGTTGGGACACATTAGGAGGGAATGAGGGTCAGTGGGACAGGGCTGAGAGTGTCTACGAGCAGCAGGCAAGAGTAGCCGGCCGGCGGAGCTCTCTGTCCTACGGGGAGGGAGGAGGGTGGTACGAGCCTCCACCAGGGGTGCAGCCCCCTGACCTGGATTTGAAACGCGACCCATATTCCTACCAAGACTCTCTCTACGGACAGGTTTACGCAGACCGTCACGACCCACGGGGGATGAGGAAGGGCTCTGTGCCTGATTTAAACCACTACGAACGCGCACCCATGGCTCACCGAGGATCCATATCACATCAGGATTACTATACTCACGACCCGGCTGTAACTCCTCGGCCACCTGAGGGCTTTTATAGGCCAGAACATCAACCTCCATCGCCTCACCCGCATCCACTCAGTAGGTCAGGCTCTCATTTTGGGATAGCACCTGGGTCTCGTGCTGTGTGGGATCATGGTCAGGGAGGAAGAACAGGTCCTCAAGCCCCTGCATCGCCTCTACCTCCTCCTCCCCCTCCGCCAACTGCTCATGAGTTGAATCGGGCTTATAGGGAACCTGGTGCTGTAACTGCTGCCAAAATGACGCCAGATGGCCAACAGCGCATACCTTCTCCTGCTCATTATGGTATAGAGCATGCATCTCCGCGATATGCCGGTGAGCCTCCACCTCTGACTGGTCAGTCCGTCTATACTGATGTCAATGGGCGCCCATTGGATCCACAGCAACAAGCTGCTACCTGTCTAGTAGTGGATCCTGCCAGTCAAGGTATGATCATGAGGCAAGAGACAGCCTCACCCTTCACCATCCAACAGCAGCAACAATTACAGCAGCAACAGCAAATACAGCAGCAGCAGCAGCAACAGCAACAGCAAATACAGCAGCAACAATTACAACAGCAGCAACTTCAACAGCAGCAGTTACAGCAACAGCAACTTCAGCAACAACAAATACAGCAGCAACAACTTCAACAGCAACAATTACAACAGCAACAGCAGTTACAACAACAGCAACTTCAGCAAGAACAGTTGCAGCAGCAACTGCAACAGCAACAGTCCTTGCCACCTCCACCTACCATACCCATGTCTGATCCTAACCTTTCTATGGCTCCACTTCCTGCTCCAGCTGCCCCAGTGCAGACAGCAGCAGTTGCCCCAGCTGCACCTGTTCCTGTGCAGGCTACCCTGACTTCAGTCCCCCCACCCCCAGTTACTCAACTTCCTGCTCCTCTTCCTCCTCCTCCCCTCAGTGCCCCACAAACACTGTTGCCTGTGGACCACAAAAAAAATGTTGATCCTGAGTTTCTCGCCCTGCTGCGAAATGAGGGCCTCTCAGAGAGCACCATCTCCTCTGTTATCCAGCAGGGATTTGACTCCACCAGCATGCTGGCTGTTATGGAGGAGAACGATGTCCGCACTGTCACCCCCAACCTTGGCCAGGCTCGTGTACTGTCTCGCTTGGTCCACAACTGCAAGCGGCCTGTTGATGCTCTGCCAGCACACTCACAACCTCAAACACCTATGCGAAGCCGCTCTAATAGCTTTAGCCATCGCTCAGACATTTACCTTCAGCAGCAACACCACCATCCACCGCACCCGCCACAGGCTTTGGCTGTGGATCCCCAAATGATGCCCCCACAGCCCCCTGGGGCCATGCATACCATCTCACCACGGATGGACGTAATGGGTAGGAGGCCCAGCAGTGCCCCCTCTCAGCAACTCCTGGAAGCTTCTGGAGGCTACCCAGGCCAACCACCTCGCTCCCCGGGGCCATACACTGGAGCCATTATGCCTGTTCAACCAAGACCCATGTCAGCCTACTCTTCAGGGATGGCAATGCCAGGGATGCCTATGCAGGGTATGCAGATGATGCCACAGCAGATGACGGGGTCAATGCCTGCCATAGCAGGGACTATTCATTCCATGCAAGGTATGCCACAGCAGATGCCCGTGTCCATGCCAGCTTTGCCGCAGCCACCACAACAGGTACCGAAAGCATACTCTACCAATTACACAGTGCCCATGGAGCTGATGAAGAGGGACAGGAACTTACTGCCATTGTCACCCATGCACAGCCCTCACCCCAGTCCTCAAATGATGCGTAAGGGTGGGGGACCTGCACCAGACAATGCCCTGGTCCCTATGGGAGCACCAGGCCAAGGCCAAGGTCCCATTGGTGCTAACCAGAAGCTAAGTCGACGCACGGGTCCACCAGTCATTGTGTCCACTATGGCGTCTCCAGATACAAGTAAATCCTTTTTTTTTTCTCCATCCTTATCGTCTGCTCTTTGTCTGATTTCTTAATGCAGTTGATGTTGCTTTCTCTTGGCAGTTTCACATGTTTTAATAGATAAGAAAATAGATCTGTGCTGGAGCTCTATATTTTTTTGCTTGGTTCATGTTTAGACACAATTTCCAATTCCTTTTCATTGCTTCAAATACCTCCACAAAGCAGTGTGTTGTTAAAAATCATATAATGACATTCAGTATATTGAAAGCAACAACTTGAGTGTTAGGTTGCATTCATTTGGTCATGATGAATCCTTAGTGTTCGACGATGTCAAATCAGTATAGTGTTTTTGTGTTCTGGGTGTGTGAGATCTGTTTAGCTGTATTTGGTTACTGGTGTGTGACGCATGATGCTTGACCTTAAGAAAGTCCAAACACAATAAGAACGTTATGAGCATTTTTTTTAAATCACTTTATCTTTCTGGTCAATGTTGTCATTTGTTTGCTGTCCCCTGGTTGTTCTCATTACATCAACAATAGATAAATGATGTGTCTTTTCTTTTTATCGAGGCCAGTGGAGCGAAATCTAAATGTTGCTGCCTATCTTTTCTCTAAAATTGTTGTCAGGATTATGATTAAAACCATAAAAGAATAACTTTTCATCCCCTGGCCTACTTTTGGTTTCAGCATTTGCCATGATTCTGAAATGATATTTGCATACTTCTTGTCTGCTTATCTCTCTGAGAGCCAGATTTGTCAGAATCTCATATACTTTGTGTGAAGTCCTTTTATTATTTCTGTAATCTCATGCAGTTCTCTTGTCAGGATGACACATTGCCCCATTAAATACAAAACAAAATGGCATTGATGAGGTGTAATATAGAGGATTTGGGAGGAACAGCTGTCAGCACCCTTTCTGATACCTTTTAAATTTTAACAACTGTGAACTGTCTTCATGTTACAGTCTGTCAGTTGCTGCATTCATGTGTGAACAGTTCACATTAAGACTTCTCTGCAGAAAAGTCAGTCAGAAAAGTATGTTGTGCAGCAGTCTGGGAACATGAGGTGTCCAGGCGTGCATCTGTGTAAAATATGTATGATTGCATTGGCCACAATCTCTGTTTTTTCTCATTTAACTCTTATTGGTTGTATGTAATGCCCTTGGTAAGTAATTACAGCAAAAGCGCCGGGCCACTCTTTAAAAATCATTTCATCTGCCTCAACTATACAGCATTCATAAAGTTGTATAATGGTGATTGCAGGATTAGTTGTATATACCTCTTAAGCTGTGGTATCATTGTAACTGCAGCTGTTTTTGATGAAGTCCTTTCTGCTCTGCCACGCACCATCTCCCCACAGCCCCCAAGCCCCTGTTGTTGTAAACATGGATGCCTTATTGCATTATGATAATAAGGCTGCATTAGAGTAGCCTGGAAAGCCTTTACAGCTAGTGCACAACCTTTCTTCATTCCTGCAGCTGTCAAGGTATACCACTGACCTTCATGAAAAAGCAATTAGCTGTAGTTCTTCTTGGACATATTTTCTCACAAGAATTAGACTTTCTATTGGAACTGGCGTATAAAAGAGTTAAAGAGTTTCAGTGGCTGCAAAAGTTTTCATTGAATTTATTGAATTTCTAATTGTGTCCCAAACGCATGTTTCGATTCCAGTTTAAAATGAAATGCGTCCTTATTTTATTACTTGAATCATTTACCCATATCAGGTTAAAGCTTTAATTCAGCATAATTAGTAGTTACATAACAAGAGTTGCTATATAAAATTATCTCTTTTTCACGCCCGTGACCGGATTAAAGTGTATTTCAGACATTTTGGGCAATAAGCGCTGATTTCTCCATCATCACCCGCTCACCAGAGGCTGACTAGCAGCATCACTGGACAGATAAAATCGAATTACGGTGCTGATGGCCGATGTGTGATTGTGTCATTTTCTCTGTGCAGGTTGTAATGAGAAGGGGGGGGGGGGGGGGTTTAATCCTCCAGATCCTCCATTTCCACTGCACTAATCCACAAATATTCTCATTCTGCCCAGCTTCCTGGCCTTCTGTGAGACTTCAAACTACTGTACATAGCCAGTAGGTCGAAATTGACTTTAATGGGGGCCAAGGCAGACTGCAAAGAAATGATTTAACTGAGGCAGTTTTGCTGTCATCTCTGTGATTTTTAGACCCAAGAGTGCAGATATTAAAAGATCCCAATTGCTTGGCTGTCAAAACAGACTGCTGCTCTTTGCAGCAGACGGACACATGCTTTGGAAAGGATATCTTCAAGTCTGCCACATACATGTACATTGCATTGTTAGTACACACACAGTCCGCAGAGTAGACCTCATTTGCATGTGGCTGACATTTGTTGCTTTGGTAATTTCATCTGTTAATGGACACAGCCGCAAAGCTGCTCTGAAAGCATATTCCTAAATTGTATGTTGCTAGGCAACATGGGTTTTGGTGGTAATCGTAGGCAGATTTGCTTCTGGTTAAAGGGTCGGCCCATTGTCAGAGAACGCTGCAAAATTTACACATTACGTCTTGTTTTAACAAAATAGCAGAATAATCTAACACATCTGGAAGAAGTATTAATTAATAATATTCAGGCTTTTGTAGCCTATTTTCAAAGGAAGAGTATTTTAGAGCCAGCTAAATATGATTCAGCCTTGCAGTTAAAATTTGGTATTTTGTCTGGTGGACAAATTATATCGTTATAGCACACTTTTCATTCCTTCAAATAACCCATGTGTAAATACAGACGGTCTGCCCTCGCTCACCTCAGTATATGATGCTTTGTGAAATAGCCTTGAGCAAGACCCTGCCTCTATATGACTAACTAAGACTCACTCCCCCATCCCCCACACTGATAATCACTGTGGATGATACTGTGGTACTTCCACTCTCCAGGCCAGGTGACCTGATGCCAGCACAGGACAGTTTGGCTCTGCGTGACATACTAGCCGCAATATTCTCCCTTGCTTAGGCGTAGCGTGATGATGGGGGGGAGGGTTGCGGCACATAAGTTCTGGAGATAGCAGATTATGTATTAACGTGTTCAGGTCAAAGCTACAGGCAGTTGTTTCACTGAGTGAGGGATTAACGAAGAGAGAGAGAGAGGGAAAAAGACATAGTCGTGCTACTGATGGATGATGATTGCTGCTTGCATGGTGGGGGAGGGAAAACTGGGCGTTGACAGCTGTCAGTCAACTTTGGACTGTCCATGGAGATGAGACTAGCTGTCAATGTTGCATACTAGACTTTGAGGGTCAGACTTTGGCCTTAATCTGGGCTGACAGTCAAAGGTTGTTTTTGTTACGCTGCTGGTCAGTCTGTTCGCTGCACACAGTGAATTTTTTTTTCCATCTGACCTGAGTGATGGCTTACCAGTGCCATAACCTTGAATAGTACAGCCATTTGATTAAATTGGGACATTTTCAGAGCAACAAGGGATAGACATAGACATTATCTCAATTGTGCCTTTAACATTTAAAGCCTCTGCTGTTTCAATCTGTGAAATTCTGTTTTGCTCACCATCCTGGAAGTAGATTTTGTACACAGACAATGTTAGGTGACTGGCAGCTTAGTTCAAGGCTTGGATGAATATGAAACTCTTTTCATAGAATCATTTGGACGAAAGATGAACAGCTGTGTTTGAACATATCTGGTTGTTTGATTAAAAAGGTACAAGCTTGTGTACATAAAAATGCGAGAAGACATCCAAGCAGTTTAAATGAGCTTATTTTTGGATCCTGGGTTAATTTTAGATGATTTAAACGACTATGGTGAGGGATTTTGTTCACAATTGCCTGATTAAAACAAATATTTTCTTTAATTTGCTGCACCTTTGGTGCCTTTGACTACTTCCTGCACCTATAGAAATGCCAGATGTGGCTCATGGGTATCGTAGTACCGATCCAAATTGAAGGTGGAAGTTTAAATAATTAAAACTGAGGGCTCCAACACCTCTTGTTTAAGTATCCAGGAGACTTGTGTGTTAAGGAACATTAAGATTACCAGGAAACAATTGTCTGCAGTCTGTATGTAGGATGATGTGTGTGTTGTTTGCATGTGGGTGTGTATCTGCATCTGTTGTGTCACGCTCTTAATATTAGACAGCCATTTCTTTTTCCCCTGTGAGTGAAAGAAGTCTCTGGCCTCTCTCACACTCTGCCAGGATTAGATCTATACAAATCTTGACTGCTCATTTTCTCTTCATCTCTTTTTCTTTGTATAAATTGATCCCAGTTTTCTCTTTGCCTCCCCTGCCTCCCTCCCTTTGTTGAAAATTAATCTTGGTAGGAAATTATTTGGCTATGACACTCTCTTAACTCAGAGTAGACAGTGGGGGGAAAAGAGAAGATCGAGGTAATGGGAGAAATATGTCTCTAAACAAACGTCATACCCAGCTCAGCACATTCATTCATGACTGTGGGTTGTGGGTTACAGAGCCCGGCTGCAGGAAAATGAGGGAAACGAGGAAAGATGGGAGGTGATTGAACCCAACCAAAGACAAGCAGAACAGAGATTGAGCAAGAAAGACCAAGGAATGGAGTTAATGCACACTGGGCTGCTTTAGATTAGATACTGAAAGATTGACTGCTTTAGAGGCGGTGATAGAAGTCTTAGAAATGGGTGGAGGAGTGCAAACGGGAGATTACATAAATGAAAACTCTGTCATGCCATCTTGGAGCAAGTGAAAGAGGGGAGGGTAGCAGGAGGACGTCTCCAGTCCAATTCTTTAGTTTATGTTGGAGAAAAAGAAACCATCAGTGTCAAGGCTGTTTTCTGTCTGGTCTACTGATAATTACTTTTATTTATTTGTCAGATTGAATCTGTTTATTGACCCTTATTTAAATGTTTCAAAGATATTCTGTTTACAGTGATGTGAAACACAGAAAATAAGTAAATTCTCACATTTAATAAGCTCAACCCAGCAGATGTTTAACATCATTAAAAAATATATTGCCTCTGAGACTGAATGTCCTGTCAGACATCCTGTTTCTATTTTTTTGCATGCCCATTTGTTTGCTGATGTATTATGTCCAGGATACAGATGAAATACTGTACAGGTGCCATCAAAAGAAACTGGACCTTGAAAGGCAACGTCTGACCATGGAGGCAAAAAGCTCTTTCTGGCCAGTTTGCTGCATCCTTTCAGAGAGACTTGAAGTGATTAACTGCTGGTTGGGAGAGCAGAGGCGAAGGAAGGACAGACAGAAGAGGTCACACGCTCAAACAAGAAAGAAAGGAAAAAAAAGAAGAAGAAGGAAAGAAGGCAATGAAGTGGGAAGCAAAAAATCCCCTAACTACTCCTTTCCTCCTCTGCTCTCCTTCTCTCCTCTCCTTACTTCTTCCTTAATTTCATTTTGTTTCATCTCTCCTTTTTCCCTTTCCTCTTTCCTTTTTTTCCCCTTTACTCTTCTCTCATCTCCTTTGCACTGCTTTCCTTCTCTCTCTCTCTCTCTCTCTCTCTCTCTCTCTCTTGTCCTTCCCCTTCCTTTTCTCTCTTTTCTTTTCCTTACTTACTTTTCTTCTCAATCGACATCCTTTCCGTTCCTCTCCTTTCTTTTCCCTTTCCTCTCAGATCTTCTCTTTTCCTCTTATAGTGCCAGGGAGTCACCCTGAATTATTCATTTTGAGAAAATGAAATCTTCACGGGTGTTAAACCAGAGTGAAGAAGAAGCAGGGCTGACCATGTTCTCTGTATGCAATGTGTGTGTGTGTGTGTGTGTGTGTGTGTGTGTGTGTGTGACCAGGCGTTGCAGAACTTGACACTTTGCTTGGCTGTGTTTTAACAAAAGCGCGGGGGAGATATGTTTAGAGGTGCAGATGAATCTCATTTGCACCCGAGGAAAATATTATACATTTCTCAGTAGGCATGTCAGTCGTGTTCAGGATCACACGGGGCTGTAAATGGGATTGTGTTTCACAGTGTTTTTAGTCTCACACAGGGAGGAGGATTTGAGTGTGTGTGTGTGTGTGTGTGTGTCTGTATGTGTGTGAGCAGCCATCACTGCATATTTGATCCTAAATTTACATTGTTTTTTTAGATATTTGGCCAAAACACACATTTCTGAGAAGGCTAAAGTTAAGGTAGCCAGTTTGTGTGTGTGTGTGTGTGTGTGTGTGTGTGTGTGTGTGTGTATGCATGTGTGTGTGCATGCATATTTGTTCATGAATTTGCTCACTGTTTCATTTTTCATGGATGCCTGTTCACACTTTATTTGTCTAAGCCTGCAGCATACATGAGGGGTGTAATAAGCAACGCCTTTCCCCAGTCATCCCCCATCCTCTCTCTCTCTCTCTCTCTCTCTCCATCTCACACACACACACACACACACACACACACACACACACACACATTACATGTTTTACTCTCTCTAATCAGGCCAGTTGGCTCAAGTCACAGAGAAAGAAAAAGGTGGAGGAGGAGAGTGATGGTGTTGGAGAGGTGGACTGATGCACAGACGGGGTCTGAATAGGAGAACAAGAATTTATGTGCAGAGATCGCCTCGCTAAAAAAAAAAAAAAAAAAAACACACACACAAAAAAAAAAACCTCAACATCTGTTGTCCACCTGCAGCTGTGCCATCTCTCTTTCTCCCTCTCTTTTTTTTTTTCACGGCCCCTCTTCTCCTCTCACCCATCTCCCCGCGATCTCATTCGTGCTTCAATCATTTGGCAACAGACCTCGTGTAGATCACAGGAGGCAGATGGGATGGTGAATTTTAGAGGTCAAATTATTCCGTAGTCCCTTCTCCCTCTAGTGCTCTATTTTCATGAATGAGGCTTTTTTTTTTTGTACTCCAGGCCTGGTTTGTGGGCTCTGGTTACATGCTGTAACCAAACCTCCTCAATGGAGCCCTTTAAACTCACTATACCAGCATTGAGCTTACTTACACTACAGTATGCACAACATGCACAACATGCTTTGTTCTTTCAGGTCAAATCGTGAAAACTCTCCTGTGACTGTCACTTTTCTTACAGTTCAGTTTAAAATCCTGGTTAGTCACAGTGACGCTGAGTCATTCATTTGTTCATTTTGTCCTTCCAATCATTAGCGGGCTGCAACTAACAATTATTTTCATTGTTGGCTAATCTGTCGATTTAGCTTTTTGATTAGACTGTAAAACGTCAGAAAACAGGGAAAATGTCTATCATTCAGCAAATTTTTGCATTTGAGATGCTTGAATCAGCAAATATTAGACATTTGCGCTTCATAAATGACTTGAGCGATTTAACAGATGATCAAAATTGTGGGTGATTCATGGCCGTTAATCTGCTTAACACTAATTCATTAATTTAGTTGTTTGTCCATTCATGTCTAGTATGGCTCGACTGATACCAGATTTGTGTGTAGTTTATCCATTTTTAGTCACTTTATAGTTTGAGTAATCAAGATACTATGCAGTGATACGTCAGCTTAATAATGTGACACAAAAGAACATTTAAAAGCTTAGGACGCCAAGAATTGGTTTCCATTTTCTCAAAATGGTTGCCCATGGCAACCTGGCAACTGTTACCGTTGGGCCCTGTACTGATGGTGATATTTGGGTGGTTAAAAATCCACTAACGATACATCAAATGTTTTAACACATAGCATAAATACTCTTGATTCAGATGCTTTAGATTAATTTCTTGTTTTTATTTAATAGTGACTAACACACTGTACATACTAAGTGCAACATTTAAACCTAGCTTAACATCTCACTGCTGGAATTAATAGCTAATATCAACCGATTTATCTTATTTAGCTTGAATTTCCAGGATCATTCACTCACCTCCTTTCTGCACTGCTTAGCTTTGTGACTTCGGTAATTATTAAACAGAGACAATATTAAACAGAGACATACATAAGCTAAGAAACGATACCAATATGTTAAATAACACGCACATCAACTGGGAGAAAAATACTTTTTAAAGATGACGGTATAACAGATAAATATAGTTGTCCATGTACAATATATTGAAGTCCCCTCCAATCAAATCACTGAGCAGATTGATGTATGAATCTATTCAACAATTCAACACTTGTGGTCCAGTGCCACTTACACAAGTGTGATGTGGAAACTTGAAACCTCTGGTGCACAAACACTGAGTATGAACTTTTCAGTCAAGCAGCAGACATCTTGTCTCTGTCGTGAATGAGGAGGAGTTAGAATTTTTAATTAGGTAACCATATCAGGCAAAAATTGTTATTAAAAGTCTTTTAAATTGTATTCAACTATTATCTTATGAGTCTTGAAAGGTGTCTGCAGGGGATCTTTCAACTAAAAAAAGATAGGGGTCATATTTACCTAGAAATACAGCCTATAAAACATTTATGCACTGTAATATCTTCGACAGTATCTGTCAGTACATATATCTGCCATAAGCCTTAGGGCTGCAACTAAATATTTTTTTCATTATTGATCACTCGAGAAAAATGTCCATCATAATTTCCCGTGGTGACACTTTGAAGCCTGAGGTGACGTCTTCAGATTGCTTTTTTTTTATTTTTTATGTCCAACCAACAGTCCTCCATTTCCTCCAAAAGATTTTTAGTTTAATAGACATGTAAGACAAGGAAAGGAAGCAACAGAGAAGTTTAATAATCAAAATGTTAGTCGGAATTTTGTAGATTAGATTGATTTTGTGGTCAATCGCTAATCGTTTCAGCTGTAAAGAATTAACAAGCTGAACTGCTGACCAGATGGCACGTCTTCAGTATGCATGTTCCCCCTGCAAAAGCAGTGTTTTGTCTTCGTATGATGAACCGACAGCCAGGGCAGACTTCTTAACCT
Organism: Argyrosomus regius; assembly: GCA_946959425.1. Lineage (NCBI taxonomy): Eukaryota > Metazoa > Chordata > Actinopteri > Sciaenidae > Argyrosomus > Argyrosomus regius. The sequence goes on along the minus strand of OX336894.1, from coordinate 10,491,609 downwards.
TCATTATGAAAATCCTTTTTAAGATGTCTGTCAGAGTCAAAGTGGCTTGTTGTTGGGCCACCCTCTCAGACTAGCGTAGTAGTAAACATGCTAATCTGTTACAACTTTAAATCTCAGGATCAATTAGACTCTTGGAAGGATTTTCCTAAGTGTTACCATAAGTTCACATGTACTGCTTGTGTCCGCAAGTTCACACACAGTCACCGCTCTGATGAAAGCTTGTTCTGATCCCTGGAGAGCTTCGGTAGCAGGTGTGTGTGTCTGGAGGTATTTTTATATATGGGAATTAATTTAGCAACTGCAGGATTTTCTAATAAAAAAGAAGTGTTCTGAGATGTTTGTTATACCTCTGCCTCCTTACCTTCATCCTTATGTGAAACATCATTACCTGTCTCTGTCCGCTTTGTGAATCATGACAAGTATCGATATGAACGCTGAGCAACATTCCCACGTCGATGCCTAGAAATGAGGCGCTCGATGGCTTGTTGAACGGCAAAACCAATCAAGTTGTGCTCATGTTTAAAGAGCAGGGAGGGAGTGGGATCAAAATCGCAGACTGAGATCGTGAAGAGAGAGTTTGTGAGCAAGAGGGAGTGAGACTGGGGAAAAAAGAGGGGGGGGGGTAGAGGAAGGAGGAAAGGGGCTGGCACTCTTAAAGGACCGTGAGGGCCAGATCACAAATAATAAAACAGAAAGGGAGGGAAGGAGAGAGGGGAGGGAGGGAGGGAGGGAGGGAGAGAGAAAAAAAAGAGGGAAGGAAAATATGTTGAGCGGAGGGGAAGGTCGGGAAGAATGGAAGACGGAGTCGTACGTGTGCCAGGAGCGCTGCACCTCTCTCTGTGACTGGTGCTCTTCAAGGATTTTTTTTCCCCTCCTCACTCGTCTCTTTTATTTACCTTACTCTTTTATTTTCTCCCACATAGCTGTGGCACCAGCTTGTCTTTTTTTTTTTTTATCCCCCCCACCCCTTCCTCTCTCTCTCTCTCTCTCTCTCTCTCTCTCTCTCTCTGTCTTTCTATGACTCGCAACAAAAGGCTGACGGAGTGAGCCTGACGTCTGAATGAATAGCCCAAACCTGCCATGAAGGGAGAGAAGAGGGTGACGGAGCAGGCAAGAGGAGGCTGAGGAGAAAAGACACAAGTGATCTGGCTGAAGAGGCGGAAAGAGGAGAGCGCGCAGAAGTGCTGATTGCAGGCTGAAGACGAGTAGAGAACCAATTTTTCTTTTTTTCTTTTTTTCTTTTTTTTTTTTCCTCCACCCCTCTTTGGAGATTTAAAGGAGTTGCAGGCTTTAATCGCACGAGGGGGTGACGATCGTAGTTCTCGCTCTCCTCCGCACTCCACCCCCACCTCGTCACCCACTGCCCTCCTGTGCCACCTTCCATTTCTCTCCCCCCCCCCCCCCCCCCCCCCGACCCCCCCATCCCTCCTCAAGAGTACCAGTCGTCTGAAAAAGAGAAATGGAGGTTCTGGGGGTGAGGTGACGAAGGAGGACAGATTTGGAAACGAGCAGTGGGAGAGCAAGAGAAGATAGGAGGGAGGCTGGAGGAGGAGGTAGAGAGGAGAGGATAACCCCGAGGGCATACTGTGTGAGAATCCCCTCAAACCTTACTTTTTTTTTTTTTTGTATCCCTCTCTACTACATTTCCTCTCTGCCATGTGCAGCTCCTGATTTGAAGAATGTGGAGACAGCATTTCCCAGGCAAGCAGCATGTTTCACATTGTCTTGTGCATATGTGTGTGTGCATGTATTCATCAGGGGTAATAATAAAAAGCTGTGGTGTGTGTATGTGTGTGTGTGTGTGTAATGGCGAGAGGTTGAGGGGTGGGGGGTGGGGTGGGTGGGTTGGATTTGGCTTTAAGGCTAATGAGCCTCTTATGTTTTTGCAATGAAGTGTGTCATGAAAACAGTGTGTGTGTGTGCACATGAGGGCAGGCACCCATGTGAGTGTGTCAATGTTTCCTTGGTCGGAAACCGCAGAACTCTGCACGGCAGCGAGAAGGAGGGTGAGATTAGATGGGTCGTCATTTGAAGGGTCAAAGGTCGCAGAGGAACGGGCGTACGAGTGGCTCTCTGTGAGAGCGTCAGGGGTTGTTCCTGTGCGTGAACGCTGTCTGTCACAGGGTGTGTATTCAGGCGTGTACTGTGGATATAAAGATGGATATGGGGCTCGTTATTTTTGTGTTTTAAAATTGATTTTTCAGTCCAAACAAATAGAAATCATATAAAAACAATAGAGTAAAATATAATTTGCACCACAAAACGATCATAACAAGCAGCTAACTATTACTGTGCCTATTTTTCTCAGAGCTGTCAACATCGCAAGAATACCTTGTTTACTGTAACCTAACTGCGGTCAGTGTTGTGTCTTCTCTCTGAAGATAATCATGCTGAAAATGTGCTTAAATCAATCTGCCGTATTTTCCTTGGATGTGTTTCGTACTTGATGATTTGGTGTCCATGGTTTTGCAGCAGTCAGTGCCTGTGTGGATGTGACACAGCTTAGATTTCTTATCTCTACCTCTCCTGCCAGTTTTGTGTGTGTATACATGTTCACACACTATCTTCTGTGTGTGTGCATGTGAGGTAAAGCTGGAGTGCACGGTCCACTGTTCATCAGCACTGACAGCTGCTTTTGTCTCAGGACCACAATTGTTTTTAGGCCTTGCTAGCGAAGCACAAAAGACAAACGTTTAAAGAGGAGATGGTGATGGATGGACGCTCTTCTCTCCCGCTCTGTGTTTTATTTACCGCTGACACCACCTGTGATATCTTTATGTCAGTGTGTGTTTTCCGCTTTCTTCCTCTCCTCCGTCTTTATACTTTTACATGTAATTTCACCCTTGCCTTTTTTTTTTTTTTTCCTTTCACCCTTTTATCTCTTCCCTCCCTCACCCCTCTTGGCTGGGTGTTTGATAAGTTTGGAGGAGAGCAGGCAGAGGGAGGACAAACAAGGTCTTTGTGTGTCCACATAGTGGAACAAGAGACAGGCTGGGGTGGCGGCGGTGTAGCCGGGCGCTGATAGGGTCCAGTGGGGGCCTGGAGGAGGCAAGTCTGCCAAAAAAAAAAAAAAAAAAAAGATTACTTCCCCCTCTTTTTCTACGGATGCCAGGGGATCGTAAACACACTCAAGAAAGTAGACACTCCCAAGAATACAGGCGCCGCATTCTTGTTAACATGTATGCACAGTGTAACATTGCTGTTTTATATTGTAAGCGGTGTGCAGGTGGACATACACAACCAGCATGAAGAGACCAGAGTAGAAGGGAGCATTGGCACTGAAAGCTGTGAATGCCCTTGGATATTTTATTGAACAAAATGTGTGACATCCCTGATAATCACTGATCATTAACGGTTATCATCTGTGGGTGTGTGTGAAGCTAAGCATAGCCAAACTCTGCGTGTCGGGTGTCTGTGTGCGCGCACAGTACCGAGTCGTGTTGGGCCACAGCGCTGTGCTCCTGATGCCTCCCTGGAAAATGCTGCAGAGAAACATCGAGATCGCGCCACTTAACGCCTGGACGCTGCTCTTCAAACCTCCGTGTTTGGGTTGCCAGGTTGGGTGGCCTGCGGCATGTTGCCTTTTTTGGGGGAGCAAGACTTGATGAAATCAAGCTTTTCCATTCTCGCTGCTGCACTTGCCACAAAGAAAGCCCGCTGGGTTATCGGCGCGGCCCCCCCTTCCTCCTCTTGCTCCCGGACTATCCCATCACTGAGGCCCCCAGCTTGGGAGTTGCTAGGTAACCAGAACCAGCTGTTGGTCCTAAGCCCGTTGAGCCCGTTTTTTGGCTTTGCGTCAACTGCAGAGTAGTTTTCTCTGAAAGCTCGCTGTGAACTCAGCGACCGCCGCTGTGGCCCTGACATCATCGTGCCATGGAAAATCTTCCTCACTTCCTTTTGTTTTTGCAGTTTTATTGTTCCACTGATGTGGTGACCCGTGTGGGAGCCTCTGTGGCATGTATCACACCAGTTTGAGTCATTTAGGAGCATTTCATCACCTTTCTGCTACTCAGGGAAAGGAGGTCAGAGCGAGAGCTGCTAGGTGGTGGTTTGCTAGAAGAAGTCACCTGTAATTTAGAGTCGGCTGAAAATGACGTGAGGATAAAAAAGAAAGTCTCCAAAGTGTGTCGCTCCTCCGTGAGGTGAGGATACTAAACTGTCTCAGAGGGCTATTAGCAGAGATTCGAGACGGCAGAGTACACAGTGTAATTATTCAGGTAATCACAATAGCACAGGTAAGTTAATGCGACTCTGCACTCCCAAGGTGGACCATTTACCTTTCAAAGTGTCTAACAACCTCACAAACAAGCCACAAGTAAATCTGAGGGGAGTGCATTAACTTCCAAATGAAACAGTCTTTGTGAACCAACCGAGGCATGTTGGAGATCTATGAAACCACAAAACCAGAGCGCATAATCTGTCAGAAAGCAGAGAAATAAAGATAACTGATGTTGTGCGATGTTATTAAATACCAATTTAAAGATTGGTTTCCAAACCCAAGGGGGAGAAACACAGGTTTGAGATAAAGTTTATTTTCTTTCATTGATTGTTTTCGCTCTATTTAGGAAGATCCTTCTCCCTCTGAAAACTCTGACTCACAGCGTCTGGCGTCTTTCTGAGCTGCTTTTCCAAGATCGCCCCGTCCAAACGAGAGAATTAGACACCAGATCGTATTCACTAAGGAGAGACACATTTCTAGTTTTCTTTTTTTTCTTCTTCTAACGTTTAAAAAGATGACTTCTATTTCTGTTGTCAGAATCCAAAAAGGCTTTTTAGTTTGGAACATCTGTAATCCATTTGTGGTTGAAAGTACGCTCTTGCCAGCTCTGCCAAAAGTTTTCATACTTCCTGTCGAATCATCCAGTTTGTGATTAGCGTTGGCTAAAGGATGATATCAACCTTAGTCCATTCAAGCTTCCCTTGAGGGATGTAACAACACATGACCTCCACTGGATAAGACTATCTGCTGTCAGACTGAACACGATTCACATATAGCTAGTCAAGCTGTTGGCTTTGTTTCTTTATTACTTGCTGGCTTACAGACAATGCTGGCTGCTGTGCTATGATAAATACTTTGGGTACAATAACAGGAAATTGACACAAGCAATTTGCATTTTTATCCGAAAGACTACTAGCCAAAATATCCTACCGCCTAATGTAAACCATCTTTAGTCATGTTGTTTCTGCTGCTCACCAAGTTTACGTAACAGCAAATAGGCACTTGAGAAACGGCTCTGCGGTGCATTTTTGTCCCTCTTAAAAGTGAGTCTGGTGTTCTGTCTGGTGTTGGGTGGAACTCGAGTGTTTGGATAGGGAGAAAGCTGGCTTTGCTTTTGTCTCCTTGGGTCCAGGTTCTGGGTCTGGCTGCTGGGTGGGGCAGCTGACAAACTGCTGCGGCCAAAACTCCCCCTGGCTGGTGCCGACCCAACCGGGGGAGGGAGAACGAGAGACGGAGAGATGGAGATGGATATAAACAGAGAGAGAAATTGGCAAGACCGGAGTTAAGTGAAGTAAAGAAAAAGAACCAGATGCGATTAGTCTTTTCATTCTTTAGTAGCTGGACCTCTGGCTTACAAGGACTCCCATGTGTATGTGTCTGTGTGGGTGTGGGTGTGATCTGTGGGGTTAGTAGAAGCCACCCGAGGGTGACAATGATATCATTAATTGAGATTAGACTCATTTATACCAGTAACTAAATGCGAAGAAGGCCGTAGAGTGTTAACAGGAATTATTATTTCATGATCTTTCTAAAACAAGCTTTGTTTTGTCACAAATTCATAATCTCAACATAACCCAGATCCCCTTCTCATAATCATTAGATAAAAATGTGCTTTTGTTAATCATGTGAAATCAACAGACATACGGTAACCATTGCCAGTTACCGCTTATATTTAACATCAGCAGATGACTGTTATTACAGCCGTCTGCAGCTGCAAGCTAGCTCTGAGTCTCTGTAATATTCCTGTAATATTCCACAAGGACCAATAATGGTCATGTGGTAATCAGCGTTTAGTTTACAGAAGCCTGCAGTGACCAAATAAGGCGATTCCTATAATATTACTACCAGAACTGATATGTGTGTCTGTGCTAAGTTCACAACATAATGACCTTAATGTCTCAGCATATGAAAAATGTTCTCCGTCTATTAATTGACTGATTATCTTGGAATGTTTTTGGACAGAACAATTTAATATTAGTGTTTATCAACTTTCATTGATATCATAATTCAGCTGTCCAAATAAATTATTACAAGTGATTTGAAATTAAAAAAATAACAAAAGGTTTTGTCTTACATGTTTGAAATGTTTTAGCTGACGTAAAAAAAGAAACGTGACGTTGCATACCTTTGTCATAGTGTGAGAAAAATCTATATCGATAAAATATGCTTAATAATTCAATTCTACCATATCATTCAGCACTGCTTTTTACTAGTTTCCAACCAAGATGCAATCTATAATATCGATCTATAGATGGTGGGTTGCATTCTTCAACCCCTAACCCTCCTCAGTCACCCACCTCGATTGGCCCTAAAACAAGCCAAATGTTCTTTGCCCACAGCAACAAACGAATGAATGACATGAGTGATCTTAAAAACAATTACAATAAAGAAAAAAAGTGAATAAAAACAGTTTTGGAGTCTTGCCGGAGATTCAAGTGTAAGAGGTTAACACCACATATTTATACCACCGGTAGGTCTGAAAGTATGCCAGAAAAAAACCACAGACCTGATACAAAAATGTTGTCATATCCTCGTACAGCTTAGCAAATTTTCTTACCTTTAAGGAAATACATTATCTTCTCAAGCTGTTGAAAGTGTGTAGGTGTGAGGCTGCTTCATTTCATCTGAGTAATAACTGCTCATCTAGGTAGAAGAGTGGCAAAAGACAGAATGTTACGGTTAGCTGCGGTTAAATGTGAATCTTAAAAGTGTTTCAAGTACACAGCCTGAAAAGGTTTCTGACCTGGCATGCAAATTGACGAGGCATTAGCAAGAAGAAGAGAAGAAGAAATGTTTGCGCCGTGGACTATTTATAGGCGCTGAAGCCACGCCCACTCGTGGGAGCAGTCAAGCAACCATTTTGAAGCGACTGAAACGTGTCAGATGAGTTCAGAAAGTTGCATGACTAACTTTGAAACACTAGACGAGATGAATTAATCTCTATCTCTCTGCTATGGGGGCAGGGGTATGCTCAGGGTGGCCTCAGCGTGTCATCGAGCCACCCTTTAGGACCGCCCACAAAAATCCTGGACTGAAAACTGGTGAAAAACTGGTATAGTCAGTGGTTAACAAATTTATTAGACCACCTGTCAGAGGCCATCCAGCATCATGAAGTGTATTAATGCGGACTCTTTCATTTTTAAGTGAGCTCTTGACTTTTTACCATTTTGAACAGGAGTGAGGAATTTCAAACTGAATTCACCTTTTTATACCCAATTTTGAGCTTCTCTGAGAAGTCAGAAATGAATCCAACATTCAACCACTAAAACTAATTCTTCTGTTCAGGAATGCAAGTAAATAACTATAATTTGACATCTTCATCGAGAAGTAATAATGTGCTTTACTATTTTTGCAGTGTTTTTTTGTTTTTTGTAAAACCGTAAATTTGAAAATTCATGGATTAATAATTATATTTCAGCATTAAAAATATAATTTTGGTTAAAGAGCTTCTACATACTGGTGTATTAACCATTACAGAAACATAAAAAAATATTTTGGTAATTACCAATGCTGTGTTTTGGGTGAAAACTTTGGGTGGTGGTCTAATAAATTTGTTACGCACTGTATATCGTCCAAAGTCTTTTCACATGTTTTCAGCAACTATTCTCCAACATGTTTAATGTATTTTTAAAGATTTACTTTATTTACTCTGACTTTAAACATGAAGATAGACCTGCAGTGACAGGAGGAAATGTAGTGTACTGACAGTGTAAGACTAGAGAATAAAGCCCCGAAACTCATTAACTTTGATGTGACAGACAACCCCCGGAGAGCTGGTGACAAGAGGCCATTACAGAGTCTCAGTCAACAACACCTTTCCAACATATTTCTCCGTGAGTACACATTCACCTTCACTCCATTCAAATTAAGTATACAAAAACAGACAATCGCTCATGTATGATACACACACTGTCTTTGGCTGAGCGACTGAGGGAAGATTGAGTTCTTTCTGTCCAAAACAAACAAGCTGCTTCAAATCACTGTCCAGGTATCCGACTCATTAGGACCCTCATTAACAGCCTTGTTAGGCGTTAATTATCCGCAGATTCATCATGTGTTAAATGCGGTGCCACGTTCTGCCTTATTAGGCTGGAGAAAGGCTATTAGCCACCAGGAAATAATTAATCAACAGCATTTTGACCCACTTTTACAAGTGACGCTGCTTTTTCCACCAGCTGCTTCTTGTCCATGTGTGTGTATACTGTAAAAGCAAGCCATTGTGTGTTGGCTGTGTTTGTCTCCCTCAGCGTGTTTTCATGTATGCACACAGTGCAGTGTGTGTGTGTGTGTGTGTGTGTGTGTGTGTTTTGAGTATGTATCCGTGTGTGTGACTGTTAGATGACAGAAGTATTTTCTTCCTCAGCCAGTCTGAGCTGTGATAATGAACTCTGCAGGAGTGTGATGAGGAGGCGCAGGGAGAGATGTGGAGCCACAGGTGTGTTTGGCAAGCAGCCTCCCACAACCCACCCACACACACACACCGACACACACACACACACTGAGTCTCTCAAGTTCAGCCTATATCTGAAAGATCGAGGTCACTTCTTCCTGATTATTCCTTTTAGTCTTTGCTTTTTATGCGCCTTTCTTATTTTCCCATCATTCTTCTCTTTCATATGCCATTTAAGCTTTCATGAAGCATTGCTTTTATTAGGTGCGCTGCACAATGATAATGTTGTTAATGGCTGTAATATAATGAAGTGTGATAATAAAACAAAAAAACCACACAGTTATAAAGCGTCTCACAAAACAGTTCTAAAACTCTCACCTCATAAAATCAACACAAAACACTGAAGACAAAGTAAAACATAAAAGCGATAACAAAAAATAAATAACTGGAAAAGGTCAGTGATGACTAACAGAATATGATTTTTATGATTTTTTCAAAATGAGTTGATTTAAACTGCTTAAATGAGGATTATCAGAAATTCAAGCGCAGTGACGGCCGAGGCCAGATCATTTATTGCCTCAAATGTGGATCAGACAACAGTGATCTGAAGTTGTGTGTGTCGGTTAAAGGATACTGCAGGGATTTAATATTTCATATACTCTGGGAAACAGAGAAGAGATAGATTTGTTTTTCTTTTATCCATCAAATCAAAATTGAAACGACATCCAGGATAAGATGGCAAAATATCCTGATGCATGGGGGCAAGCTTGAAAACATACATTTCCCATAATTCTTTCATTTAACCTGCCCTGCCCAAGTAGTAACCTCCATGGCTGTGAAGTGAAGCCAATGCAGAAGTGCCAAAAACTGCAGTTCCCCAAACGTCCATTTGACGCTGGCTACAGAACGAGTCAGTCTCCATAAGCCTCCATGTTAAAATGTCAAACTTCACAGCAGAAATACAACATGTTTACAGCCTGGTACAAAAAACAGCTTTGGTCGCCGTGTTTGAGCACCCAGGCTTCATTCAGCCCGCCCCAGATCCACCAACGATCCACGTCTTTGCCAAATTTTAGATACTGTCAATGGCCGTAATGTCCACATCCAAGCTGATCCTGGAGTTATTTTTTTCCAAACTTTGAAAAGCTCCCTCGAGAACCACAGGAAACATCACACAAGAGCTACGCAGCGAACTGAGATTCATGTGTAAAAGCCCCTCTTAAAAGTCACAAAAGGGTGATCAATAGAGTCTTTTCATCCTCCTTGAAATGTGAAGCTGAAACGATACGACAATACAAACGCACTCCAGTTTCATTCCCAGCTTTTTCCTCACTCACTTTCCTTTTAGCCATCACCAGGCTGTCCTTGCTAGCTCCTTCCTCCCTCCTCCTCCTCCTGCTTGTCACCACTCGCTTCCTTTCTCAGTTTTTCATCTTTAATTCCCCGAGTGGTCAACTTCTGCTTGTAGAGTTTTTGTTTTGTTTTGTTTTTTTTCCCTCTGAGATGTCTGACTGTTCGTCTTCCTTTGTGATTTGAGAGTAAGAGAGAAAGACAAGTCAGCTATTAGATTAATTAACACCAAAAAAAAAAAAAAAAAAAAGGCTGTGTGTCAGTTTGTCAAAGCTGTGATATTAATGACACACAGCTGAGCTCTTTTTTAAAAAAAATTTTTTATTAATCCCCCGCTTCCCTTTCTCTCTGAGAGGTCTAACACAGGTAGTCTGTTATACCAGAGACAGTTAATAAAAGAGACGCCTCACTGAAGGGTCACTTCCTGTATCTGTGTCACATGATGCTCTCCTTAACAAGACCAGCAGCAGGTCCTGGGTCTATTGAAACTAATGGGAGAAGTGAATGTGAGCAATTCTTTTGCCTCAGAGTCACTGAAGTAAATATTGGACTATTTTTTTAGAAGCCACATATATTTTTGCCTTTCTTAAAATACTATTTTTTGAAGAGACAAATCAGGAGAAAACTGAGACATGTCTGTCTCAATAGCAATACACTCTTGCAAGATCTGGCAACACAAATCATCGGTCTGGTTTCACCAAAAATGTAACAACTAAACTAAAACTTAAAGAACTTTCTGTTTTCGTCCACACGACGCTCACAACACTTCCAAACGAGGTTTGGAGATGGGGGGCAGACGGGAAGTGTGTATCATTTCGTATGACTGGCAGATATTGTAATGCGGTACCTTCTCTCTTCTTATAGAATATCTTTGGCTTTACCGTATGTCGCGAGTCTCTGTGTGGGTGCAGATTTGTGTGTTTGCATCTGTGTAAAGGCATCAAACTCTGCATAATTTACAGCCCATGCTTTTTCACTTTAACGCTGCATATCTTCAAAACATGTGGTACCAGAGAGGTGTGTGTAACTTAGAAAAGGTCAAAGATACATATTGAAGCTACATTTTCTGTAGCATCACATCCAGAATCTCTTCTAAACTGGACGTTTCATTTCACTTTTGTGTTTAACTTACGCCTACATGATATTGACTTGAATTAACATCACGTACTCACGACTAAATAAGCAACAATCACAGTTAAAGTTTGTAAAAATATCAGTGTTGGTTTTAATTTAAAGAGTTTAGCACTCAAAATCTCTGATAATCTGCTTCAGCGAGACTGCGTGGGTGTCATGTAATCATGTTTTATTGACAGTAGCCTGGAAACATTCAAGCCAACCAACCCAGCAACCGACATCAAATTTAGATTCGAATGTTGCTTAATTCTGATTGGTGTATGTGAATATGTGATATCAACTAAGCCTCGCCCGTTTCCAGACCAGTGAGAAGCGCACAGAGAAACACACAAACACAGAAATCTCTTGTAAAATGGCCCTAACAGCTCTAACTTTGGCAGAAATGTTTGCGCTCATCACTCATAGTAAAAGGCAAATAATACAGCATCTTCTTAAAACATGGATATGTAATCAATGCAACATTTTTAATTAGCCGTGTAGAACAGAAAACGAGCTTACTGGTGCAGAATTGAAGCCCAGTTTAACAGAAACACTGCTACATTTAGATGCACCTCTCTTTCTTTTTTTGTTTTTTTTGTTTCCACTATACGCACACGATCTGTTTAAAGTGCATATGTTAGCACGTTGTACTTGCGTAGGTCACAAACACTGTCCTCGATTCCCAAAACTGAAGGTGTTAGAGAGACAGACATAGAGCGAGAAGGCTTGGATGTCCTCTCCAGCAGCGCAGATGTCACTAAATAAAATATTTCATAATCCTGCCCAAATCCTCTAATCACCATGACAACAGGCAGCAGGGAGCCAGAGAGTGGTGGTGTGTGGACCCCTCACCCACCCCCTTTCTCCTCTTTCTTTTCCCTCTTTTTAGCAGAATTTGGATCCACGCTGTCAGACTTTTTCCCCTCAGTATTATCACCTAAAAGAAGACATCACACTGATACTGTGGAAAATAAAAGTTATTTGGCACAGCCTGTCTATGAGTGAGTCGAGTAAGACGCTCGGAGTTCATCAGTATTGAGCGCGTCTTTAATTTCCAGTCGCTTCTCTTCCTGCGGGGACAAGAGCATCACAAGTCAACAACGAGACGAGGATACAAAGACAAAAAAAAGAAGTTTGAATTCGTCGAATACCTGCTGATTTTATTCAGTGTTTGAGCGAGGCTACTTCTGATGAGGGTGTAAACTGTACAACACACACACACACACACACAGAGGAGGACACGCTGAAGGCCTACCGGCTTCTGTACGGTGATAGGATAATGGAGGTGATGACCTCATGGGGTGAAAGGACCTGTTGCCTGGTAACAGTGTGGATAACCGTGAGAGAGGGGGGTATTCATATCACCAGCGTTGTGTCTGTGAGTGTGTGAACAATGTGTGTGTGTGAGATATCGACCGGCGTTGCCAGGTAAAGGAGATGATGATGGTAGTTTAAAGTAGAGAACTACACTTGTGTGTGTGTGTGTGTGTATCACTGATTTAGCCTCACATCACACAGGCAAAACACACAGTCCCAGCCTGTGTAAACACTTCCTGCTGCTGGGTGCATTTCCTACATTTTACTGCTTCTTCTGCAGCTCACTTGACTGTGTGTGCCAGACATAAATAATTAACTCCCTCTCCTCTCGCTCTGTCTCTCTGCAGGTATTCGGCCCCAGATTATGAATGGGCCTATGCACCCACGCCCCCTGGTGGCGCTGCTGGATGGGCGCGACTGCACCGTGGAGATGCCCATCCTCAAAGATCTGGCCACCGTGGCTTTCTGCGACGCCCAGTCCACACAGGAGATACATGAAAAGGTACAAAAATAACATTTCAGATGATCTGATCCTTTATTTTATATCTCTGCATTAATTACACTGTTACCTGCACTAGTATGAAGCTGTAGCACTGACCTTTCAACCCCTGATAAAATGGATGGCTCTCTAAGCCTTGTCCAAAATTAGAAGTGCTAGAAGCTCATTTCAGCAGCCTTTGTTTATGTATGTAATTAACTTTAATTAGCTCTCGCTGATTCGCTGTCAATTTTATGTTTCCTTCTTTATGTTGCTTTAAGCGATCTGGAGCTTATAGAGCGGATAGGTTTCAAATCTGCCTCAGTACTCGGACAAGAAAAACAATAAAAAGAGAAAATAAATGAAGAATTAACGCTGTAAAGTGTCTGGTATTGAAGCTACTTCACATATTAGACAATATATTTGAATCATATCATGTTTCCTACAGTCATATACTGTTGAACTCTCTGTCTTGATATTGTAGTTTTAATAATATTAATTACTGAGCGTGGATTGGCAACCTCACACACTAACAAAAACAAGCTATACAATATTAAAATCAAAAAATGTAAAGATTGAGTATAATAATATAAGAAATAAAATACATTTAAACATCTCATCAAATGAAATTGAAAGTACACATGTGATTTAAAACTCAGACAACCCCCCCCCCCTGCAAACATTTATTTGCAACACTTCCTTTTACACTTTCTCCCACTGAGTCTACTCGTCGTCCACAGAGTTTATATGTAGCTCAGACGGACTTTTACATTACGAGTGTGACGGACAGTGAAGATGTGCAAACAGGAAGTGTAGTAGGTAAGTTTAACATAGAGAAGAATCAGAATAGGCCTGCCTACATAATGTTGTACAGACTGTGCTGCTTGCTGTAACAATAATAGATGTAGTATCTGCAGGAGCTCATAAGCAGAAGCAGCCACACACACACACACACACACACACACACTGTGATGCTGACAGTGTATTAAGTTGGAATATGATTCTTGAATAATTTGCCTTGAGTTGAGTGCAGAAGCATCATCTCTTTCCTCCTTCTGTGTCTCCTCCTCTGTAATGCTTTAATAATATTTCAGCCCACTGGCTTGTTCCACTCTCCCAGTTCAACTGTAATGGTTTCATCACTGAGTCTAATCCCACTGGGTGCTGAAGTGCTGCTTTGTTAAATAAGGAGGAGGAGGAGGAGGAGGCTGGTAATAGAAATGCAGTATAATTGTTCCGAGCCAGAGTGGGTGAAACATTTGTCTTATTTTACTGCCTATACACTGGAGCCAGTCGGTAGCAATTTTACAATCCAAGCTGGAGGGTTTGTGTCTTTACACTCCAAAAGAGAGTAGGAGGGCTTCCACCTCATGTTCCATCAATTTCAGTGAAAATGTTACCTTATACTAAATTATATATTTGTTGTTTTTCATTTACAATTAAAAAGTAATCTGTTTTAATTATGAATTTGGAGGTTAAACACAAAACAGATACTTGATTTTTGGTCTTTATATTACTTCCTTGTTTTATTAATTCACTCACACACACACACACACACACACACTAACACACAAACACAAGCAATCCCTGTCCAGTAAGATGCTCTCGTAGTTACACATTACACATACTGAGGACCCATCTGGGAGAATAGATGTTGGCAGCATTCCCACAACTATAACTGCACAGCAGAGGGTACAGATGGGGCGCTCCACACGCACACACACTTGCGTGCACACACTTGTCAGCAACCCCACTGCAAGTTTCAGGAGTGAACTACTGTTCACACACAAGTATATAAACAAACTCACACACCGAGCAAGTACACAGAAGCGCACTGCTGTCTTTTCGCACGCACAGGGATCTGTCACTTAAGGAGCCGGTGTAAACCACAGTACTTGTGCTCTAAGGCGAAGTGCAAAACTTTGTTGACCCTTGTTGAGTACACGTTAAAAAGAAACTCATTAAAGCGCTAATCCTGTGCTGTCCTTGGAACATCCTGCAGAAAGACACAAAGAGGACTGATTTTCAAGTGTCTCTGACGTCGCTGTATCAGTAACCACTGTTGTTTTTTTTATTAAGTGCTCCACAGTAAAACTGCACCAAAAAAATGCTCAACCACAGCTGAGGATGTGATTGAGAAAATTAGATGTATCTCGCTCAAGTAGAAAACAGGACATCATTCAGGATAAAAGAACGTTTCAAGAGAAACTGAGCATGTCAGTCCTTTGTCGTACGAGAATTCATATTTGATAGTTGACAGCGTGGTTATAGAGAGAAAACGTTGGGATAGAGACATTCAGCAAAGTTCCTCAGCTGGAATTGAACCGCTGTCCCTCCAACCAGCGCAGACTTCCCCTGATGTAGACAAATGTATATTTAGACACAAAATACACAGAGGAAGGAGAAGTGCTAACAGAGGTGTGATAAACATTGTGGTTATGTTTGAATAAAATGATCAAATCTTGTTTTGAGTTTGTTTATTGAATGATTAGTACTGAATAGTCAGCGTGTGGGCATCATCTTAATGGAACGGTTTGGGTTAGAGAGTTAGATGAGAGGATTTAATGCTTTATTTTGTGCAAATAATAAAGTAAAACAAAAGAGCATCAAATATACAATAATATAAGAAAATACACAGGCGGGATGTAAAAATAAGTGACCTGACATTGATATTAACCCTGAGGGGTCCGAGCAATCGCGCATGAAAGCAATTGATAGGGCCACATAAAGGACCCCACAGGGTTAAAGGCAGTCATATATGTTTGCCACAAAGTTGCAAGGAGGAAAGGACAAAGGAAACAAGTAATACGAAGAGAAAAACAGGATTGATTCCTCTCTTCACATTAAATATAAAGCTAGAGCCAGCACGACATTAGCTTAGTGTAAAGAGTGAAAAGGCTAGCTCAAAAATATGCCTACCACCACCTATAAAACTCACCATTTTACAGTTATTGCTGTATTCCTTTAAAGCTTTGTAAATGTGCCATTACACTGGTGTAGAATAAGCATCGTGTGTCGCCATTGTCAAGGGCTTTATGTGCTTTGCAATATTCATGATTCCTTGCTGTAGGTAATAGCCCTGTACCACACAGTGTGGGGGTGCATGTGCAGTGTGCAGTGCGCCAGCTCAAACATGCTGAACAGTTCTCAAACTAATTAACACAATGCAAAAGCCATTTGCTCACTTTTTCCACTTCATGTAAACTTGCTTCCATCTTATATTCCTGTTGCTCAACAGTCCGCTGTGATTGTGTGTCATTTTCCAGCATCGTCTCCAGCCAAGCTTGCTGCTGGCCTGCCTCGCTCAAGTAATGAGATTAATGCATGAGGGGAGAGCTTTAACCTTGAAATTTAGCATCCAGCTCCCACTACAGCTAGCTCCAATAAAAATGTTGTATGGAAATTCATGGCTATGCTAATCTGGCTGGATTAGGTTAATTCAGTTAGCGGGTTGTGAATTTAAACCTGTTATTTAGCAGCCGTGGCTTGCAGCACCTACTTGCTTATGCTTTCTGAGTTTCTTTGGAGCTGTCAGTCTACTTTATGGTCCTGCCTGAATCCACTCCAACCTTGTTTGCGTACAGTCTGAATGAATTGATTGTGACAAAAACCAGCTTTGGCAAACACTCATTATAAACACACAGACAACCACTCCTATTTTAGAGCGCACATAACAATCAATTTGCATTTAGATGAAGAATAGTGGACATAAACTTCCAGGAAAATGCTTTCTTATTCATGTTGGCCGCAAGAACTTGCTCATACATAATGTTTGGGAAAAACCGTCTGAATATGAATGTAGGGATGCTTTTGATTAAGAAAAGCAAAGACTTTGTGATCATACTATCAATGCAGATTCAGTTTTCTTCCATCTCTAACACAGCTAATGATTGTTGAGGAAATACTGATGTAATAAGACAGCGATAATGATGCCTCCTCCTCCTCCTCCTCCTCCTCCTCCTCCTCCTGCTCCTCCACATCCCTCAGGTGCTGAATGAGGCAGTAGGGGCCATGATGTACCACACTATCACCCTGACCAGAGAGGACCTGGAGAAGTTCAAGGCGCTGCGCATCATTATCCGCATTGGCAGCGGCTACGACAACATCGACATCAAGGCTGCCGGGGAGCTCGGTGAGGCTGAGGGACAGATGCAGACAAAAGAGGAGGAAGATAGATAGATAGATAGATAGATAGACTTAACAGCATATGTAACAGGAATTATGGCATACTGCAAACAGAATATGTAATGGATTGCATACTGTATGCAGAGCAGATGCTACAAACTCCCGCAGATTTAGTTTAGCCACTTATATGTTTGGTATGAGAGCAGGATTTAGTGTGATGTGCTCATTATTTCGATATATCGTTTGTGGTAATACATTTCAGTATGCTGACTTGGATTTTTTTGATGAATGTTCTTTTCATGGACATAATTAGCAGTTCTAATCATCATCTTATCCTTCACAGTTCAGTCTTATACACAGTGCAATTTTATTTTGTGGAAGGTCCTAAAAAAAGAAATTTACTGCCAATTATTTTGTGAAATATAAAACTACAGATGAATCTCTCTTCAATAGAGCTGCAGTAATTATAATCAACTATTATAACTATTAAATCTGTGATGCAATTATGTTACTTGCCATTTGAAGTATCTATGTCGTTGTCGTCTTTTAATTCAGCATTTAATGTTTCCCTCCCATCTTGTCTTTTCCAGGCATCGCAGTATGTAATATTCCCTCAGCAGCCGTAGAAGAAACAGCAGACTCAACACTATGTCACATCCTCAACCTGTACCGACGAAACACCTGGCTGTACCAGGCTCTCCGTGAGGGCACGCGGGTCCAGAGCGTGGAGCAGATCCGGGAGGTGGCGTCGGGGGCGGCCAGGATCCGAGGAGAGACGCTTGGCCTCATAGGATTTGGTGAGCTGCTTCTTTGGGGTTTTACTGCGAGGGGTGATGAAGATATCAGTGTGAGGGGTTAATGAGAACGTTTGGCAACATATGTGGGAGTGTTTGTGCTTGAGGCCATTCGGAATGAATGTCTTGGCCTGTTTTTTATTGTTCATACTCAAATAAGAGTGGGCAGTCATTCTTAGGATTGTTTTACATATATTAAAATGCATCTTAATTAATCTGCCCCTTTTTTACATCATGAGAGGAAATGTAGCTGCATCAGTTAGGAGTGCTAATTAACCTTTTGTTGTTTTTTTTACTGTGTTTACAGTTTGTCAGTTGATTTAATTTCTTGTGACTCAAAAAATATATTTTCAGTATTGACTAATCTGCTTATAATTAACGTAGTTCAGTCTGGGTGCACCGCGGCCCGCCGGAGCTGATTGTGGCTGTTCTAGTCACTGTTGATGATCCCCACCTGAAGCATCACGTTTCAGAAGTATCTGCTCTGCCGAGAATACACAACTGTTCTATTTTTTATGGACGCCATAGAGAATGCGGCTGATTTTCAAAATAAAACACCCGGTGCAAACTTACGATCTGAAAAAAAAAACAGCCCAAAGGGAAACAGTTTACAGTCTACCATATTTCATGGTAGAAGTAGAGGGAAAAAAGACCAACATTCACTTCTGAAACGCTCCTGGCAGGGCTTTTGTAGCCGTGTGGCGAACAAACCAAAATGGCGCCGTGGCTACGACGTGACAGACACGTGCCCGATGGGGTCTAGGCTTAAGAGTTTACAGCCACACTATCTGTGAGGCTGGCTTACAATGACAACCTGATGTAGGCATCAGCCAACAGGACAACCAACTGGGATTCCTAAGGACCCCAAGAATAAACAACCAATCTTCTCAAAACATTATTAGTTTTCTAATTAAAAAAAAAGCAGATTATTAGTGTGATGAATTGGCAAACATGAACTCAATAAATAGATCCATTTATTAAAACTTCATTGGTAGAATTGGGTGCTTTTGACTGAAGTCACCCAGGACCCCAATATGTTGGTATTTTTAAAAATCACTAATTAAACCGAAAAAAACAAAACAAAACAAAAATTATATGAAGTCATTAGGAACAAACAAAGTCCTAAAAATTTCCTTTGCTTTCTGTCTATCTCAGGTCGCTCAGGCCAGGCAGTGGCGATGCGGGCCAAGGCGTTTGGCTTCAACGTGATCTTCTACGACCCCTACCTCCAGGACGGCTTGGAGCGCTCGCTGGGCGTTCAGCGAGTCTACACGCTCCAGGACCTGCTCTACCAGAGCGACTGCGTCTCCCTGCACTGCAACCTGAACGAACACAACCACCACCTCATCAACGACTTCACCATCAAACAGGTAGAAGACCTTTATAGTCTTGAGGAAGCTTCAGAAACCAGTTGTATATTTTTCTAATGTGAAGCTCAGGTGACGGAGGACGAGAAGCTGACAACTTATCAGAAACTTCTCACCACCCTCCAAAGCACACTGCACAATCCCCTCACTAGGTTAATGATCCTTGGAGGTTCGCAGCACAGCTTTAACCCAGTGGACTGGCAGCTGACTTGGCTGCATTCCTTGGCTGTAAGCACTCCTTTGTTGTCAACTTCCAACTCTAAGCTGTTTAAACAACCTTGTAATAAGTGGTAAGACACTCAAAACAAGCTCATGCAACACACTGACGTCTGGAGAATCTCTATGAATCCAGAAAAACAGAAATTTGCATATGGGGGTGGGTGGTGGCGGGTGGTAGGACATCTTTTTCATTATTGTCTGTAATGTGGTGAGAAGATTCGCTGTAATCAGTCTGTTCTTCCTCACAGTTTCTGTTCTTTCAGAACTCTCAAGTCAGCGTGACGCAAGTGTGTTCATGTGCATGTTCTTCACCAAAAATGAGCCAAGAATACTGACTTTAAGGTAGAACAAACTATGAATTGTGTCATTTATGTCTCAGTAAAAATGGAAATAATTATTTGGAGCCAAACAGAACACAGTAATCAAACATTCAGATATTATAAACTCTCTTTTTTTCAGCACCTAGATGGTATAAATGTATTCATTTCACCTGCACTGTAATCCAACATAGTGTATTTTAAAAACGTTCGTACACTTGTACACTCTGAGCCACACACCACACCTATTGTGAACTGCCATTAAAGCAGTCAGTGACAAGCCAAGGAATGCTATTGACCGGCCAAGTCACAGTTGCCAGCTGAGTGGACTGCCAGGCCAGGCATGGTGAATCAGCAGCTAAGCTGCTCTTTAACCTCCAAATTTAATGATTTACGGTTTGGGGAATGGCTTTTTGTCTACAAATAGGAGGTGAGTCCCCGTGACGTGTCCGTCTGAACAGATTTTCGTCCACTTGACACGATAAGTTAAAGAAACACTGTGGTGTTGTCCTGATCACTGCCTCCACCTGGAGGACATCAAGTGAACTGCAGGTTGTCTTATGGTTTATTAACCATTTGAACCAGCTGCTTCTAAAGTAAACATGTGTTATGTTATGTGTTATATATAATCTTTAGAAAGAAAATCATCATCTGCATCATCGCTCATGTGCTGGTTTCTTCATATACCCTGAAGAGCTTCTGTGAAGATGAAGGGATTAGTGTCAGTTAAACATCCCCTTTCTTTGAAAAGCCTTTTGTTATCTTGTCGTTCTTTATTTAAAATGTGTTTGTTTTCCCCTGTGTGGGTTTACATATATATATATATATATATAAATAAAGTCCTCCCATGCAGCATTGAGCCAATGACAGCACCTCCGGGTGTGCAATCTCAAAGCCACACATGTTGATATGTTGAATGCTGGAGTCCGCAGAAGAATAAAAAAACATAAGCTTTGCTTTTGTTCGTGCTGTTTTAGATGCGTCAAGGTGCTTTCCTGGTCAACTCGGCACGGGGAGGTCTGGTGGATGAGAAAGCTTTGGCTCAGGCCCTGAAAGAAGGCAGGATACGGGGCGCTGCTCTGGACGTCCACGAGACAGAGCCTTTCAGGTATTACCGATCACAAGTCTTTATTTGATTCAGCTCACTGTGTAATGGTTTGTTTGGTTTAGTTTACAAGAAGTGAAGGTAGAGATGGCCAGATCCCTTTTAACTGTTTTGTTTCTCGTTCATTTCATTTGTGGTTGAACAGTTTTTCCCAAGGTCCCTTAAAAGACGCCCCCAACTTGATCTGCACACCCCACACCGCCTGGTACAGCGAGCAGGCATCACTAGAGATGAGAGAGGCCGCCGCCACAGAAATACGCAGAGCCATCACTGGTATGGAGACATCTTTGATTGCACACGTTGCCATGTTTTGGTTTCTCAGCTCACCAGCGTTCAACCTTACCTCCTCGATACAGGCCGTATTCCCGACAGCCTCCGAAACTGCGTCAACAAAGAGTTCTTTGTCACCACGGCACCCTGGGGGATGATGGAGCAGCAGCAGCCTCAAGTTCATCCTGAGATCAATGGTGCCGCCTACAGGTAGGAGGAGGATTTACGTGAACCCAGAAGGCTACTCTCGACGCACAGAGATCACCTGTGTCATCTCAACTCCTGCAGTAGATGAGGGTTGATACACCGGGAGGGGAGGGATGGGGGTAGTCTAGATGTTCAAATGTATGTTTGTCACAATTCTGACTTTCTTTTCCTGAATATTTGGCTGGGTCCTAGTTTTTGTGGCGTATTTATACGTAGAAGTTGGCCCAAATGAATTTATCCCTTGTTAAGTTTAGGCTCTTCGTTTCTCAGTCTCTATATTGTCTCAACCAGAATGAACTGCTTCTCTCACACAGCCGAGTGAACCAAACCATGGTACAGGCCATAGCAACGGGGGGAATGCAGGACAAATTATATACCTAATTCTCAACCAGGTAAATGAATACTACCACTGCTGGCCCACAGGCCAGGCCAAATGAACAACATCATTAATAAAACCAAACCCTATTGAAATCTGTAGCCTTTGTCTGCTTCACACTCTAACTCACATGTCCTGTAACTGTACCCACTCTACCCGGCATCTCATTGATTCCCCAAACCCTCCCCCACTCCACCACCACTACCACCACCACCACCACCCTGAAATAGATACACAGCACACAGGATCGCTCCAATGTGGGACTTTTTTAAACAAGTGTTCGTACATTTACAGTCACGTGTGACAAACCAAGAGAATCAATCTAGTATCGACTAGAGTAGAATCGAGTAGAATAAGTTTTTCTTTCATCAGCATTTCAAGCATCAAATTGTCAGAAGTGTGAGGATGAATATAGAAGAAAGAAAACTGTATTTAGTGAAGCTACGGGTGAAGACAGCTATGGGTGTTTTTAAGGTGAAAAGCAGAGGAAGAAGACGTGGAGTTATGCTACTGCGGGAAAGAAAGCAAGACACTCATGTTGTGGAGATCGGGATGAGGGCCTCACATTGTAGTTTATCAAGGAAAGTTTTAAACTTTTGCAAAAACTTTTATCAACAAACCTTGTTTTATTTTGCAGTAAGTTTCTCTTTACACCCTGTAGATCACTGTAATAAAACATCGTTTCACCCAAATTATTAAAAAAATCTATTTTCTCACTGAGGACGCTGGTTGGCAGCAGAAATCTCAGTGTTGGTTTTATTTGCTCGGGTTTTAAAATGCCGTTCTTTATGTGTCTGCTAAATACAACGAGGGGAAAGTGAGAAATGTTTTTTCTTTATATAATTTGGGTGAATGACCCTTTTAAAGTCCTTCCCTACACCAGACATTCTCATGTATTGCCTCCATGTTGAAGTGCTCCTTGTATTGTTTAAAACCATTTCTAAAAATGCTGTTTCATAGAGGTGATGATGATCAGTGATGTTTGGATTCTCTTGAATGTTTAATGTTTCAAATTTCATGTGTTGATTCAGTATTCTTTAACTTTTAATGATCAGAAGCAACAAATATTTTCAGCTTTGCTTTGGAAAAAAAAGTGGTTGATCAAGTTGATCAAAGATCAGCCACTGAGCTACTTTTAAATGTAAAAGTAAAGTTAAATATAAAAGAGGTTACTTCCAGTTGTTTTCCTTTCTTTATCATGCCTGCTGATCACTTCCTGTCCGTCTCCAGATTCCCTCCTGGCGTGGTGGGCGTCGCCCCTGGCGGGATTCCCGGACCTATGGAGGGGTTGGTGCCTGGGGGAGTGTCCATTGCCCACACCCTGCCCCCTGGTACCCATCCGTCACAGGCCACCTCCCCCAACCAAGCCTCCAAACATGGCGACACCATGAGAGAGCACATGACTGAGCCGTAGGACAGCTGCTGTAACCGAGCAATGGGGGGAAAAAAACGATGTAAACTAAAAAAAAAAAAAAAAAACGCGACCTACCAACTCAACCATCCAACTGTACGCTTGACTTCAGCCATCTGAACCTACCAGCAGACTGCCTGCCGGGCAACGTTTCACACGTTTTTCTTTTTGTATGAAACCACTAAGCCCAAGTGAGGACAGTGGATGTTAATACACACATGAGCTGCCACACTGAGATGGGACTGACCGTCAAACTCATGCGCCGAAGATCCGAAACCTTTCCTCCCCCCCATATCCGTTTTTGTTCTTCATTGATTTAAGTGGTATTTTTGTTTTTATCTTCATTTTTGAGTATATTTTAGGGAGATTCCTCTTGACTTCTGGGACACGTTGACATTACCACGTGCAGGATGGAAATCTGACCAACCCTCCCTGGTTTAAAAGAGGAGCTTGAAGAAACAGTGACTTCATAAACAATCCGTCAAGCCTCCGATTTCCCTCCTTCCTCAGTCAGTTTCACCAATTTCATACATGTCTTGTGTTTTTTTTTTGTTTGTTTGTTTCTTAAAATTTTCTTCTGTTTATCCTATATTCTGTGTTTCTGTTGCAAGTGAATATCTGTTTTTCTGTTCTCCAGTGTGTGAAAATGAATGAATTCACAGTTTAAATGTATGTTTAGCAGACAAGAAAAAGTCAGCATCATGAACAGCAGCATCTGCCGTCTCCATCAGAAATCTGGACTCATCATCTTTGCTCTTTTTCTAATTGTCGTGGTTGGTGGCCCCTGAATGTAGAGACAAGATGTGGGGCAGCTGATGTGGTTTCCAGTTCTAGGAAGAATATTTTGGCTTATGAGGTAAAAACGACCCTTTACAACCAAAAAAAAAAAAAAACAAAAAGGAAAGAAGAAGAAAAATCTGTGGTTAGATATTATATGTTGAGTGTGTCACCTCAATTAAATATCGCTGTTGTAACTTTTCCAACTCTGCTGAACTGAGGTACCTACAATATTTGGTTATCTGTTCGCATCCAAAGGACCTACAGTACATTGCAGCACAAGCTAGCGAGGTAAAGGAAAAAAAACAGTAAATTCTTACTGACTCAGGAACAAAATAGTAACCTTCAAATATGTCCAAATCTGAACAGAAAAGAAGACAAAGTCTGGATTATTGCTTTTCATGTCTCCACCTCTTTCTCCATTGTGGTATTTTTTTTTTTTTTTATATATCAAATGTATGTTTTTTGATGTTCAAGGTTTTCAGTCCTGTTAGATTTGTATTGCCTTGTTAAATGTTCTTATAATCATAGTCTTATGTGAATGACTCCCGCCTTCTCCTCCTTATAGTTTCTTTCTATAGTTTTCTGCTCTGATGAAAGCCAGCTGTGGCTCTCGGAGGCATCGTGCCCCTATGTGACCAACAGCAGCCGCATCCATCCCTTTTAGCCCCACGACGTTAGCAAGAGACGGCTGCTAGCAGATTGTTTGGTTTTTAGTGTGAGTATTTGTATTTGTTTATTGTACAAGGTGAACATATAGCATACAGTGCAGCTGGAAACAATAAATAAAACTTACTGTTCTCATTGATGATTGGCTCTGTGGAACATTTTGTGGGATATTGGTTTTCCTGGACACATTTTTAGTTTCTTAAAAGTCCTTTAAACCTGGGCTTCAAGTCTGACACTGTCAATGTCAGTAATGTCATAAAATATTTATCATGCAACAAACATAAAAATGTTCATATTAATTGGTTTTGTCAGTCCCATTATTCCTTCTTCTGGTTGTGTAGATAATCATCCTTCAACCTTTAGAAATACAGTTCCCATAATGCTTGTTAACAGGAAGTCTATTCCGTGAGTTATTTTGTGGGATACCTTTTTTTAAAGGTGCAGTGTGTAAGATTTGGGGCCTTTATTTTTAGGGTGAAATATAATATTCATTACTATGTTTAATGTATAAACACCTGAAAATAAGAATATTTTTGTTTTTGTTACTTAAAAATGACCTTTTTATATCTACAGTGGGAGCGGGTCCTCTTTCATGGAGGCGGCCATGTTGAAACGCCATTCTTCTACAGACTAAACAGTGACTCTAGACACTTAAAATGTTTGTTTCTCCTTTACACTAAGAAGATGAGGGTGATGTGAGGAGATTGCAATGCAGCAATCAGACCACTAGATGCAACTAAATTCTACACACTGGACCTTTAAAGCTTATATCTGTCTACATTTTGGCAAATCATCATTAAAAGATGGTAAATTAGCTATTAGCAGTTCCTGTTTACAGTATATATATATATATATATGGACTACTGGACTGGAACTGGATTACTTTGATACTGAAGAGCAGTTTCGGGAGATATAAGATACTTTTTTTTCTCTATAATATTTAAGCGGATTGTTGGACGTTTATTCGCAATGGATATGAGAGATAATGACGTCCTCAGAAAGAGTAAGTCACACTGAATTTAGAAATATGTGTATTATGTCTATGTTTATGTTTATCTTAAGGTGCAGTGTGTAAGAATTAGGGGGCTCTATTTACACAATATGGCATAAATGGAATATAATATGCATAACTATGTTTTCATTAGTGTATAATCACCTGGAAATAAGAACCATTGTGTTTTTGTTACCTTTAAATGAGCCTTTTACCTACAGACACTGCTGGTCCTCTTCCCTGGAGTCCGCCATGTTGAACCACCACCACCACCACCACTACAGTAGCTCAGAACAGACAAATTAAACCCTGAATAGAGACAGGGGCTTTCGCGTTTTTCACGGCTAATTTATAATTCACTTTAGGAAGGGAGGGTGATGCAAGGGGGTTGCAATGCAGCAACTACACCGCCACTGAAACCTACACACTGGTCCTTTAAGAATAGGAGGTGTTTAAGTTACCCTGTTAACTGCCAGCTGAAAGCGTTGGTGGTTGTCACAGTTATAACAGCTGATGAAACAGGAAGAAAATATGTAGCTGTTAAACAAGACACCAATGGTGAATCAGGTATTTTTCAGACATAACGTATTTAAAAAAGACTACACAAAGAGGCATCCAACAGCTACAACGGTTGTCATTTATCCAGGTTGTTTGTTAAACTGAAACAGAGGCATTGAATTTTTGAGGAATTTCGAACACCAACTGTTTTAAAGTGCCTTAACTAATTTCCTCCATGTGTGTTTTGATAAGCGACCAGAAACTTTACAGGTGTTTCAGTTTAACCGGTGACCATGTTAACTGGCGACCCCTAGCCAAATGTATCTGTGGTTTATACAGCTGTTGAAACAGGAAGAGAATACTGTCAAATATAATTGTTAAACAGGACAAACAAAACAAAGAGTAAACAAAGAGGTATTATAAGGAAAGCTACGTATCTTCCTGTTTTCAACAAACGCATGCGGCTAAAGGTCGCCAGTTAAGCGACTAATCTTTAAAATCTCACTGTACACTTCCTGCTCAGCACCAAAATGTCAGGCACTTCCCTCCTTTCCCTTCCCTTCCCTTAGCCAAGACCAAAAAAAGAGAGTGACTTGGATTCACCAGGTGGTCACAGATACAACTCAAAATAAAGTACATGTTTCTCCATAACTGCTGGATGTTGGAACTTAAAAGACCTGATGTTATTTGCAGCTTGTTTCTGCTGCCCCCAAGTGGCCAAAAAATCAGTTATTGCCGGTATCACACTACTTTTATTGTATTTGTCGACTGTTATAACTTATACTGTGAAGCATCTGTAACTATAAACAGTTAATGAATGATTTACAATATTATACACTTAACATATGTCTTCATAATGAAGTATTTATTTAAATTACTAATTATTGTGAATATTTCCTGTTTTCCTTAGTCCTCTAATATAGTAATTTGAATATTATAAGACAAAATAAGCCATTTGAACACATATTTTCTGAGATTTTATAGACCAAATGAATAACTGAAAAATTCATCCACCGATTATTTAATGATGCAAATTCATGCAGACATTCAAACTCAGTGTGTTTATGCCATTTCAACATATTTATAAGCAGTTTTAAAGATGTGAATAATTTGTACATGTGTATAAACAGCTAATAAATGCTTTATAGCTCACTGTAAGGAATATAAATCAGAATATATGATTACAGCTTTATGTATACTGTGTCCATAAATACTCTTTATACACTACCGTTTCATGGGGGAAGTTATAACCATTGACAAATACATTAACAAGACTTTTAAATGTCTATCTGCTTACATCTACATTATAGCGTTCTAAAACATTTATTGATATATTATGTTAAGTGTTCATTACTTCGTGACCTTTAATTGACCTGTTTGTACTAAACAGGGCCACACATTTTTGAATCCACTAGAGGGTGCTATAGAAACATGTGCTTCAGAAGAGCTCACTGTGCAAGTAGCAGTCATATTTAAGGACACAAATCTAGTGATGTGTAAAATCACAGCGTTATGATTTATAAAATGACATAATTAAACTACAGGAAACAGTTTAGTTGGACATTCAAAAAGGTTTTCCTTTATTTTTTTTTTTCCTTATTTTGCCTGTTCTTTGCGTTACACTCTGTATAGTGAAGTCAGGCCTAAATCCACAAACCATCATAGTCACAACTGCAACTATTGCATAAATACAAAGCAACATACAGGTGATGCTTGAATGAAACACAAAAGAGGTTACAGTACGCAATGGCGAGGAAAAACAAAATGCAAACATTCACAGCAAATAAAATAACGACAACTCATGTTTTTTTGTTTTTCTTTTTTTTTTCTGTCAGCTTTGGTTTTATATGTTGTAGTCTCTCACAATGAGCTTAATCAAAAACTTAAAGATTTTCACATAATGACAACAAACAGACGTTACAGAGGTGAACTGACATGTACCGTGAGGGTGACCGTGACAACAAAGGCTATAAGGGGGGAAAAAAAGGGGGGGGACAAAGAGGAAGTAGAAAACAACGATGAGACAAGTGTGACTTCTCTTGTCGACATTGAATGCGCCTCAATCCCACACTCGCTCGCCTGCCCCGAAAGAAAAGCACCAGATTTTAGGCATTCAGATGAGGTACTAAATCGCACGCAACAACGCAAGTAAACTTTTCACTGATGGTCATGATTGGTTCTTTCCTCACAGCAACAGTGTTTCTGTGCAACGTGTCTTCATCAAGATTGAGAGAATAATTAACAAAACCACAAAAAAGGAGAAAAAAAATGTACAGCTCAAATATGTTTCCAAACAATAAATATGTAGAATAAGTTCAAAAAGAAGAAAACACACACACACACACACACACACACCCGCGCACACAAACACGCACAAACACACTCCTCAATCAGTCTGAAAAAAGGTAAACCATAGATCCAACATGAATGTTTGTGTGCTAAACCTTAATGAGTGTAGATTCGACTTGTAAAGGGGAAAAAAAATCTCCCTTTTCAAGAGCTTCATATATGACCTTAATTCAAGCAATGATACTGTATTTATATAGAAATGTTTTAATAAATGTGCAGTGCTTATTAATAAGGATTAAAGTCATTTATTATTACACAATCTCTGGTTGTCTAAAGATAACGATATTTATTGGCTTTGTCCCTGCCCATTCAAAAACAAAATGCTAAAGAAGCCAACTCTTATACAACTGGAAAAAACATCAAAAAGATCAATTTGGAAGTGTGCTTTTGTCAGTGCCCACACTGAACAGATATAAAGTGTTGATTTGAGTCAATGCTGGTATATTTCCTTATACTCTTTTTTTTTTTTTTTTTAAACAACCACATGCATTTACATCTATGGATAAAGATTCCTTTTTTCCTTTACATTTGAAGATCAAAAACAAATCAAAAAAAGGTCATTTGCATTCGTAAACCTTTATTTTCTCTCCGAATCTGCGCTGTGCAGCAGTGGAGTCCGTCAGTCTCAGGTTTGTCCGAGTAAAGTGTTGAATGTGTTTTAAGTGTATGTCTGAGTGCCTGCGTGTGCTAGAAGAGTAGCAGTGTCTTCTTGTCAGAGGTGGAAGGTTTGGGGGCTTGTGGTTCCCGGTCCTCTCCTGAAGGCTTTCACAGTTTGTCCGTGTCAGGAAAGGAAAACAAAAGTAAAAAAAAAAAAACTGTAAGAGAGAGGAGGGAGGAGGAGTCCTGCCCCCCCCCCTGCAGACCTCCTCCCAGCTCCCGCTTCAGTTTTGTCACTCGTCGTCATCGTCCTCCTCCTCTTCGCCGTCTGACAAGGAGGCGCAGGGGCGGATCTGCCGGTAGCCATCCAGCCACTTCTCCACCATCTGGGTGACGAGCGGATGGTTGCGGCGGCGGGAGCTTTTCTGAAGAGCCACCAGGACTCCGCCATCCGTCACGCAGCAGTCCAACCACTCCCGCAGCAGCTTCTCCTGTTGCTCTTCATTACCCATCTGAAGGACAGAGAGAAACAAATGTAGCCATCAGAGGAAGCCCTGCCGCTAGTTAAAACTCAGGATATATACACACACATCTGCTTAATCTAGTGTTGAGACAGAGGAAAGAAACCTTTTACACAAGTGAACAGGTTTCATAATAAAATCATCGATCATATGAAATATTTAAAAAGACAAACAAGAAATCTGTAGACACAGTGAGGGGGAGGTCCTTACTTCCTGTGCTGAGAGGAAGTGAATGTGAAGCAGCTTCCTCTCGCTGTCGACCAGTGGCAGGAACGTGACCGTCACATCGTCGTCCGTGTTGAGGTTGGCGCCCGCGCCGCGATTGTCGAAGCCGTCGTTCTCCATGGCCACCAGTGCTGAGAAGTGCCCCCGCGTGTAACCCAGAGCGATGGGGCTTTTCCAACAGAAACTCTGCTCCCACAAAAGGGGCAAGTACACACCTAGGAGGAGGCAAAGAGGAATTTGATTTTAGAGATATATTTTTCTTCATGGAAATCTAAATTTACAAAGCAGCATGCATGTATTGTAAATGATAAGAAAATTAATAGTATCAAGTGTAATATTACCGTCAAATGTGCAATATTCTGTCGGTATCTCACTTTTCTGAATAATATCTTCTGTATACATCATCAGTGTTTCAGAATAATTCAAAATGAATATGTCTTGGGTCGTGCTTCTCAAAGTTGCATGACTAATATCATCTTAATTTGTGTTAATTACCACTTTGTTTTTGCATTTATTCTGACCAGATTCCTGGTTGTGTCCTTGGTCTTCAGAGGTTTTGGTTGTTGGTAAAGCAAACTCTCAACAAGAACGGCATTGTCACATAGCAAGAAACTCACAGGTGTATTAATGATAGCTGCATTCCACTTAGGGAAGGTCCTGCTATTGTGCGTGCTGTTTTACTGTCACTGGGAGACTTAATGGAACTGAGGCTTTGTCACTGATATCAAGTCCGCCTGTGTTTTTTGTGCTTTGACAAGTCAAAATGTCTGTGGTGCAACCAGTCCACACAGTACAGTACTCATTTTGAGGATGGCGTGATACTGCTGTAGGTTTTTTTTTTTTTTTTTTTTTTTACGCTTTGTTCAAGGGAGAATGGGATTCATATTTTTACTGCCTTTGTGGACCAACTTCATAAAAAGTAATAGTTTGTGTTATTATGGAACAGAAGAAATATGAGACCCGAATATTGTCTGTATTGTTTCAGGTATAAGCCGACCTATCCAGTGGTTGAATGTAACACATGAGCTGTACTGATGTTTGAAAATATACTTTTTACTCCACTTATCTGACAGCTATATTTACTTTGAGGAGTCATAAAAAAAATAGCATTTTTCCACTTTGATCAAAGTTTCTTTCTCACACACAAATTATAATGAAATGAATCAGGGGCTGTTGTTCTGCATCCTGCTTTTAAAATCTTAATTTGTAATAATTTTTAGATAAGTAATATCTAAAATGTATTTATAGTATCAAAAGTAAAAGTACTGATTCACCGCACAAACATGTTTTTAAACATTTTAATGTTGTATTTGGTTGTGGTGAAGCTGATTTGCAAAATATTTTATAAAATGTTTTTTTATTATGTATCTTCAAAGTAACTACAGCTGTCAGATGTGAAGTAAAAAGTACATTGTCTAATATCGGTACAGTATCATACAATGTGTTTAGTTACATTCAACCTCAGGAGAGGTCTTAACACACTGTCAGTGTTAACTACAGAATGAAATACTGCCTATACACGAAACAATACACAGACAGTATTCATGTCTCATATTTCTTTTGTTCCATAATAACACAAAGCAGCTCTCACACCTCGTGAATTCCTCTGTAACTGACACCACAATTCAGAAGCCTCTGTTTCGCTCCGCTCCTCTCCCAGTAACCGCTGTGTTTTTACTGGGTTCACTTGGTCGCCACTTTAAACCGAGCTCCCCTCCCTATAGGCGCCCATATGCACGCCTCCCCTCTGTGTGTTTTACATTTGCTCCTGGCAACAGTGAATCATGGATCCATCAGGCAGGCTTTACCACAAGCGGCTGGCCATTACAGAGCACTTTCATCATCCTCTGTACAGCATCACTCAGCAGGCAAACTCAGTCCAGGATCTTTTTTTTTTTTTTTTACTGCTGGCCATAAACGTGGACCCCACTCTCAACGCTCACAGGATTGTTTGACTCTGGTTCTGATGGTTTACATATGTGCAGTGTGTGTGTGTGTGTGTGTGTGTGTGTGTGTGTGTGTGTGTGTGTGTAACACTTCCCAGCATCACAGTGCACTTCTAAATGTGCTCCTATGACAGGCGCGGGTGTTTTTGTGATGTTGTTTGTTATTTTGAGTCACACAGTACTAAAATACCTCTTAAATGAAAGACACTACACTGATGCGTGTTGTAAATAGCAATTACCGACAGATCAGTGGGGCAGTTATGTCAGCTATGTAAGCTATGCAGACACATGTAGGCTGGAGCTATTTCACAAAGGAAGTCTAGTCCTTCTACGCCCACTGGAATGGAGCTGGACTTTTTATGATATTTGACCAAAACATTAGTCCAAACACTCGAGGCTCACCTTGAAACCGGGTGTAGCCGAGCGTTTCCCCACGGAAACTTTTGTAATACTTCACTCCGTAGACGATAATAGGCCTACGAAGTATGTGTGCAAGGACAAAAATGTGGGTCTGCTCCAAGCTGGATCCTGGCTGCAAAAGAAAACACAACACGAAGGGAGAGAGCAGTGAGAAAGGCGGCGTCTGTGAAAGTACAAAGCAGAGATTCTTGAAAACTGTACACTCCCTCTGCTAAGTTACCCCAGCATACATAGTGTTAACATAGGCAATTACTGCACTTTCACACCCAGATATAACAGATATAATAACAACCCGCCCAGATACTTAGTCTATGAGATCACGCAGAGCAGTGAGAAGTGCTGATGACAGACAGGATGCACTTACAGCGGCTATTACAGATTAAGTAAACTGCAGTAAGAGCAGTAAAGCTGCTTGCATAATTCATACATCATTAGTGTGCCACATTTTAAGCACATCGAGCTCCTGTCCTCCATGTTAATGTGTGTGTTTGCTTTCATGTGGTATGTACCTGACTAGCCAGGGAGAGGATGAAAGCCCAGTCTTCCTGCCACTGTTCCTCTCGGAGTGAGAAGTGCAGACCGAAGCTCTGTGAATACCACGACTCCCACTCCTTCCAGCGCGTGTAAAACCTGCACACACACACACACACACACACAAACACATGGTGTTTTGTCGATGACATTACTTGACCTCTCTGTGTAGAAAGCTGTGTGACTGCTATTCACCGCACTGCTGCATGTCTGTTGTGGTTTCGGTTGGATGGCCATTATGCATTTTATCTAAATAGTAATTTTCTCACTGAAAACCCCACAGTTTCTTAGAAATAGACATGAGTCACGGCGGGCTGTTGTGTTCATGTAGAATCGGTCTCAGGTCTTAAATTATTTCACTCACAACTTCACACTAGAGTAAGAGTTTATTCTCCTCTTAATCTCCTCTAAAAATGTGTCTTAAATCTGGCCTAAAGCCTGACTCAGAGCCTCTCATTTCAAAGATCAAAGTCTCAGATTTGAACCGACAATCCAAAACTTTGGATTCTGGGTACATATCCCAACCTCTAAACCACATGTCCCAATTTCCAACACAGTCATGCAAAGCTAAAGGAAAACAAAATGTAACTTGAGAATGTTGAATGTCAAGTTTCAGCAGTTTGTGGCCTTGAGCAAGACATTAAAACTCAACCAGCTCAGTTTTTTGTAAACATTTCTCTGTAAAACAGTAAATTCTTTAAGTAGAAGGATAAACACAGTTATGGGCGTTTTTCTACTGTTACTGAATGTTGCAATGGTTGAACATTTACACCTGTTATATGCATTTAAAAATGTATTATATTCAGCCTGATGGCTCAAATTGATGAATGGTGCATCGTGTCATTGAGTCTACAAACAGTTTGAATATGCCTGAGGCTAGACGCTAATCAGCATGCCATACTGTTCACAGGTTGTCTTTTCACAGGACTAACACTCTGTAATCTGCACTCCTAGCCTCGGTCTGCAGGCCTCACCAGTGAGAACAGTCGTGCAGGCTGTCGTGGAGCGTCTTGCGGAGCACTGAGTCCTTGTCATAGATGCCCCACGTAGCCTGCAGCACGGAGTCGAGGAGACAGTCCCCGGCCGTGCGGTTCCACAGGGCATACAGCCGACTGTCCAACCTCGTCCCGAGCTCCAGGGACCAGTTGATGATGGGAGACTCCTCTTCAAGTTCTGAACAAGAGGGGAGGAAAACGGAGCTGAGTGCTGTTTCTCTTTTCAAAGTCTTTCAGTGGTGTTAACCTCAAAGAAAAACACGTTTAAGAAATGTGTGTGTGTGTGTGTGTGTGTGTGTGTGTGTGTGTGTGTGTGTGTGTGTGTGTGTGGTTGAGGGTTGTTTAGAAGCTTTGGTGTTTTTTTTTCTTCCAACTTCCAAAACCAGGAGGGAGAATATTACATGAGTATTCACACCTGTCAGAACAGATTTTATATAACACTGTATGTACGCCACAAAGCTGGATGACTGCGAGAAGTCAGGTTACAGCAGGAAACCAGATAAGACATACAGTATACAGATACATCTTACTGTACGTGCTAATATTAATGGCACAAACATGTTGCAAAGTCAAAGTGTCAACTATACTCAACTATAAAAACGTCATATGAAGGTCAGTCTCTGAACAGCAAGTTGTTTATAAAATTTAAGTGGATGTCTGTGATGGTTCAACGCTTCGGGGTCATGTGTACATGGTCTGTTATCGGATTTCTTCTACCATATTTCTGTACCAGTGTTGGTATATTTAAATGTATTCATATCAATATGTTACAAGAAACCTGTTAATGATATGACACAACCACTTAAACAGATTTTTGGAGGGTTGGAGCATTTGGACTGGCGGTGCTGTGATCGTGTAGTAGGTGACGGCGGTCTGTATTTGAAATATACAAATTAATATTGTTTATCTGTGGAAATTGATTTATTTAGTAGTTGAGTTTTGGAGTTTATGAAAACACAAACAACACAACAAGAGGGATATGGTTTTTGGATTGAATTATTCTAGACACAACTGCACAGCTTCTAGCGATGATCTTTCCTTTCATTACGCTACCGTGATACTTTCCCTGCCGTGCAAATGCACCCACACCGCGCACCCCTTAAGAAATTTAGTGGAGGGTAATCAGCTTTTATGCTGTGTTAAGCGAACCTGTCTTAATCCCTTAACCTGAAAAGGGAGACAAGGTTTTTGGTTCATTTCATGTTTCTGCCAAAACTTACACACCCAGGAAGGACCTTGAAGGTGAAATAAAGGTTTCTTGCTCTCTTTGTACTTGTACTGCAGTGCTCAACACCAAAGACAAAAAGTGTTTGTAGGAGAGCGATGCCTTTTATACATGTGTTTATATTTGGGTGTGTGTGTGTGGGCTGAGAGGAAGTACTATCATTCAATGGGGATCAGAGAAATCCCTAAATCTCAATTAGGCTGATTAGAGCAGAAGCAACTGGTACAAATGATAAAGACAGACCGCCTGGCAGAGTGACAAGCAGGCAGGCAAAACACTGTGTTGGCAAGAGAGAAAATACAAGTAATATAACACTGCCAGCATTCAGGCAGCCTTCCCAATATAGTATACAGTTTGTGAGGGGGCTCCCTCTGTTTGCCAAGCCACCAGACCATCGTTGTTCTTGCAGATCTGGCTACCCTCTCTCTCTCTCTTTATCTCTATCTCTCAGAGCAATTGTATCTGCATGTAAACACAGCGTGCGACTCGTGTTGCTGCAACACTAAGTCATGAAGTTGATAGCGTAAATATTTCACCTTTTTGTACGTCTCGGTCCAGCACCTCGTCAAACAGTTTTTCCTGAACAGCTGGTGGCAAATCCTCGATGTCTGAAACAGAAAAACAAAACAAAATGAGGAGGACTGAACGATGAAAATAACTCCTTATTTTATTTGATGAATGCATTATTAGGAGGATCAGAAATCAGAAACAGGTCCATTGTCAAGTAATAGTTTTCACATACAATCAATTTGCCTTGGTGTTTTGGTGCATCTCAAAATTTAGTAAAAAAAAAAAATGTTTAAATGAAAAGACCTGTACAGATTTGTGCAGGAATGTGCAATTTATGTGCATTTATCAAAAATGTAGAGATAACTTCTCTTATGATTTGGCACTGTACAAATAAAACTGAATCAACTTAAAGCAGCTTTAACACTTAAGTGAAATGACTTAAAAAGGCCAACTAGAAACATTTTCTCATTTCAACTCAAACCATCATGTTTTGTTCTTTCCACAATAGCCACTGGCTTTCAGTGCATGCTCGGAGCTCTTGTCAACACAGTAGCTCATTCTTTAGCTAAAATAAATGAATGCATTGACTTTGTGGAACTGAACAGAATGACTTTTCTATAGTGGCCAGAAGCCAAGGTCTGTATTGTGCTGAAAACACTGCATAACAAAAATCCTTAGCTTAGCTACCGGCAACAAACTGAACCATAATAGCTATTCCACACAATGCAATTCAACAGAATTAGCATTGAATGCATGCAATTTTACAGAAAGACGCTGGCAAAAATGCTAAATATAGCTTTGTTATGAACGACAGACATCCATCGTTGGCGGACTGGTATACTCAGTATGCAAGAACAATACTCAAACAGCGAGCCAGAGCCTCCGTCTTCTGGCAGTTGGAGACGGACAACCGTAGCATTATATCCCCTCAGTATCCGAACAACAAGCAATTTCATATGCCACAAGTAAACAAAACAAGCTTTCTATCACACACTTGGCAAGCTGGAGGGGCTGGCTAAACTGAGTTACTTCAGCTAGAGAGGTTTAAATTCCCCTCACTCAAAGTACAGAAAGTACATTTGACAGGTACCGGAATTAATTTTATGATATTCGTGAAGTTGTGAGTGCATAGTTGTATTTTAGCCAGTTGCCTAAACCAACGAGGTTATGTTTTGGATCATATTTGTTTGTTCGTTGGCTGACGAGGTGCTAACCTGCGGGCAAGGTGAAGGTCACCAAGTCAGTGAGGAAGTAGCAGGTGAAGTCTCCCTTGCGCTGGTGAAGAGAGGCCGCTACCTCGCGACGGATCTGCTCCGTTAGCTCGGGACACACCATGGCTGGAATACACTTGGCTGCCTGTTGGGACACCTGCAGAGAAGAGAGGATAAAGGGAAGGAAGACATAATCTAAATGTATAAAGACTACATGAGACAGAGAATTTGAGGCTGAGATCTTCACAAGCAGCCACAAAATAAAAACAAATCTTTGTGTGTTTGATGTTCAAACAGCTTTGAGACGTTTTTGGGGCACTATCCAACGGTTACTCGCTGACCCCCCTCTGAAAAGAAACTAGGACAGTGACACAGTGTGGGAGGAGAGGTGTGTGTGTACAGATAATCTGGGATCACAGTACGGATGGAAAGCCAGCTGCAAACAACAGCAGCACATTAGAGAAACAAAACACTGGATATAAAAATCACTAACAACATAAAGTAATTACTAATATAGGAACAGCAGGATGTGAAATTATTACATGCTCAGTGCACCAGGCTTTTTTTAATAAGCAAGCAAAGGGAGGGAGGGGGAGAGAGAGGAGTGTGTGGATGAATTCATGTCCCTTTCCTTTGCTCTTGTGATCCTGGCTGATCTCATTGAATGTTGAGATTAACAGATTTCACAGGAAAAAGCTGCATCATCTCTGACGCAGATACCAGCTACAATCTCATCATAATTCAATGGTGTCATTTCCACTGGTAATGATTTGATTTCCTGATTTTTTACAGTTAATATACACAAACTGGCCATTTAGATATAATCCTATTATTGAATAAAAACTTCTAGAATCAAAAAATATTATGATTATGCTCAACCTTTTTTGAAATAAAAGTGGAGTGGAAATATGTAACACGGCTAATGAGTGAGAAAAAGCTTCAGTTGTCCATCTGTTGCACAGAACGTGTTTAGTAAATCAGCCGATACCTGCGACAGGTGAGTCGTGAAAAGAGTAACAATCTGTTGCTGGTCTCTACTGACCTCCGTGAGTAACACAGCCAGCATGTCCTGTCTCTGGAAGCGGATGGCGAGGTGAACCAGCGTGAAACCGTCATCAAACGCTGAGGGCCGATTTAAAAGGCGCACCTCGTCTGATGTTAGCTGTCGTGCGATGTCGCCGCCCGATGACTTGTAGGCCTCCACAGCTGCCAGGTCGCCTTCCACAACACCTTTCAGACAAGGAGGGAGAAGGCAAAAGGTCACATTAATAAATAACATGAATAAGTGGCTGACTGTTTTAAATACTTTGATAGAAGAGGTAATTAGACAGAGTACAGTTTATGCAAAAAGAACCTTTTGCATTTAATTAGAAGTCAACTCGAGGCTCCAGTTTTTAAAGCGTGTTTTTTTTGGAGACCTTCAAAGACATAATTAACAGAATGAGGATTAGTATAAATTTAATATCTCAGAATTTAAAAGAAAGAATCAAATCAGAGAATGGTGAACATGTTGACGGTCATAATCACATGACTGTGCACGATGGATACAAAAATGACTTATCTTCAGAACAAACAGCTAAGGACATTCTGTGCTCCACCAAAAGTATCAAATATTAGAGATCAGAACGTGCTTTGTCTCTGTCGCAGCTGTAACAGCTCCGAGACTTCACTGACTTTGAAGTCAAGGGGAAAAGACAATAGGGGGCCACATTGTGATCTGTCAGTTATTTTTCACCCTTCTTAATCTCCAGGCTTAGATCTTAGGTTGTGTTTGATTGGACAGATGCAGGTGTTTGTTTCTCTTTACTTTTTTTTGTCACAAAGTGCAAATACTACAGACATATTCACCAAGACAATGAAAATATAGAAGCAGAAGACACACTGCAGTCTTCTCCTCTGAAGCTGTGATAAGTAATTTATCATTATAATATATGATCCATCACTAAAACCTTCCCTGTGTACACACACTAACTACCCGGATGTTTAACTGAATTTTTCGTCCCTGAACTCATACATATCTGACGCTCAGGCCTGAACCATATTTGGTCTACTCTGTATTTTAATGTAGGTTTTTTTTTTTTTTTTCTTTTTTTTTTTTTTTTTTTTTTTTTTTTTCTTTTTTTCTTTTTTTTTTTTTTTTTTTTTAATTAAAAAAATTTTTTTTTTTTTTTTTTTTTTTTTTTTTTTTCTCTTTTTTCTTCTTCTCTCTCCCTCTTTTTTTTTTTTTTTTTTTTTTTTTTTTTCCCCCCCCCCCCCCCCCTTTTTTTTTTTTTTTTTTTTTTTAACCAAACAAAAAAAAAAAAAAAAAATTTTTTTAACCACGCGCCCCAAGGGGGGGGGAAAAGAGGGGGGCGCCGGGGGGGCCCCGAAAAAGGGGGGGGTTATTGGAAGTTTTAAAACCCTTTGGGGGTTTTTTTTAAAAAAAACCCCAACCTTTTTATTATTTTTTGTGATAAAAAGCGGGCCCAAGGTCGACTTTTCTCCACCCTTCTTTTCTAATCACATCAAGCATACGACTTTGCAATATAGGACGGAGTCAAACAAAAAAAAAAAAAAGAAAAAGAGGAAAACCTGCAGTTGGCTTGATTTTTAATTTTTTTTTTTCGCCCCCCTCTTTTTTTTTTTTCCCCCCCTCCTTTTTCCTTTTGACCCCCACCCCAAAGCTAAAAAAAAAAAAAAAAATATTAATTTTTTTTTTTTTTTTTTTTTTTTTTTTTTTTTTTTTTTTTTTTTTTTCCCCCCCCCCCCCCCGGGCCGTTTTAAAATATAAAAAAAAAAAAAAAAAATTTTTTTTTTATTTAAAATTTAAATTCTTTTTTTTTTTTTTTTTTTTTTTTTTTTTCCCCCCCCCCCCCCCCCCTTCTTCTCTTAAAAAAAAATAATTAAAAATTTTTTTTTTTTTTTTTTTTTTTTTTTTTCCCGTTAAAAAAAAAATTTTTTTTTTTTTTTAAAAAAAAAAGCGGTTTTTTTTTTTTTTTTTTTTTTTTTTTTTTTTTTTCTCCTCCTTTTTTTTTTTTTTTTTTTTTTTTTTTTTTTTTTTTTTTTTTTTTTTTTTTTTTTTTTTTTTTTTTTTTTTTTTTTTTTTTTTTTTAATTTTTTTTTTTTTTTTTTTTTTTTTTTTTTTTTTTTTTTTTTTTTTTATTTATTAAATATTTTTAATAATAATAAAATTTAAAATAAAATTTTTTTTTTTTTTTTTTTTTTTTTTTTTTTTTTAAAAAATTTTTTTTTTTTTTTTTTTTTTTTTTTTTTTTTTTTTTTTTTTTTTTTTTCCAAAAATCTCCCTAATTTTAAGAAGAACAAAGTTGAAGTGATGTGCAATAGTGAACTGCCCTGAGAGGCTACAGTATGGGGATATTTTTAGTCCAACTCCTAAACCAAAGCAAAAGCACAGACACTGATAAACGCTGACAAAGAATGAAAGGTGGAAGAAAGGTTGTCTGTTTTGGGCAAACAGTGAGATAAAGTCGCAATCTATTTGGACAAGTGTGTTATAACTGAATAAAATCAAATCAAACCATAGAAAAAATGAATTTCAGTGTGACACAGCTGCACAAAATTTCTCTCTCCATTTCTAGCATGTACAGTAGATCTCCATGTAGTATTCTCTCGTACATTTGACAGCATTAAACACTGTTGAGCTTTTGTTCTCACGTCAAAGGACCACACACAATGCTCAGCTGCATAATCTGTGTGCGTGTGTTGTGTGTGTGTGTGTGTGTGTGTGTGTGTGTGAGCGAGTGAGAGAGAGACATGGAGTGGGTGGAAGGACTCTCTGTGCCATGTGGAGCTGGCTAACACTGAGAGCCGAGGAGAGAAACTACACAATAGCAGCGCAGTGTTATCACAACCACCGAGAGGGATCACAACCACTTTTCCACAAAACACTCCATTAGTGTGGGCGTGCCTGCAGCCCTGCAGTCAGTACTGTACCCACCGACACAAAGGGCGCAAAAAAAAAAAAAAAAAGGGGCATACACTGAAAGAAGGACTGATGGGACACAATGGATCAGGCTAAGTGATGCTGGTCACCAGACAAATCCAGACACTTCTGTGGGTAATACATCACCAGTAAATAAAGTGAATAAGTCTGATACTGTGAAGTGGGTCATCTTTGCAGCTCCATATGTACAGTATATTCTGACTTACTTAACACAAATAAGGTAAACCACAGGCCACCAACTGCCACAAACTCCTTCCTCTGCCCTCTTATTTTTCCCCACGCTGCAAAAGTGAACTTTTTTATCAAGTCGTTTGACCTTTATTTTCTTAAAAACAAGCAAAATGTGCAAACGAGGTGAGATTATTTCACCACTTTCTAACATAAACTGTTTTGTTTCTGCCGTGGTGTAGATTGTAGGAAAAAAAGGGACTGCAGGATGAATAAATGTAAACGTTCTGTCGGGATAATTTTCTTTATAATGGCATACCAATCAAACTCATTTTGTTGTGTTTGAAGATACAGACGCTCATTACTGAGCTGCACTGGGGACGAGTGAAATTGGCACATTGGCAGAACAGTTTACGAAAATAAGTACTGAGGGATGAATCTGTAAGGTTATTAGTTGACAAGATGGATGTTATGAACCCAGTCCCATCCCTATTTTTGTTTTTCCAGAAGAAATGATTTGGGGGGATTTGCCAACATAGAGGAACACAGAAGAATAAAATCAGAAGACATGTCATAGCAAAAAAAATGCACAACTTTCATTAATAATGCATGCATGTGTGTGTTGGCACGCTGACTTTTCTTACTCAGACACCAGAATAGACATGAATAGTGTTTTTTCCTGCACCTGTGTAACCACACGCCTAAGCAGCATCAGTTGAGCTCAGGGAGTTGGTCTAAGGTCATGTACATGACAGGGGCAAAAGTCATTGCTGTTGCCCAAGACATATTTATTTTTGACTTGTGGTGCGTGGGTCATGCTATTTTAAGTGCAACAGGTCCCTTTGGAAACTCGAGCATGTATCAGAACTTTGAGGCCACTGTTTACCAACACTGATATCTCTATGTCTCTCTATGTCTCTATATCTCACTCATCTATCCTCACCACAACTACGTCGCATGCTCCACCAGTGTACTCTGAGACTGAAGCACAGTCACGCCTCATTCACTCGCACACTCACTATTCCCTACATAGCTAACACTAGGTGGTTTGCTAAACAGTGAGCATTAAATGGGGATATCAAATACTTGTGAGTTAGTATCATCTTTTGTGGCAGATGTGGTGAGTGTTTGTTGTCTCAGGAGAGAAGGCGAAACATTGCATTGTTAGATTTTTGTTCCATTTTGGAAATATTTGAAGAATTCAGACACTCAAATAAAAGTTTTAGAGCTGAAACAATTAGTAAATTAAACCATTTTAAATGTTTGAGTAATTTATCACAGTAAACTGAATATTTTGGGGGGTTTTGAGCTGTTGGTCAGACAAAACAAACAATATGCATGTGTCTGTTTGCACTCTGGGAAACTGTCATGCATGTTTTTCCCAAGTCCATTAATTGAGGAAATAATAATAGGAGGATGTTGCTCCTGAAAATAATCGTTGGCGGCAGACCTTAAGTTTGAAGCACATGTCATGAATTTTGTGGCAAATAGGGAGTGATTTCAGACACTGCTTGGGTTTCATTTCCTTCAAAGGCCAATAGAGAAGTGACATTTCTGATCAGATAAGGGGAGCTAACGCTTGAAATATGCTAGAAGAAATCACACCCACTCACATCAGAGAGTCTGACCAGACGAGACTTTGTCCCAAGGGGACAAACCACACAGACATGAGGGAATTCACCATGTCACATGCAGTAGGAGACCCCGTGTAGGAGCACAAGCAAACTAAGTAGAGTGACAATAATTCATCTGCCTTGAGAAATGTAGCAGCATGAAAACATATTATTATTATTAATCACTACAAAGGCTTTATTGGGGTATCAAATGCATGCGTGGCTGTCAAAGTTGTCGGTGTAACACAGGAGAATCGTCTGTCAGAGAGACAGATAGGGAAAAGGCGCTGGAGGTTGAGTGGGTGCGCAGAACAAACTCTACGAAGCCATGGTGAAGGCAGGACACAGAGAGAGAGAGAGAGTGAGATAGTGGGGTGAGAGATGGGAAAGGAAAAAGCAATCACTAGTTGTTCTTAAAATGTTCATCCTCCCTCCTACTCCACATTCACCAGTCTACAGTGTGGGTGGCTGTGTGTGTAGGGAAGTTTTACACTAATTCAATGCAGGAGATTTCTAAGTACACTGTATCAGCACTCGCAAGATACCAGTACCAATACGAGTGCCCTTAAAGTGATACAGAAACCAAAGGAGCACTACATTTGATACCTTTAAGTTTTCTCCATCCTTTATGATTTTACTCGTATTGCCGGTTTTTCCTGAAATAATCCTGAAAGTGTGCAGCACAGCCATACTTTTAAATGTTTTGGTGGCATCCCTGCACAATGAACTGTCAAATACACCACATTTGACGTCACCACTACAGACTGTATGAAGGTCAGGATGCAAAAATGATCAAATTCAGGTATTGTTTGCCTGGATAAGTTTAAATACTACTTGATACTGAGTTATTTCAGATGATAACTTAAGTACCAACTGAGTACCAATACTCAGCCCTAATCTGCATCAGTAGGATGCAAATGCCAGAATCACTTGGATATGGCTATAAACTGGACTGCAGACAGTAAAACCATATTAATTGCTCACACAAATTCTGGGAAATCCCATTTCACAGTCACCTGATTCGCTGTTGGCCTGCCTTACATCATTCAGTTGACTCATCGCTTGGACTCATAACACAGGGGAACACGTTGAGCATACGTCAATAAAGTCTTATATTCTTAAAAACTCACCAACACAGGCATTGAGGAACAGCCAATCAGTCCGCCTCATCCTGTTCTTAATCTGCTTCAGTTTTTTGAAATCCACCTCCAGCTCCTCTTTGCTCCCAATCCCAGCCCCTGATGCCAGTTCAATCCTCTGAAAGTCCATGTTCACCTCTGACTCCTGTTTTGAGGTCGGGGGTGACCTCCTCTGGCTGCTGCTACACCCCACAAGCCCACCTACCACACTCCCTACTCCTTGCCCAACAACGTGCCCAACAACACCCCTCCTGTTGTCCCTGTCCTGTTCATTAAGTTTGGAGGAGGGTTGTTGGCTCTCGGACGCTGATGCCAGTTCAATGGGTTCTGCTAGCAGACTATTTGGCCTGGGGTGGTCGCAAACCACACACTTGAGTGCCTTGGCCCAGTTCTCGTAAGTGCAGGCAGTGCAGGT
Organism: Argyrosomus regius; assembly: GCA_946959425.1. Classification (NCBI taxonomy): domain Eukaryota; kingdom Metazoa; phylum Chordata; class Actinopteri; family Sciaenidae; genus Argyrosomus; species Argyrosomus regius. The sequence goes on along the minus strand of OX336894.1, from coordinate 10,447,808 downwards.
CCAGTGCTGTGAATGAGTGTTGAGCCTGTTACGGTCATTATATTCCTCACAGGGGTCTGTAGTGGTAGCTGGGGGAGCAGGGCGGCATCCAGACCCTGAAGTCTGGGGTGATTCTGTGGGGCTGCGTGGCTGCTGGGTATGATGTCCGTGATGGGTTGCATGTTGCCCATGCTGTTGCTGTTGAGCCTGTTGCCTCTGGCACAGGCACTGGGTGCAACGAATGGCACGAGGCCAGTTCAGGTAGGTGCACATCTGGCAAGACCACTTGCTACTAGTCTCAGGTACATCAGCAATGCGGACGCGGGGCCGGGCACTGGAGTCTGGGCAAATTAATAAGCTGGAACCCCCCTGGGATGGGCTGTTGCTGAGGCCTGCTGGGTCCCACTGGTGCAGACTGGCATCCAGAGCAGGGCTGCTCTTGAAGGGCTCCTCAGTAATGATGGCACCCCCGCTGGGCCTCTGAGCGCGGCACATGGTGCACTTGATGGCTGACGGCCAGTTCTCGTATGTGCAGTATTCACAGGCCCACTTGGCAACCAGCTCGGTCATCGTCGCACCGCCGCTGAGGAGGGCTTCCTGCCGTTCAGAGAGGTTCTGAGCTCGGCAGATCCACTCTTAAGGAACTCACACAGCAAGCAGTACTCTTGGGTACAAAGAGAAAAAAAGACAGGGCATTTCAGCAAGAGGCTGTGATGTCACACCAAATAAATAGATTGAACTTGACTATGCTGCATAGTAGAAAAAGGGAAAGCACTTCTGACAAGATAGATAGATAGATAGTTTATTGACCCCGGGAGAAATCCAGGAGCAGCATGAGACACAGTAAACATACATTAAAATGAACCTATAAGGTAAATCTGGATTTAAATTGAACATGTGCAAAGAAATTAAACCTGTGCAAAGAAGTTAAATACGTGCAGAGAGATTACACAACACACCTGAGGAAATGTTTCTGCATTTAAACCAACAATACACTGTAACACAAAACTAAGACAAAGCACCTCTGTTACTCAGTGCATCTGCTCTTAATCTGGCATTAATTTATAGTAAAAAAAACAAAAACAAAAACAAACGTTTGGAGACCCACTGGGATGGAAGATGCAGCCTGGAGTGCAACACCAGAGTACCTCTGCGCTTCTACTAAAACCTGACACTGGCTTTAAAACACATACAGTAAGTTACATACACCAGGCAAATGTGCCCTACAACCGAGCTGGGTAACAAGAGACAAGGACATATGAAACCAGACACCCAGGCAGGGAGGCGCGTGACTGGTTAAGACACTTAACTGATCCACTGAAACTGAATTCAGCCCATATATATGAAAATGAATGATCCAAACCACATCTGGATAGTACTTACAAAAAAAAAAAAAAAGCTATAAGTCACCTAGCTGGGGGGGCAGCAGCAGCAGCAGCAGCTCGGAGAGGAGTTGTGTTTACACCACGCCTCCAAGTTTACCAACACACAGCGAGATATTCAACACATACCCGAGACACGACTCTCCACAGCTACCATTAACCAGCTAACCTGAGTACTTTTGACTCGCCAAACTGTTTCGTGCATAACATTAATACAGAAGGGGGACTGGGGGTGAAATAAACAAGCGGAGTTGAACTCAAATGAGCAGTCGTGTGTGTATATTTACAGCTAACATTAGTTCCCTAACAAACGAACTAACGCTGTTGTCGTGTTTTAACGACACTCACGGAGCGAGCTAGCCGTTAGTTATCTTACATGACAACCAGGCTACGTTCGGCTCGGTTACCAAGCCAGTAAATAACTGCCAAGCTAGCTGGCTGCTCGCTAACATTTACACGGGATTATGTTTTGCCCCCCTCTCCTCTCCTTTCCATGTAACCGTTTCACGGGGCCCGTATTAACTCTTTACAAGAAGGTCGGCTAACCGTAGAAAACCCTTACCTTTTTTTTTTTTTTTTGCTTTGCTGTGTTTACACTCCTCAGTTTGCAGCCAAAACAAACGGAGCTTCCCTCCCCCCCCTTCAGACCAGAGAGACCCAGTCCAATCCGAACTCGGAGGCTTCTCTCACTTGCTCGACACTAACCTCATATTTACTTCTTTGGGGCGCCGTTTAGTTGGCAGTTGAAGGTCCATACATACCGCGGAGCGAGAACCCCCCTCCCCTACTCCCGTCCCTCGGCCGTCCGCTTTGACGCTTTAAATCATTTTTTTTTTATCCTCTTCCCCGATTTCCAAACACCAAAGCTGACGGGCTTTAATGGCGGCACAGGGGAAGGGAAGCAACCGAGGCAGGGCTAAAAAATACACTACGAGGGGAGAGCACAGAGCTCTGGGCCGTGTACAGTCAGAGGCAGGATCAGGATTTACCACCTGAATCTGCGAGCCAAGCTGATTGGTTGATTTTTGTGTATCCCTTGACACTGGCCAATCAGATTTTACGTTTCTCATTCCGACTGTTAAAAGGCTGCCGTGAGAGCAAAACAGGCTCGAATGACACTTAATAATAACACCGGTGATTCCGTTTATGCATTATTTTCTTCCAGTCGACGAGCCTCGTCACTTGCAGTATAAGTATGTTTGTTTTTTTTTAATTCGTGCATTGTAAATTGTTGCATCTCTGGCAAGCAACCACGTGGTATCCCCTCAAAAAGGATAAAGGGATGATGTCATCGTAAAAATACTGCAGCAAGCAGTCTGCAGTAATGCATGACAGCTTGAGCAACAGTTCCCAGCGATTGAATATTATTATTTTTATTGCTGTCATTATTGTTGGCGGGCATCACCACACTCCAAAGTAAAAATTTTAATTTGCACCGTGATTAATATTTTACCAAATCATCTGTTCACCAGAGGAAAATGTATGCATGGATGCAACTCTTGTTTACAGGAAAGCCCGTCCTACTCCAGCGTGATGTCACTGATACAAGCGTCAGTAGGTTTGGCGCAGAGAAATACACATCCAAGTATAGGAGTTATAGTTTTGCACAAGTTTTTGGAAGAAGTTAAAAATTTGTAGTAATTGTACATGCTCTCTAATTAACCTGCAAAACACATTTTGTGCAAAAAAAATAAACAGCATGAATGTAGCTATATATTTTAAAGCATGCAAAAATTACCGTTGTACTCCATGTTCTGCAATAAGAAAACAAAGGCACATCATATCACATATGCATGTCTCATTTATTATCCCCCAGTTTAAGAACCATATTCTCTGTGCTTGTCCAAGCAAGTCCTTGGTCTACTTTCGTCAAGTACACACATCCAGATAAAAGCTGAGAAGATCTAAGCTGTGCACTGGACTTTGTGCTTTCAGGGAGGTGTTGATGTTGCAATGGCCCACTCGGGGGAAGGGTCACCCCATACAGTAAGAGTACATGAGTGTATATTTGTATTATGTTGGAACTTGAAAGGTATAGGATTCCTAACAATGTTAGTCCTCTCACGTTTTATATGCCAGTGATCCTCAGCACCAGAGCTCTGCTTTAGGTTTTCATTCTGGCCGTCAAGTCAGGGTTACACCTGAGGATGCCAGAGGGAAAGACTTAAGAAGAAATCATCTAGGGACTGAGGAGCAGGATTAGGAGTGAGGACCAACACCGAGAACTGCTGTTCTATACCACCACAACACTCAACCGAGACAAGCTTATACAGTAAGTGCTGCTTAAATGCTACCCCCCCCTTGACTATACATTCATTATATATTTCCTTATTATATTCCAGTAGTCAAAGGAAACCATACTCCTAACAAATTGATTTTGTCATTTCTTTTAACATTGTGTGATTGTGTTACTCTGGGTGATTATTAAGTAACATTTTGAGTGCCAGTTCCCGATAAGTGATGCATTGGCATTACACATCAGGGCAAATGAAATGATCCTAAGGCAAAAAACATGACATACAAACAGGCTGTGTAAATAAAGCGGAGCTTGTTCACAAGGCAAAGCTTCTCCCACTACAAAAAGGTCTTCATTTCCAAACTGAGTGCGACCTGCTGATCACTATGTTGGACGTCCTCCATGTGCAGTGCAAATGTCTGTCCATGCTGAATGTAACAGTGTCTCGATTTGACCAGTTCATGCAAGGAGGGCGTCCTACGTCAATCATTCCACATCTTGTTACTCAGTTGTCTTCAAATGGGCCAGATGTTTAAAAAAAAAAAAAAAAAAGTCACCTGCATGTCAGCCATGCTCATCATACCAACTCTGTCTTGCAGGAAGTATCAGTTACTAAGCAGATTCCCCGTGTTTAAAGTAATAAAGCAAGCAAACTCACAGCTGCAACCACGAGATACAGGTCCACTTAGAAGTCGTCGGTGAAAGTAGGGGCAAACAGCTTTAGGAAGCAGTGAAGATTGTTTAAAAGGTAGACAAAACATATCATGGAAAGAGAGGTAGGATTAAAAAAAAAAAAGAAAGAAGAAGAAGCTGGAAGTCAATTATTGCAAACACAATTTGTTAGAATTTTTACCCCTCAAGAGGGATCTGTGAATGTGTTCTGTGTGCAGATAGAAACTGCCCTGAGTGGAAGGCACTGTATACTGAAGCAAGGTCATGATGTTTTCATCACATTATCCAGGTCCATACACGTAACAATGACCCAACCAGGTCAGAATACATGAGGTCTGCTGTCAGCTATGCCAAGACAGCAAGGTGATCGCTCGCTCTGTTCCCAAGGTTACAATTGACACACTACAGGGGGTGTCAGCCTTCCATTATGACTTTAATAAAGAACAAGTCAGTGAGAAGTGAGCTTGAAGGTTATATGATCACGGTCAGTAGTATTGGAGACAACCAGCATAGTGAAGAGAAAGTAGCAGCCAGGTTTTTATGTGAAGAAGAGAGACGCATTTTTTTTTTTTTTTTTTAGTGGTAGCTCTCTGTGTTGCAGCAGAAGAAAGGGAACCTTAAGCATCTGGTTAGTAAAGCTACAGTACATTGTGTTTGCCCTGCCTGTGAACCCTGTACAACGCACAAAAGCTGAGCCGAGTTTGGCTCAGGGTGGTCAAAGAAGACTACTCAAGTGGCACAACATGACAGCATTGGTATAGCACAATAATAAAGAAATCTTAAATTTTGTTAAGTGCAGCAAAGCGCATACAATTTCAGTGTTATCCAAGAGGAAAAAAAGACATTGACATTCTGGTCAATCAAATTAGATTAACTGTTAATCTGACAAAATATATATTTATGTATATATAAAGCACCCATAGAAGTGGCAGAGTAAATTTTGTTTGAAATCTATTCATCATTTAAATAGGCAAGTGTATGATTAATTAACTAAGGACTGTGGAACATAGAAAGGAAAATGTAATAAGTCCAGAATCAAATGAGAAAAATGTGCATGTTAAAGAAATTCCACTTACATATATATATATATATATATATATTTCTTCAAATTAAAAAATAAAAAGTTAACAACCATTTGCCTACCTCATTTTTAAAATTGTTTGAAGGCCGCAGAATATTTTCCCCATTACTTTTCTTAGATGGTTTGTTGTTGGTTTGTAAAAGAAGGCAAAAAACAAATAGTGCAAGAGATAATGCACGAGTGGGTGCTCAGAGTGGGTGATGCAAATGTGAAACAAAAAGATAAAGGAAAGCAAGGAGAAGGGCCTGTCTCTTAGGGAGCCGGCTTGCCAACCACTTGGCATAAATTGCGTTGGAATATATCCACTTCTGATCCTGAAACCAAAAACATTGACACTGAAGTACGACCCAGTTCCAAAAAGAAGAAAAATGAAAAACGGACGACTTTTTCTTTTCCCCCAGTGAGACACACCTGTTAAGCCTGCAAAGCCTAGCAACGTTTCCCCTTAAAATGGAGATCAGACTAAGACGAGAAGAAATACTCACAGCGGGACACCACCTGTGCATGCCTTTCACTTTCAGGACTGGCACTTCTTTTGTCTATATTTGTCTATCTTTGATTGCTTGAGATGCCCACCTCTCAAGGTGTGTCACTTATTTGTGTCCCATACACACCCTGCATGTTTCTATGTGGTCTGTGAGCCACGAGCGTCCCCATCAGGGCTAAGGGCTGCCGGTCGACCTTGCGCTAAAATGCTGGCAGAGACCAATGGCAGATGAGCGGTTTCGCTCACTAAGTTCTCATATTCGCTACTGTCCTCATCTTCATCCTCCTCCTCATCCTCATCGTCTTCATCATCTTCCTGCCCTGCAGCTTGTCTGTCTAACGAGTCAGAGCTTGATCCGTCACCATTGCCAAGGTACGGGGTGCTGGGAGTGGTGACAGGATTAGAGCTGGCGCCCAGGCCCAGCCCGAGGCCCAGGCCCATCCCGAGTGGGCCTGGGGTAGGGTGTCCCGGAGAGCCCACAGCTTGGGGCCGGGGCAGTAGAGCAGCACTGGTAGGTGGGGAAGAAGAGGAGAGCAGAGAGTCATCCTGGGACGAGAGGTTGGCATAAGATGGTGGGTTAGGTGAGGTACTGGGCCTCTCAGGGGCAGAGGGCGTGTGGAAAGTTATCCTGGACAGAGGGGACGCCTCAGATGGTTCTGTGTTCTCCTCTGGAGTGGAATGGGAGTCTGCATTTTGAGCCTCACGGAGTCCTGTGGAACAGAGAAAGGATGTAACTGTTAAAAAGGAGTCCATTAAATCAGAGAAAATCAAGTTTGACCAGTTGATCAAATATTCTTCCTGAGGGAAGACTCAGAAGACCTGAAGTGCTATACAACCGTTGCTTAATATTTTCTTTTTTTCTCCCCCAGTCTTGATCCCATTAAAAATTAAAATCAGCACATTTTAAATTTAATAACATAATTCTAGTTTATTCAGATCAAAAAAATGGTACATACTCCTCTCCTCTTCTGCCGTCTTGCGTTTCCTGAGAGCAATTTGTTGTTTGAGTTTGTTCACATCCTCTTGAATTTTCTCTTTCACTCGTTCGCTTTGTTCTACCTCCCCGCACACAGCCTAAAACCAAGACAAACAGGTGAATAACACACGCAAAAGGAAAAACAAAAGAAAAACATCTAGTGAGCTAACAATATCACTACACATCTTCCACCAGCTACTATCAACTCACCTGCACTTTATCTTGTAGTGCACTGTAGACTTGGAATATTGTTCGGATATCCTTCATCACACCATCTTTGTCAAAGAATTCAGCCCTGAGAAGACATTTACCGAAAGATATCAATGGCATCATTCAAAACATAATAAATAACATCACAAGCTCACCAATCAAGATCTAACATTATAAGCACATTAGAGCAGTGGATGTCTTTTATGTCAGTACTAAATCAAACATATCCCACTGGCTGTCACACACAAATATGAGCTGAATATAATCTTATCAGATGCTGGATAGACAGGCCTGGTTAAACGTCTGCTGTCTAGATGATACTGACACATATTCAACCCTTCTGCAACAGGAAACAGTGGATCTGAGTTTATATAAGAAATACAGAGAATACACAGAAAATGTGCATGTGCAGCCTGTCACATACCAGCTTTCCGCTGCAGTCACAAATATACACCGATACAACTTAGATACAAAGTAGGACTAGCACACCACCAAAGAGTGCAGTGCACCCCATCAAACAGAAAAGTGTTTGTGGAAGGGAGGCGACTCCTACTGATTAGTTTAGGCAACAGCATGGGGGAGGGAGGGAGTAACACATGTTATGCCCTCAAGGTGCCGTCAGGTGAAAACAGGTGGCTGCTGGATCTCGCAGGAGACACACAGCTGTCTAAATTCCCAAAATGAGAGGTGATATGGGTGTAGTGAAACAAAGTCCAAACCTTACCCGTGCTCTTTGATGACCTGGGTATAGTTGAGTGAGGTGTTGGGCACTGAGGAGACTTTGTATTCCTGCTGGCTTGTGTTGCCAAGGTTTGGGATTGTGAGGGTGATCCTCTGGTTGTACCTACTGAGTGGAGATGACTAGTTAGCACTTTTTCGGGACATTAATACACTACAAAGGAGAGCAGACAGCTGAAGACAAGAAGCAGGGAGAGAGGTGGAATGACACATAGCAAAGGAAAGTTGAGTTGAAACCGGATTGCTGCAGGAAGGACTTGGGCAGCGCACTCTACCAGTTGAGCCACCATGGCGGCCCTATTTATGAGTGTTTTTCTTAACCACCTGTTATATTGTGAGCCACTGTAACAAGTCAATTTCCCCAGTGTGGGATCAATAAAGTCTATCGTATCTTATACTACAATACTACATAAAATTTTGTGATTTTGCAGTGTAGTAGATGTATCATTTACACATGTACTGTATGCTCTGTCATGGTTAACTTTCTAAACATAGTTTCATACATTTGTAGTATGGATATACCGATCTGATGTTTTCTCTCCTGATGCCTCAGCTCAGGTAATCTTCGATCTGTCTGCCAATCCTGTACGAGTTCTCTATTTTACCCAATTTTAAATCTACTGTAGTGCACAGGGCTCATTGGGATAATCTTTGTGTAAGGTAACAGGAGGCCAGAGTTAATTTGATTTTTTGATGACACTGGATCAGTCACGTAATGAATTTTACCCAATCCACTTATTAATGTCATCATGGGTCCAGGTGCATGATCAGATTTGAGCATCCCTGTGGAAAAGGAGCTTAGATATAGGGGGGAAAAACAAACAGGAACTTTCTCTATGCAAATATCTGGTAAGTATTTTGTGATCAGACAGATACTGTGAGCATGTGTGCGTGTTTGTTGGTCAACAACATGCAGTTATTACCTGCGGTTAGGTCTGAAGAGCACATACTCCAGTGCGTGCGTGGAGCTGTTGGCGGTGGAGATGAAGCTGAAAAGAAGGAAGACGAGGTCGGGCACACCAAGCAGCTGAGTCAGCTGTTTGTGGATGATCTGTTCCCTGAACGACATCTGCTGTTGCGTGTTCCTCCGGAACCGGTACCAACCAATGACGTTCTACGCGAGCGAAGAAACAAATCTTTTAAAATGGGTTTAATCCAATAAAGTCACATTAATCCAGCCCTGTTTCTGATGAAGAAACATGCACACAGGTGGCAAATATCTGGTTTAAAACTGTCTAAATCATTACAAAACCTGTACAGCCAATGATTGAAAGGCTTCAGTGATGAAAGGTAACATAATCTATTTCAAAACAATGATACATTTTGTTGTAAAATGTTATATTTGAAGCCAAAACTGTTGAAATCTGGACTTTGAAGGTTATTTCCACAAGGCTGAACTTAATGCTTAAGTTATATTTTAAGATATGGCAGTCATTCATACTTTTAGTTTGCAAGCAATCTTAAAGTTACAAAAAAAATGTAATTAAAATATAAAAAATAACATTTATGTCGGCTTTCTTAGGATTCATTTTAGTGTAGCCTTGGTTTAAAGGACTTTTTCTTTCCTTTACAGCCACAATATACATGTTGAAAAGACAATTCAAACAAATTCACTCACTTTCCGCCTATCTTTAAGAATGCTGTTGAGATTTTCTTCATTGATTTTGCCTGCGTAGTCATAAAAGCTGAGAAGGGGGGGAAAAAACAAGTAAGATCAACCTGATTCATCATGCTCCTACTCCTCCCTGGCCTTGGCCTACTTCTATTACCCAATCTTGTCAGATGGGGCCATCTACTGTCCGATGTCAAATGAATTCAGCGTGTTCTAAAATGGATGTAAGGCAACTGATGTATCGATTTAAATCGACAATATATTTACAGTGACCTAAAACTAAGATACTACAAGCTGCTCTCCACGAAGACACTTTTTAGTGAGGGGAAAAACAACAATAATAATAATTATAATAGCTCTCAATAACAAGAAGCACTCTACATATAGATATAGCCCTTGTAAAATTCCACTGCCTTGTTATGCATGTGTTACAATCATGGCCAAAATACTGTAGCTGACTGACCATGTATGTCTCCCTGTGTCTGCTCTACAGTCGTACACATGGTGACGTCTTATTGATAAGTGATGATAAAAGCTCATATCTTACCTAAACAACTGTGCACAAGGATCATGGTTGTGGATTTCTGTTGGAGACAAACAGTGACAGATATTTCGGTTATGTAGAACGATTTGTACAAATCCAAATGTAATCTATAGTCAAAAGAAATACTGTTTTGTCCCCAGGATGGGAAATTATCACCAGCCAAATGCTTGTGAAATGAACGTCTGGTAGATTTTAGGCACAGAATAATGATTTGCTATTGAATGACTGGTTGTTATCTGTCCATGGCTGGTAGATGTTCACATTTTAGAAAGTTAATTTCCCACCCTGTTTGGCACTTAAACATTAAACCCGAACTGGCAAAGCAGTAAAGCTTCTGTTACTGATTAAGTTACATTGGCTCTCAGTTCAGCTGTCTGAGTTTACAATAAAAAGTCACATACTAAGCAGACTCTTATTCCAACCATGTTACAAAGAGGTCATTAGCATAAATCTACACAGGTCTGTGACAGAGTAAACTGAAGCAGATGGATATGTGCTCAGCAAACACACTTATTGGCATCATTTCTTTGTCCCAGTTATTTTTCACATTCAGATGCATCAAAGCACGCTCTCTCCTAATAGGAGTGAAGGGGCAGAAGAGAGATTCAGGAAGCAGTAAAACCATATAATCCACTGTTAACCTTTTTTAATATCTCGCCATATTTTGGCAGATTACAATGTTATACTGATTCCTGTGGTTCTCCCGTAGTTACACTGACAGATGAGCAAACATTTTAAATTCAAATGTCAAAGAGAGTTAATCCGACAGAGCCATTGTGTTTTGTTTTTCCTCCTTCCCCTTTAAATGTGCCCTGCTGTCATCAGTCTGTGTGACTGGTACTGAAAAGATCTGCTCTGTCACTATGCTGTTTATTTGATGAGGCATCTTCAAAAAGAAATGTTAATCCATTGAAAAGGAAGAGTTTAGGGTCTATAAAAACAGATATTAAATGGCCCCGCACACCTGGCTGATTAAACTTCTCCTCAGATTAACACTGAGGAATGTTATACAGGTAATTACGTCATGTCAGTAAAGTATGTATAATAATAAATGTGGAATGAAAGATGTCCCTGACAGATGAAACAAAGCAGAAGAGCCTCAGTCCGTACACGCCTATGCAGACTTGAGAAAAGCTCTTAATGAGTAAAAACACCTTTGGGCATGGGTGTACAGCAGCTTTAACATAACCTGTATTACATGTTGTTCCAAAACACTGAACCTTTTTGAAAAAAAGGTTCAAAAGGATTAAATGGGGATTTTTAACAGCAGACATTTTGAATTGTCAGAGTAGAAAAGGGACAGCTGTTATTAATAACGTTGGATTCAAGTGTTCCAGTATGCCGCGGTGAGCCAGCATGCACAATATTGCAGAAGATGTCCGTTTTCAGGGCTTACCTACTACCTGGAGCAATTCTGCACTGCTGATCTGTGTGTCACTGATGCTGACAGTCTCTTCTTGCCTTACTTCTCCTAATAGGAAGCCCTCCTGTTTAAATACATGTGAACAAAACAGTGATTAGACAGAAACAATTAGTCCATTAATCAATAACAGAAAATGAACTGACATTTATCACGTTTACAAACTAGCGTTACTGGATATTTGCCTTTAAAAATCTACAATGGTCAAAAAATATTCTGGCTACAACTTTTTGAATGTGAGGATTTGCTTTATTAAAAATCTCTGGGTTTGGCACTGTTGTTGAAATAAAACATGCACTTTGAAGACGCCGCTGTGGAAATGTTTTACATACATTTTTGAAGATTTTATGGACTAAACAATTTTTAAAAAAATAAATAAATGCAGCCTTCAGTAATGTAATGTGGGGTACAGAATAAAGGCTAGCCAGATGGATAATAACTGTTTTGAATGCGATTGAGTGCATAAGTATCAGAATCATAATAATACATAACTTCATGTAATATCCATCTAATGTCCTTCATCCCTGCCGCTGTCAGACTCTACAACACCTGCACCACTTGATCAAGTTGTAGTTTCTGTATCTGTTTAAATTACCACTACTACTCACCATAGCATTTACATTTATTTTATTTTTTATCTGTATTTATATTCTCATTCCATGTGCAATATTATTTATATCATGGCCACTTTACCTTTAGTACTCATGTTGCACACCTGTACACTTGCCTGTTGTTTGTTTCAGGTTTATTGTATAGGCTGAAGGACACTTCTGTCTGTTCGTTGTGTTTGCCCTTTTTATTTTACTTCTGTAGTGTATATTACACATTTTCTGCTGCTGTTAAGAGTGAATTTTCCCGTTGTGGGATAAATAAAGTATAATCTAATCTAACCTAATATAAAATAACAAATCGACTTTATACTTCTGGGACTAAATTAAGTTGTTTCCTTCCTACAACTAACATCATCACTGAGAAGTGACAGCAGCTGGTAAACAACAGTGTTGCCTTACTCTAATATCAGCTTACTGTATGTCAGGAATGCGGGCTAACTTGTTAGCAGTAACTATCCACCTGTCCAGGCCGGCTTTTAAAGTCTTGACAAGAGGAGGAGAAGACATGTAAACAGCGATGACGTTAGCTTAGTTAACGCTTGTCTTGAGAGCTTCCTTTCCCCCCGTGCGATTGATCACAAAACATTTAGTTTCTACAACAAGCTGAAGCCTCAAAAAGAGATGATTTTTACACACGTCAGTCTTGTTGTTAGACGGTATTGACACAAATGCAAGCAACATTAGCCAAGTAGCCAATGAGCTAATCTAGCACAATGCGGAAATGAGAAAAACAAAAAGGGTTAACGTGATCTACTGAAGACATTTCACTGCGGTGCTTTCTTATTTTGGACGACACACTAAACCTACATTAGACAACAGGTCGAGGTGTACTATAGATACTAGCAGGACCCACCCACGAAAGTCACTTGACTTGGTAGCTTGGCTAACATGCTAAGTAGCTTACCACTGAGTATTTCCTGGAGTTCAAACTTTCCTAACAGCATTTCCTATATTGATATAACAGGTTTACACTTTTACGTAGGTACATTTATAGCTACATGAGATCATCTTACATTTACTAGTCACGTCTTCATGTAGCTGGTAGCTGCTTTAGTACTCTGATTTAACCATACCTGCCGGTAAATAGACGGAACCAACACTAGCTTAGCCAGCAACAGGATGATGACACTGGAAAACAACACAAACTAATGGCGTTGATGAGCGATGAGAGACATCGCCGAGCTGCCCACACTTTAACAACCATTGCAAAAACAGCGTGTCAGCATCGTTTCTGGATACTTACATGATCTGAGTTGCTGTTGGCGCTGTGATAACACACAGAACTAAAAGTATATCCTGAAATGGATGCCGCCATGATGGAAACATCCCTATCAATCCCGATGCCCCCTGCGGTTGCAAAAGCACGCTCTTCAAAACGCAACGTCTTGTGGGAGCTGTAGGCGGTGACGGCGGTTTTGCTTGACAGAGAGAGTGAGAGAGAGAGACGCTCCTTCTTCAGCATGGAAGTCGCTACAGAGAGCCCACATGGCTGTGGAAATAGCTCGGACACAGAAGAGGACAGAGACTCGGATACCGACTTTGGACCTTCAAAACTGGGGACGAAAGAATAGTACGTGTTGTGCTCCGTTAGCTCGGGTGCTAACGTTAAGTTAATGACGGTTGGTTATAGTCGAGCTACAACAGAGCTAACTGACATAACATTAACCCTTTGATAATATGTTTCAGCATTTGTTTTCTGTATTGCTATGAGCCACTACTTATTTAGACATTTTATACACGATGCAGTACAAAAACTTAGGTCAGCTTATAACTGACACCTCCAGCATGTGGCACCGAGAGCAACAGTAAAGTTGAATTGTTGGCTAGTGTTGGAAACAATAGAGAAGATTTAGAGTTTAAGTCATCTTAGTTTGCATTTCCGTGAAGTTACAGTGACAGAGTTTTTATAGGTGAATGTTTGCTGTCGACCTTTTATTATTTGCGCTACACAGACTACCAAGTTTGTAGTATAGCAACGTGTCCTCTGTGCTGTTAAGCTGTTACTGGATGCTTGAATTTTCCTCAATATCAATAAACTATCTATCTATCTATCATAGTATTTATATAACTAATTGTGACTTGTTATTGTCCTTTTCTGCAGTTGGGAAGATACATACCAAAAAGAGCTTGAGACATTCAAAGACGTTGGGGATGTTGGTGAGATATGGTAAACATATACTGATTACTGACATGCTTGCCAGAACTAACCCAACATGTCCACTGGTTTTTATTATTATTATTACTATTAGGCGTGATTATTTGGCATGTCAAAATGTGATGATTTGTTTAATACAGTGTTTTAGCATCCTGTGGACTCTGCACCGTTTCACTATCGTCTCATCTTTATTCTGTCTGCAAGAGTTATTGTTATCCATATACACCGACTGCTGACTGGCAACTTCATTAGGTACATTTATATGATCCAATATGACAGCTCTGCCATAAATTAGTAAACTTTTATGAACTTTATGAAGTAGAATTTATGGCAGAGTTATTACAAGTTCCAAGTGTACCTAATGAAGTGGTCGGTTGGTGTAAATACATATAGATATACATATTTATATATATACTTTTTTATCTATATCTTCTATGTTTACCTTTCAAACTCCTTGTCCTTAGTGGCGCTTATGTGAATATTTGTGTATATTCACTGAGAGCAGCGTTGTATTTGAACACACGGCTGGCCAATAAAAGTGATTCCGATATTTTATCCCTGACAAAAGCCTCATTTCTAAAGTGTGTGTGTGTTTCTGTCTTCTTGTAAGGTTTGGTGAGGAAAGCATGACCCGTGTTCTGCGATGGATGGACAAAACTACGATTCCAGAAAATGCCGCCATTCTTGACATTGGCACTGGAAATGGAGCCTTTTTAGTAGAACTGGTGTGAACAGAGTAATAATAAATCATGATCTTTATTTTAGACATATATCACTTAAGTGTTCTTAAAGCGTCAGTTCACCAAAATTACAGCAAATCACAAAACTAAAGCACAATCTGTGGATCATCCAGGGTCACAGGAATATTGTTGTATTTTTCTAATCTTAAAAAGTCATCCATTTCATTGGCGTGATGGCAGATGTCTCAGCAATCTCAAAAACTCACCAAACATTATCTGCATGATTGATTAAATACCACTAGGGGTGAAAGTGGAAATTATGGTTGTGTTTAAGGTGATCTGAGCCTTTAATGGACAATTTGTGATAACAGCTAGGTTTACTGTGATGACCTTATCAATAGACATTTCTACGGTTGATAAGCTTTGTGTTTTTTTTTTGTGTGTGTGTGTGTGTCAAGGCTAAACACGGATACAAGAATCTGACTGGTATAGATTATTCTCCAGCGTCTGTGGAATTAGCCAGAAATGTTCTGCAGGCGGAGGACTTGACGGATGTGACCGTAAAGGTGGGTTCAGGTATTTTTGTCATTTGGCATTATTGTATAGATAACTAACACTAGTAGCCACAGGGGCTTCATTTTGTTCATGTTTATTGTGATCAGAAGTGACCAAAAGTTGGGGAATGTAAATTGGTACCAGGCATACTTTCTAATTAATCCCTAATTCCAAAATGTCAATGATACAATCAAGCTTTCAGGATACTGTAAGCCAGCCTGGACCTGGGAAGGTTAGAGGAAACTCCTGTGTTTGCCATGTGGGAGAGTTGGATAGGAAGAAGGCCCTGAAAGTGATGGAAGTCTGCCCGCTATTTAGATTAAACCACCTCAAACCTCAGTGAATTGGCAAGATTTAAAACGTCTACAAACACACACATGCAAGAAAAACAAGTTGTAAATGTTGGTCGGACTATAAGGGATGTGATGAGTGAGTTTTCCTCTCCTGTGTGCATGATACGGTTGCATATATGTTATATGCATCACACACCTATGATGATGTGTGCTTTGCTTGGGCAGAAAGCCTTCCACTGAAGTCAATATTGACCTTAGCTGGACAGGGGGAGCACAGCGCTTGTAGGACTTTCTCTGTGTGTGAGAGAGTTATGGTATGTTGGCATCTTATTCATTATTTCAATACTGCAGAATGCCAAAATAACTTCTATCAGTGTGCTCATTTTTGTGTGCGTATGAAGTCTGAGGGAGTTTGAGGAGTTTAAGCTCGTGATAAGGAAGCTTCTTCATCAGGTGTCTTACTTCAAAGATCATTCTCAGTCTCAAATATGTGTCAAGCCCTGCCTGCATGGACATTAGTCACCGTCTGCTGCTGCTGCTTTGACACATCACCTTCATACAATCCTTCAACGTCTTCCCAGTTTTTTTTTCACTTAACCGACTCGCACTCAAATTGAACTCGGGTAAGTTGCAACAATATATAGGCATTTCTGTCTCCAGTGAATCACTTGTTGATCCTCCTTCATAAATCACACATTTTGTGATCCATGGTCTGTGAGTATGTGGCTCTTGAGCTCTCCCCAGAAATCTGGTGTTCTGCCCTCTGTCCAGATAAAGGGCTCCTTTCACTGGTGGTATGGTAGGTCAGTAACCTCGGCAGAATTAACTGCTGTCATGGCAGCAGTTGGAATTTAGTTTTAAAGTTAACCAATAAGGTATGACACATTTTGTCTGGGTTGATACTGAAAAATTTCTTCTAAATCTAAAATGTCAGACTTAACATATAAGGTGCCTTAATAGAGACAAACTTTTCCTGAACTTCACATCTTTTCTTTATTTTAGGAGATGGATTTCTTAAACTGTCAAGGGGAGCTAAAGGATTTTGATGTCTGCATTGACAAAGGAACATTTGATGCAATAAGCTTGAACCCAGAGAACGCCAAGGAGGGCAAAAAACTCTATGTCCAGGCTGTAAAAGATGCTCTTAAGGACAGAGGATTCTTTGCTATCACTTCCTGTAACTGGACAAAAGAGCAGCTGCTGGACAGATTCAGTGAAGGTGAGTTGAAGTACTGAAATTAATTATTGTGCACCTGATTATTTGTTAATTTAGCAGGGTATGCGGCTCTCCAACAGTCATACAAGGCAGATTGACTCTAAAACCAAACCAATTAGACTCGTAATTCTGTGTAAACCCAACCTTTGATCAGACATTAAAAATGTAAATTGGGATTATATATTCTATATAATATTCTGCCTTGCTATTGAGCAAGCACTTCCTTGTTGAATATTTTCTGGCTGCCTTTAACATCTTATTCATCTTTGTAAAGTATTGCAGAAGGTAAGGAGACAAATATGAGGCAAAAAATTACTACTTGGTAGCCAACCAGATTAAATGTAATAAAAACAAAGGCAGCCCAATCCATTTGATCTTTTTCATGGTTTGGCTGTTTGGAGCTATTTTTGTATGAGTGGGTCCCCGTTTTGTTTATCTTGCACATGCATGCGGGTGGCATGATGCACATTCCTGCCAGTTGTGTCACACTTGTACCAGATTGCAGTAACACACCAAGAAATGCTGCAATGCACCCACAAAGACAAGGAAGAAGAAGTAAGTAGTAGCTAAGTAGTATACAATGATGTTAACAAGGCTGGGTGTAAAATACTAATGTTTAATGGGGAAGGAAACATTTTTAGACCTCAAGGATACACACATTGGGTTTTGGTGAGGAACACTGAATGTAACCAGAACTTTCGCTTGTTTAAAAGAAAACTGTCTTACTTCATGTAGTGGACTGTGATTTAGAGTGGTGTCTCTTTGTCAAGTAACCTCTTATTGTATTTATTGGGTGTTTGTTGTCTGAACCTCAGTCAAAACACAGACACAGTTCCACAACCACAACAGTTACCTGGCAAGTTGTTAAGCTGCAGGCAACAGCAGCCTTGTAAAGTCAGAATTTCGGCATGCTTCCAGTAGCTGTCACTCCTCTCAGTGTAGTCACTCTGGAGAGCCTGCAGGGGGCCAAAGGGCCTTGAGATCTCATCTGTCACACTGACAGCCTGCCTTTACTAGGCCCCAGGAAGCACCACAGATGGTGGATGGATAGTTCTTTACTCACAGTGCTTCTTCTAACCTCTGTGTAGGCATAGTCAGCACGAAAAGATTCTTGGCGTCTGTGTTTTAAAACAACAAGTTGATGTTCGGGTAGTTTGCATAATGCACATTTCTTAACCTGCATGTTTTCTCTGTGTTGCCTCACAGGATTCGAGTTTGTACAGGAGTTGCCTACACCCAGTTTCCAATTTGGAGGAAAAACAGGCAGCAGTGTGGCAGCACTCATCTTCAAGCGGGTACTTTGATACACATGAATCCAGAGGATATTTTTCATTCTCTCTTTTTTTGTACAAGACCTGATTATGTTGTATTCATTTTTTAAAACTGTGTGTAACCAGGCAAATATACAGTGTAACTGTGTGAGGCAGGAAATAAATCACTTTTTGGTATGTTGTTACTGTATTCACTTCACACTCATCCACAGTGCTACAGGCACCTGTTGAAAATATGTATATAAGCCTGTTCTGTAATATTTGTAATTCATTCAAGATTGTTTCATTAAATTTCAGTTTCAACTAAATGTGAAATTTATATTCTTTACATAATAAATCGAGGCGCCACTGTGGCGCAGTGATTAGCACCATCAGTCGTGACCCGGCTATGGCAGGGAATTTCTAAGTTTACATGTTCTCCCCATGTTTTTACTCCGGGTGCTCTGGGTTCCCCTCGCCATCAAAAACACGTATGTTAGGTTAATTCTCCTTGACCCCAGAACTGGAGTTGGTCTCCACACAGTGGCTGCCCACTGCTGCTAAAACCTTGGCCACACTGCCGACCTACATGTGCGGCCCACACGTGACATGTTGCTGTGGCGGCATTAAATTTGCCTTGTATCCACAGAGATGTCTGTGCAATGAGTTAAATGCAGGGAGTGAATTTCCCTATGGGGATCAATAAAAACAAATGTTTGAAAACTCATACACGGGTAACAAAAACTTTAAACCTCTGAGTAACATAAGTCCTCTCTGGCATTTGATGTAAATGTAGGATCCCATGTCTTGTGGCATCAAGAGCTTGTTATATGTGAAGTCTTCACCCTGCACCCACTGACACATACGCTGTCATATTATTTTCCTGAGGCTATTATAAAAATAGTTCAGCTACACAATGATTCTTCTTTGATTTGAATTGTTATTACAGGCCTGGGGCTTAAATGTATTCTGTATTCCTTTTAAGAGGACTTCAAGAGCAAAATGAGTTGAGTTTTTCCCATATTCTATAAATCATCTTACAGACCTCCAAATTACTTTGCAAGGATCCTGTTGAGAGTCCTGACCCACAATTTGAAAACCACTGTTCTGTCTTACCAGGTAGTTAATTGCATCCATCTTTCATGTTGTGAGTAATAGCCTGTACCTAATTGGCTAAACTGGAAACCAGCAGAGCTTGGGGTCCTGAGGACCGTGATTAAGAATGTCTGACATAATGAATAAACAAGAGGTCGTGGCATCTGCGGAAGACAAGCCTATTTGCCATTTCCTTCCTCAATGGCATCATTAATAACTGCCAAACTCTGCATCCTAATTGCAAACTCTTGCCAGTGGTCCAATGGGAGCCATTGACGTTGAGGCACGCTGTTGAGTAAACACATGCGAGCTTTACAAGAATTACTGCCTGGAATTTTACAAGGCTCTGGATATCCTGCCTGGATGTGCATATTATACCCACATTTACAACTCTCACAGCGATTTTCCCATGAAGTGAAACCTCCATTGAGCTCAATTGAATATCCTCTCCTTTAACTTTGTCAGCATTCCCACTCACTTTCTTTAAAACATCTTGTTAGGCAGCTCTTTGAGTGTTTTTCATTGTGTCGCAGTGTCATTAGAATTTAATATGTACTGAGGTTACCTCCTTGAATATACTGTAGCCCACTCCTTTCCCTTGCACAGGTGATGTTGCTAAGAAACTACACCACACTTCTGTTTGCAAAAGTAAAGTCATGAGTCATTTGATCAGTTTTGTGGATCCTGCACTGTTACAGGAGTTAAATGATCACTCAGGAAATCTTTACTTTTAGAGAAGTTGTGTAAAACTTGATATTTATGGAGCACTTGGTCACTAACTAATGATGGAGATGCAAAACCAGTTTGAGCAATATGCTCCTGACAAAAGTGGTGTAAGGCAGTTACAGCAAGCCCCAGTGCCAGCTACTATGATGGCCCCTAACGATCGTACATGGACAGGTGGGTGTCATTACAGGTGGCTTGTTTGAGCACCCAGGCTTCATTCAGCCCGCCTCAGGTCCTCTGAATTTCCACATCTTTGACGATTTTTAGATTAGTAAGGAGGTGGCAGAGGCAGGACTGCCAAGATGGTGACAGCCAGAGTCACCACACTCAGAAACCTATTTGTGACGTCACTGATACAGATATACATACAGTATTACCATCACAGCACATCTGTGTATGAGAAATAATACCAAAGAAAATACATTTAACAGTTTTTTTGAGGTGGGTTTGTTTTTATCTAGGACATATATAGCAAATGGCGTTATTGCTTTGTGCACAGAGGTTGCAATCTGAATCAGTCACAAGGGCCTTGTTCCCTCTATGGCCCACCCTTCCCATGGGCCCCAGCACCTGCACTGTCCATATTTATGCCCTTGCCTGACGCTGTGTGCCAACAGTTACATAGGCCTATGTGTGTTTGTTGTTTTGAAACTGTAGATATATCTTGGCACGCACTGTGTACTGTACACTTATTCAGGAAGTCAAACCAGCTTCATGTTTAAAGGGTTTATTTGCATCTAAAGGAAGTAAGAACCATTTCTTTTAATCTTTTTAAATTACCGTCCACCATGAAGTAAAATAAAACATACAACTGTGGATCTTGCTGGGTTGAACTGAGCTGTACAGTACATTTACCACTGTCAGCACTTTCATGGCTTTTGGGTTGGCACAGGTTTGAAGCTACACTTTTATTCCACTCATAATATTAACCTATAAGCTTTTAGACTTGATGCCATAGCCCACTGGCTGCCCTACCAGCATGAATACCATGCTTTCATTTTAACCTCTCAAGTGTGATACTGCAAATATTTATGTTTTTTCACTCCATCTCCCTGGAAACACGTTTGAAGGTCACCTAATAGGATTTTCGTGGATTGATTGAATTACTCCACCATGTAGCAGTGAAGTTTTTCCATAGCAGGAGAGCCAATGTGGAAATGGGAAAGATTTCCTCCTTTCAAAGCATTTTCAGACCTGTTCACTTGACGCCTTTTGAGTAATAGCTACCAAAGATGAATCACAACACAATATAATAATATCTTAAAGTCAGTTTTTATCGACTCTTAACTTTTTCTAGCCATTATTTGGTGTTTCTTTTCTAATACAACAGAGAAAGGAACCAGCAAAAGACACGGTAACAAGCTTTCTTTGTAGTTCTGACATGTCTACACCTATTAGCTTCATTAACATCAATGGAAAGCGTAGTAATACAAAGTAGCACATGAGTATCGTAAATGCCTCAGGGAGGACCGCAGCGGAACGTACCAACTCGGAAGGGGTGGTGTGTGTTTGTTGTAAATATACTGCTTAATGACTTTAAGCAGTGTGCGATCAGACACCAAATATGTTCGTGTTTTTAATTAATATTTAAACTATACGGGTGCACGACAACTTAGTAGTCCCGTTGGGTAACATTTTAGCTTGTCGGTCCCCGTTTTCCCCCTCTCTCTTCGTCGACATGGTTTGTCCGTACGCGGATATTGTTACAAGCGGTGCTGAGGGCTGAAAGCAGCGGCGAGCTCTCAGCTGCTCGCAGTCCTGCTCAGTCCTGCGGCTGGCAACGCTGAACTGGCGGCTGCAACTGCCAGAAACTTTGTGTGATTTTTTTTTTTTTTTTCCTGCTTTCCCCCCTTTTTTGTTGTTGTTGTTGTTGTTGAAGATGACCTGAACTTCGACAGAGCCTCTGCTGGCCAGGTAGTAGAGCATACATGATTATTCCAACTGTGTTCAGGCGTGCATCATCATGTTTCTTTCACTGCTGTGAAGTTCACTTTGTCTTTCTCATGCTTGGTTTCCTCTGTGACTGAAACGCTAGATGACAACATTGTTGTGTTGCTTTCGGGCACAAATCAGAAAAAGTTACTGGTTATGATATTTTGTCATTCTGTGCTGCTTTTAAACCAGATGTAGGCACAACAAAGTGCGGTTTGTGCTATATAGCACCCTGTGGGTGTCACATTTTTTGACTCGAGCTTACTTATTCTAACTTTTCTTGACTAAATCAGCTGTTGAGTGAGTTTACAAGTGAGTCTCAGCATCAGGCCTGAAGCCTGAGCTCCTCAGCTTAAAGCTCAGGCTGTTGTCAAGCAAGGTACCTGTAGGTGGAGAGGCAGTGTGGTTGTTCTGCAGCTCACTGACACACATCTCCTCACCACAACTTGTTGAGTGCTCTGAGTCACAAGGCCTGGTGGCATATCTTTCACCAATCTGCACCACACATTTAGGCTTTTGTTTCCTCTTGTGATAATCAACTGTAATTACTAATTAGCATCGTTTCTGAGCTTTACTCACTAGAGGCTGTGATCTTTTTTTTTTTTTTTTCATGCTGAAGAGGCTGAAACTATGAGCCACTTTGTTCTTCCTCAATTTTGTTTTTAGTTTTCAGAGCAACGATACCAGGCTGCATCCTTGTAGTTGTTGACTGTTATGTGACAGAGTCATCTATTCTAAATATATTTTATTACACATTTATGTAACTAAAACTGAGCTTACCCATATTGAGAAATGATAAGATAAGACTTAAAATGTTTTCTTGTCAAGCGAATTGTCTTCTAATATCTGTTGATATCTATATTTATTGTGGGTTATTTATCTTCATCACAGGACAGGGTTCACATTCATTTATTGCTTTCACTCTGAAAATGGAGGTCAGTGACAGAGAAGCACTAAACTGCTTATTTGTGTTATTTCCTTTCCATTGTGGGTTAGGAAGTAACTGTTGGTGCTTATGTTTTGCCCTCTCTAATATTGCACGGCAGTTGGTTGATTTTTGTGGATACCATAAACACAATACCACGAAGAACTGGTTTAGCACCAGGGTCCCCTAATTGAAAATACCTGGAAATGTTTCCTACTGCCACCATTGCTGCAGTTGTCCTTGACTCGAAGGGAAGGCTGGCTAGTTTCTGTTAACTTGAAAGGAAAAATCTGAGCAGACTTCTCAAGAATCCTGCTTGAAAAATGCTCTCACAGATGCAAGGTGTAGCTTAAGTTCAGGTTGGAGGTGAAGCAGAAAGCTGGGCAAAGATTTAATCGCATGTCAAGCTCTAGTGTCTAATTACAAAGAGTTTGTTGATAAGGGTGCCTCACAAATACTGGTTTGGTTCAGTTCAGAGGAAACATTTCTGAATATTTCTGATCTGCCATTCCAGTTTTGGGAAGATTATGACGACTGCACCTTGTTTTGATTTCCAAAATAAACCACTGCTGGAATGTTACAGCTTCAAGCGAACAAGCATTATCTTTTAATTTATCAAATTCTGACGTGAACCTGCAAATGTGCTATTACTTTTATCTCTTGATTTTATCTGACAAAATTTTCTATAGTCGTGCCAATGCTTGAGGTTTGTACCGGAGTTATTAAAAAAAAAATCTTCAAATGAATTATTGCATTTTACACTCACTGTTATGGAAGCATTTAGTGGTTCCATACCCAGCCCAATATCTGACTGAAGAGGAAGAAGCAGTTAACACATTGTCATCACAGAGTCATTACAACCTGATGCACTACAATTTTACTCAACAACAGCTCTGGCATTGTTATTCTGTAGACTTGTTTTGGGCATACTATAGAGATAATTTATGGGAGCAATTAAGGTCGGTGGGTTTTTAAAGGGGACCACTCTGCACTCCAGTGTGTGCTTAAGACGCACACATTTGCAACGTCTTTGTGTTTCAGGCAAAAGGCCCTATTAGAGCCCCATTCTGTCTGTGGGCAGCTGTGTGCCTGTGCGCTGAGCAAGCCTCTGGTCCATTCTCTGTCTGTGTGTACAACTCTCCCTCAGTCCACACACATTCGGCCACTTTCGGCCCTATGTCAGTTTCTCACTTTTTTTTTTTTTTTTGCCTGCTTATCGCTTGTATTTGTCTTTCTGTTCCACTAACACTGTGGTTCTCTTTCTTTCTCTTGTTTTCTGGCTCGAGGCATTATGCAAAGCTACCAGAAAAGGGTTGTTAGCCATGCCTGTGTGTGCCTCCATGCTACCCTCTATTCATGTCAGAAGCTTCCCTTTCTTCTCTGTGACCTGCAGTCATAACTTCTGCTGCTTCAGACGCACTGAAACTCATACCACTTGGCTCCGGGGAGTTAAAAACAAAAACATCATGCTTATTTCATATCATTTTCATTATATTTGTTTCAATGCTGGCCTCATTCCTCATTTTGTATATTCCTTCCTCATTAACATGATAGATTTGTAAGTCTGGCGTCTCGACGCCCACAGAGCCAAAGACCTGCAGCTGAAAAGAAAAGAAAAGAGGCATTCTCACATACACCAGAGTAGCATTGCCCCAACCCCCCAAGACAAGCACCAGACTCTAGCTGGAGATAAAAAGCATTCAGGGATGCAGTAGGAATACTCCCATCAACACATCTCACCGTGGTGTGTCTATATGGTTATAGTGAAGTTTAAAAAAAGGGAAAAAGTTGGCTCTGGTGTTGTTTTTTGACTCTCAAATGAGTGACTTTATACCCTCAGGGTCTTAGTTTAAACTCCATCTGAGAAAAGATTTGTTAGTCAGAGTTTGTTTGCATATCCAGTGTCTGATGGTATTAAAGTGTTTTGTGCATGTGCATACCTGCATCTGTCTGGAAAACTTATATTTCAGATGAGCTCATCATGTTTTGTCTTTTGTCACTTTGTGTCATCATAAAACGCCTGTTATGAATGACAGCGTTGGGCATGGTTCCATCTATTTTTCTCAGCAACTTTAGATCGGCTTCTCCTCAACATGTCAGCCATCACATAGCCTCCTGTCTGAATCATGCAATATGACGATAGCTTCTCTGTAGATCCAGTCTGGTGAAACACCATCCCCCTACCCTGTCCCTCCATAAAAAGAAAAAAGAGAAATGAAAGCTTCTTTGGTACAGACAGCCTAATTTGATGTATTTCTGGAACCTGAACAGTTGTGACACAACTTAAACAAAGTATAGTACTTTTTACAGTTGCTCCAAAGACGTTTCCTCATTCAAGTCCGACACTTCATGTGTTACAAGTGGCTTTTTGTGCATGTCTAGGCTTGAGTACACAGCCAATGTGTCCTGACAATCCTGCTTGCACAAAGAAGACCAATTCTCATGGCGACGTGTGTCATAACTGCCGGTTCAAGGCTTTTACAGTCTAATTGGTTGTCACTATATTGGGTTTGAGCCTGTCAGCATGTTTTACATGCACCTGCAGGTCATTCCAAACAACAGCACAAGACTGAGAACCAGTGTGCAGCAAGATTTGCAACCTATTAGCCTACTGGCAGGAGTTCAGCTGATTCACTGCAGACAGTCAGGAAGTAGATTTAGGATGGTGCACATGGAGATGTAACAGAAGAATTGCTTGCAATTGAGAAGTTTAAGCTTTAGTGTGTGTTAGAGAGACAGTTTTCACTCCTGTTCCAACTTCAAGCCTTGTAAAAGTAAAAGACCGATACAAACAAGGTTCTGCTGTCACTACTTCCTTGTTGTCTAGCATATGGACCTCATCACTGCACAGTGGGGTTCTGACGATTGAATCTAACAACATTTTGATTCACTTTACACTCCTTTCAGAAAAGATTAGGTCAAATCACACATTCTGCCCACAATTTGATTCTATTAAATTTTAAAATTCCCGTGAGAACAACAGTGCAATAAATGTAAAATGTAAAACAACAGTGATCAGTCAGCACTGTTAAAACATATGCAAATCTTGCTCTAAAGGACACGTTCAAATAAATGCTTTTGACAACTTCCTGACAACACCCTCAAGGGGTTGGAGAACTCAGACTAACTCTGCGATTCATCTGTTTTACACCCCTACTCCACACTATGCTGAGCAATCAGCAGGTCCATGTGGGGAGCTGAGCCCCCTCTCGAATGAATGAATGGACCGATGGAATGCTGCTCATAGTTTTCATTCTGACATTCTTCCACCCGTACGCACTCTCAACTTACCCACAATACACCTCCACAACATGAGCGCGGTATTATGTAACAGCAGCAATGTCACTTTATTGGTCGATTGGTAGTGACAATCTGTATAACATCACTTGCTTACACAATATAGGAGTGGTCTCCCCTTATAGAGCTGAGCAATTACAGGGGATTGCTCGCAGCACTGGAGGCTCCCATGTAATGTATCCCTGATGGATTAGGGCTGTGGTTAGTGTGCACAGAACAGAACAGGCACTCATGGATAATGGAAGAAACCACAGACGGAAAGGCAAGGATTGATAGAGGGGGGGGGGTAGTGTAATTAGTGGGGTACCTGATGTATGGAGAGTCATGGCATGCGAGGGTCACTCCAGGGGGCAAGAGGCCCCATACGTTCCTTTACTCAAACTGAAACACCTGATCCTACGCCTGTCAGCCTTCTTAAGATTTCAGTTAACTAAGTCCTGGTTTGAGGCACAGAGATCGACCCCAAATAAATTTCAGGCTGCCTAAATAGAGAGGCTGTGTTTGCAGGTTGCATGTCACTGTGTAAACTGTTCTTGTTCAACAGTCCAGTTTCCTATGACAAATATACACACACTGATAAAGAAAAGATGAGCTGTTCAGATATTGTTCTTTACTGGCTGGGTGATGTCCGCCTTTTTCACATCACCAGTTGTCACTGTTTTGTATTTTGTGTTTGGTTTCTATGGCTACCTATTAAATTCCTAGAAACAGTGTACTACCTAGCAACTGTTTTATGAAGTAACTCAGAGAGAAACTGGCTCTTAAGAAATATCTTACTGACTTTACATGGAAAAAATCCCTTTTAATGCTCGGTGTTGTGACAAGATAATATGACATTACATGTTGTACGTTGTCTGCGCTCTGGCAGTGAATGTATCAATAGCCGATATGTTCTAGCTGTTATCTTGGGGGAGTGGCTCAAGTCGCTACTTACTTTACTATAAATGTTACTTTAAAATCAGGGTGTGGTGTTTTTCACACTAGTTTATTGTGTTCTTTTTTTGAAAGCAGAAGTGGTCATCAAGTTATTTGAAGTAAACTCTGTGTCATAATGCTTTGTGGATCACTTGCTGTTGTCTCTCTTCACGTATTTGGTAATAAAGTCAGCGTGTTCCACACCCAATTCAGCAGCGGCATGTGACCACAAGGGAAGCACAAGCCGTATACTGCAAAGGGAAGTGTGCCTGTTTATGCGTGGTACGCTCGTATGCCAGCTGAGCAGTGACAAGAACAGCAATATTAAACTGGACTTTCTGTTTTCATTGCAGAACTGTTGTTATTGGCAACCACACCTATTCCAAAGTAAAAATGAAGCCAATGATCTTTTTAAATATCTCATTAAGTAGAGGCTTTAAGTGGTGGTTGTATTTATTGAAAGGCTGATGGACTGTCGTTAGAGAAACGTTTAGGGGAATCTGCAAAAGGAAGCCAGAACCTGACTACTGACAACGCATAAAGTTTGACTGAATAAGCTCTTCATTGTTTATGCACTTCTGAAGATCTAGTGGTGTGATGGCGTGTTGTTTTTGGCTAGTGTTCCTGTGCCAGTGGGTACTAGGGTGATGGCCAGAGCATTCAGTGGTATGCCTTGACCTCCCTAGGACCATTTTTACGACCTCGGCCTCATTATATGAGAGAGGGGTGGCTGTGTGTTCACCCTGAATTAACAATCCGCACAGCAGACTTTAACAAATGAATGGCTCTCACTTTTATTCAACCCAGACTACAAAAAAACCTGAGCGTGCAAAACTTTTCTTTTTGATGTTTTTTAAGTTTTTGTTTCCCATGGCCATATCCACTACGTAAAACAGATGTCAACATCCAGCTTCTTGCTCCAGAAAATATGCGCTTACAAGGCCAGCCTGATGAGAGAAAACTGCTAAAATTTTAGTTCATCGCTAACATTTAACCTTTCTAACCATTTCGCTAACCATTTAACTCAAAATAAGAATCCGATACGCACGAGATTTCACATTTGTATCGCCCACGCAGTGTTTTGTTTGTTTGCTCCTCATCATTTCATTAGTATGAAATGAGTTGGTCTCTTTCAGCTGCAGCCACCGATCAAAGTCTTGACACCAGACGCGCTCCGCACAAGTATGCAGTAACCAGAGCCAATTGGTGATGGACACCAAACACCCCGTCACAGAACTTTAGGGGGCCCCAAATAGGCTTCTATTCATCTGCCTGTACAAATCACGTCCCAGGCAAGGAGCCATATTATCTTAGCTGCCCTTTCTAGTGCCCTCCTGAGTCATTGGCTATTGTGAGCCAAGAGCTGCTGTCTGCACCCCACCGTACACAAATCTGACTAGAATTACCATTAGATTTCAGTTTACAATGGGGATCACATTTAGTTACATGAACCTAGAATGTTTTAAAGATGCAAATGGCATCATAGTTTCCATTTAGTGACGACGCTTTCAGTTCAGTTCTGACCAAATGCAATTTTTCATCTGCGCAATTACATAGACCAGATTTGACATATCATCACAAAGCTAGACGTTTCTCCTTCTCGTCAGCCAAACCTCAGTCGACATTTGCGTGGGACTGGTGTTATTGCAAGTAGGATGTATGATAAATAGATGTCTTAATACTGATCATAACTTGCTGGACCGCTGTCAAACACAAAAAACATAGCAGCTATCCTGATCCTGAATTCTTGTAATTAAACTAATCTGAGGGGAGAACTAGCACATCCAGTTGCACAATAATGTTTCATTTGACATCTACAATGCCTTGTTATCAAGTATCAAGAGGGTCCAAGTCAAATCATAATTTAAGCCAGTCCTCTTTATTTGGTGTTTGAATTTGCTGAATTATTATTCACTCAGTGAATGATGTAAATATGAGCATGGGAGATTTTGGCTGGCTTCGTGAGACACACCACACAATAGAAATGTGTGTCTGATTGCGAGTCTGATCAAACCTGTGGGTGAGGTGTCATACAAACTGATCCCTTCCTGGTTATTCTTTAGTATGACAGGAAGTCAAACAAAGGTTTTTCAAACAGTGTAGCCAAGACTCCCTGTAAGCAGTGAAAATCTGCTCTATAGCTCTCTCTCTCATTAAGCTCTTGTTTCCCCATCGCGAGGAGCCGTTTCATTAGGTAAGCATGGCTCCAGATTTGACTTCACACTCGGTCTGCCCTCTCCCATGACCCCACACATGCACGCACATATACGATTGCATGATGGCATGCATATATGGACACACTCAAGGTGCTGTTTCAGCCATGGCTGAACTAACTCGTCACACCTCCGAGCAAAAGCATCAGTCAAACAGCACACTGTAACAGTCTTTACACATGACCGTCATGCACCTCAACTCCCACTCTAACCACACACACCAAACCCAGCCACATTGCCGCGCCCATTACTCAGTGTCAGTCCTAATCAGTAAAGTAATCTGCAAAACTGATCAACAAGAACATTCCCTCCTCCTCTGACTCCCACCACCAGCACCAGACCCTCTTGCTTACGGAGGCCCAGTTGTGCTCCACTGACTCTCCGGGATAAATGGAGATAATGGGAGTCATATGCTAGTAGTTGGTTTGGGGCAGGCCTACATGAAGCATTTATAGTCTTCATGTAGTCATGGGGCTGGAGAAGAGGGAAGGTATAGAGATGACATAGCAAAGCAACAAGACTTGGCTTGACTGGTATAAAATTGCTCTATCAAATCCCTGTGAACAACCTGCCCATCTTTCTTTTATGACGAGTCCTCTTTTTTTCCCCCTCTCTGCACAAGTTACTGTCCCACAAAACTCATTTGATATCCAGTGAACACTTGCTTCTCTCTAAAGCATGTTATATAAGTGCAACAACCCTCACTTACCATGAAACCACATGTTACACAGGCAGGATAACATAGTGGGTCTGGAAGATCCATTAGCCTCATGTGTTGCTCCACAGCAGAAAGCTGTCATTAGCCAACAGTTGATTGGGGGATCTGAGCTATGCTGGTACTCTCTAATTGGATGCTGTCAGTGTGTTTGGTGGTTGGCTAATGAAGGAGAGAAGCTCAAGCTGAAGGTCACTGTGGCTCTTCCTACTTTTTTTTTGTTTTTTTCTTTTTCCCGTGCTAAGAATAAAGAAAGCATAACTGAACTTGCCCTTGATCCTTCTCATGCATTAAGTTGTATCAAAGAGGCTGAATTCAGCAGACATGACAAGACATGTTTGCTACAAAAATAAAAGCATATGGGCCATCTGCTTTACATGTACTGTAACTCTCTCCAAGCATTTAAGAGTTTGTGTTTACTGCAGCAGCTACTGTATGTGCTTCACCATCTGTGGGTGCAGACAGTCAAAAAGGCAACCGCAGCTCCATATATGTTCCTTTTCTATTCATGTTTTTTAGCCACATCTGTAGTCATATGATGTTATTTTATTTTTTGTTTTTTTTCCCCCCTGGATTAGCTAAACTTTGCTTTTTGTTCCAACATATTTAGGTTCCCATATGTTCTGCGGATTATGTTGACGTACCAAATGTTCCATTACACACAAGGATAAGGAAACAATTTAGCATATGGCAGCATTTTTTTTTTTGCAAAGGCTCTTTATAGGCACGTAACTATATGGAGAAGTAAGTGGTTAAGTTACTATAACCGTTAGGGGTGGCGAATTGTTAAGTGGAAAAACATAAGTCAGCACTTCGTTTTCTCAGCTATATCAGAAGTGAAATGATGTTATTCGTCCTATTTCTGTTGGTAAAAATGTATGCTTGGTGTGGACCTCAGTTGTGAAGCGCTGCTTTAGGCCAGCAATTAGATTCAAATGTGGGCTAGTTTTCAAAAACACAGGCCTATATGTAACATAGTCTTCTTCTTTTTTTCAATTCACTGAAAATAGATTTATAAGATTGTTTGTGGGATTGAATCCAACGACATATGTCATTTCTTACAGGTCTAGTGTGTAGGATTTAGTGGCAACCAAATTAATACTCCCCCACACTCCTTCCAAGCGTGTAAGAAAAACTCTGGCTGCGAAATTGACATTAGCAAAAAGTTCATATCTAGATCAGTGTTAGGTTTGTCTTTTCTGGGCTACTGTAAAAAAATGGCGGTCCAACATGGCCGACTCCATGGAAGAGGACCCACTCTCACTGTAAGATATAAGTAAGATTTCTGTTTGCCTGTCACCCATTTCTGTCTGTGAGAAACACATCTTTTTGGGGACAAAAAGCTAAAGTCGTAAAAAACAGTTTGAATTTGTGTAGTACATTCGTTCTTGGATAATAATTTGTGTCAATTTGTGTTTTCACAAAAGAGTTCAGTTAAAATCTGTGCTCTCCCTCATTAAAGAGGGGTGGATTATAGTGTTTTTGTGTGTTATTCATCTGGACCTAATTCCAGCGCTATGGGCCTTTTCAAACAGCACAGAACAGGGCACACTAACTGCAGTTTGCATGCTTTTCTTCACTTATGGGCAGTATTGAATGAAACATGTTTATAGGGACTTACATGAGCCAGATTGTTGTCTTCAGCAGATGAAGAAAATGTGTAAAAGTAATCAGTTTATACTGTCATATTTTAAACATTTTTGTCGGGGAGCCTGATTTGGCCTTTTTATGATTGTTGTTGTACTTACTTAATAATTTGCATTAAGCTATACTCAAACCTGAGGTGTGTTTAGGCATCATCTAGTTGTCCTCCAAATACCTGCAAACACAGTGTGGCAAGCTGGAAAATATCTGTATTAACACTGTCCTAAATATAAACCATAGAAGAAAACTTTGAGTGTCAGTATTTAAATTAGTACTTATATCTCGTCTCTTTTCATAACCACAGGGATCGGCTCAAGTGTGAGAGACACCCTCCTACCTCCAACGCCACCAGCACCACCAGCAGCATCAGTACTTGAGGGCTGCTCTGCAGATGGGAGGTCACCAACCAGTCGTCTGCTTCGCCCAAATGTACTATCTGCCCTCCGCCCTCGTCTAAGATGGCCGTCCGTGGCCTTCTTCTGCATCCGAACAGACTGGAGCAGAGCTGCGTGTTACCATGGTGATCATTTTCTTGAAAACACTGGAAAAGAAGAAGGGTGTCAATGATGTAAGGTCCAAAAACATCGAGAGACGGCTGGTGAGGGAAACCTTTTTTTTAGTTTCACACAAACCAGTTGTTAAATATTGTTGCAGTTAAAGATCTACACAGTGTTTTATATGTTGGGCAGTAATCAGCAAAATTAATAGGTCAGTGATTATATTACATAAGTGCATGACTGCAGATGCCACCTGTAGTCACCTATACTCACTTGCACATCACAATCTAGTTGCCCTGTTGTGAAATAAATTACCTCGGGCCAGGTAAAACCCATATCAGTTTCATCTCGGTGCATTCAAGAGATCCAGAATATGTTTAGTCTAGCGCAACACAAAGATTGCAGGATGGGACGCTAGCCCAATGTAGCTCAGTCCAAAGTATAAAAACAATATACTTTCTAACAACTGCAACATAGCCTGTGTGCTGTGCGTGTAACATTTCTAAATCAAAAAATGAAACAAGATATTGTGGTTTAAGGAGGAGTTTAGCTTACACTGTTTTGCTAACGTAACGTTAGCACCTCAGAGTCCAGGTCCAACTCCAGCAGGGATGCTACGTATGACAGTGATTTAATTACTATGTATGTTAACATATACATTTGATGAATTTGGAGTACCTGAAAGGCATTTATTCATTTTTGACAGCCAAAATGTTTTCCTTTATTTCAGCGTTCGTGCTAAAACAAGCTAAACATGCTACACACCTGCAGACGGGTGACAAACTAAAGACTTTCCTTTTTCACCCACTCCTTGTTTTCAGAGTATTTAATCAGTTTTATTTTTATCTCACTGCTCTGTTTATGCAGCATAAGATTAGATTAGTTGTGAAAAGTTGGAATCTGATCAAAGCTTTCACTCTTCCTGCTGACATCTTGCCGGCCTCTTAAAACTTAGATTTTTATATCTATAATCTAAACTCAACCTCTCAACTGGAAATGTATCACCATAATCATCAACATCTTTAACACAGATTGACATCAAAGTCAAGACAACGAGCCTTGCAAATAGACTTTTGGACAGTTTAGTTTAGTTTACGTAGCTCAATATTACCTTTTCATGCGTGAGTTAGTCACGTTTAAGACCAGAAGTTTAAGTCTACTGAATCTAATTGTTTCATTTTATCATCTTCTGAAACATAATAGGTTTTGTTTTGAAACCTTTGCTTCGTATCTTAGAAAACATTTTCTGTTGTGGTAATAACCTCAAGGTGAGTCAGAGCAATGTATCATGGCGCTTTCCTTTGTCCTTTGTGCAGACAACAGCCACCACCCTGTCGTCAGAAGTGAACTATAAGAGAGTAGGTGTCTTAGATGATAGGCGTGGGTAGATAAAACTGTTTTTATACTCACTAAACCTTTGTTCTTCACAAAAACTAAAACGCATATACAGTCAACGTTAAAGGTTATTGTATGAACTAGACTAGCTTTGTTTCTTGAAGAAGTTTCTTGAAGTCTTTTCTGATGTGAGGCGAAACGTCTTCAGAAACTACGCTAGTTCAGTTTATAATATCCCTCGATGGATACAATGACCTGAATGACTGAGAATCTTCACAGATATACAGTGAAGTTTTAGCCAATGTGCTTATTGTATTACACATATATAAAGAAGAGTTTAAATCAATGTTTCTTTACTTTTTGCAGAGCTGTAGTGTAGCAGTTTCTTTCTGTTTTCAGCCTTTCGCTGAGTTAGGCTTGTGGTGGAAGAGGTGTTCGGTAGAAATGCCTGTAATCATCATAATTTTTTTTTGTGAACTTGTCTATACATCCTGCAGACAGCTATGTTTCTGAATGCAAGTCCAACATTCACTCTCTTTTTCACTCTCTGTTTTGGTCTCCACTAACTCTTCCAACTCTTGAGGGGAGGTATGTTTACGAGCTAGTCGCTAACTTTGTGCTGTTCGGTGCTGAGCAGGTAGAGTTTAGTCAGACGCTGTAAAGCTTGCGTGTTCACCACTACGAGCGACATTACACGTAGTCACTTGATTTATTAATAAAAAGATATAAATAATGCTGTTTTAAATAAGCATTTCAAGGTTGTATTTGGCTGAGATGGAGTTACTTTAACTATTTTATACTGTTGGGCTGTGTAGGTTGATTTCCAGCAATGGGTAGGGTAATCTGTATAACAATGCATCATATTTTATTATGCTCATTATAGTTTTAAAATCTGCACAGTAACTAGCTGTCAAATAAATGTAGTACAGTAAAAAATATACTATATTTCCCTTTTTTTATAGTGGAGTGGATTTATAAAGTAGCATAAAATGAAAATACTCTGCATCGCAGTAAAAGTAAGTTCTGGACGTACAAAGATGGAACTGATATTGATCGGGTTTGGTTGTTGTTTGAGTGCAAACGTCACGTTCTTTTTGTTTCCCACATTTTGGTTAACTTTGTATTTCCCTGTCTTTCGGTTCCTCTCTTTGTGTCTATCCTCCACAGCGTGACCTCCACACCATGAGCAGAGGGACCACCCTCTTCTCCTGTGGAACTGTGGGTAAGTTGTCTTCATTTATGTCTTTCCTTCCATGCTGCCTCTTTAATGCAATGAAAATACATTCACTCAAGATCTGGACAGTATCAGTGGTCGAGGTAGGATCCTCTCATAGTATACTTTCACAAATGCATAAAGGATTCCCCCTTTAATCCCCTGATAAATTGAACGATCACGGTCAGCGACCCCCGCTATAAACGTCTGATTGTTTATCCCCTCTGTCTCACTCGGCCTCTCACTTCTCCCTTTCTCTGCCTGTCACTCATCCCCCCCTCATGATCAGGGTGCACCTGCCTCCACACAACGTTGCACACCACTCTCATGGGAGTGAAGTGTAATTGAATATGCTGTTGCCTATGTCAACAATTTCCCTTTGGCTCTTGTTAGTGTTGCAGTAATTACCCCCTGTGTTAAAAGACACACTACTGTTAATACAAGGCCTCACTATTACTCACTATCCTTTTTCTTTTCGGGGCAGACGTGGTGACGTCATAGGGAGGAGCGTGGCTTACAGTTTCCACTGTTAATGTTGACATTAACATTGTCTAGCATGTCTTGTTAGTTCAACCAGCACTTTGTCTCTTGCTTTCAAAGGGTGGCCTTTTGAAGTTCATCCCTTTCTCCCTTTGTCAAGTTGTTTTCCTAGCATTCCTGTCAGGTCGTCACTGTAGCCCCCGTACATTGTTTGTCCGCCCAAAACAAGGACTTCCGTCCACCAAGCTGTGAGAGAGCGTGCCAAAATCAGAGACAGTCGTCCAAAAGGACGAGATTTGGATCAGCAAGGGGATGTTTTAGCCAAAAGATTCAATAGATTCACAACTTAACCACTTGGCCGTGGTAGTTCAAGCCACTATGACACTTTCCTGTAGGTGTATTATCTCCCACAGCTGTGACTCTTTTGTGTGGTCAGTGAGACAGTTGGCAAGTCTTGTTGCTTATCCTGCTGAACACTTTACTAATGGGAGTGACTTACCAACTGTTTCGCTGGTTGATTTCTATTGTAATTTGTATTTATTTCTGGAACTATCACTGTTGCAGATCAATGTTTTAAATAGTCAGGTATGTGGATGATGGTTGTTTGTCTACTTGATACCTGCAAAACAGCATCCATAACAATTGCTGGACTGACAGGTCTAACAACTTGGAGAGGTTTCTCTGCATGTCCTTTAGCTGTTTATGTGAAAAATGTGACATAGCACATGAGTCCTGAACTATATCACTGAACTATATCATAGTGAGCACTACCAAATCTTTCATGAGCAAACAACCAACTTCTTCAGAAACACTGATATCTTGAAGTGCATTCAAATTGAATGTTGGTTTTAAAATGCCACTGTGCTTACAGAAAAAAAGAGTTTTGTTTGGCAGCTTTCAGTACAGTTCCACATGACCAGCACTGATTTGAAGTGTACAGCTGCAGTGTTATAGCCTCTCGGCTTAATCCCGTCATTCATGCTAAAACAAATGACGTTTTTTTTCAAAGCTCATATTGTCTGATTTCTGTGCTTTGCGGTGTGTAACTACCCTAAATGACCCTAAGTGTATGATCAGTTTCTTCCCTACTGCAGTTACAAGACAATAATCCCCTTTTTTGTTCCAAACATCTTGTCTTTACTGCAACCATCCCCTCCTGCCTTAAGCTTATTTCTGTTTGTGTCTCTGTGGTTAAGTATTAAATGTTCCTCCTCTAAGCTAGAATTCACCATGCTATAATTAACATAATGCAAGTTTTGAGTATTATTACTTGTTGCACAGGTAGAGACATAGAAAAGGTGCTGCTATTGAGGTCTGAGAGTGAGTTTGTATGTTTTCAATTTTGCAGAGGCAGATAGGTGGCTGGACCTCGGGCAAAGCTGTGCAATCCAGCAGAGAACACCCTGCCAGTCTGGTGCCAGTCTGGAGAGCCTGTGGGATGTGATGCCAGAGCCGGGGAGCTGGCACTGGGCCAAGGAGCCAGGCAGCGCCACAGCAATCACCAGTCTGATAAGAGATCTCAGCCTTGGAGATGGCAGCATCGCCAGCCCCAACTCCCTCACCACGTCCACCACTGCACACTACACCACTACAGCCACCAGCCAAGCTCCCACGGCACCCCCGAGCAAACGTCAGTGCCGCTCGCTGTCGTTTTCCGATGAATTCAGTGGGTTCCGCTCATCTTGGAGGCCCCAAGGCTCCCGGGTGTGGACAACGGTGGAGAAACGAAGGTGCCACAGTGGAGGAAGTGTCCGAGGAGGAGGAGGAGGCTTCTCCAGTGGTCATTTTCCCACCATGCAGCGTAGCTCCAGCTTCAGCTTGCCCTCTCGCTCCAGCTTCCCTTTAGATGGGACCCTAGACCTGCCATTCTTCAACCAGCGACTGCCTCTCCACCCTCAATTCACTGCCTCTCCAGTCTCCCCTACCTCTCCTTCCTCGCATCATCACCACTCCCACCATCACCACTTCCTCAGGCCTCTGTCCCTCTCCCATGAGCAGATCAGTCTGCCGGAGCTCCAGAGGGAAGAGGCATCGGAGGCCAGCTCTCCAGATTCCACCCCAGAACTGGGGAGACGTGCCGGCCAGAGAATTGGGGGCACGGGGTGTCTGTCTCGAAGCAGGTCCCAGCCCTGCGTGCTAAACGACAAAAAGATTGGTATGAAGCGCAGGAGACCAGAGGATGCCCAGGAGCAGCGGCCCTCCCTGGACCTGGCAAAGATGACTCAGGTTAGATGGAAATTTTCAACACATGTTGACACGCACAGACAAGTACACACACTCACATCCATTCGGATGCGTGCTATTATAATTTGACTCTTTTCACAGAGTTTATTATCCCTGTCGTTCACTGATTAAAGATAAATCAGTATCAGCTTATTTCTAATCTTGCTTTAATGCTGTAAAATGTCCTCTATTGCATTTAGTTAAATCCTGGACCAAACACACTTATCACACAGACAAATACTTTTTTGTTCTTAGACCAATGGGAAGTTCAAGAGATCCTCAAACATAACTGGGCCTGTCTCTGACTGAATCTGATCAGGGACTGGATTAAATCAAGCTGAATTAAGTTTTCCGGGTTGTCGGTCCGAGGCTTCGGGGCTAAGTGATCTCAGGCCTCCCTCCCTTCAGCTCAGGGAGTGGTGCTTACCAAAGAGGCATTCCTCATGTTCGGTCACGCTGCCTAGCACCACGCTCCAGCAAGCCCGGCTCCGGTTTATCATTTCATTTACTCTGTTGGGTAAACAGCCCATCCGAAGGTTGAACCCCTCACGATACATGTGCTTCCTCTCTGCAACTTCTACCCTGTTTTTCCATCTTTCTGTCTCTGTGCTACTTCATCCTGTGCTTTCCCCTCTGTCTACTATCAAGCAGTTAGAGCAACCAAAGGTGATTAATAGTGGGAATATTTGGATGCACAGATCTCTCCCCATGACAGGTTTTTGTTTGTTCTTTTGTAAGGTCAGAGGAAGCAGTGGAACAGCAGAGTATGAATGACCCCTGGTCAAACCCAAACCGAAAATAGAACCGTGGAAGTATTTTAATGACATGTACTGTTTTGATGCTTGGCAGTGCTCTGATGTTTTTATAGAGCTCTTGATTCTTCACATTACATCCTGCTTCATTATTCACTCGAGTGCTCTTGACGTTCTGCACAGAAGCAACGACACCGATAGCAGCCATTGATACCAAAGCCGACCTGTACTCTGACACAGTGTAATGACTCTGAACATTCATTAGATGCGCTAAAAAAATCATCCCTCATCGTGCCTCCTGTCATGGAAATATTGTCCTTTTCCTGTTCCCTTATTAGAAAGTATCATCAATGTATCCCTCCACCCTCCCTTCCTTTTCCCAAAGATTTGTGTTCCCAGCCAGTCACCCTCAGGACCTAGCCAGGGTTGGATAAACACGGCTTTGGTAATGGAGCCTAGCAAGCGTGTTTCCTCTAGTCATGCCAGCAGCTAAGAGGGGAAAATCAAGCACGATGATCACACATATATACGCACAGATACACGAACACACACATGGAGTCAGTTTTACGTTACCTCTGGTTGCAGCAATGCTCGAAGGCAGGAGCAGACCTCTGCAAATGATTGCACACACAGTATCTGTTCTCAGAGGTTAACAGACAGAGTCATTGTTTTCACTTTAGTTTTTTTTTTTTTGTTTGTTTTTGAACCGACTTGCATGATTGCATATACTTGGCACTGCAGAAACGAGTCAGGCTGTGCAGGTTAGATGGGTCATTGCAGATCTGCTGTTGCTGTATTTACTTTCTCACTCTCTCACATGCCCGTAGTGAGAAAAGAAAGCATATGCACAAAAGCACATACAGAATCATTTAAAATACATTTACTCTCTCACTCCTCTTTCTCTTCCTACACCACTCAGAGTTAACTTGTTAGTCTTTTTGTCAAGAACCAGTCTAGGCCAGAGGCTGCTGGTGTTCCCAGGAACCTAAACAAGCATGGTTGTACTTTGTCAAGCTAAATTAAATAACCCGAAACTCCCAGAAGCACCCACTGAAGATTCACGTGGTTGTCATAGGTTAACGAGGTGGTTTGTCTCAGCGAGGGCCAAGGGAAAGCTAGTAGCTGGCAAACTGTCTGGAAAACAAAGTGATAATGTGGAAATGCAGGGTTGGTTACAACCCACGTCCGTTCTAGTAAAGACAGAATGCAAGAATTACCGGCATGGTCGGGAACAGAAGAGATTTTCACACCTCTTATGGGAACTTGGTTCTTTACGTGATTTGTACGTGCAGTTATAAATGTCAGAATCGCATCACATTTCTGGCATGTCACTGTTTTTCACTTCAGCTGTTTTTGGGCAAACCTGATGTGTGAACTGACCACTGGCAGTGTGTGCGATTTAAGTGACACTCTTACTCCCTTTTTTCCCTGGCTACACACACTTTCTCCTACTTCCTCCCTCCCCAAGAAGTGGGTGGCCGTATATCACAGCACTCTCAGGCTGGAAAGGCGTCCTGCTCGGCCTTCGACCTGACTTAGTGTGTGTGAATTAAGAGTTATTACTACTTCTCACACCTACACACACTTGCCACCCTCCATTTTATAGGTGTGTGTGTGGATGAGTAATAAATTCCAGGTAAAGAAAAAAAAGTAGTCTGTGCATATTTGTGACACCCGAAGGAACATCTTGACTTCTCTGTACAATCTTGCTGGAGGTTCGACGGGTAAAGGATGGTGAGGGTCAACATGTAACAAGTCCCCAGTGTGTGTTGTCAGTGGAACATGGTGTAATTTGGCCTCTAGATTCCTCAACCACGTCAATGAAGGCGGGTGTGAATTCTGGAGATGCATGTCATGCTAATCGGCTATAACTTGACTACTGTAGGGATTTACGTGTGACCACCCCCTAAATTCCTTGAATATCCTCCCTGTCAGCCGTGAATATCAGCTCACTCCTCTGTCTACTGTCTCTTTTTTATCCCTGGCTGCCCTTCTACCTTGGCCCTTCATTGTTTTTTCCTCAGCATAGTGGGCGTAGTCAGCTGTCAGATGGGGAATGTTATCTCTTGATTCTAGGTCACTCACTGAATAATTGTTGACGTTGCTCACACTTTGCTTTTGAGGAAATGGTGAGTGTGAATGTGGGGGCGGTTTCATTGAAATTGTTGTACGTCTGTGTTGTCTTTGTATAACCGGTTGACGCCTTCTATTGGGCCGTTGTACATTTTGGAGAAAAATTACAGGCTATCTTTGGCTTAGCTGTGTTAGCAGTAGAGGAGGTAAAAGGGGGAGTGTTGAGCGAATGCTTGAGTGTGTGTGTGTGTGTGTGTGTGTGTGCGCCTGTGCATTCAGGAGAGAAATGGCAGGGTGAAGAAAGGGGGTATTATTTCTGCAGGGAAGCTGGCAGACAAACTCCTCACTCCTCTCTATTAATATCTTCTCACTGGCCCAAGTTCGAGCTGCTCTCCTCTTCCCCTCCTCTTTCCATTCCTGGGATGGCAGACATGGTGATCATATCTGAGTGTCAAGCCCCATGGGCTTATGGGAACACCTAGGTGGGCGTCTTGAGGTGCGATGCTTGCAGTGTATGTAAGGACATGTTGTGACTTGGCCCAAAGGTAAAGCATCACCGCACGGTAACGCCACACATATTAACTCTGTTCAACATTTGCTCTAACTTGGCATCTTTTTTTTTTCATCTTACCTGTAGGCATTTGCTCGTATCTGTCATGCATTCTCTCAGTAAATACCAGACAAATACACAGACCAAAGCATTCACAAACAAGACAGCAACACAGATAATTGACGCAGAGGTGTGCAAGTATGTAGTCTGGCTGTCAGGAATGAGTTAAGTTCTCCTGTCGCTGAGTTAAGTTCTCCTGTCGTTGTTTGCACCCTGCCCTCTCTTTTGTTTTACAGTTGTTTGCTGTTGGAGGTCTGTTTGCCTGTCTTCCTCAGAGCAGCATGTCACTGGATGTTATTTATGTGACCTAATTTCAGCACAGAGCTAATCCAAAGAAATAATCTCATATTGTGATTCTAACATGGAGTGCGTAGTAAAAAATACATGCGTGTTATTTTGTGTGTGCGTGAGTGTACACTAAATGTGTACATATATATGTGTGTGTGTGTGATGTTTCTTGTCAAGTTCACAGCAGGATGTTTGCCATAGTACTTAGCGGGGTGTTGTTTGTTGTTTACCCTAATTATCAGGAGTATATTTGCCCAACCTCTTGACTTGTGCATGTGCTTTTCCCACAGTCGCTGCCCTTCAATCCAAATGTTGTAAACGATGTTGTTAAAGTGGATGTTCTGTTTGTGTTGATCAATAGGGGAAAAAAGAGGCTGTTACAGAGTAATCCAAAGGATCTCATGAATGTAATCAAGTTATAATCCTTATAATAAATTCACTTTTTGATACTATTTATGGCCAACGATCATGAGATTTGTATCACCATGTTAGATGACATTGTTGACTTTGTCTGGCTTCTTTATTAAAACTGTCTCGCTCTATGGTTTGTTTGGATGTGTTGTAAACAAGCGGCAATCTCCATGGCAGAGTAATGACTTGAATTTCCCTCGAGATTAATAAAGTGTCAGTCAGTCAGTCAGTCAGTCAGTCAGTCAGTCAGTCAGTCAGTCAGTCAGTCAGTCAGTCAGTCAGTCAGTCAGTCAGTCAGTCAGTCAGTCAGTCAGTCAGTCAGTCAGTCAGTCAGTCAGTCAGTCAGTCAGTCAGTCAGTCAGTCAGTCAGTCAGTCAGTCAGTCAGTCAGTCAGTCAGTCAGTCAGTCACCACTTGAGGCTGGCTGCAAAAGCTGGTTCTGGTCTCTATAGCTAATTTCCCCGTTCATGACAACTGTAGGAGGGTGAATTATTGTAGGGGTTGTTTATATTAAGGCTTTAAGTTATGCATTATTAAGAATGTGGCCACTTTGATTGACATGTGGGCACCGTCTCAGGTGGTTTGATTCAGCAACCAGGCTTCATTCAGCCCGCCTCAGCTCCACCCACGCTCCACGTCTTTGCCCATTTCTGGAGTAGCCAGGTTTTTCTTCAGAAACCTATGGGTGACGTCACGGTGGCTCCATCCACTGTTTATTATACAACGTATGGTTGTAAACAGATACAAGAGTTGCTCTTCTTCTTTTGCATTTCTGCCATGTTTGCCTCCCCCTAAGTGGTTGATAGATATGTCTTTTCAAACAGAGCTCTGGGACCTGAGCAGCCCCTGAAAACAGTAATATAAAGTCGTCTGAGGCTCTGGAGGAGCTTTTTATTATTTAACACAAAGCCTGTATTACAAACAGGAGGTGTGGGGTTTAAAAGAAGTGGGCAGTTAAAATGAAGGAAGGTTTAATTTAAGAAGTTTCATTCAGGTAAATGTAGTATCCAGTGTTTTCTGAGCTTGATACCAATAACTAAAAGTTAGGATACCACAGCCTCCGTTGCTTTGATTTTGAGCGTTCAACTTTATGAAAGTGTCTTACTAAGCTGCTGGAGTTTAAGGATTACAACAACAACAACAAGTGTTACTTCTTCAGTCAGTAAATGATTAGATTATCTCCTGGTTAGAGTGCCTACGTGTGTTTATGTGGGGTAATGGTGAATATAGGTTGGATGTATTCCATCTGGTTGGGGGCATGCTCAAGTGAAAGGAGGGAGAACAAAAACACACAGGCAAA
The DNA here is from genome assembly GCA_946959425.1 of Argyrosomus regius. Lineage (NCBI taxonomy): Eukaryota > Metazoa > Chordata > Actinopteri > Sciaenidae > Argyrosomus > Argyrosomus regius. Next base: position 10,405,068 of record OX336894.1, on the reverse strand, counting down.
GCTGGGTACACAGCAGAAATCCAACCCTGCTCCCCCAACCTACTACCACACCCACCCAAATCCCAGTCAGCCTCGGTAGAGTTTATAGAAAGCATATTGTGGAGAAGCTGCCTCTCCCCCTCCTTTCTCTCTTCCTTTCGTCTCCTCCTCTGCTGTGATAATTAGTAGTGGGGTAATACTGGGGGTTGAACAGAGAGAACTAGGGCTCAGAAATCCCCTTTTCCACTCCAGTGGGGTAACTACAGCAAAGGCTTCCCACTCCTCACATGATCACCTCAAGCGTTTGCAGATGAAGTATCCTGAGCTCGAGCAGCTTACATATAAAATTATTCCAGCAAAAGTGAGCAAACCTGTAACTCAGACGCCCAAAATCCTGCGTTGTACTTTTCTTTTGGAGTGTGCCAAGTCAGGGCAGGGGAAAAAAGTGAGCCTACTGAAGTGAGATTTAAGAAAGGGAGACTCCCAGTTCATTGTAACAGGAAAAGCAATGTCCTAACACATTGGGGAACATTAGAGGTGTCTGTCATGTAAGCTGAGGCTCTATAGAGAAAACCTCATCTCTATTCACCTCCATGCCTCCAACATCTGCTGCTGGGGCACTCCAGAGATCATTAACCCCTTCACTGCGCTGCAAGGCTGCCTTTCTTTGTTGCAGAGAGGAATTCACGGTGGAAAGAGAGTATGAAAGCAAACCGGGAGACAACTCCTTTGTGAATTAAATCTCTTTAAGGTCAAGTGTTGAGAGCAAAAACACAGGCCGTTGTTCACGTACAGATTCTCTGCTACTCTCCCTCGAGTGCGGAACTACAAAACATCATAAAAACTGAATAACAATAGCTTAAACAAGAAATGTCCTCCACTATACAGCTTCGGCTTCCCAGTCGTGGCGGAAGTGTTTCACAGTGGCTGCCACAGTGATAAATAGGCCTAGAGCAAATTTTGAAACAAGATACCTTTTTGTGGTTTGAAACTCATCTCAGTGTTTTTCTCAAACAATCCAGAAAGTTTCGAGTTTGTGTATGTTCTTCAGTGGCTTCTGCGTGTACTGGTGTTTACATGTTCACATGCTGTCGTTGAAAGGGAAGGCCTGCTTTTGGCTGCCCAATCTGAAACCCAACCTCAAACTGACATTCAGGAAAACCCTGAGTTCGAATTCCCTTTCCTTTTTATAACCTCATCGAGTTAAGGTGCACAAACCAACGTCTCTTTTTTTCCTTTTTGTCTCCTCTATACAGAAACTTCAGACTTTTCAGAGCTTGAGCTGCCCCGGATTCTCAGCCACAGACAGCTGCCAATCAAGCTTGCCCCCTCCCACCTATGAGACCTCCGGCCAACCAGACTTCACTGCTATGCCCGAGCTGGGACTGGAGTCGCGGCAGGACGTGGCGGTAGATGACGGGGAAGAGGATTCATCTTACGAGGAGCTGGATAGCGACTCTGCTTGTAGCGTAGACTCACGGCCCGGGTCTCCTGTAGGCATCGCGGGCGGTAAACGCACCCTCTGGAAGGGTGATTGCGGGACACAGAGGGACATTTTCCAGCTCGGGGGAGAGCTGGATCTTGACCAGATTGAGAGAAACTGAACATTTTATAGGAGATTTTAAAAGACCGTGTCTGGACTGTTGTAGAACGTTATTGGACATTGATGATGTACCAAGAGAAGACTGTTAAGAAGGGCTGCGAGAAAGAGTGGAGGATGTGTTTGTCAAATTTGAAAGAGAAAGATAAGGAAAGTGATATAGACGATGAAGGATTAAGTACGTTGTTAACGGCTGGCTTCTTAATGACACATTTGCCTTGAACATTCTTACTGTTTGAATCAAAAAGCAGTGACTTTAGTTGTTTTTATTGGGTATTCAGCTTAACTCAGGAGTAGGAAAGTGAGGGTTAGTCTTAAAAGCCCCCACTGTCTTTTCAACCTGATGACCTTTCCAAAGTCAGCTAACCATAGATTTGTAGTACTGTAGCAGTAGCTGGGCTCTCCTGTATTTAGTTCAAGTTTTTTTTGTTTTTCAGAGAAAGTGGGGGCGTCAATGATGGGGTGAAACAGGGAGGCGTAAACCACACTTGAAAATCTGATTTGTTCTTTTTAAATTTTTTTGCTGAATGTAGGCTCAATAAGCTTTATGAGGAGTTCGGAAAATGACAGTGCCTTCTTTTGGATGCTTGCTCACCGTGTTCTCTTCAAGAATCTAGCCTCAATCGAAGCCACCTTTTCTGACCTTTTTTGTAGTTTCTTAATATGCAAATTGTATATTTGAATTCAACACTGAATCTCAAGTTTTCAGTTCTAATATCAATGTATATTTTTCTAAGTAACTGTTTTTTTTTTTTATGAGCTGTTTGTGAAGGAGAACGAATACAAGGCCTTTCTTCTAACAGAATGGACATGAAATAAATTTACAACCTGCACTCGTACGTCTGGTTTAATTTCAGCTCATTAATGAATGCTCAAGATTGCCGTGGAAGACTTTCACTTTGTCAGATCAAAGGTTTGAATAAGCTGCAAAGTTTCCAGATACTCTTTAGAACTTTGTACTCGCTCCCCCACACTCACTTCCTGTATCACATTTCAGAACCATTTTATTGAAGCTTGCTCATTCAAACTTCATTGTTTTGAATGTATTTTTAATGTTCATGGGGTAAATTTATTGTCTATTTTACTTTCACAGTGACTACATAAGCTATTTACAGCTCTTGATGAATACAGAACATTAGGTAAACATCTGTGTAATGCCCCTATGCTATGCCCACCAGCCCCAAACAAAATGGCAGGAAGTCTAGACGTGGAATATCCCTGGCCGGTAACCCAACAGTGACCAGAGGAGGTGATGTCAGGAGAAAATGTCCCGGGCCCTGTGAGACAGACAGCCAGACACGTCGGCCAGGACTTTGTCCCTCCCTAGGATTTCCTATCATGCCTCTCTTATGTCTGTCCAAGTTGCAGAAACAAACTCAAAACACCTGCCACCTTTTTTTTATAAGCCTTACTTCTGCAGGGGTCCGCATTAAAGGCTTGTGTCGTCATTATTATTATTGGTCACCAGGGCGGCTGACTGCTGAAATAAAGTGATAGAACAGATTGTTTTTCCAACATGGGGAGGAAAGCCCTGCGTGCATAACAGTGTTTACGTCCAAAACAGGATGTTCCAGCCAGTCACAGGTTTTCCTTCAATCACGGCCTTGAAGGAAGGTGAAGTTCGACATCTCAACCCAGAGGTGTTGGCTTACACAAACAAGGCAGATACTGAGTGTGCAAGGCTCTATACACAGAAAAACCAGTCCACCTGACCCAGAAAACTATATCAGCTGTCACTTTTTCTTCTTTTCCTTCCTCAGTGGGTGAGTGAGTTTGTCTCTCTGTGTTGCAATAGGGATGAGTTTAGAGGATGGAAAATAAAAACTAGGCACAAACTGGTGAAAGGCTCGGACATCTGTTCACACCTCACTTATAAAAACTTGACACAAAAACCTGGAAACACAAAATCCCGTTGCCATCAACAGTATTGTGGTTGCTCACTGCTCTCAAGGGTCAGTAACCACACACAAACACACACACACACACATACACACACACACACACACGCGTTTCCTCTCTGGCAGGAAGTGGCAGGCTAAGAGGGGGAGAGAGTTAATATCTGAGGTAAAAGCACTATAAATAGGGAGCATTGTAGTTGTGGCTGCCAAACGTAGACATTTGACAGAGAGAGACAGGAAAGGCCGCATTACACAAATTTACAGCGCCTTGGACTGCACCGCCTCGATTACATGTGAGAAAACATTGGCTGTGTTTTCAAAGAAAGCTGTGATTTATGCCATCAGCAAAATCACTTGAACTATCCTCTGAGAACTTCAGAGGACGTTATAATAGTGACATCACTTTTTCATCAGCGTTTAATCTAGTGTTTACGTCCAGCTGGGTGGGAAGCGTGCTTGCTTGCGTCTTGGCTTTAAAAGAATGTCTCTTTATTTTCTTAAGAAATACTGATATGTTTGAGGAATCCAGGCCTCCTCTTCTTCTCCTCTGGTTGAACTTGTGTGTGTATTTTTGTTTGCTGTGAAGGTTGCTATTTTATAGGACAGACGGATGGTCAAAAATAGAACAGGGGAAGCAAAGCATTGTGTATATACAGTAAGTGAGCACTAAAAGAAAGCAAGTAAAGACAGACATGAATATATGATGACACATAAAGGCAACATTACCATAAAACTGATGTCTCGCATTAGACTGCATTGATCTGCACTCTGCTTAGTGCATGTACTATTTACTTCTCGGCTGTTGTTGTTTGCATGCATGCAATGATTATGAATGAAATTAAATCATTTCCTGGTGATGAATGTATTTAGAAATAGCCTATTGATGAAATATTCACCTCATACATCATGACACATGGCTTTCCACTACATGATAGCACATTAACTGCTTTCAGTAGTAAAAAGTATTGGTATCTGTATTGATATTGATGATTCTAGTCCTGGTAAAACTTTATTAAAACCCAAATTTTGTGGTGTTGCCCGTCGCTATCAGAGAGTTTGTATGGAAGGTTTAAAAAGGATCAGAGATTACATTTTTATTATATTTGCATCTCTGTGAATAAACAGTATGTTAGATACACTGTGTAAGAACAAACTTGCTCTGAAGTAGGCTTCTTTGTTCAGGATTCAACAAACAAAAATGCTAAGAACCACTCCTCCACTTTACCGAAGGTACATTTTGTGCTTTAGGTTGGTCAGATCAATCTTCCTGTCCAGGACAGCTGCATTTATCTGGCTCTACATGTGTACTCATAAGTGTGTGCGTGCGTTAGCAGACACCTATCGTAGTTAGACAGGTGGCCGGCAGTGTCGCATGTCACTGATTGACTAATGCTCCACTCAAAGGTGACAGAGTGCAACCCAACACTTTGTCACCATGGTTTCCATGAACACTGTGCCCTACCCTCCGCCTCTGCATCTCAGTGTGATTTACATCTTCATATTGCGCTGTAATGACTGGTTTCGTTTTACGTCAGTACCTGGAAATATCTGTAGTATAAAGTTTTCTGATATTTCTGACATTACATAAGAAAGTCACATATGTTAAAGCCACGATACTTCCTGTTTGTGTCTGATTGGAAAAGCTCACATCTCTTGAGTTAATCTTGCAGGAATCAGACATATCACACAACAGATTTTCAGTCGGCTTCAATCCAAAAACAATAAACAGTTAACGTTTATTAACGATATTAACGAGGGATACGTGTTCTGTTTCTCCTCCGGCAGTCAATAACTTAACCGACAGAAGAACATCAGTCATAAACACTTTAAAACATTTGCTTGAGGGGGGTGTTATTTGGATGATATTTTCCATCAGCATCATTAATTACTGTGCTTATGATGCTAACTGTCTCCACAGAGAGAGGAGTCTTTGCCTTGCAGCTGCTGCTCAGTTAGAGGAAGAGAGAGTGAGACAGTGATGGGCAGCTGATAGGCGTCACCTGAACAGTACGTGCTGTTGACTTGACCGAGATAAACCCTGGAAAACCCAGAATTCACGCTGTAACACAGCTCGTAAATCTTGCTCAGTTTATTGGGAGCAGATGGCAACATTGTTTGGTGTTGATTTGCTTTGCGGTGTTCACAGCAACTCATTCAAATCAAGTGTTTCTCAAAGGACTGATGCTGCCAGCCATACTAAGTAGTCTCGTATTACAGGGAAAAAGGAGTGCCATCGGACCACAGACTATTTGACAACACATATGCTGCCAAGCATTTATTCCATTTTGGAAATGTGTTGCCATGCCACCCAAACATTTCCCATTCTGTGCATGCTGCGGCAATTACAGCAGTATGTGTATCATTGAATATGAGAGAGAGGAAAGTAGGAGAAGGGCAGTTTTACTCAGTGAAAGGGCACGTGCTGAGAGACAGGAAACACATGTCTCCTTTTTTTTCTATGAAACTTTTGTGAGCAAAAGGGTAGTACACACAGGAGACTGGCTGTTGACTTGCTACATACACAGTGATGACTGAGTGCCAAACAATGGGTGACTGAAATAGACATGTTGTTGCAACGGCTGGTCCACATCCATCCATCACACCAGTCACATCTGGGTCGACTAGTGCTGCCTAGATCGGCTTCACCCCTGGTCCGAATCCAGAGTGGCTGCTTCTCATGAATCAAGATGAAATATCAACTGTGTAATCAGTTAATAACTGCAGAAAGTAATAATCAGCTCCTGAGGGAAAAATATAAAACAAACAAACAGAGCAAGTTCTGTGGCAAATATGAAATTCGTCTGTCTGGCAACGAATAATGAATGCCTAATTGCCCTTACACAACGGCTATGTAGCAACTTAAATAACCCTTTCCATAAAACTGCAATACACATATTGCACAGAGTTAAATCCCTGGTTTATATAAAAGCAAAAGTAAACAGATCTCTATCACTGTTCTGTATAAATGCCTTGACTTATAAGCTGGCTTCAGGTCTTCTGCCCTGTCAGTTTAAATTGCTGATGTTTGTTTTCCAGTTCCAGCTTGTGATGAGAGTGACCAAAGCAGACAGGGTCGAGTCAGGACGCTTGAGCTGTAATCAAACTGAAATCAGCGATTACTCAGGGGTGACTATCAAAAACGACTTGAGAAAACAGCCAGCACAGCTGCAGCCTGCGTGCTTACCTTTGACCTTGGGTACAAAGTGGTGGTGGGGGGCTGTCATTTCAGGAGTCTTGCCTGGTCATGACTAATAGAGGCTGAATTGGTGCGACGGCCACCTGGGGTGATAATGGATGTGAAGTGACCCCTGATTTGACAACATCATTCATTTTAACATGAATTGCTTACATGCATTTGTTAGATAATTTTTCAATTCATTATAATACGTTTGAGCTTTAGTGATCACAGTGTTTTCTCTGTGACATTGGATGAGCAAGAAAAGTTTTCAAAGTCAGTGTTTGTCATTAAAAGAAATCAGAGTGGACAGACACCTGCCTGTTATCACATTTTAAGACTTAACTACACTCCACCTTTGGCCTTTGCAACCAGCACCTGCTCACTCAGGATCTATGAGCTTGAGAGTAATTGACAAAACAAACTAGCAGTTTGGGATGGTGATCATAAAGATCTGATGATGCCAAGTATAATTTTGTAGGCTTTACATTTGCACAGTTGAACTTTTCTTTATACATCGGCTGTGCGATGCTTTACATTTACAGTTTTTGTTGCCACGTGTTTCAGAAACACAGTGAGAATTGGTCTCATTCTCAGATATCATTTAACTATCCATCTTCTTCAGAGAGACCTCGGACAGAGCGGACGACCTTATCTGCAGCCAAACACATGAGATAGAGTTATAAGGGAAACAGGAAATCAAGAAAGATCTAGCTTAAATTCTGAGTGTCCATTGAATTTATGTTGGATCCCAGTGAAATCCCCTTGTGGTTAGAGGCCCATGCCAAAATGGACTCTCAACTTTCACATATGGCCTCTGTGTTAGACTCAGGCCAAGTCCATGATCTATGATAATGTAATATTGTTCTTGCTTTCATAATAAAAAGGACTTTGTTTCAGCTGTGGTTTCCTGACTTGCCACACATTTACTCAGCCATCTATCACAGGTATTTGTCAACCATATTCATTCTCAGATTCAGTGTGTCAAGCAGTTGACCTGGAACTACTACAACAGTTACACAGATTTCTAGGGGTCTATTTTTGGTCAGACTCAACTAATTTCTTCCCAAATTACTAAGCTGCAAGCAACATAAAGCTGATACCATACCAATGTTTTGCCAGGTAGCCAGGAACTGTATTTACAGGTAAACAGTGAGTCTACTACTTGACTCTAGTACATGAAAGAATCTGGCGAGCCTTCTTTGGTGCAATTCAGCATTTACTGGAAGTGTCAAGGACAACAGGGACGTACAAAAGCTGGTATAAGGTTGAACAGCTGTGTCAGGTCGAGTCAAGTATTCAAGTTTGAACAGTTTCAGTAGTGAGTGCATAGAGCTACAGTAAGCCCAGAGGGACGTGATTGACGTGTCAGTCAATCACCATCTGTTCTGCTTAAAGCTAAACTATGTCAGGCAGCACTCAAGTGATAAGTGGGAACACTATTTAAGACTGTAGCCTTGCATTTGGAGCACTGGAAGTTAGTTTGGATAAATACAAAAGCGAATAGGCGGGAGATATCAAGGCCAGGGTAGATGAACCGAACTAGCAAAAGAACTCTTAATCCATTATTATTTCTCTAAATGGGGAAACCAGCTGTCAAAAATTACACCAGAACTTTTTCAGTCACCGGCAAAACTGGGATGTGGGTGGTGATTTGGAGGTCCAGGGCTTCTTGCCAAAACTAATTTTTGACATATTCCATATCTCCACAATGTATAGTGACTAAAATGTTATCATGACCAATGAACAAAAACACAACAATATAACTCCAGAAATACCAGGATTTCCTGCAACATTATTTGTTATTATGTAACATTTCTACCATAAAATTGTAGATTTAGATGGTTTTGATCCTACACTCACTCAGCATGTGTCCATCCAGTGACTATAACTGAGCAAAATAACTAAAAGACACATACCGCCCGCCAGCTGGGTACGGTGGGTGTGTACAGGAAAGGCGCCTGCGACAGTCACACATCTGTAAACATGGGCAGACGAGTAGGCAGCAGTCACTGATGTTATCACCGCAGACATTAGCCTCAGGACAGACGAATAAACATGAACATGCTAATTAGGTTCAAATTAAGCCCTTGGATCAACTGGTTAGTAGCTTTCTGGCTGATAAACAAGCATGGCTAGAAGGCACATTTGTAAAAAAAAGGCTCTCGTATTGAAGATTACTCCAGGAAGTCCATGAATGGTCCCCAGTTGTTTTCAAAGTAATTGGATGTTTCCCTTTAATTTATATGCTAGGATTTCCATCGATAGTAAGCTGTAGTCCTTTTAAGCCCATGGATAACAGATGTTTTGGTGGATTTTTACCAGAACACAGTTTTTTACAAATTTGTTTCATACTGTTGAAAATAAACTGTCACAAAAGAAGATCATAATTTACGACAGAAACACACTGTACATTTGGTCATACTGTAGGAGGAAGCCCATTGTTAAACTAATGTAAGATTAAATGTATCTTGCAAAACTGATTTGCACTTCATCCTGCAGCTCATTAGATAGAGTATTTGGCATTATTCTTTGATTTGGATCACCTCTCTCTTTTTCCTGTAAGACAATCATAACAACTCCCATATTATATCCAGCAAAGTGCTTATTAAGCAACTGTCGCAGCATGATGAATGGATTCAGTTTGATAAATGTTTTCATTTTGTTTCCCAAAATCTGAAGGGAGGAGGAACAAACAGGATCTTGGAATGTCACCAAATCCTGTGGAAGAAGATATTCTTGATGGGGCTGGTTTCGGTGTTTCAGGTTCCCACCAAGTACTGACAGATTACTAATCTGTGTGAGCCAGTGTTGTTGCTTTAGTGTGGGTCTCTGTCAAGGATAGGCACAGATAGTCCTGTTTGATCTAGCTGGGAAGAGAGAAAATTAGAGTGCTTAGAAAATCCTTGGTAAAGCATTAACAGCTTGCCATTATCTCTGGAGAACTAGTACATCGTGTGGCACACTCATTTTACTTTTCTCAACCAAGCAAAGCCTTCAAGGTCGATGTGAATGGGGTTGTTTTAATCTCTTCTTCAGAAAGGGGGAACGGTTACACCTGTAACTGACAAAGAGAACGAGATAGGGAAGCTTACTGTACGTATACATTCATCTGACTGCAGGCCTTTTTTTGTGTAGAAGGCTTTAACTTTCTTTGTAAAGACTCAACTGTTGTCTGTCTTCTCATGTTTTCACTTCCCCTCACGTACTCAACCTCAACGTCGCACAGAGAAACACAAGCTAAGTCTGCCATTGTGTAAAAGCTCTACAGGGTGATCAAGTGCAAATGGTTGGTGTCTTTATAACATACATTGTGCCATCATAAAGATACAAGTAAATGGGAAAGACAGAGAGGACAATAGAACTCTATGGGTAAACAAAGACAGGGCTGGTGTCTGTTATTTCTGCCTCCCTGTAGGTTTGCATGTCTATGACAAAAGAGAAAGGTTTCTTCCCATGTTTGCACAGTGTGTGCTTTCCAAGTGTGCACCCTGCTTCTGTACTGTTTGTGTACACGTCTGCGTATGCCTTTCAGCCATCAAACAATGTGATTTGCCTGCGTAGGAGTCAGTCAGCACTTGTGTATCGTACTGAGTGAGTCAGTGGATGTTCTTCACGCCTGTCTGAGATTCCCTCCTGTTCTGGCTCTTTTTTTTAATCACTCCTCCCTTCCTTTGACATACACTCATAATCAGTGAGATGAAGGGCTGAGGGGAGTGTCAGAGAGGAAGGAGCAGAGCTGGGGGGTCTCTTCTTTTTTTCTTCCTTCTCTGTGCTCCATCACTGACTTGTCTGATCCATCCTCTTTGGAGCACGTGGCAGTTCTTTCCCAAGGTTAGGGAGCAAAGTCCACTCTGAGGGGAGGAAGTCGAACTGTCACTGGTGCTCCAATTTATCAGCTTTCCTTTAAGATTTACAGCCGTATCGTGGTCTACTCCTCTGCATGAGAATCCACAGGCTACTATGGAAAGTGAGGCACACACTCACACACACATACACAGAGACATATGTGCACAAATGCATGGGCAGTGACATGTATGCATACCATAGGCACTCCATCATGTCGGCACATACGTGTGCATGTGCACACTCTCAGCACACTCTGTGTGCACACCCAGGCTCTGAAAAGAGGAAACGGGGAGAGGATGAGTTGTGAAATACAGGGGAGAGTTGAATCAAAGATTGAACCAAGAATGCAGCAATGTAACACAAACAGCAGAAGAATAAAACTTCTCTTCTGCAAATTTACACTGTTACAAACCTGACCACAGTATTTTTCACCAAACATGAGTGTGAGAAAGCCACAAAACATTTTTCAACCTCTGTCCTTTATCACATGCTGGCTGGTTTGTCAGCTGGGGTAAATACGGGTAAATTCAGCACATTGTAGTCTACAAAGGCCTTGTAAGGAGTTAGGGTTTGGAAAGCCCCATAGCATGCTATTCATTTTCCCTCCCCTGCACTCTCGCCAGCCCACTCCACCCGGCTATTATGGCGGGGTTGTTCTCCAGGGACCCCCAACACAGACGCTAGTTTGGAAACCCCAAGCATGCCCGACCGCCTGCATTTCAGCGAGGAAAAAAAAGGGGAAGGAAAGGACGAAGAAAGGGAAAGAACAGCCTTGTTTCTGGCTGCATCTTCCTTAGTCTGTGATTTCCAGTCACTGCAAATGTAAACAAACAAAGACTTGAAAGAAGAAAACATGGGCAGAATCAAGGAAAGAAATAAGAGGAGCCGAAGGAGGAGGAGGAGGAGGAGGAGGGAGGAAACAGTTAGCAGGCAAAACATATTTTGGCACGAGGCGTGAGATTCAAGTCACCAGCTCATTTACTGGTACCACTGCCAGACACGGAGACAAAAAACACATGCAGGCAACAAAAAGCTGGCTTCCAGACACACCGGCACACAGAGGACTTTCTATGAAGCCTTTGACAAACTCTTGACACACTTCAATTAAAATTTGTTGTACAACAGCTGGACAACAATTTCTGATTTGAGGATTGAAGTGATTCATTGGCTCCAAACTGGAGGATTGGGACCCCTCCAGAGGGTCACAGGAAAAATCTGAGGGGTTGCAAGACAATTAACAGAGAAAAAAAAAACATGTTTACGCTACACAAAATTATATTTGAAAATAATATCTTCTTTCTATATTCAAAAATAACACTTATTGGATTGGCAACATATGCAACCTGTGACGAGGAGTAAGTAAACCAAGCTTCATGGGATCATGGGTTGCAAGCCAAGAAGGTTAGGAACCACCGATTTAAGAAACTTAAAGGTCCAGTGTGTAAGATTTAGGTGGCTCTATTTACAGGCTATGTCATGCTAACTATGTTTTCATTAATGTATAATCACCTGAAAGTAAGAATTGTTTTTGTTAACTGAAAATGGGTTAGGTTTTATATCTACTGACGTTGTGGGTCATCTTCCATCATGTTGAACCGCCAGTAGCCCAGAATAGACAAACTAAACACTGGCTCTAGTGAGGGACTTTTCACGTGTTTCGTGGCCACAAGGAGAGGATGAGGTGAGGTGGTTACAATCGGCAACTACACTATTAGATGGCTCTAGTTGTTCAAACACTGGTCATTCAGATTGAGAGATTTCAAGAGATTCTGCGTTTTTCATACTAAATATTGTTCTGTTTCCTGCTGCGAGCGGATACATTTTTCCAAAGTTTCTTTAAAAATAAAAATGAAAATGACAACCCTTTATGCACCACTGTTAACCATTACTTAAAATATTACTTTTACATAAAACTGCTTTGAGACCAGTGGACATGAATGTACATAGAAGATTATGTGAGTATTCTACTAAGATAGAATAAAAATGTGAACATATCCTTTAAAAGGTTAATGGATAAATGAAGGTTATTTGTGAAACCACTCTTTCTTACTAAACACTAATGCACCGAGAAGGTAGATATTTTAAAATGGTCACTGCTTGTATTTGCACTGCTGAAATATGACAGAAAACATTTTTTTTCTTGATTTTCATTCAGTGCTGGCATGAAATTAATTGAAAAAATTAAGTATGTCGTATAATAACATGAGTCTGAAATGTAGGAAATCAATCTACAAACTTGTGTTATGCTGTGGCACTTTTAATCTTATGAACACCGTATGTAACTACAGCTTGTTGGCCTGTTAACATTTTTGAATGAAACTCAGAGAATAATCATAAAGTAAACTGCTTTTACTGGATGACAGCTTAATTATAATAGTCATACATGGGTGCCGGATGGAACTTCTATACCAGTTATTCACAGTGATGTAATCAAGCTGACGTCAGTATGTATGTGCACTGTTAACAATGAAAGCTCTTGTCAGTTAATGACAGCTTATGACATCCAGGCCCTGTGTTATAGCAAACTGTTACATAACCTGTGCAGAACAAAATGGTACCATGTGAAAAGGCCTGCGTTCATGGGTGGACCTGTGTAGAGAACAGGATGTCAGGGACAGATTGATTGGGTGTCAAGAGAGTAGTAGGAAGGAGCTTTATGAGCATAGGCTCCAGTTTCTTTCTTCAGCATTAGTCACCATTACTTCTTTCTTTCTTTTTGCTTCTGCTTCTTTCTCTCATCTTGAGTCCAAAGATAAAAACAAGGGCATTCTCAGTGTTGATTGAGCAAAACCTCATGTGTAAAGTATCTGCGCACCCAGACATTTCAGCATCAAAGGGGACTTTGTTTGTTTCAAAAATTGGTTCACTTCTCACATAAAATGTGACATAATTGGGTTTTCACATGTTTCTCCACAATCCCAGACGTCCTGCTTGACCCCTGTGGAGTGAGATTATCAGATTTTGTTTAGCTGCGCTCTAATATCCTCCAAAGGGGGAGAATGGCAAACATATATATTCACCAATCTGAGTCCATATGGAGCCATCTATAGCTCTGGGTAGACACAAATTCTCCCTGTAGTAAAAAGGGAGGTTTCATTTAAAGCAATTTCCTTCTTTTCTTTCATTTTCTTCACTCCATTTTAACTTCCCCTGGTGCATACCATGGAAGCTATAGTGGCGTTTCCAGCTGCCAAAACCAGCCACAAAGTGCTTTCAAATCTGTGTCATATGGCCTGTCTGTGCTTTGCTCTCCCCATGGCCTCACCACTTAAAAAACTGCGGCGACAGTGACATGAAGGCAGAACATACTGGATGTGCAACAACAGCACATATACTTTTTGTTTAGACAGATTGATGTATAAACACAGTTGATCTGCTTTCTGATCTTTACATATCTGTAATTTAGCTGTAACTAAATATTTACTATAAGCTTCCTCCTATTCAGAAAGATTTCATATTCAGGCTTGAGACAAAAATCCCTGCCAAGCATCATATTTTGGATGGCGGCCAATCATTGAATCAGTTGTTGTTCCTGATCCTGTTAGGATGTGAGCTGTCAGGACTGCATGTAGGTTGATACCAGCAGCAAAAATAACTCTGTGTGTGTCTGGACTCTTTATTTAAGATCTATTTACTTTAATGAAGTAATAAAAACAACTTTAAACCTCCATTAATTGCTTTTTTGGCCAGTTGGAGGCAGTGCAACAAGTTGTAAACACATATTATTACCTTTTAAAGTTTCATGCAGTTTCCTATTTACTCAACCAACAGACACAGAGCAAGATAAGCATGCATTTGGAGTCGTGTCTCTGGCCACCTGATGAATGTAAACCCAATGTTCACGTTCAGCTCTGTTTGGATCACTACCAACTCCTGTGGGAAACATCTGTCTGGTAATATTCCACAGTGTTCAATTCAATTCAATATTTTTGTCTGTTTTCTGTTGATGCTGGTCATGTAGTGCACATTGGGCTCATCATTGCTGAAAACAGCTGCCTATACTACAGCTGGAAACTAGGTTAATAAGAGCAGTGAGAGTTAAACCAAAACAATCCGCTGAAAAACACTAAAATGCTCAGTTGAGTTGAGGTGATTCACTTTTTGTGGGGTCATCAGTGACACTGACACCTTTCACATCACGCATAGTTGTCTGAGCCGATGTAAAAATATTAGTGCTGCTTTAATGTTACCATAGTAAATCCACAGATGAAATCACTTGTATGTTTTCCTTTGTCAGTATGATTCCTTAGTTTCCTTGTACGCCAGCTGCTAGCACTGTATTTTCGCTCGCAATTACCTGAACACCATCTAGTTACTGGCACAAAGCCTGTTGGATTACTGAAGGTGTTTGTTCAACATGTCAGTGTTACATGTTAGTGTCAGACAGGGGAAAGCGCTCAGTGCTGACATGGAAATTGTGGCTTCATGAAAGAGGGAGTGATCTGACATGCAAAACAAACATCACTCTTCCTTCTTTTGTGAAATCCTGGAGGGAGGTTTTCCTGCATAGTGCCATCTTTAAACGGTCAGTTTGGCAATCTTAAATGAGTTTTTTTATGATAAGTACACTGCTGATGATGAGGGATTGAAAAGTAAACAGGTTGAATCACCATTGATCAGCCCAGTTCTTCAACTTCAAACATTTCAGACAGGTCCTGCGCTCTTCATCCGATACAGATTGGTGTAAGGTTTCTGCCTTCCATCTGTCTGGTTGCATACCTCCCACGCCCCCTGTCTTTTTTTCCCTCTAATGGTTGTGTTTAATAAAAATCTACATGTATAGAGAAGTCTGCCTAACTCATGCACCCAAGTAACCTGGTTTAACACATGCAAACATCATAATTCTATTAGAATAACCCAGTTAAGCTACTTGATCATGAGAAACCAAATTAAGATGCCTGACTTTCTCTGATGGTTAAATAGGTTACTGAGAAAGTGTAGTGGTGATTACAAATATGACATCATCACTCTCCTACTTCCCTAATAGCAGTCAATGAGTCATTTTCAAACTTTTTTTGCTGGTTGTCCACCGGTTTACGGTGTTTTTTCTTTATTTTATACATTGTAGACCAACACTGAAGACATCAAAACTATCAAATAACGATAATACATTGTTGAAGGTCAGTCAATCTAGAAAACTTCAAGAACTTTGAATCTGTCTTCAAGTGTTGTCAAAAAAACCATCAAACACTGGATGAAACTCATGAGGCTGGTTCTCATGAGGATCATCCCAGGAAATGAAGACCAGAGGAAAAGTTCATTGCAGTGTACGAGCCTCAGATTAGAGCCCACATAAATGCTTCAGAGAGTTCAAGTAGCAAACTCAACATCAATTGCTTGATGGAGACTGTGAGAATCAGGCAAATTGTGGTAAAGAAATCATTACTGAGGGAGGTCAACAAGAAGAAGAAGATAATTTCTTGTGCCAAGAAACACAAGAAGTGGTGTAGTGAGTCCTATTCAGTCACTTGGTAGGTGAGAGGCGGATTCTTGACGATTGTTTCCATCGAACAGAAATGAGAGCTTGTCTTAGGTTTCTTTGTTGTCGCTTATTGAAAGTTGCACATGAATACTGGTACTTGGTGGATACACGGTGGCTTCACGGTAGAAATCGTGTGCTCCCTTCACCTACTACCAAAACTAACCTAAAATGATCTATATATACACACCTGGTGCCCATCTGCAATCAGTGACATAAACTCAAACTCCCCCCAGTGGTCAAAACAAAACATACACACAAATGGCTCCTACAAATGGACATTAGACCAGTGTATATCTGTACTTTGGTTGGATGAGTCAAATCTGAGTCTTGTGACTTCTGATGAGTGACAAAGTGTGCTGCCACTGATCTCTAGCTGCTCACCATCCCCCTCCTTTTACTATGTGCCCTTTAAATGAATAGTTAGATATTTTGGAAAATATACTTATACTTGCTTTCTGGTGGAGAGTTAATGTTAAACGAGAGGCTTGATATTACTCTTATATCTGCCACTTAAAGCTATAGCCAGCAGTGGCTTAGCTTAGTTTAGCCAAAAGACTGGAAACAGGGGGAAACAGCTAGCCTGGCTCTGTCATGTTTTAACATGTTATATTTCGCTTGTTTAATCCATACAAACAAATTAAGTTTTTGGGTGAGTCTATGGTTTTTTATGTGATGGATTTCCTGGCCAGGCATCCAGCAGCTCTTGCATAACCCTCTGTAAATGGGTGAAATGTCATTTTTACACTTCAGTTTTTGTATGGATTAAACACATGAGATATAATGTGTTTACTGGTAAGCTGCAGAGATGCCAATAGATGGGCATTGTTATATTCAGGCTGAGCTAAGCTGATCTGTTTCCCCCAATATCTGAGGTCAGCTAAGCTAACCAGTTGCTGGCTGAGGCCAAAGTGTCAAAATATTCCTTTGAATTCATGCAAATGATACATCCTTACATGCATATAAACTCCACGGTGCAAGAACAGGATGATGTTTACCACAATTCCAATGGGTTATCTGTATTGCAGGAAGTGCGTGTGTAATGAAGGAAGCCTAACTAAAAGATAAACACACCACACCTCGTACTGTCTTGTCTTGTCAGATCCTGTCCCACTCTGCCTGTCTGCTGCTGCTGCTGCTTCTGGGTCAACAGGAGTGGGAGCTGCATTTACCTGACTTTTTAAATCAGGCTTGGCTTTTATTGTCCTGAAAGCATTAAATATGTTGCATCACTCCTCTTACGATATCCACGTGCAAACTGCTAAGAAAACACACAAAACTAGGCGTGTTCAATGCACACAATTATCTTACTTTGAAGGGAACATTTTGTGCTTACATGGGGAAGATGCGCTAACAGGCACTCCCTGAGCACACTCATGCCTATAGATTAGGCTATATCATGATTTCTTGAACGGCATTTCCTTTAAGAAACTATGTCAGGTTCACCTGTCACTCCCACACGTATGACGGGCATTAACACAAATACACAGAGGCCTTTTTAGACACACAGAAAGAAAGTGAGAAAGACAGAGTGCTGCATGTTTACTTTATCAGCACGTTGTAGCATGGCCTGAACAAAAGGCCCAGTTTTTGCCACACAATACTCTTTGCAGGTTATTTCTGGTGCCACGGTGGTGGAGAAGGATGAAAGACCAGCCACAAAGGAAAGAATGTGGTTCCTGTTGTGGTCTTAGGGGGTCATGGGCGAGTAGAAGTGGGGGTAGGGTGTCTGCCTTTTTGACATTGGGTGGCCCCTGGGGTGCATGAGTCAGGGTCTGCTGTGGGAGGAGGGTTGTATTGAGGGGAAAATGGGTGTTTATAGGCAATAGCTTGAGGGGTCAGGGGGATGAGTAATGTTATGAGAACAAGGCGATACAAAGGATGCCACCTCGGTGTAACCCTGCCAAAGATAAGAGAGCTTTAAGGAATGAAGACAGTCAAGCTTGTTATTGACGTAAAGTTTAAAAGTGACGCAAAATGAAGGAAGTGAGGTTTGCCAAAGTATCTTTTTAATGCTTTGGCAGCAGCAGAACAACAGTGAACTCAAGTGCTGACAAATTTCCTGAAAAGATATCTTAGCCTTTGCTAGTACAATGAAACCAATAGTGACAGCGAGGACACATGACATGTAAATCCCTGTGGTAACATAGTGTTCACTGCTTGTGTTTGTTTAGAGTATGTGTGCATAAGTGCGTGAGAGAGATTATGTTCTGGCCTCTGTGACTGTTTACAGCGAGAATATCATGTGCTGTGATATTACACACATCTAAGATCCTGTTTACCACGTGGTATATGCGTTTGATTGCACGATACTTCAGATGTTTTTATTACAGTTTGTGTATACATGCTCCACTTTTGGCAGACTCCTGTAACTGCCATCAGGAAATGTTGCCACAGAATCTAGTTCTGCCACTGTCTGTCTGGCTGTCTGTGTTCACTACAACCACAGAGCACTGAGACAATAAGAGACAACAGGAGAGGCAGGAGTTTTCTTTTCATTGTATTAAGACTGATGGCTGTATGAGCAGTTGGACTGGAACGACACAAAACAATCCAGACAGAATAAAGATTATGAAAGGCGCCAAAAGTATCTTTCTAATTGGGCAGAAAATAAACTCTTTGTTCATTGAAGTGAGACAGACGTACCTGTTGAATATCCTTTGTGTGCCTACTTTTGTGTTAGTTAGTTATTACATGTATTCAAATATGACCTAGCATGCAAAATGTGTGGAGAGAACCTTTGTGATGATGGTGGTGGCAGAAAACAAAAACCAAACATTCATGTTTTCACTTTCTGGCTCTCTTTAACATTCCCCACTCTGCTTTTCTCTGTCCATGTGGTTGCGTGTGTGCAGTCTCATTGGTAGAGTGGTCCGAGACCTGGTGGCTGCTTGCCTGGAAGGCTGGCACAACAATACAGGAAGCCGGCACTTATCTGCATGGGATGGGGAGGAGGACACGGTAGACAAGTCAAGAAGCAGGATTTCTCATCAAATGCGTTTGAATGAAGGTCATCTTTGTTCAATTATAAATCAAATGGAACGAAAACAATCATTGTGCAGGAGAGGACAAACATGTGGGAAACTAAGAGAGCGAGGCAGCAGGGTGAGAGTGTAAGGTCCAGAGGATGTTTGTAGTTTACACTGACTGTCGGGTTACTGATTTGTGTATTTTCCTGGTGTTGACACGCATGGGGCATTTCTGATTTGTATCATCCAGAGTACAGCTGAATCTAATGTGACAATGTGAACTACCAAATAATACATGACTGTATTATTGATTGTAATCTTAATAGCATTTGTTTGCTACAACTTCCCACAGGAAGAAACACTCAAAAGTCATTCACATGCATCACAAAAAATCTTCACTGTAAAATAAACTCTTTGGTTGCGTTTTCTCGGGATTGACACATATTCCACTGACTTTCAGTGACGTTTTATTTGGTGCTCTGACAAGTTGATAAATGTTGAGCTAATATGGCTCTGATTCATCAGCTCACCACTCTCTAAAAACATTTTTTACTACTGAAGTGAATGACACTGCCTCAAGCCGGCTGTCTTATTCAAATCTGAGCTCCATGTGAGCTGCTCTGAGGTAAGAAAACCTGTTGACCTGGCTTTGACTTGTGCAACTTTTTGTGTCTGGGAAACATCCACAGACAAATGGATTCTCTTCATGTCTATCTGAATAATGAAATGTAGAAATGTTAATGGGAAAAACAGTTTTTCCAATAAACCATGCGCACAATCCTTGTGAATTATTTTGGAGCTTTAAACTCCCCTTTAATCTTTGGATTTCAGTTCTGTGTATGGCTACCGCTCATCCAGTTATTAGTCAAGTCGATTTTATTTTTATGACAAATCACAAGGTCCCAGAATGACTGATGGTCCAGCCTGAGTGAAAAGAGAGGTCAGGAGAGGGAGAAGAGAGAGAGAGTCAGCAGGGAATGTTCATGTTCCTTCAGGGTCTTTCTGTGTGTTTACATCATGTACACAAACAGCAATGGAGCAATAAGACCCACCCCAAACTGAACTGTGTCACCCTGAATTCACACTTAAACAATGGCTTTAATTCAGAATGAACCAAGGTCAGTCCATCCCAAAGTCCCCTGAGCATCAGGTAATCTGATACAAAGATGGAACAGCAGATTTCTCTACTTCAAGAACTCCCTAATAATCCCCCAAGATTCACTTTTATTGAATAAAGTGGTAACACCATTTACTTGAAAGGCTGTGTAATGATAGTAATATGAGCCAATAGTTTCTGCACGTAGGGAGAATCAAACTGAATAAGCAAGTTGCTTTTAAATTCCTGACTTTGTAAAATAATCTAAGCTAATCAGCTGGTCTGCCCCTGCAGGGTTTGTATACACAATGAAGGTAATTGAGAGAGCAGAGCATAAACAGGTTTGGGTAAGGCAGCACATAACTATTCATGCAGTGGACCAAATCTTTTGCATCTGGCCTTGAGCAAATAAAAAACACATTACAAACTGCATTCAAGTGCAATGTTAATGTACACAGACGCACAATATATTTACAGATAATGTAATACCCCCTTCCTGAAATACCATTCTATTACACTGTGCTCCAGTAAAAAGCCATCTGGATGCCTATCTGGCAGAAGGACAGGAAATTTGAGAAGCCATAACCAAACCAATAAGCCCAGCGATGATTATTCAACACCCTAGCCTCTGAGAGGCAGCTGTCAGGGATACGTAGTCAAACACTCCCCATGGCTTTGAACCTGAGCAGTGCCTTCGTGGGAGTAGACAGATGAAGCTGGGTGGAGATCTACACACAGCTTGGCAGTCGTGTGTTTGTGTGTGTGTGTGTGTGTAGCTGTGCACAGATCTTATACAACAATATGGTTAACTGTCCTTCATCTACCAGCTGAAATGACCCAGAATAACAGTGCTAATGTTTCACAAACAGCAGTAACAGGGTGTTCATTTGTGTGTATGTTTGATAACCTCATCCTGACCTTTCTGTCACGGGCTCATCTTCTAATAGTCCTTGTCAGGGCCACTAATCATTTCACAGACTGTTGCACAACACCTTTCATTTCCAAGGAACAAACTGTGCTGCCAATGAGGTTTATACTTAATCAAGGCATCCAGAAGCCTCATGTGCCTCTCTGTCTGTCTGTCTGTCTGTCTGTCTGTCTGTCTGTCTCTCTCTCTCTCACACACACACACACACACACACACACACACACACACACACACACACACACACACACACACACGCACGCACACACGCACGCACACACACACACAAACGTAAAGCGTGCAAGTCACCACATGTTTTTGCAGCATTTGGGTTTGGAAACTTTTACGACTGTGAGTAACACTGAGCATGTAAAGGCTAAATCTAGTGACCAAAATAATAAAGTCATAAAAAATTCATGTAATTTGTGGGAATACACTCCAGCCAATACACTCTGTAACACCTCATTACAGCGCAGAGCCAGCAGATGGCACCATTCTACTTTTATATGTGCAGAGGTGATAACCAGTTCAGTCCGAAATCTAATTTAAATACTCTATACTACTTTAAATATTTACTACACAGGCTGCAAAGACAGATTTGAGTTGAATTTTCTGACATTCCCTCAGTAGTTTTTGAGTTTTTGTGTTCTTAGGTTATTAAAGTTATTACATGCTATTTTGATGCACAAGCGTGGAAATATAACTCAACCACATATAACCATATATAGTTGATCAGTTAAGTACTTCTGTTATTTATAAATCACTAAACACATGCAGACCATCAGTGAAACTCATGTGATGGATGTTTTGACTGAGATCTCTGAGGTCAGTGCTCCCCCTTCTGACGCAGAAAATATCACAACTAGTGACTCAGCCCATTGTGTGAAGAGTAACTAATGTGACATAGATGATGTGCCTTTTTTTTAAATAGAAGAAACACGTTTAAGTAATGTAATAAAAAGATTTGAATGTGTTAAGATTGCAGTGGATTTACTGGAAAACACAAAGACACAAAATCAAGACAAGCTCATCTTCTTTTCTAACATTGTTTTCCACGTGCAACGTAGGTTACAGTGATGGAGAGCAACATTTTTAATCTCTAAAACACTGCTGCCGATGGCCAGGAGAAGAGAGATAAAGTCTGAAAATGCTTATTTGACATTAAACAACACACAGGAAGTGGGATGACTCTCCACCCTGCTGTAATCCAAAGCAAGAACCGAAACAGAAGTTCAGTCCAGAGCAAACAGCAGACTGTGCAGCAGATGATTTAACCATTAACATAATTAATGCCTCTCATTCTCTGCAGTGAGTTTGTTGATGAAATACTCAGGATTTCTGCTAATTATTGGTGATCTAAGTCGTGTCGTGTCATTCATACATTTTCTCACAGAGATAGTTCTGGCTTTGTTTGTTCAGAATTTGCCTCCAGCCCTGAACTCAATTTAACATTCACTTCCATAAAATGACAACAATCTCAGTGATAGATATCTTAAAACCTGACCACATAAAAACAAATGTATCTGCATGGATACCATTAGAGGCAAAGGAGAACAGATGTTTTCTTTTTGTAATTTGGACGAGCCTGTATCTGGTCTGAATTGTCCTGAATTGTGGTTCTCATGTGCATATTTAAAAATGTTTCAAATTTTCTTCTTTTACACTGTACTGATTTTTAATGGGGTTTGGATGAAATCCACTAAACATCATACCACATGTGTTCACAAGTATGATTCAGCAGTCTGTTATGTTGTGTTAACTGGGACAACCGGGATCAAGGCAAAATAAAATTGTTCCATGAGACTCTGTGGTGGTGGGAACTAGTTATAAGAGTCAATTTACTCATACCAACCCATCCTTTTTAATTAAGGGCATGGCCTATAATTGATCAGTAACTTAATGTTTGTCATAAATGGATTAATAGCAGAGTGGGGATGGGAAGAAAACTGAGCCAATCCCCCTGAGAGTGTGCTCTGTGTCCCAGAGGTCTTATCAGTTGCCCTCCTTGTCCCTTATAGTGCCCTATTTGCTGCTGACTGTCACGCAGCCAGATAGATAGAGGTCTAATAGAGAGGCCCGCTCTGTTAAGTGATTGAGCTGTAAATACAGATTGACCTGAACTAAGACTCTCATCATCTGTAAACTCATTCAACACTCTGCGTCCTCTCCCTTGATGTCTGAGAGAGTCTGAATCATTTCCATCACCGAGCAGGGGGCCATCTCTGATCATGAGATAGAGAGAGTGAGCCACACAGCTTCCAGTATATATAAAGATCTATGTGTGTGTGTGTGTATATAAATGTGTGTGTGTGAGAGGGTGCTGAAGCGTCAAACGACAGCACAGAGATGATCTTTCCATCAGCTCCGTAGAGAGCGGAGATTGTCCCAGACAGAATTTATGGAAATGGTCATAAAACGTGAAGACTTCAGTAATGGGATATGTCGATAAAACCCACGGCGGCACAATCTACAGCAGTTTACTGAGGAGATGAGTGGCCCGGCTGTTAGACAACTCAAATCTAATTTTCTCAATAAAGCCCTGTAAGTCAACAACCCTAAAGGTTCCATAAATCATAATATAGGACAGATTCATCAAGGCCGTATTTATTGTTATGGCAGAGTGCCACTGCAGCATTAATCCTATCACTGTGTGTGCTCTAATGGCAAAATTAGCTATCTTCCCCATTTCCCCATTACACATATCAACATATCAACTTATTCTAGTTCTACAATTATTTAAAACTGAAGATTTTACACCCATACCAAAACTCTAAACATGAATTCTATCTCCATTAAATTACATGTATTAAATAAAAGGCTAAAGTCTGAATAAAGGCACGTGTAGTTTTCATTGTAATTATTTTTTTAGGGATGATATAAGACAATAACCCACAGGAGAATAATTTATCATTTAAATAGTGATGGACATTTGTATTGTGGGTGCATCTTTAATTACAATTATGTGGATTATAGTGTTTGGGACACAGTGTATACCACAATTACAATAACAACTTTCCTCTTCCCTCTGTGCTCTATTGGCTCTTCTGCATTTAGTGAGTATAACATGTGCATGTGGAAAAAATTTAAAAAGTATTTCAGCAGTGTCTTTTTCTTCAAGCTTTATTTCCTTTTCTGAACTGCAAGTGTGAAATCAATAAGGCTAAAGTGATGGCAGTTCATTTTAATTTCAGGGAATGTCTAGTCATATCTTATTAAGAGCAGTTAATGACCCGCAGTCCCTCCGGCAGATGATCCCCAGTTCAACTTGAGGAATTATTGGAGATTCACAAAAGGTAGTTTTGAGTATTTAATGAAGAATTCTTAATGTGCATTGACTTTTGAAAATCTGTGAAACTTTTTCACCTCTTTTGACCACCACAGCATTTATAATTTAATATTTCTTGATTTAATTTGATTTTAATCAGAACCATATGAACTACAGTGAACCTTTAAGTCATTACATATTAAAAGGTACAGACATGGATTTGTATTTACCTGAAAGATATGCAAGTGCCATTTTAACTCAGAAAATACCCCTCCTCCTCTTCGTCGTCCTCCTCCTCCTCCTCCTCCTCCTCCTCCTCCTTTTTTTCAGAGTTGGTTCTTTAACGGCTGGATGCGCCACATGTTCAGTGATGCCTGCAGAGCCAGACAGGCAGGACGGACGCCTTATGAAAGCCAGCGACTCCTCCCCCTGGGGGATGGAGAGGACCCACACCGTTTTACTAGCACAGAAGGGCAATAAGTGCTAAAGGAAAACAATTATACTCCAATCATTTCCGATTCTTTGGCAGTCATGGGGCAAAACAGTCTGAGGATGAAGGTTACAGGGCAGCAGAGGGCAACTATCAGCATTGACCAAGAGGCGTTATGCTTAAAAACTGAACTTACAAACATAAATATCAGGCACTGATTCACAAAGAAAGTGATGTTTTGAATATTATATTTGTGCCTTATCTGGGACGAGCATGATTTGCTCTGTAACTAAAATGGCTGAAATGATTTTGCTTTTAGAAAGTTGAAGGTGTTCATATATTAAGTTGTTACAGTCAGTTAAAGTCTGCTTCCTCAAAGGGTCAGTTCACCCCAATTCCCACCCAAATAAAACCAAAAGTATCTGCATAGCTGTTTGTTTTTTTATATATATAATTCCGGTGAACTGACTCTTTTCACACGTGCCATTGCATTTATAAAAATATATAGTTGTACCTAATTCTAATAAATTTAACATTTATAAGGACAACACAGCACAGGTGAGCTGTCTAAACCTATTTAGGTCTTTATTTGAGTCAGTGGTCATGCTCAGTGTCAAGAATGAAGCTGCTCTGGGAAAGCTTGAGCCTGGATCAACAGTAATCCTCCTCCCATGGAGGTCACAGTCTAGTTATAAGAGGCAACGGTTCCCTCCGCTGTTTTCAGCCCAACTTCCATTAGCAATCTGTTAGCCGCAGTCCATTGAGAGGGAGGATCGGAGCACAAGCTCCTGGGAGCACACAAACATACAAAGACACACACACATGCTCACGGCACAGACCTTGTTTGATGAAAAAGAACAATTAAGGGAGAAATGAGGGAGAATCATCAGGGGAAATGGCTGATGAAGACTTTATTGATTAGAGCAGCTCCACTGGTTCAGCTCTCACTGTAGCAATTACCACCATCCAGTGGGGGCCTCGTGGTGCAGGGCCTTATTTGATGACCACAACGTGAAAGTGAGGGAGGATTTTTGGACTATATTTGACAGAAAAACAAGCAAGAACACTGGCCTGTGTCAAATTTGAATAACTTCTCCATTGAATCTATTGTTTTCTTTATTGCACTGAAGCTTAATGACATGATTACAAGACACAATATTCTGGCATTTAATGACGTTTAATGACATTTTTATTACAATAACCAAAAAGCTACGCGGAGACAAGACATATAATTGAGACAAAATGATAAAGAATGCACCTCTGGGCTCAGGTGTAAAGAGTTTTGGGTTGATTCCTGGTCACATTTACCAAAACTCTTGTACTTGTATATTATATACACATGCAGCAGAGCAGGCTGGGATCTGCATGTGACAGTGCAGAATAAAGAAGCATCTCCCTCTTTTTGTCTCTTGCTTACACACACACACACACACACACACACACACACACATCCAAACAGCAATGATTAATTCAAATCCCTCATGAATAAAGCAATAAAGTCTAATGGGGGCACATCTGAGTCAACATGCCCACATACCGCAGAGGCCAGCCTGATCATTTGTTTGTTTGCTCAGCTAAGACAGCTGTGTATTTGTATTTAAATCTGACTGTTGTCTGCTGACAGTTCTTTGATCAGAAACGCTGTGAGGCAATTGATGTGTAAGTTGACTTATTCATGCAGTTGTTTAGATTGCAGATGCTCGTGTGCAAGGGTGACTTGATATGATGTAAGGGTGATATGTAGTTTAGGTAGCATACCAACAAGACTTGTCTGAAACTCTTTATGAGAGGGAATAGGTTACATCTTATTGTGTCACATGATAGAGTCATCACATTGAAAAGCAAGTGAATTTACTGGATTGGAACATGCATCTTCATCCCTGTGGCCTGAGATACCAAGTTCAAAGGTCAGATGAGGTGACCTTGGGAGAGCCTTCATCTAATTAGATGTGAAGGGCCAAGATTTAATCTGAAATGTGACCTGGTGCTGTGCAAACAGCATGAGGGTGTTAATATTAGACTGACCCCCCCAAGAAAGGTAGCACACTAAATGTAATAAATTGTATCATAAACTGAAATAAACCATAAAAACACACACATTATGATTAAACTAGAAGTGGATTAAAACAGTGCACTCTCAAAAGAAACTTTTGAAATTAGAAATCAAGTCAGGAAAAACTAGCAGGCATCTACATGTCTATGCACAAGTTTAAAGAATTGGGTAGATTATTTGTGGCAAAATAACTCAGTAATATCTATATTTAGGGTAAGACTACCAAACTTGTGCTGATAACTGACCAAAACTGAACTAAATAATCAATCAATTGTTATGAAAAATTAAACATCTGAAAACTGCAGGAAACAGTAAAAGCAGCACCTTTTTTTTTTTTGACTTTAATGTCATCATATCCGTCTAGGAATGGATAAAAAAGAGACCAGTCCTCCCAGTAACATCTACCATTACAGAGCCACTGCGCTCTCATTCTGCAGCTCACTAACGACTCACACTTTCACAACCTCGTGGACTATTTGGCAAGGACACAGAAACAAAAAAGAGATAATGGTCAATGGAGAAATATAAAGGGACAAACACAATCTGTTTCTGCACTAGATGGAGATGAATGAGGAATAATCCATTGCCTTCCATCACACCTACCCAGCCTGCACCATGGCTTCTCCCCGCTTAACCACAATGATGATTAATCCTACACCCACTATTTATATTTCCTAATTTGTAATTAGCACGAATTATCAATTACGGTTAGCCCCTAATTGCCCTTCATAAAGACAGCTCCCCAGGTTTAAACGGCTCCATTTAAATAATGTAACTAATAGCTCTTGCCTTTACGTTGCGGATACATCTTCATTGTTCCACGCGTGAACCGTGATGGTTGCTCGTAATTTAACAGGGCAATCGAGAGAAGGAGTGCAGGTGGCACTGCGGGACTAATTATTGTTAATGAATTATGATGTGACCTTCTCAGAACAATGGCTAATCAATGCTCACGTTGAGTGACAGTGAGCTCTGTGCAGATGCCAGAGACCACAGAGCCATTACTAGCAGGGCCTCAGCCCAGTGGAAAACAGGGAGCTGCAGCAGTTTTCTCTTACAATCTCTCTTACAATATGTACACTCTCCTTTGCTCACCACAACGCTCACCTCCCTGTGGCTGCTATTGCATTTTTTTTGTATGTGTTTGTGTGTTTGGAGAGGACAAGCCGGCCAAAATATCTGCGTAGCCTAATTTACAGACTGAAGAATCTGAAGGTCTAGCCAGGGCATTAGGCCAAGATGGCAAAGCTTTGTACCCAGTCCTCTCTGGGAAGACAAAATACTGCTGTGTTACCTGATGTAGCCTTTCACAAAGAGTAATCCTTCCTGTTAGTATGTAATGGTCTGTATCAGTTCAACTAAGCTCGAGCTTAAGGAATGGAAATAAGACCAAATGCTCTGAACCTTCGTCCATCACCCACAGCCATCTCACAACTGAGGATTGTGATTTTCATTGATTTCTGAATCCATGTATACCATGTGAATGCCGGAGGAAACAAAGCATATAGTGTATGTCATTAATGAGACAGGATGAAGTATAAACCACTGTTTTCCTTCTTCACAGACTCAACGATGATGCAGAAACAAAAAAAGACTAAAGCTTTGCATGCCATGTCCCCTCTCATAACTTTGCAAGAACACAAGACTAGATATTACATGTTTAAGGGGCACAGTTGTCAAATCCCATTTAGTTTTAGTATTAAATCACATCAGAATGGATTGTTTGCGCGTGTACATACAGCTATAAGTTTGAACTAAACGCCTCTGGTCAGTGTGTGGTAGAAAGTTTGCGCACTTTGCCAACATGACCACATTGTGCTGGTTGTTGACAACATCAATGTTTGAACTGACCTTTACCTTGTTGTGACAGGGGCGCAGTATGACTGACAATGTCCCTCAGCATAATTTACCCCCGCCCCACATCGCCCTCCATCTCCTCTGTGATGCAGTTGACCCCTTTACAAATCACCCCCAACTTTACACATCTGCTGCCTGTCAGCATCTGCCAGGCGCACTCACCCGTCCCGCCCATAATGAAAAACTCTCATTACTCGCCTCCACCCAACAGGTATACAGGCCGTTAGGACAATTACTGGGCAATGCCACTGACCTTGTTGTCGGAGAGAGTCAAACAAACACAGAGGTCTAGCAGAAAAGGAGGCCTGGCAGCAAAAAATCTCAGGCATGCAGTGCAGACAGGAGACTTGGCAAAATGAGGAACGCTTCATGCTTGTTAAGGGAGACTGTACTGTATTGATCTACACTGGCACACATCGATGCCAACTGCCTCCAAGTGCAGATAAAGTAGAAACTCAGGTAGTGGGACAACAGTAGTGTCACAAGTTAAAACAGAGCATTCAAATAACCAAACTGGAGGTTTTCTACGTTCTAGTACTTTAACCACAGTTTATGTATTATTAAAGCTGACAAATCTCCAAATAATACCCAAAGTTACGAGTTGATTTCATTTTAGCAGAGTGTGAAAATCAATTTGGAGACACTAAAGCTGTGTAAGATTTGTAATGCATCAGTTATCAGTGAGTAGTCTTAGTTTTTTTGGTCAAAGGTTGAGCAGTTGCAAGTATCAAGCGTCCAAGATTTGCAAATCAGCTGCCAAAAACAAGCTGTGTTGTCATCATCCCCAGATTATAAATAATAAGCTGTTAAAAGGATGATTTGGTGTATTTTGATAGATTTGGTGGTGCAAAGCAAAAAAAAACAAAACAAAATCTTGACTTAATGTGCAGTGTGAAGTCTAGCAAGCTGTAGAGCTCTGCAAGTTGATACACACTGAAATAAACGACGACAGACGTATGCAGAAATGTACAGTGTGACTGTGTCTTGGAACCCACAACCACACAGTTTGGGAATCTGACACTGACGATCTAACAGCCTCTCTTAATGGTTCACCAGACACTTGCTGATCCTTTGTTTGAGTCCCACTTTACAGGAGAGTTGTGGAGACAGTGGAGGACTTTAGAGAAAACAATAGACACTACAGAACTGCAGCTCATAATGCCGCTCCTGCCATTAGACAAATTATCTGACGTTTAGCAGACTGGGGGCAGCCTCCCCGTGAAGTGATGACTTTATTGACCCTGGAGGGGGGTCTTGGATGGAAGTGTGTCTCTTTGGCTCCCTGCTGTGTCTGACAGGGGACACTCCTCCTCTCTGAAGTCTTGCTCTGGCCCGTACAGACTCTGAGCTGAGCCAGCTGCTGTTCCCGCTCTCTGAAGTCTACCTGAGGGCCTCTTTGTCCCCGGGGCTTGTCCCTTTGTCCCGCTGACACACACAAACAGATGTCCAGCCACTGGGCTTTCTCGTAGGAAGTTGTAAACCTCCAGTGTGCAGTGGGCTCTATTCATATGAAGGGCCTACAGTAATGGCCGTGCAAGTGCCATACACATGCTAATGCTGACACGCAGACACCCTGTAGGGGCGACTTTAACAAATGTTTGACTATGTAACTACTGCAGACCAAGCCAGTCCAGCAGACTATGACTGGGTAGCAATGAAACCTCCATGTAGACTAGTAATCACCCTGAACTGTATAAGTAACACAGGAAATTGTGTGGGCAGGCCTTTAACAGTGTGTAAACATGATCGGCTCCCCCATGTCACAAACACCAGACAGAACTACATACAGAGAAATGGCCCTCATGCCTTCTGTCTGTCTCATCCGCACACACAATGTAGACCTCACAGGTTTAGATAGTAAAATATGTTAATGCATAAATCATCATAAATGTGGACCACAACAGAAATCACAGCTATCCTTCAGAAAAAATACATTTTTTTTAATCACAAATTGGAACCTATTCTAATTCTACAAAAATAAAAATCAGCTCTTTTTAAAGAAATTACAGCAGAAGCAGTGGCTGAAAATCCAAATAATTTAGGTCATTCAAGGACTGATGGGTTAAAGGAAGCGCCAAACAAGCCCTCGTGTGCTGTTGCAGTTACTGGTTTGGCCTTCCAGTATCCAAAATGACTGTCTGTAGCCATCAGGTTTTTATCTGTATTGGACACCTGCTGAGAATATTGATCTTTAGCTGGTTTCACCATATAAGCCATCACCAGGCATCAAGCTTTAAACAACCGTATGTCACTTTATATTGAATACTAATAGCAAAGACTTGGGAGCCGACTGATTGTGAATCTAAATCTATCACCTCAGGTGAGAAAACAATCAGCTGTGTTCATTGTACGTGCAATTTAGCTTCAAATGCTTTAAAGAATCATCTAATAATAATAATCATGGATCCTTTTAGTCTGTTTAAAACACACATCCTTATTTAGTTTTATCTAACAAAGAAGTTCCTGTCTTTTTGTAGAGATTATTACCATCCTGGTGCAAGCAAGTAGGTATAAACCATTTTCTCTGCATCAAACAACATTTGTATGTCTCTGTGTGAAAGTTGCTGCAGTGTAGTGAATTGCAGTACAAATGGAAATGCTATAACAGGAATATTGTTATCACTGTTTCATGAAAACATACAAAACAATGACAACAAAGCTATAAAAATTAAAAGCAGAAGACATCTGCAGAATATGATTGAAGGGCTTTAAGCAGTAGTTTAGTAGTTTAGCTGCCACAGCATCTAAAATGTTAAACACAATATCTTCATAATACCTGGAAATAATCACCACCTGTGTACTAAATATTATATTTATTATATATAAACATCACTTGAAGTATGAAGTACTTGTAAGTGTTTAATTTACTTTTTCAGTTACCGCACATCTACCAACATCTGTGCTTAATAATTACTGATCGTTAAATAGAGAGAATGACATTTCACTCAATTCTTACATTTTAATACAAGAAGTTTTGATTTACACTGATAGGAATCGTGATGCTGCAGCGTTCCCATGAATAGCCAGCAGTTTATAAGCAGAAACCGTTTGGTTTCGATTAAGAGAAAGTTTTTCTGTGGCTCAAGGGACACGAAAATCCCCTTCATGACAGTAACGCTTCTAAAAGAGTCCAATTTGGGGAGACAGGGCGATCTCTGATATGGATCAAGTGCCATCTGTGCCCAATTTACTCTCAGGTCGTGGATTATTGAATTTAATGATATGGGTGATTATCGACGAATGCTTTGAGCCCATTAGATGGTCGTGTGAAACACTAATAGTGTTTGTGTCACGTGTCCGGTTGAGAGACGGGGGGGACAGGCGCTTTAAAGACCGCGCTCCGGTCATCTCATTCAAGCTGCGAGACTGACAGACAGAAGCAGAGGAGCCAAGTCCACACTCCGAGAGATCATCACCACCTATCCGGTTTGATGAAGCTTGAAGACGAGAAGTTAACTATGAGAAGTTCCTCTTCTCACGCGTAATTACGCACATCAGATCCTCCCCCCCCCCCCTCTTCTTTAAAGGTTTTTTTTCTCAGCAAAGGATGCTGGACCCCAAGGACTGTGGAGTGACAATGACGTCCAGTCATAAGATTTCCTTTTCTATAATTGATATTTTGGATCCGAAGAAATTCAACAGCAAAAGGGTAAACGAACTTTCCATCGTCACCGAGAAGTTTTCTGTGCCAAATGCAGAGGGAGCAAGTCTGGAGTCGGACAGCACTGCAGGTGGAGACTTCAGAGTTGAGCGCATGGAAGCAGGTAGAGAAAACAGAGAATTTTAGTCTATTATTCAGCCTATAGATCAAATGTTAACGTGTTTGCATTTGCTAAATGCACATGCCAATTATTATTTAATTATCACCCAGACATATCGATAAATGTGTATATATACACTGCCACATCTCAACATTATAAAATAAGAGTGCATGAATTAATTAGGCTAAATCTTACAATTAAAACTTTTTTCTCTTGACTGCAACACCTGCAAGTGAGGCGATATTTTCTATCAGATTTATTGTCATCTCTGTATGACCTTCCCTTAATTTCCAAGGCTGCGTTTCCTTTCAAGGAAGCCACAAAGGCTTGCTCCCAGAGCCCCAGCGTGTGATTGGCACAGGGACAGGCAGGCTAGATAATTGTTTAAATCGTCCCATTGAGGATGCCTCTGCGCGCTTTGATCGATATCCCATTACTGCATCCTGCATATCTCCCTCTAGCACCTTGCAGGTACAAACTTCACACCCCATCCATGTCTGATCCTAAATATCGTTCGATTAAAACTTCCCTTTAAATAGATGACATTTATCGACCCAGCAGCAAATATGAAACTCCATTAGCACGTCATGGCTGAGGTGGCGGAGCTGGATTTAGACGGGATTTCTTTCCGCAACATGACATTTGAGGCGCTGTGTGGTTTATAAATTATTTAAGGATTAGTGACCAAGTCTCCCCCTCCTCTGAATCATTGCCCCGCTCCGGTCGAGCGACCTCCGGATCCTAATCAAACACTTTACAGATGTCAACTTTAGGCCTTCTGTGTTTGGTATTTAAAGTGCAGCTCAAACAGGACAAAAAGGATAGAGCATCGCTGCACAATGAAAAAAAATAAAAAATAAAAAAATCTGTGAGGCAGGTGTGGACTTTGAATTTGTGAGATTTGACACGACTTTGGGTCAGGAGCTATCCTTTCAGCACTGCGACCATTTTAGACAATTTAGCCAGCTTTAAGGCTTTTTTGGACTATCACATCAAAAGGTCAAATCAAACTAGCTACCTCTTCAAAAATATAGTTTAATCTTGTAAATAACCTCAAATATTCAGCCAGTTATTATCAACAAAGCCACGCCTTTTGTCACCCGGATAGGGCCTTTAGTTTCACCCTTAAATAGTGGATAGTGGAAGTACTGGCAATGAAATATTAATAAAATGTTAGATGCTGAATTTGCTGCAGAGGCTTTGCATGATGTGAGTTAACTCCTTTCTTGTATCTACAGTGGAAGAAACTGGAGATGAACACTCTGCAGCCTCCAAACATCATGCAGTTGCTGCTGACCCCCTTCTGCTCTCCCCACCGGCTGAAACAGAGCCCCGTCTCACCGGGGAGCAGGACGATGGAGGGTCAACGGCGGTCACCTTGCAGGACCCCTCACCGCACAAGCGGCGACGCCCTGACCAGGCCTGCGCCAAACCACGGCGCGCCAGAACAGCGTTCACTTACGAGCAACTGGTCGCTCTGGAAAACAAGTTCCGCACAACAAGGTACCTGTCCGTGTGCGAGAGACTAAACCTGGCCCTGTCTTTGAGTCTGACTGAAACTCAGGTGAAAATATGGTTTCAGAACAGGAGGACCAAATGGAAAAAGCAGAACCCCGGGGCGGACAGCACCTTGCAGTCCGGCTCTAACTCTCTGGTCAACGTTAGTCAAAACCCTCCCACGTGTGGGTCAAGTCCCGCCAGCTTCCACCAAACTTTCCCTAACTTCAGCTCTGGGAATGTGATCTTCCACACAGCTGGTGTTCCGCTTTCTTCCACTGGAGGGCTCCTGCATCCCTTCATGCCCAGTGGTTTCGTCCAGCCGACTTATTTTAATCCACACCTATGAAAGAAGCCAAGACTGACATGTTGCAGCTGGTGATACTTTTTGGGAACAAAATAACTTTTCAAAGCTGAACTTGTTCTGCCCAGAATCATTGTAACTGTTGCATTAATGTCATATCATGTTTTACAGACTGAGGGGAAAAGGGACCATCTTCCTTATGAAACTCCAAAAAACGCTGTTGACTGTCTTTAATCTTTTGTCATGAACCTTTTCCAAAACGCCAAAAACATGACCTGTGACTGACAACTATTTAAACATTAGTGCTCCTTTATACCTCTGTCAAAAGACTGCACCACTATGCACTGATTGTCTGTCCTTGTGTTTGTTGAACCACCTGCTCGCACTGTGTATTTGACAGCTCATACAGTATAATTTTCTGCATCTGTGTATTGTCTTACATCTCAAACTGTGGCATATTGCAACCATCCAATAGCCAGCTGTGTTTCTACCTCTCACAGGCTTGCACAGTTTACGTCTGTTGCCATTTATACCACATTAACAGTGTAACTTAATTAAAAAAACATCAAACATCTGTGTGTGGCTCATGGATTACAAAGTAAAAAAAATTCAAATGAGAATGAATTGCAGAGCTTTTCCCTATCCCTCTTAACATTAATTTGGTGAAACGTTGCAACAGTAATAGGTTTGTAATAGTGGTATATCACGTCCTTGTTAAAGGGCTCAGTGGAAATTCCTTACAGTATATGCTGCCATCTCCTGGGCAACAAGGCTGAGCTTCTACCAAATTAAGTAAACCTGATCACAGACTGAAGCATCTATTAGATCAAGTCTAATATTTAAGATATTAAAGCCCTCAATTATTAACTTAAACAATACTGTATTCATTCTATACATGGGTGGAAAGTAATCAAGTATTTTTCATCAAGTAAAATTTTGAATACTCCACTTAAGTATTTCCATGAAGTTATTATACATATCAACTCTACTACAGCTCAGAGGTAAATGTTGTACATTTACTTTGCAGATAAACATTTTATATACAAAACAGGTGATGAGTTTATATATGATGCACTTGATTAAACTCTGGAGCAGTATAAATCCAAGTTAATACTATAATAGAGTATAATAAAGGGTTCATAAGCTGTACTTAATGGCTTTATTAATGATAACTAATATATATATATATATATATATATATATATATATATATATATATATATATATATATATATAGCTATAAGCGATTAATAAGAACATGTTTTCGGTTGCCATGTTGTGTAAAATCCTCATTCAGGGACATTTTCTTTGTCTTTAGGTTTTATTTTTGGCCACTTGAGGGCAGCAGGAAAGAAGAAGAAGACGAAATGTTGAAAGTTGATACGGTCAACTTGTTAGCAAAGATTTGCTAATTTACACATCCAGCAGTTAGGGAGCAACATTATCATTCATGAGGATGTACAGTAAGTCCAATAGTCTATAAATACCTATCCCTTTAGCAGTTAAATGCTGCACTATGTTCACCAGCTAGTTGATAACTGTGTCTGTCTGCTGTTTGGTCCTCAGCAGGTAACAGTTTTGGTTTGCCTGCTGCAGCTGAAATGACCTTATGCAAACAGTGAGAGTAAAACAAAACAGTGAATTTACACACTGGAGAGCTAAACCACGAGCTGAACTCACTATAAAGAAGTGACCTTGTTTTAACATTGTCTATTGATACATTTTTATTGTAAAATATTGGTTATAGCTGCTTTAAATGTATCAGAAAGACCGGTACAACAGACGATTTGACCACTTACATTCTGGAATAGGTCTCATAGCATTTGGATCAAAATCTACATGATTATTAAAAGAAGTTGATCAATTATAAATTGCATTTGAATTTGCAGGTAAGTGACCAACTTTCACTGATGAGTTATTAGAGAGGGAGAACCCAATGATCCTTTATTAATCACTTACTAACATGTATAACTGCACATACATGACTTATTGGAAAGGGAGAAACCAAAGATGATTAATTAAAGAGTGTCAAAGTGTCATGCAGGAGGATGATTTGTTGTTATTACTATTGGTTTATAGGTCGGTTATTAGACTGACCTATAAAGCATTAGTAAATAATTTACTGAAAGCTCACTAATGTCATTTTACAAATCTTTTATGAAAAGTGCCTCATTAGAAAGTGGTAATATATGTATATAAAGTAATATAAATGGGCTGTCATGAGTAAGGATCTACTTTTTTTTACTAAAGTAGACTAAAGTACATTATACTACATTTGTACTTGAGTAAACTTTTGAATGCAAAGCTTTGTCTTTAATGCTTTACTCTGAATAATTCTTCCTCCACTACTATACTATACTATATACTATAAACTTCACTTACATAATACAACCACACAGTGTCACCATTTCCTTTCTTTCTTTCTATATCATCTCAGTTTATATGCATACACTAGTGGAAGAATAGACTGACTCCATTTATTGAATTTAGTATTTAGTATATTATGATCATTAGTGTCATCTGTTTTAGGACTTATTTATCCTTTTGATTCACTAATTTTAAAGAATTTTACATCCCACGTATATGTTTTTATATGACCTTTGATGCTATATTTCATGCTGTTAACAAGTAATCTTGTTTTATGATATTGGTCCCGTGTGTTTTGGTCTTGTGTGTTTTGTGAAGAGAGAAATTAGAAAAATAGAGCTATGCAGCCAGATGTAATTGTAGACCTCCTGCTAATTCACTGCACTGTTGGGGGTAGTTGTAGGATTTTGAGAAATGTGCTCTTCTCTTACACCTAATTTACATCCATATCTGCCTCCATGTGTAGCATATGTGCACAATTGATGTAACACACCCACTGAGACAGACAAAATAAAGATTTGGCACAACAGCTATAGGTAGCCAGGATTATCAGTGCAGGCCCACAGCAGAGGACTGGGATAGGACAGCTTCAAACCCACTGTCAAGTCTGTGTCATTAGTTGACATCTTTCAAGAGTGTGTTGTGCTTTCACTACTTTGATCTAAAATACACTGGTTGAATTGGCTGCTTCTGTCTATATCTGCAGACAGTGAGTTTGCTGCCAGGGGAAGAGAAAGGAGAAGAGCTGACTGAGAATGGCTGGTAGGCAATTTTCTCCTGACATCAGTTTGACGGTTAGAGGGCTGACAAGCATCCTTCAATTAGATGGAATTTTCTCACTCCTGTCAAAACCCGGCCAATGTCAACCTGTCGCTGAGGTGCAGGTGTTAGTGTAGCTGCGATTTTATTTTTTTCTTTCACATACGAATACATTCGCACACGCTTACAAACATGCACAACACGCATTAATAAAAATTTGTTATCCTTCCATTTAGATTTGTTCGTTCTGACTGATGCATATGAATGTCATTACCCTTTGGTTCTGCGATACTTTTCATTCCAACACGGCGTGGCACGCAGCTGAAAAATTTGACAGTTTTGATCAATACGCTGGAAAATCCGGCATAAGGAACCCATTCCATATTTTGGCTTGAGGCAACTGTTATGTGACGATGTGATGAATAATTTTGCAAGGTATCTGAGGGGGGTCATTAAGGTCTGGGTGAAGAGAGCGCTTGTTTAAAATTCATGTTGGAGAATGCTCTGGGACAAGGTCAGATGTTAATAGTAACAGTGCTTTTGTGTGCACACAGTGGTATGGGGAGAAAATTCCATCGACATTCCATGTTCAGCGTACTTATCGTTTCCAGAGAAACGTGTGGGAGGTTTGGATAAATAAAATGTGGCTGAGGATTTCCTGCTATTTTTGTTTGTGCTATTTTCAGTCCTGGTGGTCCACAGGGACCAGCATCGGTTCCTCTGAGGTTCACAGGTCAGATAGGAAGAGTGGGTGGTGGAGTGGGAGGTGAAAAGTGATATAGAAAGAGAGGTTTCCAGGTAGAATTGTGGGAGTGTTTTATAAGGCTATAGACATGTGTACAGACTGAAAACAACCAGTTTCTGATTCCCTCTAATAATTGATGTAACATGTTTTTTCTACCTTGATCTTTCATTTATAAGAACTCATTCTTATTAGACATTAATTAGCACGTCTACTGACTCCACTCCAGAAAAATATGCTTTAATACTGATTTAATCCTAGAAAGGTCCACTTTTATTCTTATTTTATCTAAAACATCTTGAATCTGCATTAACATTGACACATTAACACATTATAAAGCTGGCACGGTGAACTTTTGAGCAAGCAGTTGACTATTTATGCCTCCAGCAGATAAAGAGCAACATTGGTGCTCATCTTAAGTCGTATTTGTGTCCACCTGATGAATGCAAGTCCAATATTCGCTCACCTTTTAGACCTCTTTTGGCTGTTAGTTAAATGATGCCTTACGCTTATCAGCTAGTAGATAACTTTGTTTGGTCCCGGGCAGGTTGTGTACAGTGGGTTCATGAGAGGTTTTTCACTGAAAGCAGCTACTTTCTGGAAATGATGCAGATGAGAGCTGCAAGACTGAACCAAAATCTTAACGTTGCTGGCTGTAAAACCAAAACAATGAGCTAAAAAAGGCTAAAATGCTTTATAGAGCTGAGAAAAAAAAAATCAGGGAACAGCTGGTAAAACTACATTTATTGAGTGTCCAACCCTCTACCCTTACCCTGACCCTAAACCTGCTAACTCCATGTCCACTTACTATCATTATCCAGGACTTTTAACACACCTGTGAATATTTGTCATGGAAATATTTTATCATAATGACCTTGACAATGACAACTGAGCAAACTCCATCTACTGAGAAAGGTAGGTCTGTCCCTCTAACTTAACTTTTAACATCCAAAGTATAATTTCTATTCTCCAATCACATCAAATCAAAACACAAAACTACTAACAACTAAAACCATTAATTGCCTTAGATTAATAAAGCAACACAACATTTTAACCATACATCATCCAGAGCAGCTTTTAAAGTGGTAGTGAGGATCCACAGAGTTGGTTTATTTATAAGCCACAGCGGCAGCAGTTCAGATATTTGCACCAACACACATGCACACGCAATGCTACTGGTTACTATTATCATACATTTTCATTAGAGTGGGGTGTTCTGAGTAAAGTATGTGGGCTGCATTGTCCGATTTTGTGAACTTTAACTTTTAGAAATGACTGATTTCCTTCTACATGCTGCGGAATACTGCAGAATATAACAAGCAAGACAATTCAACAGATACAAGATCTGGCAGACTTTAAAGATTAGGATTAAAGATTACATTAAATATAACTCTGAGCTAATTAGCTGAAATATCTGAATTGTGTGTTTGATCCAAGAATAAAATTGCCCAAATCACAAATGTGAAAGTGCTCTCCTGAAGACAGCCTCAGGTTTTCGATATTAATGTTTAACTGCAGCCGATTCTCAATGAACTCTCACACTGTCAATTTCATTTATATCATACAAACCTCTCCAACTTCATGAACAGCAGAATCAAGTAAGCATGTACTGCATGTACATCTGTTAATCTGCTGGAAACATTACTGCCTTGCTGTGAGTAATATGCAGGCCGAGAGAAAAAAAGAATGACAAGAACGCACTGATGTGGTCCTGGAGAGTTTGCAGACATCCTGCTTTTGCTTGAGCTGTTGGAGGGTTGCTTGACATGTCTCGTAGATGCTTTGTATTTCAACTGCATCCTCCAGCACAGCAGGGACCCTGGCCAAGGCAGGTGGAGATAAAACTGATTTCTTCAGTACCAAGCGGCAGTCAGTCGGCGAAAGAAGCCAACTTCAACTTAATGGTCTTTTAATCAGCTGTAGAAAGTGAAAGTCAGGTTGAGGTTTAAAGAAGGGGGGTGAATCTCCTGAGGTTTGGGGCTTGACTGTTCGGGAATTCAGATGTGAGCTATACTGTCCCACCTCATCTCTGGGTCAGTTCAATGACAAACCTTGGAAGTCATACAATTTTAAAAAGCACCATTACCATAGCGAGGATTGTTGAACCTCTTTGCAGGATTGTTTCATACTATATGCAGAATATTTACATTTCGATTGTAACACCAGCTGTTTCCTTCGGTTAAATCCTCGAAGCTAAAACACAAATTACCCAGACGTCAGACAGCTACCGTGTTTGAGAAGGAAAAAAATGCCAAATGCTTGACAATCCAAATGCTCCCTTCTGTTTGCCTGCAGTCTGTCATCATTTTAACTGTCTTCTCCAGCTGTTACCCACCATTAGGCAATAATGTAATGAAGTGAAAACTCCAAGTGTTAAGTAAGTAAATATCCTATTTTCCATATTAATTGTTAAATCAGTTTAATAATTAAAACTGTTTCCTTAGTGTAACTATTCAATTTTATGTGTTGTCTTTATATTTGCCTGAGAGAGTGTAGCACTTTCAGATTCTCCAAGAAAGTCAATATTTTGTCTCATTGAGTCTGGCTTTGCCCTCCCTCATTGATTTCTTCCTTCCATGATAAACAATGTGGTTTTGATGAAGCAGTTTCAATACAGAAGTGCATTGCAAAAGTGAAAAAAGTTGCCTGTGAGAGGCAGAAAAGTGGCAAAACAATTAAAGTGAACCCAATTGAGTTACAGCAAGAGCAATTATGATTTAAGAGTTTGACTTCAGGCCTAATCGGACTTCAGGGGAAATATTTGGATAAGTTCCCAGTCAGGGTTTTGCTCAAGAAAATCCGGAAATGGCATGCCAGTGTATGAGTGATGTCTTGGATAAATCTCAGGCAGGCAATGGCGATTAAGTTCGTCTGGTCCATCTTTTTCCCTCCTTCACAAATCTTTTGACTACGTGCTCTAATCTTTGCACACAGGCCAACATGGACGCACTGATGTGATTACAAGACCACTGGCACAGGAATTGAGTCCTTGATGAACACAGATTTTCCAGAGAAAAAGCTCTATGGCTCGGGAAATGAGTGTGATTTAATCTCGAGTAAAATGTGGGGGGATTCCACATCATTGAATCAACTTGAACTGTGAGAGCTGAGAAGAGTGTGTTTCACATCATCACTCTTAGAAGAGGCTGTTCTCTTGAAGGCCTTTTCATATAAAATCATTCTAACATCTGATCGGCTTGGAACAGTGACAGAGAAATCCTCTGATGAATCCAAGTTGTAGTTCTGTGATAAATTGTGTGAAGCCTTATGCAGTGGTTTCAGAGAGAATAAATATTATAGATCCTAAAAAATGAATGCTCAAGCTGAATCTGGGTATCGATGTGCCTTCTGGTCAAAACAATGCAACAATAGTTACGAGTCCTGCAACAATTTGTGAAACTTCCTCGCACTGACAGTCTCTGTTGAATATTCTCTTCATGACTCCTCTTCCCAAACACTGCAGCTTTACCAGATGTGTTGTTTCATTGATCTGATGCATTCAAAGGTCAGCTGTGCTAATAACACAGAGGAGGACAGAGTGTTGTTAATTACAGTCTGTCTCAAAGTCAAAGACCGCAGTGCTGCAAGAGAGCTCATCCTCCCTTGTGCGCACACATACACATATCTCCAACACACTCATTAGAGGACATTATCTCGCAACGGCTGCCTTGTGAACTAATGGCAGTCTAATGAACTCTGCTGTTAGATTTGAAAAAGAGATGCAACAGTCTGTCTGCCTCATGCACAGATTCTGCAGAGCTCAATTTCACAATCATAAATTAAGAGACCCAAGCCTCTGTTTACTGTTAAAATCCTGATGCCTCTGTGCTAGATAGCAAACACTCCAAGGTGAGCTGACATCCATATATTTAACTCAGATCGGGGGAGATGGAGGCAGCATGCAGAGAGGAAAATTTCAGATTTTTTAATGAGCTGGGCTTTCCTTCAAGGATCTCCAGTAACAGTATAAAAACACTTTTTACCTTGTGGAATACTTCGGCAGGCCTTTGAAGAAAGTGTCAACTTTCCAGGGATGATAGAGAAAGTGTGCAGGCCTGGTATATTTGGTAGATACCATATCGTAGGAGAACCCATATCTTAAATGTACTTCTACAATTAGTATTTTCTATGAGCGGGCACAGAAGATTAGAAGGAC
Organism: Argyrosomus regius; assembly: GCA_946959425.1. Lineage (NCBI taxonomy): Eukaryota > Metazoa > Chordata > Actinopteri > Sciaenidae > Argyrosomus > Argyrosomus regius. Next base: position 10,362,907 of record OX336894.1, on the reverse strand, counting down.
TGAAAGTAAGTGAAATTAATCAGCCTTTGTAAAAATAAGTCATAGTCCTCACCTAATTCTATGCTACAAATGCAGTTTGTTAAAGTTAAAAACCACAATATTAACACAATTATGATTCAGTAGGAATAAAAAGAAACATGACGTTAAACACTCAAAGCAAAACAGGTGTAAAGTCATAATTCTTAGTTTAAAAAGTGCCTGCAGGAACCTGCAATAACTAATTTGTTTGGCCCCTCGGGGACAGTGGAAACAAGTTGTGACAACATCATATCATCATCTTTTGAGTTATTGTAGTGAGCTGTTGGTAATTTACACACCTAGCAGTTACGGAGGAGCATAATTCATTTGGAGTGCCTGCATGCTAACATACTCACAATGACAACGCTAATAAAGGCTTCCCACTCTGTCTAGGAAATCAATTCATATGTCCTCACCAGGTGGTTTTCTGACAATACAGAACAGCACTTACTCACAAACGGTCATATCATTTGTTGGCTTAGTATCGACACATTTAACCCCACTCCTTTTTTAATGCAGAGTTCATGAAGTGTCTCAGGTTCATTACAGGTCACGGCTACACCCATCACTGCTAACTGCGCAAGGTGATTTTCTGGCAATCTCTTTTTGTTAGACATGTTTTCTTTTTTTTTTTTTTTACTGTTATGAACTACAGCTTCAGCAGAGATTTAGCTAGCCTATCTAGCTAGCTGTAGCTCCAAACATTCACCGTGAAGACCCAGTGAGAGGCCCAGTGCAGCGCTGTGAAGTGAAGCCAATGCTGGGAAATGCCAATGAGTTCCTCAGCAGTTCCTCAAACGGCCACTTGAGGCTGGCTACAGAACATGCCATTCTCCACAAGCCCCCATATTAAAAAGTCCAACTTCACGGCAGAAATAAACATGTTTACAGCCTGGTACAAAAACCGGTTTTGGTCTCTATAGCTAACTGTGCTGAGTGTATTTCGTTCCAATTTATATTAACGCTTAAAGTTATGCATAATTAACAACTTGGCTGCTTTGACAGTCAGGTGGGTACCATTACAGGTGGCTTGTTGAAGCACTCAGGTGTCATTCAGCCTGCCTGAAGGCCACTGACATCCAAGTCTTTTCCCATTTTTAGATTAGCCAGGAGGCGGCAGAGGGAAGATGGCAGCACCCAGAGCTTCACTATACGTCTCTTCAGAAACCTATGGGTGACGTCACGGATATGACATCCATATTTTAGACTGTCAGTGGGCTGTTCTCACCACAGCTGTCTGCTGTGGTCTAAGTGGAGTGGAGCTGTGGCATCTTATGAATTGACTATAGTTTACTACACAGTTTACTTACTCAAGACTTCTTTATATATACTAAACTATATTTATACATTTTTCTGTTCATATCTGTTACACCATTTCCACATTAATTTTTTTGTTTATGAATTTGTCTATTTATATATATCTTAACCTTAATCTATACATTTATTATGCTTTACTTTGATTCTATTTTATCTAACTATTCATACATTTGAATGTTTTTTTTTATTTTATTATTTTATTTTATTTTGTATTAGTTATTTTTAACATGCCTTCAGTTTTTCCTCACTGCACTCCTTACTGGCACTTCCTCAGTTTGTGTTGTGCTTTTGTTTATAATGGGTTGTGGGTGGAATGTTGAGGGGTTATTGTATGAAGCACTTTGTGTTACTGTTTATTTATGAAAAGTGCTATATAAATAAAGTCTGACTGATTGACTGACGTAACATTACTTTGGCCACAGCCCATAAGTAAGTAGAATTCATTTTATTTACAGAAAATTGATCTTCTCACCTATCAAAAGAAGAAGTAAGTCAAAGTGTATGTTGCACGGACAATTTATTATTAAAATGCTGTGTTAATTTCTCAACCACGACAACAGATGTAAATTTCATTATCGATAGGCTGTGTGCAAAAAAGCAGAAGCGGCAAAAAGATTGCTGTAAGTCTGTTCTGCTTCACATCTAGTGTGAACAGCTAACTGACATGGGAGCATTACTGTGTCTCATACTGTGCAGTTTATCCTAGAAAATCCACAAATGTCATCATTGTTGTGCAAGAGGAAAGGTCATGGGATCGCAAGTTAAATTAGTCATTTTGTGGGGGACATGAAAGTCTGAATTAAATTAATGGCAACCAGTTGAGTATTTGTTGGAAGATCTTGCTGCCATTGGTGTCTCTGGAGTGATAACATCATTTAAAAATATGTTTGAATATGAGCACATCTATTAACATAAACCACATCAGATTTAAACAGATCAAAACTGATTCAGGTGACTCCGTGGGGAAATCTATCTGTTAGACTCCATTTATACACACAGCTTGTGCATCTCTGCGAGATGTGAATAAATCACAATCAATTTAACAGGAATTAACAGCAATTAGACTCAGAATCTCATGCATATGGATATGCTCTGAAGGGGAGGCAGTTTATTCAAATGAGACTTTATCTTCATAGAGCAGCGTCAGTTTCCCAGGGCAGACTCTTTCACTTGTCAGAAATGAACCATCTCACCTCTTTAAAGTTGCAACCGGTGGGCGCTCCAAAGATGAACATCATGGCAGCCCTCAACATTTCATTTCATTTCTCTTTTTTTTTCTTTCTGTTTATTCTGTAAGAAACAGATGTCATGACGAATGGTGAAGGAGTTGGCTCTCGACAACAGAATTAAATTCCTTCCTGTAAAGAGGAGGAAATGTGTCACTGACAGGGCTTATAGAGAATAGAGAATATCTTGTGTGATGTAGTGGAAAGTGAAAAGATTTCATGTCATCATGATAGGTCTTTTCACCTATTAAACCCATTCATGCCGATAAAAACTGTAAGTGGCAATGCACTTTGTAATGCACATCTTTGGACTTTATTGTGTGGTGGTGTCTCTTTTTTTTGGATTTAATGAGAATGTCGACAGTTTGATGTGATACTTAAAATTCACGGTATCGCAGTGTGAGTTCAGTAGTATAAATACCATGAGATAAATGTCTTATAGAAGCCAAGAATATTGTCTTGTTAGCAATTATTGTGTAGAAGTGGTGAAACATCAATTGTAGACGAGACATCAATATCAAATCGAGTGTGGATGATATCGATTCCTCCACCAACAGTAACCTCAATAAATCAGAATACATATGCCGTGTTCTGGTTTTAGTAACAGATATGGTAGTGATTAAAGACACACACACACACACACACACACCACTGTTTAAAATGTGGTTGGTTTGCTTGCAGCAGTGTCTTTCATGTGTTCAACTTTACATGACAACATTTGTATGCCTGCTTTCTAGAACACGAGACTGATAAAAGTAGATATGGCAGGTCATTTTTTTAGGAGTATAAAGAGGAAAATATGCGGTTTGTATCTTTTAAACAAAGTGTTAAACACCATGACGGTGTCACGTGTGAGTGGACCTGCAGTTCAGTGATTTTTTATCATTGGATCTGGTGTGCCATTGTGAGACATCTGCCCCACCCACACAGAATGAGTCATGACAACTAATGAAGAAAAGATCTTCCTATTAGTTGAAAAGCCATTTTCGAAATCAGTTGTAACCATCCTGTGGAAGTGTCAGCCATTCCGGTAATAACACTGTAGACATTGCATAACCAATACGTATCCCCAGTTGCACAATATTGCTGAAACCACAAGTTGATGACTGAACTCAAAAATCGCCCATGGCCATGTTAGTGTTTCACCTGAAAACCTTCTTTCATTTTCTTCTTTGCTTCAAAATGACCAGAACATCCAAAAGAGAGATGATTTAAATATGTAGGGGATTATTTCAAGGCTGGAGTGCTGCTGTGTATTCAGAGAGTCTAGTTTGTCCATGAAAATGAAAACGACCGCGATGCAGCCAAATTAAATAAAACAGACCATTTACGGGAAGTGGTGTACATGTCAGCATGGTGTGTTATTGATTCCTGTGGAGCTTCATGAGGACACTGGGGGAAAAGTTTGCTCATAATGATAAACAGGATGTTTTCCAACAACAAATCAGCACCCGGAACAATAATTATGTCATACATTTTAATCCAAATTGTTGCTTGTGACTCTAGCAGCTCCCTTATAAGGATAACTTTCAGTGGAATAAGACTCCGCACAGCGACTAATAGGAGCAGACCCCCTCACGTGGGAAGCTGGCTGAAGTCGCCTGCGTCTATTGATTTGCTTTTAAAGTCTTGTAGCCTTCCATTCATCACAACAGCTTGTCAAACCCGGTCAATAAAAGCATTTCGTGGTTGAAATGTAGATAAAATTGATGGTTGTCCTGCCGGTGTTTCCACATGCGCACCTCCCCTCTCTCTCACTCTCTCTCTTTCTCTCTCTCCTTCTCCTCCTCCTCCTCACTCTGTTGCGCGCAGCGGAGCTTCAGTCAGATGGAGAGACTCCGGAAGGTAAGGAAAAACCCAGCCGGCTTTTGTCAACATGAACACCCTTCATGCTGAGGATACGTTCACATGTATTTCACGGGACGTTTCGTTCACACACCTGTCAGGTCGTCTCAATCGCCGCCTTGATTGGTGGTCATCATGGCTCAGAGGCGCGTGGACCCAACTCCAGTGTGAGTATCTTTGTTGATAAATTATATAAAAAAAAGACTGAAAGGGATTTTTGTTAGATTTCTGGTGTAATTACAGATTATCCCTTAGCTGAGTGGCGTTTTTGTTCAATTATTTAAAAGTTCATTATCCTGCTACTAAAAATTGTTGAGTGTTCTCACATATTCACCTTCTTATCAGTTCATTAGTCTCACAGGAAACGTTAGACAGCATGTCCATGAATAGTCTGTCTGCATAAAGAGCAACACCCAATAATAAACTTAACTGAAATATAAGACATAATCAAAACACTGCAAATATTATATTAATTGTGTATATTAAAAAAAGAGTGTGTTTTCTGTGTTTAAGACTTTGCAAAGCCTAAAACTAACATCCTCCCGGTTAAATTTTCTCCCTCAGCGAACAGCTGCAGAATATCTCAGTGTCATGTCTCTGGGGGGTAAGAGACTCTCGGTTTACCAGAGATCCAGCTACAAACAGGACTGTGTTATGAGGCAAAGATAAACATTTGTAAACATGCCCCCAACATCTTGTGCTTATCTTGTAATTATTGCTCTGTATATTCCAACATAACAAACTGGGGTGTGACTACTTGACAGATTTCCCTTGGCAAATTTCTTCCATTCTGCTTAAATGGTTTTCTTCATGCATCCCAGCAAACAAGCCATTAAGTCACTAACTTGTGTATTTTTCCGTGTTTTAGTTTGGTTTGAAGTCCGGCGTGTGATATCTGTTGATGTGTGAGATGTTTGTGCGCTCACTTTCTGTTTGACATTTAGTTTAATATCCTCCCCTGTTTTTCCCATTCTGGTCTATTAAAGGGGCTGCAGAGTGCAGAGCAGAGGTCCTGACAGGTAGGCAGATGACCTTTGGACAAACTGGCCTCTGTGGGCAGCTTCGAAATCACTAAAGCTGTACTTTATTGTTAATTGGAGGGCGAAAGAGTGGAGCGTGCGAGGAGGAGGGCATGGATGTAGTGTCAGCTTGTATCACCTCTCCACTCCGTATAACTCTGCACACACCCAAATCAAACCTCACTCCGGCTGCTGCACCCAGTCCTGCAGTCTGTCTGGTCGACTGGGCAGGAAGGTTTTAGGTTGCCCCCCGAGTTTGCGGAACAAATGTCTGGAGCTGCTGAGATGTCAAAGCTATGCTTCTTTTGGCAAGGGCTGATGTTCGAAGGGTTAGGTAATGCTAAAAGTATGAGAGGGTAGAGGGAGAGGGAGAGAGTTGTACCATATCAGATTGTTTAGACTGGACTCTGGGGGTCCACCACAAATGGAAGAAAAGGATTCTATAACAGAGCACATTAGGAATGTGGGAGGACTGCATGCAAGTGTTTTGGCAAGAGCTCATAATTTCTATTTAAAAAGCTGGTAGTTTTTAACTTCAGATGACAACCGTCCTCAGTAACGCAAGATTTGTTCTGCATTATTTCTAACATGAAAACCGTTGAGCTTAGTCACACTTGTGTCTGTCACTCCCTTGTTGTTCTGCTCGAGCTGTCCATGCTGTTGAGAACTTTCCTGATGGATGATGTTTTTCGCTGGCATATTTGTTTTTTCTTTCCCATCTGACGATATGTTGTTTCTACAGTCGTACCAGGAAGCTTTCTCCTTCACTGCCGCTGACTTTAAAATGTTTTTCTCCTTCAAGATTACGTTGTTTGGTTGAATTTGCATAGCTCACAACAAAAAAGACGCTATCTATATATGTGCATAAAAGAATCCATTCTGATGCATAGATATAAAATGTTGATTTACACTGTAGTTTGAGGCCACTATGACTCATATTGCTGTAGAAACCAAGGTTATTCTGCATTGCTAACACTTTTATAGCTCCCAAACACCCAAAAATTGCCTTTTATGAATTAACACCAGAATACAATCTTTAGCTAAGGTAAGAACTTACCTGCACATAAAGTGAAACCAACAGTAAAAGTTCAAAATGTGTCACAAATCAAAATGCCTTTAATTAGCTGCAGCTGAATGAGATTCAGTCTGAGTCACCAGCCAAGACAAATATTTTCCCTGAAGTATTACAATGTGGGATCAGGCCGTACTCAAAGAGAAATGTCGAAATAGAGTGATTCATAAGTTATAATTATCATGTTCATGACGCATAGTAATTACAGTCCAATTATACAGGTTTAAAAATGAGAATTATACATTTCACAAGTGTTAACTTTCTTTTAATTTTACACTTTTGCACCTTAAAAAAATACATACTGAGTGTGTGAACAGCTTTTGGCTGACATGAGTTCATAAAGAAATCCAACAAGCTGCTACATGTCATGTGGCAACGTTTTTGTGTGCGCAAACAGGATTTACTGTAGTACGTCGACGCACACAATCAAAAGCAGGAGCCATTGAATGGCGCTGACAGGTTCTGTCTTCAGGCGTTTCTCATCGGCGTAATCGGCAGCCAAATGCACTCCGCTCAGGAAGATTCATGTGTCAGGTTTGTGGAGAACATCAGGCTGCTGCTAACAAAAGACCCAGCTGAGCTTTTGTGCCACTTTTGTGAATAACGTGATCAGGCAGAGGAGTTGCTGAGATCTAGCTGGACGATGTTACTGTGGTTCATTGTCATTAAGGACACACATGCTGCTAAATCAAGCTTTCAGAAATCTGTATTCAAAACAGTTTTCCTTTGTTCTTGTGTTAAGAACATTTGCTCCTGGCAAAATGCAAGTCCCCTGTGGTCAGATTAATTAGTCTCATCATTATTTTGCAATTATAACAAAATAAAATACGACATTTGTGTAATATTTAGAATTATGCAATCAGCAGGGCCCAGGTCTTATTAAAGGATCGTTCTGATTTTTCGTTCTGATTGATCGGTAAGCATTGAAAAAAAAAACATTTTGATATATGCTGATATTTTGAAACTTTCCTTGAGTTGAGAAAACAGATTTCAAAATCTTTGATGTCATCACAATGTAAGTCTGTAGGTGGACTGGGAACTTGCAGATGGGGCCAACTGGAAAAAACAATTATGTGCATATTCAGTTGGCCACATAACCAGGAAGTGAATCCAGAAACTTTTTTTGGCATATGCACCAGGCGAGCATTCTCATTGGACTGAATAGGCGCCATCTTTGGGTCTGGTATCCAGTTCTAATAATACATCCATGTGTAGTATGGGGAGTACAAAGTCCATGTAGGGAGGAGGTCATGGTGGATGAATTGCTCAAACATAAGATTTACACCCAGGAGACTGGGGTTTGTCTGGGGTTTATGGCTTTTTTTTTAGTTGACATATTATTTTCATTTTAAAATTAATCTTTAAAGATCAACTTTATTATTTATTTTTATTTTAGAGGGATCTGGTGGAGCAGTGGGAGGGAGATTCAATGTCAGCAGTTGCTGCCAATATAAAGATTTTATGTGTCGATTTAGAAAAAGTTATGTACTGTACATATTTTGAACTTAACTTAATAATCAAGAGCCAAATTGTTATAAAAATTAAGCTTAAACTGTGTTTCAGATGTTTTGACCCATATGATGCGTACGTGACTTCCCATTTTCTACATGTTCTATTTTCACTTCTTTAAAATGACCTTGTTGCTAAGGCTGGCAGGGTGAGGTAAGGTTCAGGTTAATGTATGAATAAAGGGAAGTCCCAATAAAACCAGGGTCAGGGACAGGTCAGAGAGGTGACATCTAGTTTAAGGAAATATCAACTAATGATTAAGGGAACTGAGTGGATTGTTTAAAATACTATATATGGAAATTGTCTGCTAACAACTTGCAGGGGGTAAGACGGCCCCCTAGAAGATGTATAAGAACCAAATGTCAAGGCTCTTCGAGGAGCCTTTTCCTCTGTAACCCCTTCTGTGTGTTGCACTGTTAAACGCTCCTTCTTGTACAAGAATATTAAATTCAACTTGACTCTGATACTTCGAATCCAGTCTTTATTATTGGAGGGTCACTCTGAAAAATTCTTTTAACACAAATATCATTTAAGATTAAGATTAATTAAGATATCATTCCTTTTTATTTGTATATTCTGTCTACTTTGGTAGCTATAGAAGCCTAACATTTCTTTTTTTCAATGCACTCTATAAAAATCGAATTTCAGAGAAGACAAAGGATGAAAACACTTTGTTTTTGTTCAGTCACACATCTTTTCACATATTTTAAGTCTTTATTTGCAGTTTGGTTAGGTTTAGAAGAAGATCATGGTTAAAATAAACCTTTTCACAGGGTTAACCATGTGTTAGGAAGCCTTTGAAAGTCCTGCAGGCAGATGTCTTGATGCTGTGTCCGAGATCTCAGCAATCACTTTGGTGAGCACAATAATGGATAGAAGCAATGACCAGAGCTCTTAAAACAAGACCCAAGTTGTAACAAACTTGAATTACCCTTTAAGTGACAAAGGCTGCACTGCCAACCTTAGACAGACCTCAGGTCTACCTCTTGCCTTCAAAGCTGCCCACTCCTTCTCCCTCACACTCATTAAACAGGAGGAAAAACGTTTCAGATGTTCTCTGCTTGTTATTAATGTCACATTGGTTTTAAAGCGCTGCTAAGCCAAACAACCTGTTGCTATTAGAAAAAACATATGTATGGAGATATATACACTTACACGCATGCACAAATACACAGTTGAGCTGAGGACCACATCTGCACTCCAGATGTCCAGGTGGACTTTGGTGACCTGGCTTGATCAAGACAGACACCACTGTAAAACAAGAGGTTTAATATTTCTAGTGCTTTTCAAAGCATCTGTCTGTTTTGTTTAGACTGTACTATTGCTTAGACAGGCTGCTTATTTAACAGATTAAGGAGTCAGATCACTGTGAAGGTAAACATCATTCTCCAGTGACAGAAAATCAAGTCACTCATCATTTCTTTTAGTGGTAAGTGAAATGGGAAGGGAGGTCTCGTATCAGGAGTAGACAGCATCTTGAGACGGATGAAGCCCGCTTCCTGAGATATTTTTGCTCTCAGGAACCTGTTAGATTTCCTGCCAAGATTTCATCCATAATCTGATTGTGAAAAGGACCAGAGAGAGAGAAAACCCTAATCTCTGAGTACCTCACAGCAGGGTGTAATTGTTATTTTCTGTCCTTGAAATTACTTTGACTTTTGATTTCTTTTTCATCCACACAGAGGAAGTTATATTATTTTCTGCAGTTTGGTATTGCATCCATCTTTGTTTGACATCATCATCAACAGGGAGGCTGTTTTACTTCCTTTTGTGGCATTGGTTTCTCCCGTGCCTCCCATTTCCTAGTGCTGGGATTCAGCCAAGTTCCAGTCACAGAGTGTACTGTACAAGGTCAGAATGTGTTTACGCAGTTATAAACACGAAGACATGATTAAAACATGTTTCAAGAGAGGCAAGACTATGTGTGTCTACTGAGTGCTGGTTCTCAGAACTGATCTTTGCTCTTTAACTGATTTTGTGGTCACAGTGGATCATCTTTCTTTTGTAATGTTGATGCTTAACAGCGCTGTGCATACAGCGTGCAGCATTTTGTCTCCGGAAAAAGCTCTGCAGGGATGCTGCTTTGTTGTTCAGTTGGTATCTTGGTACCTGCAGCACAGAATGGGTTGAGGTTGATTGGCATCATTTTGTCTCAAAGGGTAAGCGATAAATTAGCGGGTGCAAGATAGGGAGGCGGTGTGTGTAAGGCATGCCTTTAACACCCCAAAGATAATTTCAGTGAACAAATCAAGCAGATGCATGAGAGCCAATCTGAAGCCTGAAATGTCACAGTAAATGCTACCAAGTTTTAATATACTGTCACCTTGTCTTCTGTCTGAAGGTGGTAGGACTGGAAGAAGAGCAGACAAGGCACTGGCCTGTAGTTTGACACTATTAATTGTTAATATTTGTCAGCAGTGCAAAAAGTTGAATACCAAATTTGACACAGAGCTGTGGAGCTGTACAGCTGGAGCTAATTAAAAATAATTAGCTTCATAGTTTGTCCATATAACAGCCACAAGCTACTGGATATGATGGAACTTCATCACAGCTGAACATTGGTATTACAAATCAGTTGAAAATGTATTTTACTATAGTCTTTGTGTGGTTCAGTAGCTTCCAGAGCTAAATTTCATTTACAGTTCTTGAAATGCTAAAGACACGATGTCAACAAAACGATGCCACAATGTGCAGAATTTGAAAACGTCTGTCTCTGATGCCCCTGGAGGATATATCAAAAAACACATTGTGTCAGAGAGCAAAACACGAGCCCTCTCCATAGACTGCATCAATAAGAATGGTCTCAACCAATGTAGTTGACATCTGTTGTTCAGAGTTGAATAACTTGACAACTATTGGATGGATTGTCATTAAATTTGCTACTGATCCTAGAGGAGCAGTTCTCATGGCTGTGGTAAACCCTTGACATTTGCTGTAGCACTACCAACAGGTCAAAGATTTCACTTATTCAGTGAAATATCTCAACTTCATGGATTGGTACAGACATTCATGGTTCCCAGAGGCTGAATTGTAGCATCTAAGGCCATTATCAGGTAAAAAATTGTATTTTTTTTAAATACCTGCAAACAACATGGTAAAACATAATAAAAATAATATAATTTAAAGCAATATTGTGTAGAAAATAGTATTTTTGTGATTTAACGCCCCCAGTTTCAGAGTGAAATACTAATGACAGTTGTACATGTGATTGAAATATAAGGTACAAGTTCCAATTGAATTTTGTTGGTTGTCTTGAAAAAATAGTTCGCAGTCATGGTTTATATGCAAACAGCAGAGCAGTGCAGTTTACATACCTATTAATTATCAAGAGAAGAGACCTGGGTTTTTGTTAATGTAAGAAATAGCAGCTCTTGCAGTCTTGACCTCATGGGTGTATTAGAAAAGAAAAGCTATGGGCTAATAAAACTAAATGGTTTTGCCCAGTCAGCCTGAATAGATTCAACAAATTTCATGGCAGTCTGCACATTATTTCATGGGACATCTTGTGCAAAGTTGATATTTTGACCTGAGTATGGAGAAAGAGGAATACTCACTGTCCAAAATGAAAAGAATTCATCCTGTGGGAGCTCAGCTGTCCTCTCTAAATCCCATGGCAATCTGCCCGTCTAGTGTTGAAATTTCTTTTCTACAAGCAGGGAATTTTGGCCTGACAGTGGCAGTAAGAGAAAGGTCAGAGTCTCACCAAACAGATTAGGATTAATTGTCTTTGGACTGTCAAGACAACTGTCTGACTGTGTGCATGTGAAACTATTTGTGTAAGGTTTTTAGCCGTGGCTCCATGGATGGCAATTATGATCTGTTGATCGTTCCACGACTTTGAAATATCCGTATGATGGATTGCCATGAAATTTAGTACAGACAGTTGTGGTGTTCAGAGGATGAATCTTAATAACTTCGGGAAACCCCTGACCTTTTTCTCTAGCGCCACAACGAACTTACCATGTGTTTTTTTGTGAAATATCTCAACAAATATTGCATAGATTACCATGAAATTTGGCACATATTCATGTTGCCCTCAGCATGAATTGCAATGACATTGGTTTTACATTTAGCAGCATCAAAAAATGAAAAATTTACTTTAGTTTATGACCAAACACCCGAAAAACTAACAACATTCCCATTAAAGTCGTTTGCACTTTATGTTTACTGCTAATTAGTAAATGTTAGCAGCTAACACATTTGCTATAGACATGATAAAGTGCTGTGCATTCTTCACAAGCCCAGAGAAGTGTTAAACAGATTACAGAACAAGGGATTTAATCACTTAGATTTATAATTTCACAAAAACACTTGAGTGCTGTGTTTCAGAACAATTCCTGTCAATCTAGATATGTTGGTATTGTAATCGTGGAGAATATAGAGTAATTCAGAATATGGAAGAAAAAGATGTTGCCGGTACAGTATCTGCAACACACAACACACTCAGATACTGTAGATGGTATTATGCTAGTAGTTGTGTAGACTTGAGTCTGCAAAATTTCAGATTATCTGAGAAATCCACAGTCTAAACGACACTGCACCAACAACATGAGTTATATCCCGTTCAGGATACCAGATCAGTTTTGACATTTTGAGCTTTTAGGACACCAAAGGCATCTAATGTAATAGTGAATGCAGGTTTTTATTTGGAGTCAGCAGGATTTTGATGATGGGGTTTCACCTCAGTCAATCCCACCTGCTGTTTGCTTCCCACCATAGATCGATTCTTAGACCAACAAGGTCTAAAGGCTGTATTTCCTGCTCTTTCTCACACTGATTTTCTCATCTCTGCTGCTTCACTTCACTCCATGCTTTGCCCTTGATTCTCACTACTCTCTTTATGCTCCGTCACATTTCCAAATCTCTATTTCTCTCTCACACTTTGATTATTTTTTTTTTGGTTTGAACTAATCATTTATCTTTAATGAGAATAATAGATTGATAGCTACAAAGAATAGAGTGGATAACAATTAGCTGGATTTGTAGAAATAAAGATATGCAGAGGCATGAAAAAAATGAGACCAGAGAAGCGTAGAAAGCTAGAAAGGGCTTTACACATCATAAAAAACATAAAAACATCATCCAAATATGGAAATATTAGACATAGAAACATGAGGCTGGAATCAGGAATCAGAATTAGTATCAGAAGCAGCACAAATGACTAATAACTTAATCTATTAACTACTGTAGCTGTCAGAGTTGTATTTAGCAAGTGCTGTCATTGGCATCTTAAAGAGCCCACTTCTGTCTACTGATATTCATTATATGAGGCCTATAACACCTCTAAAGGGATCAAAAATAAGTTCTCTGCCCAACTCTGTCATCTACCCACGCAGGCCTGAAGATATTGCCATGCATTCCTGATAAGTCTGCAAAGCCTCAGAGCTGATCCGTTATGAAATCTGCAACTGTGAGATGGCTTTCTTGAGGACCTTTGGAAGCCCTTTGTGCACACATTCAGCAAGTCTTCACTAATGCAGACTTTGTTTGAGTAAGCCACAATGTATAGCTTTGTTGCAACATTAAAAAAGAGGGATGAGGGAAACAACAAACACATGGAAGGAGCTGGTGAGAAAACATTTACATGTAAAGGTGTGTGTTTGTCAGGTATCCGATGATGACTTGGTCATGATTTGTGAAAATGTCTTAAAGGGCTTATTTTGCAACTCATCCGTTTTTATGAGCTGGGTAGCAACCCTTGTGATGAGTAAACTCAACTTGAACTCAAACTCAACTTGATGTGATCTGTATTCCTTTTAATCTGATTTAACTGTTCTCCATATAAACAGAGCATAAACAGAAAAATCCTTGCACTGTTTTGCACTCAAATAAGCCTGTGAGGTTTCAGTTCTGAGGGGCTCTTCTATCCCAGAGCCACTCTCATTCTCAACACCACCAATAACCTCTAAAAAACCTCCCAAGGCTTGTATCTCCTTCACAACATTGTCCAATAATTTAAGAATTTGCTATCAGTAAGCTAAGTGATAGACTTGCCCTACAGTTATTGATGTCCACCCGCCAATCTCATCTGCAGGGTGGCTCCACTATCTGTGCAATAAGTAAATGGTTGAAGTTTCCTTATTTACTTACAGCCATTAAATATTATTGCTAAAATTGGTTATATTTGCACCTTTAATGATTTAAGTGTGAACATGTAACACTCTAACAGGCTGCTGTTGTGCGGCTCTGTAAAATTAGAGAGTGCTCCATGTAACTGGTGCAGGATTTCATTCCCTGCTCCAGTGGGATTGTTAAATCTAATGAACTCTGCAACAAAAAAAAGAAACGTGTTACCAGCTGAGGATGTGTCAGAGAAGTGTTTGAAGAACATTTTACACCTTCATTGTCTGGACTTTATTAGCACTGGACCCTAGAGTTATAATAATACTGCCTACTTTCTTATTATTCATGTGGAGGGAAAAGAAAAGAAAATGCACGTACTTGCCACACTGCGTGTCCACCTGTATCAATAGCTGACCTGGTTCTCTTTGTGAAAAACCTTGATCTTGAAAATAATATTTCCAGGTTATCAAAATAGAGCTGTGAGTGGGCCTTTAGCTCACACAGAATAATTGTGTGTTTTTAGTCTTGAATTACAGAGTAACTATTATTCTGACCTTGAAGGTCTTTTGGTAAAGCTTGTCTTTGCATGTGCTATATAGCCCTCATCATAAAGCAAGGGCTCTCAATTCAGCAGACCACACGCACTCTACAGCTGACCTAAAACACAGAGCTGACTTGTGCTATAGAAGGGAGGTATAGTTTGAAATTCACATGCCCCAGAGAGGTTTCCTCAAATACCCTAATATTAAAAATATTCATATCTTTCTTGGAGATGACTAAAATACTTCAAAGGGTGCTAGCTAGACTGCTGCACTTTTGGTGAAAAGAAAACTGAAGTCAAACAAAAAAAAAATAAAAAAGCCATGTGCAGTGTTTTAACAACTGTTTCTGGTTTACAGGAGGCCCTGCTGAAGACTGAGGGAGCATGTAAGAAATGAAGACAAATGATGACCTGCAAATTAAAAACTATGATGAATGGACATATCAGGATACACAACCTCTTGTAGATGAAGCTTTGAAAGGATAATTTCCTGGCTCCTTTTTCTACATGCCTACTCTGCTTCTATGTCAGTATGCCACTATCAGACTGCAAATATGGGAGCAACACCCAAACGGACCACAGTCACAGGCTCCACAGCTTGCCCATGGCTGAAAACTATGGGAAAAGGCCTATCAGGACATTTTTTGACTTTAGGCACACAAACGTGTCTGAAAATCTGGTTGTGAAGTGGGTTCCCCTGTTGTCACTGACTCAACTGCGGAGTTTCTCAAAAGTCAAAGTGGTTAGCTTCCTGATGGGCTTGACATTGACGTTCCTCGTCATGGCTTCTTACATCCTGACGTGGGACAAGAAAAGACTTTTGTTCACCCCCTCACCCGATCACTTCAGACCTGTGGTTGTGCTGACCAGCACAGCAGAAGCTGAAGTTTCCTCTGAAAAGAAATTAATAGACATGAAATTGCTGGTAAAGAACATCAGCTCCAAACTGGAATACACACCCAGGAAGGTGCCTGACAAAAACGACGTTTTTGAAACGGACTCTCGTGTAAGTTTGTAGAAAAGTGGTATATCTCATTTTTGCTTTACATCAGTAGACCAACAATTACAAAAATATGCTGGCAAACGATAATTCAGTAGGAGACTGACAAATAACAAACACCTTACAATCAACCCTGCAGTAAAAGCCTCTTTGGTGAAGCTCATAATGACCAGTGTTGACAGAGGTGTTGATTCTACGTAATGGTTGTAGAGGTAAAGTTTGTAAGGCTGTTAAGTAAATATCAGGTTACAGGTGTTGCTAAAGGCCTAGTCACGTCTATGTGCTAATGGACTGTAATTCTCCTGTATTTGGTGTATGTTCTCATCATACCTTTCCACGTTGCCCTACATCATTTTGCGGTGTTTATGGCTAAAGCATCAACAGCGCTTGACAGTTACACAATTACAGCCCGACTGAGTCAGTAAGCTGAATAGCAATTAGTGGTGTGTGTCAGCATTAGACATATGAATATTTTTTAAAGCGCAATAAAACAGTTTTACAAAATGGCCAAATGCTGAAGGTGATCATGCATCGGTTGCAATGCTGCCAAAATCATTTCATCTGGGTCTAAATGATGGATGTTTTGATACTTTTTATGTCATGAGAACTTCTAGCCACTGGCACACAAAGACAACATATCGAATGTTGAAACTGAGAAATGTTATTATTGCAGACACACAGACACTGTTTCTGGATCTGGTTTATATACGGTTTCCCTTTTGGATGCAACACTCATTTGTGGATGCAGCGATGAACTGTGTTCGCAGACAATGGTTTTGGAAGTGTTCCTCAGACCATGCAGTGCCGTCTGAGGGCCTGAAGATCATAGCCATAGCAGTATTGGTTTTCAGCTTTGGTTCAAGTTGGTTTGTTCATTGCGTAATCATCTTCTGATTCTCTGAATTTTTGAATGGTATTATAAACTATAGACAATGAAATCCCCAGATTCTTTGCAATTTGACGTTGAGAGACATTATTCTTAAATTGTTGCACTATTTGATAGCGCAGAGTTTCTATACCCAATCATGTTACTTAAACTATTAATTGTGTGATCTCTCACCAGGTATTCGACTTTTCGTTGCAACTTTTCGAGTCTTTTGTTGCCACTGTCCCCCAAATGTGTTGCTGGCACTAAATTCAAAATAAATTTTAAAAAAGCAACTAAATTTCTCAGTTTCAACATTTGATAAGTTGTCTTATTGGCTATTTTTAATTAAATATGGGGTTTTAATGTTTTGCACATCATCACATTTTGTTTCTAGTAACATTCTACACAGCGTTTCTGTTCTTTGGTCCACCCTCTGTATTTTCTGATCTCATTTTGATCCTCTCTGCAGTTGTTCTCTGTAATTCCTCGCCATTTCCTTCCCGGCATCAAGAGCCCTTGCTGGTACGAGGAGTTCTCCAGTGAACTCAGCACTGATCCATACAAGAGGAACCTCTTCACTCTGCGCTCAAAGAGCTTCAAGACTGTGTGTGACCACCTGAAGACCAACTTCCACCAGCACTTACACCACAGAGACAGCAAACTGTTTCGTCTACGCTGCTTGCCGTTTTTTTACATCATCGGCCAACCGAAGTGTGGCACAACTGACTTGTTCCACAGGCTGCTGCTACATCCAGAGGTCAAATTCAACACGATGAAGGAGCCGCACTGGTGGACCAGGAAACGCTTTGGTAAGTCATCCGATTTTTTAAAGGACCTAATTAATAGGATTAATTATTAGTATTGTGTACCTGTAAACTATTACCCCTAAACTGACTTCTAAACTCACTGAAATCTGTCCCAATTTACTCACTTCTAATAACGAAAGAAAGAATTAAACAGTCACAAACAATCATCAGGTAGAAACTGTTTTACCATATGCTCCAAGTTCCTGTGCCCCATAGTCTCCAGAGTATATCTTATTTTGACTTGGAATTAATTAGAATTAATTCAGTCTTCCTGTGAAAACCCGGTGCAATCAAAATTCAGTGAGACAGGAAAACTTGAACAAAGGTTTATTTAAATATTAGCAACATAACAGACTCAGAAAATGTTTTATTGCCAAGTAGTTTTTCACATACAATTATTTTGTCTTGGTGCTTTGGTGCATAACTACTACTTCTCTGCATATTATTAGCACCATACCTGTCCAAGCTTTTTGAGCACTGAAAACTGTCATCACCTGTCGTAAATTACAAGAAATTGTATTCCACCTATTTTAAAACAGGATATCAGAAACTGAAAACATAATCTTAGACCTTTCATCCAATATTTGTCATATACACTGACTTTACACGTAAATAATATCCGAACATAAATAACATTTATTTAACTTAAGTTGCTCTTGTGCATCATGATTTTATTGTTGTATCCATATATGGGGGTTAGATGCCAAGTGGTCGGGATGCTCTTTTAATGTACCTTCAAATAAAAATTATGTTTTCCTTTACTACACACAATTTCTTCACACAAATCAAAAGAGCACATAATTTCTAACAACAAATTCCAATTCTGCAGTATAGAAATGTCCAAATGAAGAGATAAACTTCTAGTCTGCAAGCTCCTGCAACGTACTACCACGGACTATAACTGAAAACCTTCTGCAACTGCTTCATAATAAAATACTTGATTTATTCTTTCCACTGGAGAGCTTTTATTGTGAGCCAGGAAGTACTTGGTATTAACTGCATATGAAAATTGAAATTGAAATTGAAAAACAATATGTTAACTATTGTACTCAGTGTCTGATTTCTGTCTGTTTTGTAAGAACTTGGCAACATTTATGTGCTTTTTAGACTTGACCAAAACACTAAGGCGCTTATGCAATCCATTATATGAAATCTGTGGTGAAGAAGTGCACAAAAGAATGTATAATGAGTGTTATTTTGGTGTTCAACTTCACGGTGCAGGTTATATCCGTTTCAAAGATGGCTTCCAGGAAAGTTTTCCTGTTGAAGACTACCTGGATCTGTTTGACTTGGCAGCCCACAACATCCAAAAAGAAATCAGTGGAAATTCATCTGGAGACCACCGCACACTCCAGCTCATAACAGGTGAACACATGTCAAAGTGTTTGTGTGTGTGGGTGGGTATGATTTGGTATTATTAGTGTCCATTGTGCATCAGATTGAACAATCTCTTGCCGTTATAGTTTTCATTTGATATTTTCTGAAGACCTAGGATCCTGACCACGACTCAAATTACGACTCTCTTTTGTCTCCCCTTCCTTTATTGTCTCATTTTCAGTGGATTTTCCACAAGTAGTTCTGACCTCAGGAGCCTTATAGTCGTGCTCACATTATTCTAGATATCCTGTGGTCTAAGAAGTGTACACAAAACCTGAAACGCCTCTGGGTACTGTCACAACCACCTTTATTCATTCTCCATGCATCTGTGAATATAAATGAGGTTGAGTCAAACCTTGCTCTCCTGGTCTCGAGAGACAATAAAGAAAATCCTTCAATAAGGAATGAATGAAAGAAATTCCATTTTTGTGGTCAAGTAGCGTTCATCTTTTTGGCAACTTGTGATATTAACTTTGTTGTTTTAGGTTTTCTGCTATAAGAATGTGCTGATAAGAAGGTTCTGCTCACTTGGCTTTGCTCTTTATTTATATTTTGCATGGTTACTAAACAATGTTAATTTTTAAATAAAGAGCTGCGACTGTACTGCCAGATCAGTTCAAGGGTAAATTATGAATGAATAATGTTTCCAGATAAGGAAAATATTTACAGCATCTCTTGCATATTTTGGCCCAAGATTCAGTTCAGCTTCACTACATTATTATGCCTGAGCATGTGCACTACCCACTGCATTTTAAATGAACTGTTGTTACCCAAGGTGTTGCTAAGACTGTCAATGTCTTGACAGGTGAAGCCAGTGCCTCCACGATGTGGGACAACCAAGCCTGGAGCTATCTTCATGGAGACAGGGAAGAGACAGAGCCGCCATTCCTGGCCCAGGACTTCATCCACACAGTCCAGCCTGGTGCCAAAATCATCATCATGCTTAGAGATCCAGTAGAGAGGTAGTGTAGACAAAAACATCCACGCATCTGCCTGTATAGATACAGATGTGATTTTCTGTGGTGGGACAGTTTACTTTGGATTGTTTCTAAGGATAGTTTGTCATAGTTTTGTCAGAACAGTTATAAATTACAACCCCTATTGTACATCCAGCAAAATGTCCTTTCATAGTTCCAATTGGCTTACACCTCTGTTTCTCCTTTTCCAGACTTTATTCTGATTACCTGTACTTTAAGATGGCCAACAAGTCAGCAGAGGACTTCCATCAGAAGGTCATAGAGTCTGTGCAGTTGTTTCAGTCCTGCCTGTCTGAGAGGTCACTTCGCTCCTGCGTCTACAACACCAGCCTCTCCAATGCCATGCCGGTTAGCTGATATGATGTTCTCACTTTTAACTGTCTGAAGATCAGTTTACATAAGAATAATAATAGCTTTTACAACTAAATCTAATTATACCTCACAACAAACACTTAATTTCTTCTTTGAGAATTTCTACCTGTCCTTAACGTGATTGAAAATGTGTATTACTGCACTGCAAGTGCGTCTCGTTCTGTGCAGGGAAAAATATGACCAACTTTCTGCACAGAGTCCTTCAGACCCTTCAGCATATATTCTATCAGGCATCGCTCCCACAGGAGTGAGCTGAGTTATGAGCTCTGTCGGTTGTCACCCCTAATCACAACATATAGGTGACAGCACTGTTATCCTGGGAGATTTACAACAGTGAAAAGCGGCAATCAGCTGGACCTAAAACCAATGGAACAGAGTTCACCTCAAATCTGACCAATAAACAAAAGAAAAAAACAACATTAGATTCTTTCCATTTACTCGTCTGTTATGGATGAGACGAAGATGGCTTTCGAAATCTGTTAAAGTTCATTCCACTCTGCTTGGGAGTAACAACACAGAAGCTTTGTTTCAGCCGGTGGTGTTGTACTCTGGTGCCCTCCTGAGGATTCATAGTGTCAGTGCATCTGTCTCATCCTTATTTTAACCTGCAACAAACAGTAATTAAACATGACATATCGTCGACATATTCTCAATAATTTGGGCCTGTTATAAAGTTATTTCTTACTTTGTATTAAAAAACTGTCTGCTTGTTCCAGTGTATTGGCTGGAACCTGGCAGGAGATCAGCCACCCCAGAGCTGGTCTCCTGCAGGGCTGCTGACAGTGTGGGTGAAACATGCAACTCAGGCGGAAATAAGAGTTTAATGTGGTGCTGAACTGAAATGAATAGCTGGATCTACTTATTGAATAGCCAAAAGGATAAAAACTGACACTGACTGACAAAATTCTGAGTAGAGTACAGCCCTATAGTGTGTTTTGCATATAGAGTGGTGAAGTGAGATCAGAAGTGGTCACTTGAAACACGTGGAGACACATTTTATAGCAGCATTTTGTAGAAATGTATATTTTTGCAAATTAGCACCCCCAGTTCAAATATGGACAGCTGTACACATGCATTTGCCTTTTATTACTTATGAGCAAAAACTTTTCTAACAGCCAAACATCAAGCAAGGTCAACAACACAAGACATAGCGGCCAGCTAATATCACTTAACAGCAAGAAGCCCAGCTCGGCGTCTGTCTTTCAGCCTTTTATTTCACCAAGCGCTCACCAATGGCTAAAGGTCAGTCCTAGGTTTACTCTTGTCTGGTGGCCTCTTGCTCGGTCATGCTCTTTTTTCTCTTTAGACCTTCTTCTATCAACATCCTCATTGGTCTCTTTGCCATGTCCATAAAAGCTGCAAAGCACAGTTACGTCGTCACTAGGTTTTAGGTATATAATAGTGTATTTGTTAACAAATATTTGTAAGTATTTAGAGCAACACGACATTGTATTGTTGAACAATTCTTGCTATATGATTGTTAGGATAGCCGTGTAGCGGCTGGATAGCAGGAGGTTTAAAGCAGATGTTAGGTGCAGACCAACCAGGTGTTTATTTCACTAACAGTGAAGACATATTCACAATACAGACATTTTCCACATATAAATACTGTGGATCATAGGCAAAGTGTGGTCCTGACAGCAGCCCCCTTGTGCTGGAAACTGGCAGCCTTATATAGTTTGCTGCTGATCCAGAGTCTTTGACAGCAAAGGGGAATCTGCCCCTCACCTGACAGGAAAACAACACTATAAGCATCTTAAAGTACATATATATAAATTACTGTACTGTCTGATCTTACTGTGTTAAACATTACAGAAGGAAATCATCAAACACTAATGAGCTGATTAAATTGCGCTCCCATGTAATAATCAACATAACCCTAACCCTAAACCTAACACCCGGGAGAGAAGACGAAAAAGGTGAGTGACTTGAACAAAGATTTCAGTCACGCCACATTTAACATTATCCTTTTGGCTGAACTTTACCACAATGCGCATGGTTTTTTTTTCAGGCTATCAGACTAGCCAAAATGAATGCACGTTTCTTTTACAGGCTCAGCTGAGAGGCAGCACAGGGTCTACAAACACCTATTGTTAATACAATTGAACAGTTAAATAATCTCAATAAAACATTCATCTCTTTGATTTCTGAATATGAGTATTGAAGACGACCTTCATTACAATGATCAATTAACTGTTGAATTTGTCGACATTTTCTTATCCTTTAAAGTCAATTTCCATGCATTGTTTAAATTATTTTTTTCTACTTTGGACGCTTTAAGGACTCTCGTTCATGTTTAATTGACAGTTGAGATTGAATGTTTTCACCTTGGAAACAGCAGCTGACAAAACAAGACGTCTTGTGATGTTGATTTGACTGATTTTTTCCCCACAGGTGAGGCTAAATTTGGGGATGTACATCATCTTCTTGCTGGACTGGCTGACAGTTTTCCACAGGGAGCAGATTCTAGTTCTTCGACTAGAGGACTACGCAGCTAACCTTAAAGTGACAATCAAGAAAGTTTTTGATTTTCTGAGTGTAGGTACGTATCCAAAAAGCTGCAGTGATATGCTCTTTACATCTAAAACTCTTATATAAGGACAAGTATCTATGTATCGATAAGGACTCTGACTCAGCTCCCATCCTCCTTGCAGGTCCTCTGTCAGAGCAGGTAGAGGTAGCACTGACCAAACGGCCCATGTCTAACACTCGGCGGGCAGCAGACAGGAACCTGGGTCCTATGCTTCCAGCCACCAGAGACTTCCTCAGGGAGTTTCACCAGCCCCTCAACCATAAACTGGCCAGTGTGTTGGACAACAAGGCATTCCTCTGGAGTAACACCTGAAGGGGCACGAGCATGGACAGAACGTGGACGGATGTGAATGAACAACCAGAAAAAGAAGCTAAAGCAGGAACGTCTATTGATAGAAAACAATTTACAGTGTGAGGACTCATACACAGGTGTATAGTTGTATATGGAATTATATGATGCTCTGAATAAGTGTATGGGTTTTGTTTGTGATATTTATTTGCTTTTAAAAGAATGTGAGTGATAATAGTAATAATAAACTGAAATTTCTGTTTTAATTTGAGGCTTTTACAGTGAAATTTAAACTTAATTTTACTGCTGTTGGATAAAAGCCCAAAGCCTAAACATTGCACTTTTACAGTCACCATAAATCCATTAATCCACACTTCTGGATAAAGTTGTCACTTCATCTGTGGCTCAAAATGATGAGTTGAATATCCCGAGGCCCTTGTGAATTGGCTGTCACATGGAGGTCTGTGAAGGTTCTCAGTCATCCAGGTCATCTTTCTTCGAGAAGGGTAAAATCTGGGGCAACTGGACTTGGTTGTAGATCTGTGTAGACGTTTCACCTCTCATCTAAGAGGCTTCTTCAGTTCTGACTGACTGCTGGGGAAACCCAGGTATATAGCCTTGGTGGGATCATTAACCAGGCCATTGTTTCCACTTGGTTCGTGAGTGCTCTTTATTGTTGTAATGACTATCTGTCTGAGAAGTTAAGGTCCTACCAGTCAGTCAAAACTGAAAGTTTAGAGAGGGGTTAAATCTAAAAGATCTATTAAATCTGTAGATCCTTGAAGATGGTTAACCTCTCATCCAAGAGACTAGGAACATCAACATCAGATAAATCAGCAGTGCAAACAATTGTTAATTAAAATACTACTTGTCCCTAAGTTTACCAAACATGTCATGCTAAATTCTGTGTGCCTGAACTGATGCAAATATTGTGTATCTACAGTATTTTCATGTGAATGAACAGTGTAAGACTTTCTCATCTTGACATCATGCTCATGTTCTGGGATTAATCACAAGAGGGCACTAAAACACAGATCATAATTCCAGTAACTCAACATCCAAACACTCCACAAACCTGCGATT
This sequence comes from Argyrosomus regius, assembly GCA_946959425.1. Lineage (NCBI taxonomy): Eukaryota > Metazoa > Chordata > Actinopteri > Sciaenidae > Argyrosomus > Argyrosomus regius. Next base: position 10,338,993 of record OX336894.1, on the reverse strand, counting down.
ATTCTGATATATCACAGTGTTATATGTAGGATACAATACAGGTCAATGCAGCCCTGGTTGTTTAAGACTCTCCATGCATAATTATAAATGATGTTTTCCTTTCTCAGCTATGAGGATTTCATATGGCTGTGATTAAAGGCTGATGAGGACACGTCGACAAGTATATCTTTCAGCTGCTTGATGACTGCAATAATAGAAAATAAATATCATGTATATCACATTTAAACCAAATACAGTATAACCAAATCAAAAGGATGGAACCCAGGGGAGAGAGGGGGTTTAATTGTATAGCTGAAAGGCGAGACCAGACCAAGTCCTGATAACTGAACTCCACCTCCCAGGCCACAAACTGAACCCTACAATCAGATTTCTCCAGGTAATCATGATAATTATATATGTTTATAATCAGAGCCAAATAATTACACAGAAGACCACATAGACAAAAGATCAATCATAAACAGTGCAATGGAAAACAACACATTCTTCTTGCATGTTTACCCACAGTGTTATAAGCTTAGTACAAAAGCAGGAAACGGACACACAAATTGAAAGTAAATTAGGATGTGAGGCATGTCAGTGGCATTGTGTATGTGAATGCCAATCAAAAGCTGAAGGAGGATGCATAGGAGTACTGGGCCCAGGTGCTCCATACAACATAGGCAGATTCACATATCATTAGAGGAGCCAGGGGGCGTCACAGTGAGAGTTGCAAGTGATAAAGACAGAGAAAACTATAAACTACTTGCCTTTGATTCCCAGGACTTCTATTTTTTTTTAAGGAAAACCAACACAGATGAACTTCTTTCACATTTCTTGTTTAAATGAGTAATTTGCTTTTGGTTTAAAAAAGAAATGCTGTTCCATTGAAGTACAATATCAAAGCTTGGCTTGCTTAAACCGATACTTTACAGATGAGTTACTCATGAACACACTTTCCTACTTTTCTTTATTCACTGTCATTTGAGAAGATTACAACCTTTAACTGTGCCTGATTTAATGGGTTGACTATTACATTGAATGGCATTCAGGTTACACATGACACTTTCCCTCTGTCATTGTCAGCAGGCACTTATTGTGGAAAGAAAATCAAAGATCAGAGATTGAGGACGGTCTGTACAAGAGAATCACTCTGTTTAGCTCTTTGATTATGTGCATTTACAAGGTGATTGGTCTCATGGATGACGACAGAGCTCATGGAACCGCAGGGTTGAAGAGTGAGTGGTCGTCAAGCTTGGCTGATTGCCTTATTCATGTGATATTGATAGTAATCCTCTTCAGGATTTTCAAAGGCGGAAGAAACCGATAAGGTGTCTTTTGACATTCCTTCATTTTGTCAAGGACGTAAGACATTGTATCGTGCACATACAATGTGTGTATGTGTGTGTGAGGACGCATCTTAGCAGCTAGATGGATGTGAGAGTCAACCCATCCCGTTTTCTTGCATCATTCCTCTTCACACACTGTTTCACAGTTTCAACTCATTCACACCTGGGAGATGATGAGAAAAACCACCAGCACCACCACCACCACCATCATCATCATCTACTGTCTACTACAGCAGTTGCCCAAGAGCACATGGACATGGATCACTTAGATTGAGCTTTGTATTTCTCATCACTTCCAAATGGAAACCTGTTACTACACAGTGACAGAATGTAGTGTCCATTTGCAATGCTTTCATCAGCCCAATGTAGTAGGAACAGTTTCATGATCTAATCTCAAAATAAGAGTAGAGTGCTGAAAATCCGTGAATGTGTGAGTGAAAGTATCTGGTTAATAAATTACTCAAAGCTACTTTCCATTTTAAAGCAACATTGCATAACTTTTCTACTATTAAATAACAAGAAAAACTATTATTTTGATGCTATACTGACATCTAATCAGGTAAACACTTATCGTATAAATTACTTCAATGTCCTTTCAGAAGTTAGAAAAAACTGTTGTCTTTTTTAGATTTTGGTATAAAAAGTGTGGCCAGATGTGGCCAGGGATTGCCGCTGGAAGCCGCTCCTTGTTCTGGGTTTTGCTCCATTGCTATTGCACCATAGTCAAAAGACAGATGGTGTTTATTTTCTTCCAGGCAGCTGGCAACTTAGCATCTGCAGTAGAGTCTCCCACCATATACTCAATTCGAGCAGGGTTGTAACAAAAGTGTGAATGGTAACGTTTTGACTCATGTGCGTTATTTGTAATTTGTTACTGCCCATCCCTGCAAAAGACATTTTGTTCATTGATTTAAACTGCTGCAATTTCTTTTTATGTTTTTTGTGCTTCTTTCTAATATCTAACTGATATTCCTTTTATTCAGTTTTACTGATAAATAAAACGGATGACATCTGACTTCTACTAGTTCATTTAAAAAAACTAAATATAAGCTACTTTAGATTTGAGTGTCATTTTTCACTGATTAAATCATCTATCAGCCAGCAGTCAGCTAATATAGTGGTATTGGTTGTTATGGTGTGTTTTTAAATTAGTTAATTTACTTATTTTTGTCTACTTATTGTTAAACATCTCTAACTAACAAGCTATTCTAATTCATGTAGCCTAGTATGCCTTTGCAAACCATTTCCCCAGCAGTGATAAAGGTTTGAAAAGACGACGTCAATGTTATAAATAATTTTCATTTTTTTTACAGTTGATACACAACTGATCCTTTGCTTAAAACATCTCTCCACTCTTTTTGTTTGGCACTTCTGTACAGTTCATCTGTGATGACCTGAGGTAAATTACCCATGCTGGGGAGGAAAAGGGACAATTGAAGCTTTTGAGAATCCTCAACTCATTGATTAGTGAATCAATAGAGAATACAATGAATTAAAATCATTAGCATAGACTTAGAGCACCAGAAGCTCAAAGACAAAGGCGTAATGGAAGGAGGATGGGAAGAGAAGGAACATCTTAAAGGATATTATTAGAATAGTAATGTGTCATGTTACCTGTTCACTACTGAAGTAATGCTGTTATCCAGTTAAACACAGTTTTTTGTATAGGGCTATGACTCTTTTTAAAATACATATTTTAATCTGTTACTTAATGTTTAACAAACAAACAAACAGACTAAATGCAAAAAAATAAATAATATAAATATTATTATTTATATAAATATAAATAATTTAATAAAAATGATTCAATCTAATATAATTTATATTTCATTTGCAAAGATTCTGGTTCTTTTAGTTGTGACTTCTGCATTCATTATTATATTTTCAAAATTAGCTGTTTAAAGATAGTATAGTTTGACATTTTGGTAAACATTTTTATTATTATTATTTTTGGCTATCCAATTTAAGGTTCTAACCAAGCAGCAACCTCCACGACTGTGAAGTGAAGCCAGTTCGTAAGTGCTAAAAAACTGCAGTTCCTTGAACGGCCACTTGAGGTTGGCTACAGAACATATCACTCTCCATAAGCTCCTGTATTAACAGTCAAGTCTTATAATAGTTAAACATAACATATTAGTTTGTACATTTTAATTCTGCATGCTAAAGTCATTTCTCTGTTTTCTGCATCCTTATGAGTACTTGATGGAGTCCAGATCATGAGATGTTGGCGATATCAGATTAGTTGGCTCTAAGCAACTTCCATTAGTGACCTTACGAGTCCTTCAAAGGTCATGGGACAGCTGAGGTTCCTGTGGAAAAGTTTTATCAGTTCTCTAGACTCCAAGAAGTCAGTGCCAAGTTCCTGCACACAACCACCATAAAACCACAACATGTTGTTTCACATCAGTTTTTTATGGATTAAACAAACAAGATATAACACATTAATTGAGCTTCAGAGGTTCTGCTAGGTGGATTTTATTACTCTAGGACAGATCCAGGCTGGATATAGCATTCAATGTTGTATAGAGATTAAGATTAATGTTCTTATCTAACTCTTGGCAAGAAAGCAATGATGTATATTTCCCAAAATGCCGAACTATTCCTTTCATGTTGATATTAATGCTACAAGATTTTGATTTGCTCTACAAGTCAATGTATGCTAATTACCACAATTTACCCTTTGTGCTAATAGTAGATGTTATCCAATCGCCATTATGTTTTCCTTAAAAACATATCCATCCAACCATCCATTCATCCATCCATCCATCCATCCATCCATTATCTGTAACTGCTTATCCTTTGGAGGGTCACAACCAATCCAAGCTGACACTGACATCGGGCAAGAGACAACAAGAGAAACCTGGACAACTAGCCAGTTCATCGCAGGGCTGACTCATAGAGACAAACAAACATTCATGCTCACATTCACACCTACGGACAATTAAGAGTCTGCGATTAACCTATTAACATGCATGTCTTTGGACTGTGGGAGGCAGCCGGAGTGCCCAGAGGAAACCTACGTAGGCGCAGATAAAAAAATAGAGAGGTCTTAGCAATCCTGTGGGTTCAAATCCAGATCCAAAACATACAGTATATGGAGCTGCAAATTAGCTGTAGCCTATATAAACATAATTTCTAGCAGGCAGGGTGGCTCTGATGGGTTATGTGTAAATCAGAGAAATACAGAGAACTCAAGCAGTCCGGCTGTGTGATTCAGTGCTGATTTTATTTTTATACCTATTTTTGTCATTTCAAAGAATTAGTTCACTAGTTGAAACACAGTCAAAGTAAGAGCAAAGTTTTAGAAAAACTGTCTGGCCTTTTGGTTTCAACAGAGCAAACTGTAAGAGAAACAACATGCACATATTTTAATATTTCAGTTTTGTGAAAAAGTAATAATTGGGTTGTTATTGTAGACAACTTGTAGAAAATACTGGTAACCCTGGAGCTACATCAGTGCCAACTGAAAATCAACCAGCAATCAAATCAGCAGACTTTACTGACCTTACTTGACTGTGGAGGCAAATTATGTTGCCCATTTAACTTTTGCACCTTCATTTTCTGTTATTTCCAAGTGTCTCTGCTGTTTGTTCTTCACTGAGAGTTCAGTGAAATTTAAAAAAAAGTAATTTGGCACAGAATTAAAACCCAGTAAAACCTCTTTGGTCAGCAGGAGAATGATGACGTTGTTGCTGTCGATAATATTAAAAAAGGATGCACAAACATATTCGCATTGTGCAAATTGTGGACATCTGGCCCTATGATTCAGCCCAATTAGTCCAATTTTATGACGGTTCATCTCCACTCTATCAGACAGAGAATCAGACCTGATTCTGAATCATTCTCATAATTGTAACGACTCGCACTTCAAGGTAATTCGTTGAACAGTTCAATGATTGTGACTTATTATTACATCCTCTCTCATTTACTTTTATTCTTAACAGACAAGAGTTTTGAGATTTCTTTTAATTTAATTAAAATGTGTCATTAAAAAAAAACTGTCAGAAGGTTATTCTGTTCTTTTCAGTGAGTAGTCATAGATGTATCATAGATAGATGTGGCATAATGACTGAATAGTGTACTTCTGCTGACGTTAACATACATCACTAAATGTCAAAAGTAAAGCCTGTTGGAGTTGAATGACTAGAAATGGCAGCCACCTTAACACAGAGTTTATTTAGTTATTTTTATTTCATTCATATAGCATCAAATCATAAGAGAAGTTATTGCATGACACTTTCCATATATAGCAGGTCTAGACCATATGCTTTATATTATTTACATAGACTCAACAATTCCCACCATGAGAAAGCACTTGGCATTGGTAGTAAGGAAAAACTTCCTTTTAACAGGCAGAAACCTCGAGCAGAACCGAGCTCACTGGTGGGCTGCCATCTGCCGTGACCGGTTGAATTAAAGAGAGAGAGACGGAGAGGGGAGGGGGGAGGATAGGTAGATAGAGAGAGACACAGATGCACAAAGGAAATAATAATAATGACAGCTATAAGTATAAATTTTAGGGGCCAATAGTAGTAATAATGATAATAATAAAGATAGTATTTGTAGTGGATGTCGACCAGCAAGACCAGGGAGAGAAGAGAAGAGCTCAGTGCATCATGGGATGCAGTCTAGGCCTATAGTAGCATAACTATAGAAGTTCAGGACTCACCTGAGCCAGCCTGAACTATAAACTCTATCAAAAAGGAAAGTCTTATGTCTTCTCTTAAATGTGGAGTGGTTATCTGCCTCCCGAACTCAAACTGCTGGAGAGGAGCTTGATAGCTGTTCATATTAGTTTATATTGTCCTACTCTAATAATTTTTGGACAATAAGGTCAGTTGGAAAATGTAAAAGTCTCCCTCAGGTGGAAATTAAAACATCAAGAATAGTTTCATGTATCAGTCCTTGTTAAAACTGACTCCAGAGGCTCAGTTCAATCAACAGAATTTTTGTTTAGGTCAGCATGTTGTGGTTTAGTTCAAGAAGTGCAGGTGAGAAGATATACTTGAACAAAGAGCAACTTTAATAACTTCAGGAACAGGATGCAAAAAAAGGTCTTGCAAACAAAGATCTAGAAATGAGAAAGACTAAGAGCAGGAACACGGGGAGAAGCACTAAGACAAAACAACACAGGACTGGGGACCAGAACACAGATGACCTGACACTAACACCAAGTAACACAGGGACTAAATATACAAGCGAAGACAGGACAACAAGACACAGGTGAAAACTAATTAATCTAATCATCATCTGATCATCAAAATTGGCGGGAAACACAACAGAGGGAGGAAGTAAAGTTACACAAGTCACACTCTTTCAACATAAAACAGGAAATATTTAACCAGAAACCCAAAACCATGACACAACGAGCAGCAGACTGCGGTGAGCAGTCATTACGAATTACATTTTATAAGTACGTAAAACTTTATTTCAAATTTTTGTGAAGATCCCAAAGTTACCGAAACTGAGTATGTGAGACACAGAGAGAATATCTGACTTTGATGGAGTGCAGCCATAAAAAAAACATGGCGTCTTGAATTTGAAAGAATCGTTCAATGAAAAGCTGGCACAAGCTGATAAAGAATATATTTGAAATGTCAGAGAAGATAATTATAGATTATAGATAATAAAAGATAATTTTAACATTTGATTTCACACTCAACAGGAAACAAACAGTATGTTAAGAGTTGAAATATTACACCCAATATAAATATTACATCCAGAGGAATTGAAAATCACTATGGGTGCTGTCATACTGTCCCAGAAGGATGTCTCACGTTGACAGTATTACTACAATCTCTGTTGTTCATATAAAGAGACATTTACAAATTAAATCGCAGTTTATTGAATTTATTATGTGTATGATATTTTCAGGGGGATTTTCATCTTTCATTTACACACAACGAAATACAAACACCTAACTCTCTGTTGAACCAGCCATGTGTTGTGGTATATGTCCTGACTCTGTGAGTATTGGATCTGTTTCCTCGTGACCACCCATCAGCTGCAACAACAGTCAGTGACATCAAAAGGCGGCATGTCTCGTTTTACGCTTGCTGAGACACACAGAGCAAAAGAATGATAGAGATAAATCTCTGTGTACTACCGGGCCTGAGCAGAGGCAATCAGTCATGGTTGAACTGTGCCACGACTTCAGTTTCGGTGAGAGGAAACTCATCCTGCTATCTCATTTGATTGCACAATGGAAAGGAACAGTGCTGAGACTGTTTATTTTATTCTGCTCAAATGGAGAAATGTACCTTATTTTGTGAATGTTTGTTTTTTCGTGTCAGTGTTACAAACCAATACACACATATGAATGACAATGTGCAAAAATCCACGTTTACACACACATACAGATATTTTTTACTTCATTTTGATATTACAGTAAACACATGCAGAATAATAATAGTGACACGAATAGACAGGATTGATTCAGAAACAGGAACACATAGGCAAAAATGGTTAGAGATTTCTGTTGTTGTCTTTTATTATTATTATTTTAACAGATTACAGTCTGCATTAACATTTAGTCAATTCAATTAACCTCTTGAACTCAGATTTTTTTTATGACTTCACTACTGGACCAAATAAATATTTAATTGAGTTTTGTGCTTTAATATTTCCTTTTTCTATAACCACTTATCTTTACCAGCTAGCATTGGGCGAGAAAGACAAGTTGTTCATCACAGGGCATGTAGAGACACACAACCATTCACACTCACACTTCACTCACGATCGCAATTTATTAACTGCATGTCTTTGGACTGTGGGAGGAAGATGGAGTAGAAGAACCCGCGCAGACACGAGGAGAACATGCAAACTTCACAAAGAAATGCCCATGTGCATTAAACGTTTGAATCTTACTCTATGCGATGTAAATTGTGATTCTGACGACTCAAATTTTAATATCATTTTGACGAAAATGAGTCAAAATGAAAACTTATAAAGATGTAGACGTGGACTGAAATATGTTTTGAATTCTTAATTGTTAACACAATCAGAAAATCGGAAAATCAGTTTGCACTGCAAGCAGTATTGTTGTGTCTTTACCTAAAATATATATAAAAAGACTTGTACGTGTGCTATAATGATAACCTGATACTGATAATATTGTAAAGTTCTTAAGAGCACAGAAGTGTGTAACTCTAAGATTTAATCAAGGAGGATTCAGCATGTGTTATTGTGCTTTGATAACATGTTACTCAAAGAAGGATTAAAGACATCTGCCGTCTTCAAAAGGCTGAATTATACCAAGGCCACTGATAATGGTCTGTTATAAGGACATAATCAATCATATTATACACTTCAAAATCAAGGTAACCAAGTGAGGAAAACATTATCTGAGCCACACAGAAATTTCTTAAATGCATGTGCATAAAGTTAAAGTTCTGAATCCTTGCAATACTGTACATGCTAAATATTATAGAAATGTTTGTATGAATGATCTAAATCAACAGTGTTTCACTTTTTGTCTGCCATAAATCACGCAATCTCACTGCTGTTTGTGTGAAAATCTGTCATCTGATTTGCTGTGTTGATTTATTTCTGACTCGTATATCTGATTCATCCCAAATAGTAATTATGTCAAACTTCAAACGCAATGATAGTTGCTTTTGTAATGTGATAATGGGACAAATTGTGACTCATATTTGTACGAAATATTAATCTTATTTTTTTGATTTTATTATGTCACTTTTGAATTGAAATGTGTCTTATTAAAAAAACACACCCAGTATGCTGTTTTTTTCTTCCCGCATGGTTAACAAGGACATCACACCCAGTTTGATCTCTGCCATACACACCAGCATACATATCTTCATTCCTCTCTCTCCTTATTAGTGAGATATGTGGCCAGTGGACCAGTGGAAATGGATGTGGAGCCCTCGTAGTTCACAGCAGGTGATGATGTTTCCCCTCTGTCAGGTTTAATGTCATGCCAGTCCTGTTATTCCTCTTCCTTTTAGCTTTTCTTTCAACAGATCTACACAAACATTCAAACACTAGCTAATGGATGTCCATAGCTGTCAGTGATGGCATTGCTTCTATTAATTGAGTGAAAACCCATTGGTGTGTGTGTTACTGTGTATATCCAGAGAGTTTTCAGGAAGAGTCTAGCACAACACTGGTACATCTGTTTCTAAATAAACACCCTTGAGTTTTCCGGTGGACAGAATCCCTTCACTATGCACTGCTGCTAATCCAAAAAGGGGCAAAGACATGGATCACGGGTGGAGCTGAGGCAGGCTGAACGAAACCTGGTTGCTCAAACAAGCCACCTGTTATGACCCCCACCTGTCAATCAAATCAGCCATGCTGTTAATTATGCATAACTTTAAGCCTATATGATTTGAACAGGTGAGTTAAATAGAAATTCAGACAGTTGTCATGAATGAGGAAATTAGCTATAGTGACAAATATGTTTTTTGTACCAGGCTGTAAACATGTTTATTTCTGCAAAGTTTGGCATTTTAACATGGGGGCTTAGGGAGATTGACTTGTTCTGTCACCAGCCTCAAGTGGATGCTCGAGGAACTGCAGTTTCTGGCACGTCTGCTTTGGCTTCATTGCACAGCCATGGAGGTTGCAACCTGATTAGCTCTAAATACAGCTGAGGTTGATAGGAATATCATTAGTCTCACCGGGGTTTACTCACTACTCAGTACTTTTGGCCTCATGATGGTTGCTAACTGAAAGGTCAGGGTTTTTAGAAATCATCAGGGAATTATAAATGATCATCCCAAATTTTACGGCAATGCATACAAATGTTGTTAAAACATTTCACTAAAAACTACAAATGTCAACCTTATGGTGGCAAAAAGTCAAGCAATCACCAACGTCAGTAAAATGAATTATATAGGGACCATAAATGTCTGTATAAAAATTGTATGACAATCAAATAACTGATTAGATATTCCAATCAGGACCAAAGTGGTGGACTGACAAACATTCATTGGTCCATAACAGAAAACAAATAGTACTATCAAATCACGTTTTCAATCTTGAAATCGGTACCAGTTATCCATTATCTGTGCCACTTATCCTGTGCAGGGCTATAGGGGGCTGGAGCCTATATTCCAGCTCACACTGGGCAAGAGGTGTAAACTCTGGACAGGTAGGCAGTCTAACAAGGCTGACATGTAGACAAAACAATCACACCTACAGTTTCCAGTTCATCTGACCTGCATGTGTTTGCACTGTGGGAGGAAACTTGAGCAGTCAGAGGAGACCCATGCAGACACTGGGGAAAATGAGAGCTCCGGGCTGGTGGTTAAACCCAGGATTTTCTCGCTGTGAAGCAACAGGACTTACCATTTTTAAACTGAAGTCTCACCTCAGCCTACCTTACATCTTTTCTTGGCAACAGTGTGCAAAAAAAAACTCCATTAATTCCAAAATGGTATTCTTTACCTTTCAGTTTTTCATCAGCTCACCTCCCTTTTGCCAACTTATGCTTTTACATAAGGGAAATTACAAGAAAGGCAAATGTAATTCCAGGTCTCCCTTGGTTATTGTTATCAAGTGTTCTCACTTGACAATAATCCTCCTTTTCAGAGGACATGAGTTTGCTTGTTCATTTGACCCCTGTGAGAGCGGCTTATTCATGTGTAACCACCGTTCACCAGGAAGTGGCTCCATTGTCTCCAGATCTTTTCACTGCTGAGGTCTCTCCTAATGAAATGACTTGATGGATTTTCCCTAAGCCATGGGCTGAAACAATGATTGTGTGGATCAGTTTTGTCCTCTGTCATTTTGATAGATTCCCAATCCCTCCAATTACATTTTCTCAGTCCAATATAATGTAATCTCCTTACATTTCTCTTTAAGATTTCCTCTGTGGTTCAGTCAATAGCCACTATTGACTGAGTGGAACAGGACTGGAAATAAAAAACATATATGGCCTGTTGTATTTGAATGTGACACTCACCTCATCACATTGTGCCACTCAGCATTATCGGATATAGTATTTTTTCTCCCAGGGCATGAAAACTGTGAATGCTATCTGTTAAACTACAACACAACCCTGAGAGGTGTCTTGACGTCTTCTTTACCTTTAACCTCTTCCAGCCTCTAATGCACCTTAAAAAATAAAGGATGTCCTCCATGTGTCAGTTTAGATGTGCCCCTCTTTGGTCTCAATTATTGTCTGATGGGATTTCTAATGGTACCTCATGTCAGAGAAGGACTTTTTGCCACATTTTTATCACACACAGCCTTCACTGCAGCTGACAGCAGGGTAATGAAAAAGGTGAAACCACCTGTCAAACACATTTCATAGCATCAGCTGATAGCCTTCGGTTTATCTGAGGGTTTTATAGCAGAATGACTCTAGGCAAAGGTGCCACAGTGAGATTATTTGATATCAGGGCAATAAGTTAAGTGGCTGTGAATGGATATGAGGTTTAAAAACAACAATTTTCATAGAATGATTACATTATTATAGTACCACTGTGTCACTGACCACTTCAATTATTGCCTGTGACAAATAAAGCCAATGGACTTTAAAATGTCTCATGGATGTTTGGCGAAAGAAATTGATTTCATTTCACTTGAGTCAAGTTAATGGATTTTAGCAGGTTGGGAGTCTGCGTGCAGTGCCCCATCAATGAAGTAGGAGGCGGCTGTCTGAATATGTGCCTTGTATACTGGGCAGCACTGGTAAACATGGGCAGCATGCTAACTGGAGACATGAAGGTCAGAAAAGACCAGACTGCATTTGTGCACACACAACTGATGAAGCTGTGTTTTAGCTGATATACTGATGTACATCCTTAGCCCACTGAAGACTTTTTTAAAAGGGCTCATCTGAGGAAAAGCAGAATTTGTTTTACAGATGTTGTTTTACATTTTACCATACCAAATTCTAATCTATAGTACATTTATTCAATCCTCTGTATGGCATGCTACAGCAGAATATTTATCTCTCTGCCACCCACACAAGTCCCACACAAACACTGACTTTGATAAATGAAACAGTGAAGCTTGTTTTCCTACATGAGACCTATATTTCACCAATGAAAGCCATACCATATGCAATGCAAGTCACATTTATTTTATTTACTTGTTTATTATCAGTTTGTATTCTATTTGCTACTAATCCTTCTCTAACATACATTGTCAAAAGAGAAATCACTTGAGTGAATTAAACATTCTTTCAAAATGAATCATGGTGCTTTAATTATTTGATACTAATCAAAAGTTTCAGCGGGCACCATCTGTTGTACATCCAGATCACATATTCACCAAAACTTTCTCCAGTTATTGTATCTTCTGATCATTAAACAGATGGTTGAAAATGATTCACTCTGAAGACTGAAGCCGCATACATCATACTCTCATTAACTGTCAGCACTGCAGCACTCAGAGGAGAGCAGCAGGCACAGTTAAAGCCACCAAAATTATACTACATCCACAATGACTCAGGATATCATTGAGTACTCTTGAGTATTCTTTAAAAGGCACTCGTGATACCTGTAGCAAGCATTTGAATGCAAATTGATTCACTTTGTATTCACATGGAAATTAAAAGTCTTGTGGTTACATCTTAACACGTCTGCTGCCCTGTCTTGAATTTTGATTAGGAATGAAAAAAAAATATATATACATGGAGCGTTTTTTTTTTCCTCTGATCTATTTTTGAGCACAAAGTGTAGCAGAATTCCCTCCCCTGGAGTTTTGCTGTTGTTTGATTCAGAGCTGCATTACTCAGCTGTGGATGTGACTCACATTAAGATACACTTCTAGGAGCAGACAGTATTTCTGCTTTAACTGATGAAGGTGCAGGAGAGAAAGAAGACACCCTTGTATAGCCTTTCCTTTTCTTTACTATAAGCCTGTTTGTGAGTCTCCCTATTTGCCTCTTGCATTTCTGTTGCATCGAAATTGAGAAACTTACAGACAAAACGATCTCTCGCTCGTGTACACAACCTGAGTCATTAAGACAGAATACCCATCCGCTTGAAGCAATTGCTAGTAAGGTGAATCTTGTAGATTTTAAGCTTTACACTGGACCAAATTGGGTTAATTTTTGAATTGTCTTTATTGCTTTGAATCTGGACCAATGTGGTGCTTCACTGCCAGGCAATTATCTATTATTGCAGAGAAGAAACCCAGCAAATCTTGTGCTTTTATGAAGTACAAGAAGTACTTTTATGACGCATGGGAGAACTCAGATCAGACTGTACCACGAGTCTGTCTGTGATTATTTCTACATTTCTGTCACTGAATGATAAATGTACAGACTCAACAAATAGTTATGATCAGAGTTCATTGCAACAAGCTGTAGCTATCATATCACTGGTATATAAATTACATTATATTTATTTGGCAGATGCTTTGGTCCAAATAATACAGTTGGGGTGAAACATGGCATAATTTTCTGATACTATTCATTTAAAAAAAACAAAAAAAACACATTTAATGGTTTTGAGTTTTAGCTGTGCTAGCAGCATTGCTCTATAGGGATTGTATTGTCACTCTGTTGGTTGGTCCACCACTTTGGTCCAGACTGAAATAACTAAACAACTATCTGATGGACTGCCATGAAATTTTGTACAGACATTGAAGGCCCTCAGAGGATGAAGCCTACAAACTGACTTTTCCTCTAGCACCACCACGAGGTTGACATGTTTGTTCTTTTGTGACTTGTCTCAAGAAATATTGAATGGATTGCCAATTATTCATGGTACCCAGAGGATGAATCCTAATGACTTTGGTGATCCTCTGACTTTTCATCTAGTGCTATCATCAGATTAAGGTTTGAAATGTCTCCATTATCAATCAGTTTTGGTACAGACAATCACGTTCCTCAGAGGATAAATCTGAATAACGGATTACAGTTAACTATTAACTGTTTAACAGTTTGCTTCACTTTACAATGAACATTGTATAAACTCAAAGAGCTGCCAGCTTGGCTGTGGCTACATAAGGTGTTCAAACACACAGGTACACTCACTCATGAGTAAATGTTTATGAGCTGAACAGATGGCTGTAACATTATATACTTGATCTAGTCTTTTCACCATAATATTAACTTGACATAGTTGCTGTAGACATAGACATTTGCAGCAGACTGTGCCCTTGTGGGGGCTTACACAATATCAAAACAAACAGCTTCCACTATTGCTGCTTATTAATATTTAACTGTGGAAACCTTTGGTATCAGCTGTTGCTGATCTTCATGACTTGGACAGCATTATCTCATCTTTGAATTGACACAATTATGCTTATGAAACTGTTTCCAAATGTGTTGGATAAAATCAAAGAGCTGTTTGTCTGAGGTCCTTTAAGGTCCTCTGAATTGTACATTGTAGGCACAAGATTTTCACCTTGAGGCAACGATAGTCTTTAAACTGTGCTGCAAATGTATTTGAGACCAAAGAAGAATCATTTTTTCAGCCCAAAGCAAAAACAAATACAGCATTCCTGGACAGAAATAGAAGGTCTTTTTTTATTTGTTCTGTGAGCAGTGCAGACTGTTTGCTTGAGGGCAAGGGGGAATACCGTGACATCTGGATCCAACATTCCCATGATTCCAATTATATGCCAGTAGTCAGTCCTATACTTTCATTGGCAGAGTTATAAACGAGCCTGTCAGGCTGCTGTTCAAGTAAAGCTCTGAGACTGAGAGTAAGAGAGACAATAAGACATGACGGAAAGCCATATTTACAGTACTCTTTATCACTTTGTGTTTGATTGATTTGTGAAGTTTGAACACAGACTGAAGTGTAACACCTGCTTTGCATTCGCATGATTAATGAGCAAACCTGAGAGAGCGTACAGGAAGCGTATTGTTTGCTCTTTTGTTGGCATAAAGAAATTAAAAAGATCAATCAGTTGAGTTTTCTCAGCGTGTCGTGGATGACTCATTACTTATTGCAGTGCAGTGTTGCTGATTAAAAGAAGTTGCTGTGCATGAGTGACTCCAGTTACTCTGGATGTTTTGCACAGTTTGACAACCACTCTTTTACTACACAGACAGTTAAAAATACATACAGTATATTAAGTTCATCTACCCTCTTCTTAAATTAAAGTAAGTTATTAGACACGTTTTTTTTCAAATTCATTTCAGCTGTGTGGTCTAGCCAGGATATGTTTGTAACTATCACAGACTGTTTAAGGTTTTGCATATGAGCTTTTGTCAGCTGCCACATTTGGACATACTGTATTTATCTTTTTATTTGACCTAAAATCTACATTTGTAATTTCTTGCACAATTAAGTCAGATGGGACTGCACAGACAGGGGTTGCACTGTGTGGCAGCAGGCATAAACAGACATGATGTAATCCCTTCAGTATTCACATTTTCACAAATTTCTGCATTTGTAGCTCACGGTGCACAACAACCACTAAGCATCCCAAATCACTAATGAGAAATTTTACAGGATTTGATGATGTTTTACGTGCTTTGACTCTATGAGAATGAGAGAATCACTCTCGCCCTGACACAGCGGTTGGATGAAGACAGTCAGTGCACTCATCTTCCCTGCCTTCCTCTTCTGCTTTCTTGTACTTCCTACGCCTTGTGGCTTAATCACAAGGTCTGTACACAGCGTTTTGTGTATGGCAGGTTTGTGTCTGCCTCTCACCCACTCACTGAGTCTCCCAGAGAGATTAGGTATACGCACACCTCCAGACTGGGGATCCTTCTAAACTTTCGAAATACTTTCCATGCAGTTTTTGCCCCCCTTGGTGAATAATAAAAACCACTGGAGGCAGTTTTAATGGGTGACAAGTCATGATTTTTTCATGGATTTGACATGCATTTGACAGGGACAGAATAGATATTGTTTCAGGCACTTGTTATCAAACTGGGTAAAGGGAAAGGAGGAGGTTAACCAGAGCTGATAATAGATGATAGAAATTTGGTTTCTGATGAGGGTGAGGAAGATGAAATGATGCAGATTCCCAGTATCCTGGTATTGTCACAGTTGCCTGAATTTGGTCTGCCTGAAGTAGTACCTACTTTCCCCTCTTTCTTTTGCCTCCTGTTCTTCCTTTCCCACTCCTTCTAGAAGCTCTGCAATTAAAAAAGCCTTTAACTCTCAGCCCTGATGCTTTTGTTAAAAGTCTTTGTTCTGCTGCCACATCAACAGCAGTAGTGGTGGGTGGAACACATCTTAAATGATTTTTCAAATTAATTATTCCTTCTCCTTGACTTAATCAGCGTGGGAGTATAAAGGTGTTAAAGATTTGGCAGACTTATCTTTTGGAAAAAGCATTGTTCAAGTCAAAAAATGTGCCTATGCATCATTTCAAGTAATGATCCAGGCATGAAAACATGTGTAAGAAGAAACTAGTTGAGGTCTTAAAATTTCAAAATGCACAGCATTTATTGCAATATAAACACAAACATATTTAGCAAAAAATCAGACACAATTTTGACAAAAATAAATAGATTTGACACCTTTTAAAGGCTTCATACTGTCACAGTAAAGTAAAAACACAACATCCTGATTCGCCAGTGTTGTCAAAAATGAATCATTTTTCCAACCCAGACTTCACACAGACGCTCATACGGCATGAGCTGGAATGTTAATAATACATCACTGAATAGTTGCTACAACATTCAAATAATATTTCACCCTGTTTTTCCTGATGTAACAATACAATGTGGTGGTATTACAAAATAAACATTACTTAAAACTTTCTTACAATTTGACCAAACTGCGTAACAGGCTCTATCATCACGCTTTAACCACAGCACAGAATACCAAGCAAATGATAGAATATGAAAGGTTTCCTCTGTTGGGTTTTGATTAAATCAGAGAGCTCATCGTCTAAAAGGCACTTTAGAACTCGGGCCTCACAGCTACAACATACAGTAATTTCAATTAAACCCTGTGCATACAACATGACCGCACTGTCAAAACATCATCTACTTTATATTATCCCATGAACACATATACTACTTTATCCAGCCAGAGAGTCATCATTGAGGTCAGAAGAAATTCAACCATTCAGTACAGGTGGCATCTAAGTTTTTGTAGACCAAATACTTTACAACTGTGAGGTAATGAAATACTCTTTTCTTTTTTGTGTTAATACATCACTGATTTGACCAAACCTTTAACAACATCCGATAATACTATAATATTAATACTTAAGATTTAGTCTAGTGTTAGTCCCTCTAATCAACGCGGGAGGTGACTGCAAGCTACTGTGTTCTAAAGTTTGAGGATACACTCTTGTTCAGTTCATGTCTTTAAAGGTCCAGTGTGTAAGATTCAGGGGGCTCTGTTTATAGAATTTGGCAGAAATTTAATAAAATATGCATAACTATGTTTTCATCAGTGTATAATCACCTTTAAATACGAATCCTTATGTTTTTGTTACCTTCAAATTAGACTTTTATATCTAAAAACAATGCAGGTCTCCCATGGAGTCCGTCATATTGAACCACCACGTTTCTACAGTAGCCCAGAACAGACAAACTAAACACTGGCTCCAGATAGGACCTTTTATATTCTTTGCGTGTTTCACAGCCCCCATGAATTCTTCTTCATGCTAGGAGGAGATGGTGAAGCGATGGGGTTCAAATCAACTACCTATGCCACTAAATCCTACACACTGGTCCTTTAATGACATTTGATCACCATAAATGTTGATATCAATCTTACAGAAGCTATATGACTGTACTATCACTATCAGTATGCTTTAAAATGATCTCATTACAACCTGTCCGTTACTCATATTTGTATTGAAATACGTAATGCCATTACAATCTACACACACAACCTACAAAAGTGGTCGGTCTAAGGATAAGGCTGATGATGACCTGTGCAGTCAAAGCCTGATATAGCCTATTCCTCTGTGTCACTGTTAGAAACACATTTATGAGTCACACTGTTGCACTGGGTGACATGTTCCTTCATTTCCATGAACATAGGCTCTGTATCTTATTCTGAGTTAATCCCATGTGCACCGTCTGCAGCTGTAAATATTCACTCGTATACTCAATCTGCTACTGAAAGCAGCCCCCTACAAATGCACTTTTTACTGCAGAAGACTGCAGTGCAGTGCAGCCAGGAAATTATTAAGCCTTTTTGAAAATAAAGTATTTTTGTGACCTATTTTAAGATTTATGTCTTCAGTAGGAACAAATGAGAGTGGGGCTGAGAGCTCATGTGTCATTTTGGTCTTTTGTTGACAATGAGAAAAATATAGGATATTGCCGGCCTCATCCTTCAAAAAGTAATTAAGTAACAAGCTTGTTCACTGATGTTCTGACGTAACACCATCACACAGAGGTTAAACCCCTGTTCTCATGAGTGTTAACCTCCAAGTAAGAAGTCAAATCCAAGACGTCTTTAGCATGGTAAAGTACTCTAATTGTCTCTGAAAGTGATGACCTTCACTGACCAAGTGGCTTGTTAGTAGGTGGTTGGATGTTGTTGGTTGTGTTGGAGTTGCTCCTTCCTGTGTTGTTCTCCATACTGAGGGAGGAGGAGTTGAGAGGACTCCTCTTCAGGACTTTATTAGCCAGGAGGCTGCAGGTCTTCCTGTACTGGTGACGCAGCAGTGAGTAGACAAACGGGTCGCTCGCTGCCTTGCTGTAGGCCAAACATTTGGACAGCACACCCCAGTAAGGGCTTATGGGCCATGGGGAGAAGAGCTCTACAATTCTACCTCAAATCAAGCAAAAAGAGAAAAAAAAGTCACACACCATCAGCAGTTGAGCCAATTTTTAGATCAGTGTAATTGGAGTGGAAGACATATAAAGCAGACAACCCTCCCCCAGTGCAGTAATATTGTGAAAATGTCACCATTTCACTTCACTGAAATGTCATCACTGTGTTGGGAAATGTGAACTGATGGGTGTCATTTTTGCTGCTTCTGGACTTCTTGTTGGTTAAAAACATTTTACAACAAATCCAGTGTTTGACAGTTATTTTGTCCTAATTAATTAAATTAAAGCCAAGACAAAGTAAAAACCAACAGGAGCATTGTTTTGTTTTTAATCTGTCTTCTTAATTAGTGTGATCTCCTTAAGTCTAACGTGTCTCACCAGCTCCTAATGTGCTTCCTTTCTATTTCCATACCACAATTCTAACAACTTCTGACAGGTTGCCACCATTAATTCTGGCGCTAATACTAATGAGAGCCAGTGATACGATCACAGACTCATTTGCTATCTCTCTCTTTGTCTGCCGCTCTCCCTCTCATCTCCTCAATAATGGAGGCTCAGGGACAGGGATTAGAAATGTGTGTAGAAGCAATACGATACGATGTTATGAAAAGAAAGCAGTCGAAAATGTTTAAAATGTTACCAGATAACAAGACAGCATTGAAAATAATTATCGCCATCTGTTTTCAGGCGATCAGCCAAGTGTAGCCACATTTGCAGCCACAACAAGGTAAGTGAAAACCCAGAATCCCTCAGTCAAACAGACTAAATCTTGGGAGACTCGTTCTACTTATTCCTCTGAACCAGGAAAATAATTTGAAACCCTTTTATTTCTGAGGAAAGACAAAATGTGCAGAATTCAAATGCAGTTCAATCGTCTATCTCCTTGTTGTTTTGATGATACTCTACATGGTTTTAAATATCTCATACCTGTATGCATACCCACACAAAAACCCATTATTATGCATCTCTGCTCACCTTGTGATGACATAAGGGGTGAAGCACACAACAAATGTGCCAATGAATGTACTGATCTTCTTGGTGGCCCTCAGCCTCCTCCGCTTCTGCTCATCCAAGCATTTCTGGCGCACACTGCCAAAGCACACAGGTATACCATTATCTGCCCAGGAGGCATGATCAGAGACATGCAGACATAATGAAGCAGTCCACGGAGAAAACATGTGGGATGGATGTGAAGAAAGCAGTGAACTGTGCGCTGCTATCTCTGAGGATTACAATGTGGAAATTTCACAGTGCACAGATATCAATTATGTAAATTGGGAGCAATTCAAAGTTTAATTATTTGACTAAATCAGGATGAAGCGCAAATGACAGAGGCGCAAAACATGAAGAAGTCTTGCTGACCTTCATGAGATGTTGATAATTTAAACACTGACTGCCAGCAGACTTCAATACTCACCATCATCACCAGTGAGGTCTTTAAAGTCATATGTAGTCATGTAGAGGGATGCCCCAGAAAGTTTTGTGTATACTCAATTTTTTAAATAGTAAAAAAGTCTTTTGATAGTGTAGGGAACTACGGTGATCAATATTAGTTATATTATAGTTATAATTATTTTTGCAAATAGCTGATTATATATAGTGAAGAATGTGCATCATATGTGCCAGAATCCAAGGTGGCATTTTCAAATTGCTTATTTTGTCTAACCAACATCTGAAATAGAAAATCTTGAAATTAAAATGATTTATACAGTTTTGAGATAAGTTGGGTATCAGTTTTTAATATTTTTCTGTCCATCAAGTGATATATTCAGCACTTTTTTTTGCAAAGATGAATAGAAAAGAAAATCCACCATCATCATCTCATAATAAAATTATAAATAAACAGACTAAATGCAGGACTTCTGGCACAATGTGTTTGTGTCTTGAGCACACAGAATGTGAACATACTGGAAAAAATAAAAAAAGAGCAGATTTCATTAAAAGACAAATGATTTCAAAGGACAAATGGGTTAGTTTGAATGCATATCTAATGATCTGTTTACCTGGGGTGAATATCCACAAGCAGCACCAACGTCTGCATAGTGATCACGTCGATGCGTTTACAGTGAAACCTTGCAACTTTAAGCACTTTCAGGTACGTTACACACAACACGATAAGCGTGAGGAGGAAAGTGAGAGAGTGCAAAGCCACGGTAAAAATGATAAACTGCGTCCCGGCTCCCTTCGCCCTGACATTGCAGAGAGTGCACGATGCGTAAAGGTGGTGGTACCCGACCCAGGAGCGGCAGGTGGCCACTGTGGAGAAGCAAAGTGAGTGTATCCACGTGTATCCTAGTGCTATCACTGCGTCCCGGTGCCGTATTCTTGAGTGGTAGCTTAGCGGGAAAACCACCGCCACCCATCTATCGATGCTGAGAGCTGCCATGCTCAGCATAGAGTTTGTGGTGAGAAAAGTGTCGAGGAAACCCACAATCTGACAGAAGCCGCTGCCTCCGGGGTGGCCCGTGGTGATGAGCCCGATCAGAGTTAGTGGCATGTTGGACACGCTTAGCAACAGGTTGCAAAACGTCAAGTTGAGAATAAAAAGACCAGGTACCTGTTTGCGGATCTCCGGGTTGTACACAAAGCAGATCAGCACCACAATGTTGGACAGCAGCGACACAACAATAATCCCCAAAACCAACACGGAAGCAACTACGTCCGCTGCGTCCATGGTGCCCCTTCTCAAATATCCAGACTTTTGATAAGTGCATCCACAGTCCTGATGCAAACTGTCATCGTGAGTTGCAATCACAACATATCCAACACACTGTCATATTTACCCTTCCCTAGCACCAAATGTCTTCAGTAAACGAAGCGGTCCCTCCAACAGCGTCCACGTTGGGAATTCATAGAAATAAAGCTCACCTGATTATTAGGAGGAAATTTCAAAGTCTGTTTCATGTGAATGGGGTCACAGCAGGAGGCTGGTTCTCGTGAGGCGCTGCGGTAGTTTTCAAGCACCCTTGTCATGCCACTGGTCTCACAGCTCCGGGTTTCCCAGCTGCGCAATTGCGCATTGACATGATGGCAGCTTTGAAAATGACATGAGAGTACTTCAAGCTGTCGGTCTCTCTACTTATATTCCCTTGTCTGTCAGTCTAAAGCACGTCGGTGCACCCCTGTTCAAAAATAGCATTTTAGTGTAAAAATAGCAGCACGACGCACGATTGCGTAGCTGGTGGTAAGGCTGATGTCACGAGCATCACGTTGAACAGTAATGAGATGTTTTGTGCAAACTATACGTAGATCAAGTACGTTTTTTGTTTCCAATCAGTCTCTAACTAGATCACCATCGTCACTTTGTTACAATTTACGAGCAGCAAACACCACAGCTCAGACATCATTTCGATAGGGGGAGACCCACAGCCCCATCAGTGCAGTGCTCAAAGCCTTATAAGGGGCTTTAAGTGGAGGCAGTGTAGCTGGACTACTCCAACCACATTATTAGTCCACAGTACAGCAGCACCACCGCCTGTGAGTGTGTGTGTGTGTGTGTGTGTGCAGCCTTGTTTTCACACTTTCAGAATTTGTTTCTACTTCAACATTTTCAGTAAATTTTACTTAGAAGTATAGATAGCATTACTTCACATTGTCGCGTCTATCGCTGTACCTTCTACAGCAGTGGATAAATTGTCTGCCGAGTTATCTGCAGTCAAAAAAATTCATAGTCAGACATAACAGTTTCTATGTTTAACTAATTTTGATCAAATTGCTCTGACAGACAAAGGCAAGAGAAAATTAAAAAACAAGAAGAAGCAAAACATGGTAGAGGGAAGACATGATGAAAGATAAGGACAGTGAACTTGACACACATCAATCAGTAGAAATAAATACAAAAATAAAAGAAGATTAAAACAATAAAATTCATAAATAATAAAACAAGTATAAATCAATCAAAAGAATAAAACAATTACATCACATAAAAGCAAGTCTATAAAATGGGTTTTAGGAAGTGATTTGAAAGAGAAGTCACTGAGCCTTAGATCGTTCCAAAGCTGAGGGGCTCTGAAGGCAAAAGTGCAGTCACCTTGGGATTTAAGCCTCAACTTTGGAACAGCAAGAGGGGCCCCACCGAATGGGCTCATAAGGGGTCAACATGTCTGCTATGTAGCAATGAGCCAAACCCAGACAAGCTTTAAAAGTGATCAGTAAATTATTATCTATTCTAAAATGAACAATGATCCAATGGAAGCCAAGATTGTGGTGATGTGATGTCGCCTGTTAAAATCAGTAGGAAAATGAAAGTACTACTTTGTTTTGGCAATATTATGTCCTTTATTTTTTGTCTCTTCCAGTCTGTTATTGATAACAATACTTGGAGGAGGTGAGCCAAAACCTGGCTTCTCCTAAACACATCAAAAGCAGGAAACCTCCTGGGGGCAGTGTTGTCATGGATGAACTGGAGAACACTTCAGGCAATGGGCCTCCTCTCTGACCAAAGTTATGAACTGTAACTTGAACATGCAAAACATTTTACTTTTATTCAACAGTTGACCGTGAGCCTGGGAAGAGATTCAAGATCTAGTGTATCAACTTCCAAGCGTAGGGCTGGCCTCCCCTGACATAATGTTCTAAACTATTTTTTGTGGATGGATATAGTAGGCTACAGCCAATGTTTAGTATGTCGCAGTAAACAATGTGCGTTTTATTGCTATGTCATTTAAAATAAAACATTTTCAACACTTTTGACTTGAAGAACAAAACTGATTTTACTGCAGACTCTGACTTTTGATGACGAGTTTCTTCATTATCAATTATGCGTTTCCCGTAGAAGGACAGTGTAACAAGGGAGAAGTGTGTATTTTTTATTTCTAGTAGGTTATTTCTTATTTCACCTTTTTAATTTTACTTAATTCTCCACTTTATTTTAGAGTTTACTCACAAACAACTTTAATCATCACCTTGCTTAAAAAAAAAAGTCCCAAAACTGAACTAGTTCATTTTTAATGCTGCTTCATAAAATACTAAATTTGATTTGTTGAAAGAAGTTTGCAACTGTTGGCTTGTGGTCTTGTGGTTAAACCTCGACCTGTACTCTCCTGTCCTCTTTTCAGTTTTCTGTGCCATGCAGGTGTTTGCTCTATAACAACAGAACGTGGAAGAATTTTTTGAACCGTCTCTCATCATTTGTTTGACTCTTACTTCTGCCTGAAGTGTAAAAATATATTCAGTTCATAATTGTCAGGACAAATTAGACATAATTAGGTAATTAATGGGAAACACTGGTGATATCTCAGCTGACTTGTTGTGGTCTTGACTGGTCTTGAAATAAAATCCAGAGTCCTCTTTGTCCGAGGCCGAGACAAGACAGAGTAAAATGCAGTCGATTCTGAGATGAGACTGATCTCGAGTACTACAACACTGCTGATTTGTGTATGTGTGTGTGTTGGAATTGGAGTGTACACATCAAGGGTACACAAGGTCATCATTATGGTTACATTAAGGTCTGAGCAGCATTTTAATGTTGTAGCTGAGAGGTAGAGCTAATTTTAACTTTGTATGTTGTTGGGTAGTTAAATAGAAAGGTGTCATATCTTATAAACTGATTACATATTTTTTATGTAAAATCAGAAAAATAAAGTGAAAAGTACAATATTTAACATGGAAATACTCAAGTAAAGTGAGTATCTCAAAGTACAGTAATTGGGCATTAATTTGCATTAATTTATGTGACTGTAGTTCATTACCAATACACCCACTGTACCCTTGCTTATAACCATAACTTGTGTGATGTGTCAAGCATACTTCATATAACTCTGTTTCATAAAGATTACATGAGCCCCACTTGCCGGGTGTGCAAAAGCAAGTAGAGCTTCAGTGACAAGAATTACATATGCAAATCATGTTTCTGTTCAGTGAACAAGCGACTAAGATGAGACATTGTTCAGGCTGCAATAGTCTCTGCAGTAGTGTCTGAAGTTGGTGGTTCTGCAGATGTTGCTATTCAATTTATATTTTTCACATAATTGTCAGGAAGTAGTACTGATAACTGTGCTGTAAGTCTATGTGTTTTTCTCAGGACGCATTGGTTCACAAATCAGTGAGAGCAATGTGAGATTTAATTCACTGTCAAGCAAGCAGTGTACTCATTATGTTTCTCTGTGATTTGTCCCAATCTGAATCTTCTCCATGCAGCAAACTCCATTAATCTAGTGCTCCAGCAGATTAGAACAAATTATAATTTTATAAAGTCTGGTTTCATGTCGGAGACAGAGAGGCAAGATGAAAAGTCTTCTGATCGTCCTGCTGATGGGAGAAGACGTCACTGTAATGTATTGTGGTGTGATCTCAAGTGTAAACAAAACAGAAGTTAAAGAATGAACTTTAATACTGAGCCTTTTCCTGTGAAGACTGTGATATATGACCATTACATTATATTGGGCATATAGCAGTTTCTTCTTTCACCTATTCTTTGAATACAGAATCGAGTCATTTACCACTGTCACTGACCAACGTACATCTGAGCTCGTTGAAAATTTAAATTAACATGCTCAGTGAGACCCCCCACTAGGATGAAAGTTCAAATTACTCATTTGCAAAAAAAGATTTTCCTCAGATTAGTTCCAGGAGCAAGATTAAAAAGCATGGATGTGATCTATAGTGTTTAATTGAAAGAGATTTCTCCACTGTCCGGCTACAAGGACAAGAGAAACCAGTCTATTTGTTATAACAGTGGTCACATGTGCAGCTGTCTAGCCATCCTATAAATTATCAGTGATGACAAATTGACAAGAGTGGCTGCACAGATTTTTTAATTAATTCCACAGAGAGAGAAGTTTTTCACTTCTGCCCTTTCCACCTAAGGAACAGATGGTGAAACTACTTTTTTTCCCCCCACAAAGCATCAAGTCTTTGCAGTGCTCCCCTAAGTAGGCTAAAATTAAACTTCATTTGCTTACAGACTTGAGTTAATGAGGTGAAAGGTTACAGCTACACATGGGTGTATATATAATCCTTAAAAAGGCTCTGCAGACACCTGGAAGTTTTTTTTTTTTGCTTTATCCACTTTATTGAACTTTTCAACATGGCAGCATAAAAATTTGCAGCTCTAAAGTAAGAGTAAGTTGACTTAAATGGACATTTGTTTTTACTTTTAAAGCCTCTAAAGGTCTTAATTCAGCACCATCTGCAGGAGGACTAAAAAAAAGACACTGTCACATTGTGGAAACCAGATGAATGGACCTGATGAAACTGCTGGAGCTAAAGCAGTTGCAGTGAATACTGTAATATTCAAATGCAAGTAAGTATAATTTAAGCTTTATATTTACATGTTGGCAAATGTCCAAGCTAATGCTTCGCCTGATGAAGAAGAAAAAGCGGTAAAATGTGAAATTAGCACACTATGCTAGTACATAGTGTACACAGTGTACTACATAGAAGTGTCAGATTTGAGACACACCCTTAGAATGTTGTCGTATGTGGTAGCTAGAGAACGTGCTGTTGTTGTTTGAGTGTATTAAGATTAGAAGGGCTTTGCTAACACAAGAGAAATTGCAACATTTAGGCTGGCAGATTGTTTTGGAAGGTCTAGTGCGCCCTCAGCTAATGCTTATTAAAGGTTTGTTAGTTTGGATTCATTAAAGTGGGGTTAAATGAGGTACTTATGCAGAGTCAGTGCAGTAGACTATCACTGTCAACAGCACTGCTTCTTCTTCTCTGCTACTTCCTTGCTTCGACTTTTCTATGCTTATTAAAACTGGGTGCGCTCTGACCACTGTAACACACTGACTATGGATAAGTATCTCAAACATCCCCTCTTAAGAAAAACAGATCTTTAGAGCAGAGAGCAATAATTTTGCTTTGGTGCATAATCTCAGCAGAATCCTTGTCACTGCTCAAACACAAGAACCTTTTCCTGCCAAATCAAACTTTTGCTATAAATGGTCAGTTCCTAAGAGACATTAGGGTCTCTGACTGAAATACGTTTCTTTGGCTGCTTGAAGGCAGCAGAACAAGCTGTAAACACAAGATTGACATATTCTATCACCCTTTGCGATTTGTTGTGCCAAACAATTTTTAGCACGGCGCAATACTGGCATTAATTTGGAGACGCGTCTCAAGCATTCATTCTAAGTCTAATATTCGCTCTCTGTTTTGGGCCCATTGACCTATAAACGATGGATGTTGTGCCTCCACTTCCTCCTGCTATACAAAATTCAAGCCTGCACCTTGACACAAGGTGGTAATTATTGTATGCATGGACAGAATTATAGTGCATAAATGTTTCAACATTTAAAATAATAACTAACATTATTAAGAGGATGTGAAAAGGTAACAGCTATGAAATTGTGTCAAAGATGTCAATGTATTGTGTTGCAGAGATCTACTGATATGGGCATGCTAAATGACTAGCTGCAGCCCATATTATGTTGTAATACCACGTGTGCCTCAAGAGGCAATAGTGAGTCACTGTAGTGCCCAATCTCATGTCAGTCCAACATGAGAATAGTTATTAGATAGAGATGGACAGAGCTGCTGTTAGCCGATACAGACAGTGGAGTTTCTTGAAGAATAAACATGTGTAGTCGGGCTGGATTCTGCTTTGATCTGGAGCCTTTTACTGGCAGGAAAGAGGACAGCTCAGAGTTTATTTTTTAAACTTTTAGGATTTACTCTATATTCACTCCCGCAGTGGAGGCAGTGGAGATGCAAGAAGCTACGGTTGTTATTCTGGCTGTTTGCAAGCATGCAGAGCTCTATGAGGCTACTTCATATTTAAGGAGATTGTTTGAAGGTCAGGCATATGTCCTGAGGTCACCATAGGGACAGTGTTAAATCTTGTGAGAGACACTGCCTCCCCTTCATGATACACAGAGCAGCAGCTGTATGTTTGTGTTTAGGAAAGCAGGCACCATTCTGGACATTACTAAGGTAACCAAGGTCTGAGGATAGGGCTGTGTCACACCATAGACACAACAGACACAGTCAGATAACAATATCGGACCAGTAAAGTGTAAACATATTTTCTTGTTTGTAACCAGTTGGCAAATACCTTAGACTGCCGATGCATTGAATATGACCATTTATGGACATAGAGTTGTGGAGGGGACAGCTTCTTCTTCAGAACTGATGCGGCATCATGCAACAACGAGTGTGTTGATAAATCCTCCACCAATCAAGCTTCACAGCCTAAACTGACAAATGATGAATAAATTCTCCACATCAGTAGCTTGAAAATATATGTCTGTTACTTGATTCCAGCTAACAGTTGTGCTTTAATATGAACTAACTTAGCATAGCCCTCTGAACACCATTCAGAACAAGCGTTTTAAAAGTCGTAAATCAATTTTTTAGACAGTAGGGGCAACGGTCGTCCCTGGCTGAGTCTGGCTGCTTGGCTTAAGATTGTGACTCTAACTAGGCCAGGGACACTTTATTTCAAAGCACAGTTCACCAGGACTTTCCTACACTCTGACAGTATCGCTCTTCTACACCTGCAAAACAGAGCTTGCTGTACATCTAAGGAGTGTGTGCTCCTCTTGTTAGATATAGACTACTACCACTTTCATCTTGAATTTACTGTAGATCCAAAAGCTGGGGTTTTTCTGTTGGCTGAACCTCAAATGGCTGGTTGTATCTTGGCTGTACATAAATTCTCGCAGCCATTCCAGGCTCAGTTAATCGTGCTCGCCCATCTGCTTTGATGTCCTTCCTCTGGTAATGAGTGTGACATCGCTGTACACGAGCATGACCGTAAGCAGCTCCCAGTAGTTTTTTTAAATGAAGCGAGGCGTATGAGTCTTAATGAGAGATTACGACGGTACATGTCAGGACCTTCATACACTGGCCACACTGGTTTGTCTTTAAATGTGTGTGTTTGTGATGTATACTTCTATAGCTGACTGGCTTTATGTCATTGTTATCCGGCTTGTGCTTGTAGCCACAAATCTGTGTCTCTAATCTTTAAAAAGGAATTCAAAAAAGAGAGAAATCTTAAGAATTTCCTCCTTGAAGGTATCTCTCAGCTCTTAATTAAAACAAATTTAAAACAAAAAACAAAAACAAGCTGGTTCTTCAAACATCCTCATGAGCTTTGTAAAGCAAATACTATATAGTACACATGATGCAGAGCAGTGCTAGTGCCTGTGGCTGAATAAACACACGCCTGGCTGCAGCCCCAACTGGCTCATGCACAATTTCAGAGGGCTGTCTTTTCGTATTATTCTTTGTTTGTTTGTGCTTGGACAACCGTCTCACTTCTGTAGAATAAGGTTCACATCCACATACACTGCAAGTCTGCTTGTCCGTGTCATGATTCATACTCTCATATGTTGATTTGGTGAGTCAGAGGAGCAACGGCTAAATCATAAACATGCAAGTCTGTATTTGCACGAGTTTTAATCACTTGAGGGGATTTTTTTGTCGGAAATAAACAGTCAGAGAAGGTCAAATACTACTAGTAGCACACAAAGTATTTGTAATAACCAGTTTATTTGACTAAGTAGTTCTAAAAAGAAATCAAAGACTCATTGCAGGGCCGTTTTTTTATGGTATGTAGCATGACCATATCATACAGATACTACTTATCATGTCATTCTTGCTGCAGTTATGAGGAAAACAACCTGATAGCTCCCTGATTTGCAGAGAAATCGTTCTGCAAAATATTATATATATTTTAATGTAGTATAATTTAGCCAAGTCTAATTTGAGTATTTCATTGTTTCTCTCATTTATGCTCCATAACTGTTTATAGTGTTAGTACAGCATTGTTCATTTCACACTTACATAAAATAAAACACCTCTGAAGTGCGGGACTGACAGGCTTCTGAGCCTTAAAAGAACAAAAGCTTTCTTTTGCTGGCTGTGCTCGCTGCCCTCCCCACAGGAGGTGAGATCTCTGATCACGAGGTGTTGTTGCTGTTGTTGTTGTTGTTGATGTGCACTACTCAATTTAAGTTATCAGAAGGAACACTAAGCTGTAAAGTGAAGTCTTGACTTGACCTGTCATTTGTCAAAAAAAAGCAGATGTAATCATACTTCTCCAGCCCTGAAATGGAATGATTTCTTCCTTCATCTCAGCTAAGAAACAAAGAGTCTCGTAAGTGCATTGCTTTGCTTTGGCTTGGTTGTACAATTTTCCACTTAGAATGGTTTCAAGTGTACACAGCATTAGAAGTAATGGGTTTAAGTGCGAAAGAGGAGTCATTTTTTCCAGAAAGCTAATGCAACATGTCCATTCTAAGAGATGCAGTTTGTACAAAAGTTTCAAAAGGAATAAAAACTTGAAACTGTTCAGATGGTAAATTCAATACAACTCTGTGTCCTCCATACCTCTAACCATAAAAGCTTTACTAAGGAGAAGTCAGTCCAGCGTTAGACTAAATGTGACTGACTGTTGCTGTTGTTCACTGACTCATCTCAGCTTAGTCAAAGGTCTCAGCGTGATATCTGGAGGAAGTTGCTGCGCCCCTTTGCGGGGAATGAGGAAAGTGGCATCTGTCCTGTTCCTTTGTCTACTTGCTGTGATAAGAAGCCACTGTTGTCACGCAGCAGTGGCACCAATCATTACACCCACCCTGTCTGGGGTGTGGGTGGATGGATGTGCTGATCTGTCTGTCCCCTGCTCCTCCTTTACAGTCAGGACTGTTGCTGCTACATTTCATTACACTCACATACAGCTGTTTGAGCAAACACTAATGTTGGGGGGGGGGGAAGAGCTTTTAATCATTTCGACATCTTTCCAAAAATTTCTCAAAGCAATCGATCAATTCCTGTTACTGTGACAAAATACACATAACACTAAAATAGGTCATGTGTTTTATTGGATTATTAGACATGTACTGTAACAAATTCACTTGACATGTCTTCTTCACCTTTTATGAAGTATTGAACAGCCTATCGTTGTATAGGAGAGCACTTTTGGTGCAGTGCTTCCCTCTAGTGGATAAGAAAAGCAATGACAGACTGCTTTTAAACAGTAATTACATTAAATTGTTACAAATGAGTTGATTAAAAATTATTTGATTGTCAAATTGTTAATAAGGAAGCAACAAAATCTACAATTGTGCTATTCTATTTACATATTGATTAGCCTTGATTAATTAGTTGTTGTTATAGTGATTAAACTGACTGATTTCCATGTGTGATCATTCACATGCAGTATTACTCTATTTAACTCTTCATTATAACAGGAAACAGACACAGGAAATGACAGGGGGGACCTATTTGCTGGAGCACCTCTTAGCCTTTGTAGTGGTCATTTCCTGTTTTGACCAAAGGAGGGCACTCTCTGCTCTCTGTACACTCTGCCTGCTGCTGAACCTGGTGGAGGTTAGCTGATGCAGTGGTGTGCTGTCTGAGCTGTCAACACTCATTAGTGCTCTCTCATTAAAGTGATGTCAGTTGCACTCCATTAGCAGTAAAATGAGCAGCTGCCCTGCCTGGAGGCCAAGTCAGCGACTGAACTTTGCTACCAGGCAGGTCTGGAAAACCTGCAGGTTAACCTGCTACAAGCAAGGAGCAGAGAACAAACTCTGAACTGTCTCAGATGGTCTGCAAAGCTGTTCTAGATCAGAACATAAAGAGAAGGAAATTATTTAAGAGTTGCTGGATTAATTACAATGTGTATTATTATCTTAACCCTTAAGTGTTCTTGGGGATATTTCCAGCCATCCTGTTGTTTATTTTTTAAGCCATTTTGGCTGTGTTGAATGAATATAGCTCAAATTTGCCAGAAAATTAAAAAAAAATTGAAATCTCAGTACTTTAATTAAGCCTAAAATGGCTATGCTATCAAAATCCAGCCTTAAGTGTTCCTAGTGCCAAAACCTGCCCCATCGAAACCCATTAAAACCATTTTTTTTTATCCCACGTTTATCCTAACATAAATTAATGCATTCCCTGATGTTAAGGTTTCATTTTGGACTACTGGTTATATTTTATGCTATATATAATGAAATTTCCCAGTTTGGGATTAATAAAGTATTTCTAATCTAATCTTTTGTAATTTTTCTATTTGTCCAACAGATGGCGCCAAATTATTGGCATATAAAGTAAAGTAAAGTAATAAGATAATAATTTTTTGATATGTATATTTCAGGCTGAAGTAGTTCTAAAAGACTGACATGTTTAAAGTTGAAAAAAATATCAATATATACTATTTTTATAGCAGTTTATGGGAAAAGGCCACGTTTTGCCTTTAGGAACAAATAAGGCAGTTTTTTTTTTTAATCTGACACTGCAAAAAAACCCAACAATGCATCAAAATCAATGTTGCTTCCAATCATTGACCCATCTCAGGGCCTAATAACAATAATTAGCAAATAGTCATTGAAATGTATTGTAGCGACCCTGCAGTAATGTTCACAATGTTATAACGGTCATGTTAGAGTTCTGTGATTTCCCATGGTCTGTGAATGTGTCTGAATGGATGTGAGAGCAAGGGGGCGGGGGAGCAGGTGAGAGGGAGAGCACCTGGGTGTGAGAGAAGGTGGATGGAGCACGGCACAGCAGTGAGGTTGATGTGTGGGACTGTGGTTGTTCTGTTGTTGTTTTGGCGTGGTTATGGCCGACAGTAACCAAGTTCTGTAACCAAGACGTTCAGCAATAAATGCAGGTTTGTTGAACAACGCCTCGTCATTCGTCACGCGTCCGGTCGCACGCTACAGTATTTTATGGAAATAATTTTTGTTTTTTTGTTTTTTGAATAGAAAACAGCAGAATTAAAACAGTAAAAAAAACACAGAAACAGTAAAATTATTGGCATATAAAGGGTTAATAACCCCCCAAAAAAGAATAATTTTTTGATATGTATATTTCAGGCTGAAGTAGTTCTAAAAGACTGACGTGTTTAAAGTCGAAAAAAATATCAATATATACTATTTTTATAGCAGTTTATGGGAAGAAGCCATGTTTTGCCTTTAGGAACACCTACAAAATGTCAATATTACTGTTTCATTTTTAAACATCACAATGATCGTCATCGTCTCATAAGTGCATTGCTTTGCTTTGGCTTGGTTGTACAATTTTCCACTTAGAATGGTTTCAAGTGTACACAGCATTAGAACTAATGGGTTTAAGAGGAAAGAGGAGTCATTTTTTCCAGAAAGCTAATGCAACATGTCCATTCCAAGAGATGCAGTTTGTACAAAAGTTTCAAAAGGAATGAAAACTTGAAACTTCAGTGATGTTTAAGTGCATGCTGTTCAGACGGTAAATACAATTCAACTCTGTGTCCTCCATACCTCTGACCATAAAAGCTTTACTAAGGAGAAGTCAGTCCAACGTCATACTAAAGTGACTGACTGTTGCTGTTGTTCACTGACTCATCTCAGCTTAGTCAAAGGTCTCAGCGTGATATCTGGAGGAAGTTGCTGCGCCCCTTTGCGGGGAATGAGGAAAGTGGCATCTGTCCTGTTCCTTTGTCTACTTGCTGTGATAAGAAGCCACTGTTGTCACGTTTTTTCTTTTTCTTACGCTTCTAACGTCAACAATGGACTTCCCCACAACGAGGTTGGGATTAAAATGATTATACTGTGTAATTATACTGTTAAAGTCACAGTCTTGGGGCGGTGTTTAGCTCAGTTGGTAGGCAGCCGCCCCATGTGCAAAGGTTCAGTCCTTGCTGCGGAAGCCCAGGGTTCGAATCCGACCTGTGGCTCTTTCCCGCATGTCATTCCCCGTCTCTCTCTCCCCACATTTCCTGTCACTCTTCAGCTGTCTACCCAATAAAAGCTTGAAAAAGGCCAAAAAAATAATCTAAAAAAAAAGAAAAAAAGAAAAAGTCACAGTCTGAATTAACATCATGTTTACTATTGAAGGGACAATTTAAGGAATATAATATATATAATATAAGTGTGTTAATTGTCACTGCAACAGACCATAAAAACTGATCAGCTCTTTGTGTACTGCACAGCAGGATGAAAGTGATCTTCCCAGGCAAGATGAAAGTGTGCTTCAGGAAAGGACCAACTGGATGAATCCAAGAGGATCAAAGACAACCCCAATCTCCAGGACAAATCAGCCCCTCAAAGGCAAGACAAGGTCAAGGAGAATGCCCGCTCTGTTGTCTTCATGCGAGGAGGAGATGTGTCTGATGGACAGGAGGTGCTGGGAGAGTATGTGCTTCAGTTTGGGAAGTACAAAGGCAAGTCATTCCGGTGGTTGCTACAGAATGATGTAAGCTACACAATATTCTTGATTAAGAAGGTTGAGGAGGAGGAGAAAACCAGGCAGTTTAAACCAGAGGGTCCCAAGAAGGACAGCCTACTTTCATTTCTTGAGTACAGTAGAAGCTTCCAGGAAATCGAGGACCTCATAAAACAGAAAGTCAACTTAACCATTCAACTGCACTGCAACAGCTGCCATATTTTTAAACCGTTTAAAAATGGCAACTATGATACTACAAGCTCATACAATTATGTTTAAAATGTTCATCTGCAATTTAACAAACATTAAGCTAACTAACGTCAGT
Organism: Argyrosomus regius; assembly: GCA_946959425.1. Taxonomy (NCBI): domain Eukaryota; kingdom Metazoa; phylum Chordata; class Actinopteri; family Sciaenidae; genus Argyrosomus; species Argyrosomus regius. Next base: position 10,304,624 of record OX336894.1, on the reverse strand, counting down.
AGCTAGCTTAATGTTTTTGTGACAAAAATCTCAAACATGGGTTTGAGATAAAGCCACGGGTACTCGGTGGGAGTTTCTTCATCCATTTATGGATTGTACGGCATGACGTATTACAGGTACGGCAATACGACTAAGACAAACCATATGCGAATCAGCAGAAACAGTTTATTTTGTCAGAATTTTGAAAAAAAAAAAGCTGACGTAAGCTCAAAAGTAGCGAGTAACGAGAGCATCAATAGAAATGTAGTGGAGTAAAAATACAATATTTGTCCTTCAAATGTAGTGGAGTGAAAGTAAAAGCATCCCCCAAAAATAATACTCAAGTAAAGTACAGATACTCAAAAACTGTACTGAAGTACAGTACTCAAGTAAATTTACTTTGTTACTGTCCACCACTGCATACAGCTGTTTGAGCAAACACTAATGTTAGGGGGGGGGGGGGGGGCTTTTAATCATTTCGACATCTTTCCAGAAATTTCTCAAAGCAATCGATCAATTCCTGTTACTGAGACAAAATACACATAACACTAAAATATGTCATTTATTTTATTGGAATATTAGACATTTACTGTAACAAATTCACTTGACATGTCTTCTTCACCTTTTATGAAGTATTGAACAGCCTATCATTGTATAAGAGAACACTTTTGGTGCGGTGCTTCCCTCTAGTGGATAAGAAAAGCAATGACAGACTGCTTTTAAACAGAAATTGCATTAAATTGTTACAAATGAGTTGATTAAAAATGATCTACAATTGTGCTATTCTATTCACATATTGAGGTTACAGCCTTAATTAATTAGTTGTTGTCATAGTGATTAAACTGACTGATTTCCATGTGTGATCATTCACATGCAGTATTACTCTATTTAACTCTTCATTATAACAGGAAACAGACACAGGAAATGACAGGGGGGACCTATTTGCTAGAGCACCTCTTAGCCTTTGTAGTGGTCATTTCCTGTTTTGACCAAAGGAGGGCACTCTCTGCTCTCTGTACACTCTGCCTGCTGCTGAACCTGGTGGAGGTGAGCTGATGCAGTGGTGTGCTGTCTGAGCTGTCAGCACTCATTAGTGCTCTCTCATTAAAGTGATGTCAGTTGCACTCCATTAGCAGTAAAATGAGCAGCTGCCCTGCCTGGAGGCCAAGTCAGCGACTGAACTTTGCTACCAGGCAGGTCTGGAAAACCTGCAGGTTAACCTGCTACAAGCAAGGAGCAGAGAACAAACTCTGAACTGTCTCAGATGGTCTGCAAAGCTGTTTCTAGATCAAATTATTCATTATGGTCTTGGATTAAAATAATCTATAACCCCAGATTTGAGTCAGTTTACTGTGAAATTAAAATAAGATTTGATAGGTTATACTGTAGTCTTACATGACACAGCATTTAAAACTTTAATGTAAAAGCATATTATCAGCCTAAATCACAGTGTAATGCTGTAATAGAGATTATCATCTCATCCCAAAACAATGCTGGAGGTGCAATATATTTGCTACAATGCAATAAGTGTATATATTATATAAAATATAGAGATAAATAGAGAAGACATAAATTCAGAGCAAAATACAAATTACCTTCTTAATCGCAACATTTCATTTTAAAGAGTTGGTTTAACCAATATTTGACCTCATTTGCCACTTTTTATTTGCATAAACCAATACATGCAGCTTACTCACATTAGTTACCATGAATTCTGGATATAAAAGTTAAAATTATTCAAACAGTTACAACTCTCTGCCATGTGGGGGCACCAGTGTGTGAAGTCACTCCATTTGGCTTTGACATCTAAGATGTTAGTGTAAGTAAAATGTAATGTAATGATTTCCTGAGTTTGAAACCTGGCATTACATGTGCTTTTAACAAACCCTGCCGCAATTGACACAGAAAGCATTTGATCTTTCGAAACGTCTCAAACTCTGAAGGCCAACCACACTTTAGCTCTTTTACCACCACCCCCTTCCTCTCCCTCAGCTCCTTGTGACCCAACACATGCTACACCTCAGAGAGCCACTCAGATAGACCAGGATCTGAATGGTATTTGGGGTCAAAACCACGATATCCCCCATTTGCCTTCCTCCATTAATGGCCCATTTAGCGTACTGCCGATGGCAGTAAAGAGATAGTTGGGCTTTTATACCTTCTGACTGGATATATTAGCAGGTAATGTCCTTAAAGAGGATTAGCGGATGGAGAGAGAGGAAAGGAGAAAGAGAAGGAGAGTGTCTGAAAGCGCCGTAGGGATGGCATGGCAGTAAATAGGTAGGTGATAGCAGGGAGGACAGGAGAGCTTATGCTGCCATGTGCTGCCTCTGGCTATAGACGAGGGATTAGCAGCCATTGTGGATTCTCTGGTATCCTGAAGCATGTTGAGTCATAGCTGTCTAATCTTTGCAGAAAAAATATGTCCAAAAATAAACCTGCTTTCTGAGCAGTGACCAAGTTGTTTGTCTGATAATATTGATATCCTTTTCTTTTAAACTCGCACAATTAGGGAAATCAGTCAAGGTCAATAATTTGTGTATGCAACACAGATCTTGTCATGGTTAACTTTTCCTTCTGATCCCATGTAGTCAGTCAGTCAAGAATGTGCCGTGGGTCGAGGTCAAGAGTCCCAACACACCAAACAAATCATCTTGTTTGCTGTTTTCAGCAATTATCCTGCTTTCTACTCAAATACATTCTTAAACAGGCATTGCGACCTTTAAGTATGACCTTTTAAACAAGTTAAGGAAGTGTGTGCATATAGGCATTATAAGGTAGAATGACAAGAGATGAAGCAAGAAAAAAAAAGGAAAAAAAGAAATGGCAAATGATTCAGTATGAAACGTACAGTCACACAGGGGTACTCAGATCTTTGGTCACAGCTTAACATAGTATCTTGCAAGGCCTTCAGGGTTGTTGAGACTATCGGTGATACTAATTTGTCTGTTGCAAGGGTGAGACTGTGGGCTTCCCCAAAGACAAAGCTTGGAAAAAGGCTCCCCCCTCACCCCACCTGAGTTTACTTGCTTAGTTTGGCTCAATGTCTAAATACTTATCGGATCATGATTAGGTTATTTGATCTCAGAGACACTCAAGAACTGAGCCAAGATACTGTAGCTTAATATTGCTGTTTGACATTTCAGATTACAACAAATAAAAAAAAATAAAAAAAGATGGCAGTAAAGCCAGTAAAAAAAAATTGTTTCTAAGCCTGAGAAAGTGGGGGGAAACAGTAAGGATGCAGGAGGTAGCCCTTTACGTAGCGAGGTGGAAAGTAAGGACATGGAGAATGAAGGTGTGGATGGGCATGTAGCATGTCTAACTTTCAACTAACTAACTATTACTAACAGTAACTTGATGATCTTTTCCCAACCCTAAACAAGCCAACCCTAATTTTACCAGAACCATATTTTATTTGCCATAACTGCAATCTTTCTCTAACCTTAACCAGACCATAGTTTTCATCTGAAGATATTGCAGAAAGAGAGACATTCGACATACAATAGATGACATAATAAATTATGTTGAATGGATTACCAAACCAAATGTTGTATTTAGTTAAAGTGAGTTCAAGCAACTATTTCTGGTTTGTCCCCAAGACCTTACATTTGTAAAAACACTTTTGAATGAGCTTCTCAGTCTAATCTGCCCCTCCCCTCTTCCACTGTTCTAACCGCCATATGACTAATGCCCTAGACCCGAGGCCTTGGCTCGGCCCAGCTAAGCTGTTTTGGGGGGATTTGATCATGCATAGATGACATTGAGTTAGAATGGGTCACTGCAGAATCTGCTTTAGCCACAGTCTGCTGGAAAGGAGTCAAGTGGAGGGCAAGCACCTGGGCTAGCTGACCTTTACCTGGGGAGAGGAAACTGAGAGAGAGAGAGAGAGAGAGAGAGAGAGAGAGAGAGAGAGAGAGAGGAGGGGGCACTGCACAGAAACAGTTTGTCAAGAGTCGGTTTAGAAATTTCAGGGATGAGCAAGTGAAGCATTTAGCATTGCATGAAATCCTGTCATCAAAACTGGAATTGTATCATCCCTAATCACTCTCCGTCCATTTCCTCATCCACTTTAACTTGTGCATGTGTGCGTGTCACACATCAATACTTCCTCATGCTCACTCAAGTTTCCAAATCTTGAAAAAGTGTGAGACTGTACTCTCTCCAGGGGAGGTATGTACAAAATCATGTCCGTGCCAAGACATCCCTTTGACCATCTCCGCTCTCAGCAGCACCAAGGATATGAAAGGAGCATTGTGTGCTGCTTCACGCTCCATGGCCAATTGACTTCTTTTCCCATTAATCAAATGCGCTGTTTACCTAATCTTTCATAGCATTTCAAAACCATTAAAACCAAGAGGATTATCCTAGTATTTCTGACGGTGTTTCTTTACCTCGGGAACAGGTGCCCTGATAACACTCTCCCTCTCTCTGAGCCTCTTCCTCCTTTCCTCTCTTCAGTCTTTCCGCCTTTATCACTTTCTTTTTCCCATTTTCCCTTTCTTTCCCTTTCTCAACTTTCCTTTCTCTCCAAGGATTACTTTGTGCATTATCTAAATTCTTAAAAGTGCAACCTCTCCATCCCACCAATGGACAACTTTAGCCCCCCGCTCTGAATAAATAAAGTATTATTGTGCGATTAAAGCAGATTAAGCAGATGGAAAGGGAGTCAATCTGAAATTGGGTTTAATTCTGCACTTATCTAAATTCTTGACTGCTTTCATAGTGTACACTTTTGTGTCTTTGAGCAGGAAGCTGGTGTGGGTTAGAGGGGCTACATTTCGGAGAGTGTATCTTACTGTAGAGCTAAAAGAGGAAATTGTGAATTGAATTGCACTTAAAACCCCTCTTTGTAAAACTAGACGTAGCGCAAAGCAAACTCGCATGCCAGAACAGTTGGCTAGGATCTGAAGGTAGGTGTATAGGTTATAGCCAAGCTGCACTACAGCTTGTTATGCCCTGAAGCTGTGGGGGCATGCTTTTACTCGCTTCAACCAGCAGACGACCAACTGAGGTCAGATCTTTTGAGGTCAAATTCTGGTTATGAGATATTTATGGAAATCTAGACATCAAGGGGAAAAATAACTGTGTGTGTGTGTGTGTGTGTGTGTGTGAGGGACTTTGTAAGTATGCAGCCATTTATTGCTCCAGGAATTACATCCGTATTGGACAAATTTGCATCTCACAAATTAGGTCAAATGCCAGCGTTCAGTGCCAGCGCAGGAAATAGTGTGTCCTTCAAATAGAGAGGCAGAAAGTGACAGTGTAGAGGATGTGGTTGGGGGTGGGGGGGCTTCATGCAGGAGGACAGAGTTTGCGCACTGTTGTGGTCCCGCAAATGAATTACACTCAACTGTAACACTGGCATCTGCCATTGAAGACGCATTATAGTCACCTACTATGTTGGAGTGAGAGCCACACAGGCAGAACGTAAAGAAAAGGAAATTATTTAAGAGTCGCTGGATTAATTACAATGTGTATTATTATCTTAATATCAATATTAATGTTTCATTTTTAAACATCACAATCATCGTCATTATCTGTATATTGCAACACCCTACATGAAAGTCTTTAAATGAAGAATGATGTGGCCTCAAATGGTTCTGCATATTATAAATAGTTCCTTATATAACATGCAGTAGCCTATTGGGTTCTTAAAATATGGTGTCCTGCAGGCACTGCATGGGACTAAATATAAAAACCCATTTAAAATATCAGTATTTATCACTAATAAAAACTGTATAGTCTTTTGAAGTCCAGGCTGTGTGTATAAGTATGCTTGCACACACAGATACGCACGAGTGAGTCAGTCATGTTGATTGAGTAGCTGCTGATGATGCTGAGGGTTAATCTGTATTTAGTTGGTCCATCCGGATGCCTTAGAGGCCATCTTATTAAAGGAAATGAGACGTTGTGAGGCCTTTTTCAACAGACAGTTACTGAGCTCAGCATGCATTCCTTCATGTCTCCTGCATAGTGGATAGGAACTGCGCTGTCCACAGTGGGTCCCGACAGAACAAAGCTAGACAAAAAGGCCCTTGTGCTGGTACACATGTTAGAGAGGACATGCCGGTGTGTCAATCCGATGCAATTTTGAAAGTTTATCTCTAAACAGAACGTGACCACCGCAGACGGCTGAAGTTCTGAGCTATTTGGATCAAGATAGCTGAAGAATCTAGAACCATAATGCTTTAAAAGATTGCCCAACCCCTCCAGTTACAGGGCAGAGGTTGAAAAAATGGAGACCTGTTGAAATAGACTAATAACGTCTTATTCGGGTCATTTTTTGGCTTGCCAAGGAGTTGACTGTACGTTTAGATGAAAGGGTTTAATTGGAAATGATAACCTGCTGACAGAGGGGATCTGTCAGCCCACAAGCCCTGGCTGTCTGTCTGCCAGTACTGCAACAATATCCACAGGGAGATTGGCAGATAGAAACTGCTGTCAACGCCCTCAAGCTCAGGGTTGTTCCAGTATAAGCCCTGCACTTGTGTTTGCTTTAGCTAGGGTACGTGGCACTATTGCTGGCTGTGTGTAGCCAGTAGCCCTACACATAGCTTAACCCACACACACAACAAGAGAAGAGTGCATGTACACACACAAACAATTTTGACAATTTACATGCTATAATGAAAGGATAAAGACATGAGGGAGATGAGTGTCAAGGAAAGCAGGATTCAAATGCTTTCAGACCATCAGAGCAGTTCAACAAGATCCAGGACATCAAAGCCACTTAAATATTTTTCATTCTTGGGGCCACAAAATGCAGGATGATATGACAGACACACAATAGGCCCACAGTTTCCTCTTGGCCCCTGCAGTAGTGTTGACATGAGTAGAAATTAAGTTATCACCCCTTTTTAAAGTCCAGACGGCTGTCAGACAAGGCCCAGTGGCACGGGAAAGATTTGATGGTTCCAGCAGCGGGCTACTTTACATGGAAAGCTCTGTCTCACATCTCCATTTCCACTAGTACAGCACTGAATCTTATACCAGCTTCCTACACGTGTTTCAGGGATGCTTTATAGTTGACTGTTGTTTTGAATAAACCTAGTGGTGGGGCATGGCTTTAATTTTTTGAACATATTATATAACAAATAACTAATTGCAGCGGTGATGCCTTCAACATCTTCCCTCTTCCCCTTTCTTTTGCAATAGGTCTCAGAATCTATAGCTGGAGTTTACCAGAACTTGCCTCATCTGTCCCTTTGTCACCCTCCCTAATTTATTCATCAGCCTATGTGTCTGAATTTGAGTCCTGCTTTTTGTTGCTTTGTGGTTACAGTATAATCATTCCAAAATAGACTCAACAGAGCCTCTAATTTGCATTTGGATGGTAACTGAGTTGAATCCAGGTAGCCTTGTCAAACCTCACTTTAGGTCCTGTGGAGTGAGTGAGTTTGAAGTTCTACCATCTGACTCTGATATTTCTTGCTGGCAGGTTGCTACTAAAGCTTCCTTAGAGGGTCCCAACACTCTCCAGGAGCACCTGTAGGGTTCACCTCCTGGCCCTTTGCCAGTGACCTTGTATCCCAGTTCCATTTAGGTTCTTCAGTCGTGTTACCTTGCATCTAAACACCCCAATGTCTCAGATGAAGTTCATCTGTTTGGATGCCATCTTGACTTATCATCAAGCCACCAATGCTATGGTTCACATTGACTTTGAAACCCCAGGTCCAAAGATGTCACATTACAAGGCCTGGACTGAGCAGTTTTCTGAGCCCTCTGTGTGCCTGGGACACTCATTTTACCAGGTCCACCACTCTGCCTTACCTCTGTGTCTCCATCTCAAGTGGTTCTGACTGGTTCTCCAGTCCCTTGACAGCCCCATAAAGTAGTCCATCCTGCTTTTTCAGTGTAAAGGACCCCCTCCTGGCTACATTCACTACACTACAGCCTCACATTACTTCCTTGGGTAATGGGTTTTGTTGTCCTCCCGCAACTGGCTCCATTGAGTTCAATCACACAGACTGGTTAATCTGTTTGCTAATACCACCAACCTGGCTGCTGTGCACCTGTGTTTATCCAGGCCAAATGGTCTGACACAGCAGATACTGGATTTCTGGGTCTGTCTGGACAGCCCATGGATTTCTACCCTGTGGTTCCTTTAAAAGCAGTTTGGTAACACAAAACTCACCAACTTTCAACTTTTGAAAGGGCTGTGGTCTGCCAATAAAGTTACAAGGCAAAGTGCTTTTTTTAAAAAAAGCAGCCACCTTTGATGTGTCACTGCTTGTGTATTTCCATTTAGAAAAAGATACTGGCAGGTTGAAAATAATATTACACGTGCGTGAACACAGCCTAGATAAAAAAGTTCCCATATGCTATACTGTATACCTTTTTTATGCAAAGGTTCATAAGGATATATAAACATATAGATGTAGCTACTGTAGCTAGAAAACTAGTGCACTGGCCTTTAAATCAAAGGTGGTAAATTGATGCAATGGCCAGATAACTACCCACAAGTATTTTTTTCCCATATAAAACTTTAACCTTTATGACTCCATTAAGGGTTTGCCCCACCCTAACTCATCCCCAGAGAAACAAAAGTTAAGAGGTTCTTGCTTTAAAAGGGGAGTCGCTCGCCATCAGAGAGCCACCATTTAATTACGACACACAGGAAATTATCCCTAGAATGGGCCCAGTGCTGATAAGAAGTCCAAGTCCACTGGATGACAGCTCTAGAAACCTGAGAGAACTTATCACCAAAGTGGGGGGTGGGGGCCCACGACTGGGCGCCTGACAATCTGATTGGACTGTCATCCCCAGGTCATAATTAATATATTTATCAAATTAATAACTGAAAAGAAAATCTCAGCGTCATTGGCGCTATTGTAAGAAGAGGCTTGCCCTGGCCCCAGAGGTGAACAGTGGCCAAATTCATGTGGCAGTCGGTTTCCCTTGTGGCTAATAAGGCTGCTGTCAGTATAATGGGACAGAGGGGGGCAAAGTGAGCTGCCTCTTTTGGAAGCCATGACAGATAAATTGCCTCCCCCCTGCACAGAATGAAACAGAATTTAGAGAAAGAAGAGAAATATGTTACCGTCTGTTGACAACCACAACCACGGTCTTTGCATGTGAATACTTGTATTGTATAGAAAGTAACACAAAACGTGTACTAGATATCACAACATACCAAGTGATTTGTTTTTTATGTTTCTAGCTTTGTGTAGAAAACTTCAACAACATGTCAACACATGTTTGCTTTATCCATTTATTTAAAATTGATATTTGATTTAATTTGAACGTATACTTTCTTAGTTCATTGGCATACACTTGCATTAGAGCAGATCTTTTATTTCAACTTGTATGTATGATTGTGACCATGTGACAATATTAGGAGGTCAATTCTGTGGATCAACGCCTTCTTCTAGATCTTTTGTATTCTTTAACCCAGAGATATATCTTCAGAAAATATCCAAAATAAAACGTAAATAAAACAATAAAAGTGTCTTCAGTTTAAAGAGCTATTAACTGCACGTCCACTTGGGGCTGGCTACAGAAATTAGTCAACCTCCATAAGACCCCATATCAAAATGCCCAACTTCACAGCAGAAATAAACATGTTTACAGCCTGCTACAAAAACAGTTTTGGTACTTTCATGACCACTGTACACAGGATTTTTATATAACTCACCCATTTAAATTATATTTGGGCTTAAAGTTATGCATAATTACAGTAAGTGCATGGCCACTAGCTAGCAGACTCAGGACTGCCAAGATTGTGATGGCCAGAGCCGACCACATTGAGCTTCATAATGGCTTCAGAAACCTGTAGATGAAGTCACAGAGACCACTTTTGTCATACAATCTATGACACATACGTATCTGTAACCAATCACGTCTGATGACAGCTAGAACCTAGTTAAAAGCAGGCTGGAATGTGACTGACAGTTCAGACTGTAACACCCTGATGTTGTTTTTGCTGATTTCGTTGCATTTTTAACAGTCGGCCAATTATCTGGCCAGGTCAGGAATTCTCCTGACAGAACCGATAGCCCGTCCAGGCCTGTATATACCTATTTACATCCAGGTTCAAACCGTATATTTAAATATTTTGTTAAATTCGAAAGCATCATGTTGAAACATACTATCAAAATCAAAAAATCCTATTACTTTGTGAATTGTTTTCATTGGGACGGCCTTCTACTGAAGCAATAGTCGCAATAAAAACTGTTGACAATCTAATATTCACACACTGTTTTTTGTCTTTCCAAACTCCTGAGGGAATAATCTGGTTCTATAGCTGCCAAATACTCCACTAAGTTTACCAGGTAGGTTTTATCAGTTGTTTTTCAGACCTGCCTGCTGCAGCTCCAACAACGCAATGAGAATTCAAGGGAACTACTATGGGTTTGCCAGCAATCTCGTTCACATGCAGGTAGCCATGTGATAACAATATTTTATCAGTTATATTTGCATATTTTTCATAGTTCAAAGTTATGCTGATAAAATTTTTGATTTAATTAATGCAACCTCTTAACCTCTTTTTAGAGGGTAATATTCCCCATGGGGCTGCATATTAATTTTGACCCCAGACCAGTGCCATATCCTCTCTTGTGCAGGTGGAAAGCCACAGTGGGTACTTTTATCGGGCATTCCAAGGGTACAAAACAGGAAGGAGGGGAAGCCGAATTGTAAAGGTAACACAATCAGCCGCTAAAGTAGTCACAGGAGTATCAGTTTCTTTAAGCTGCGCTGAGCGCGGCACAAGATTAAGATGTGGATTACTGAACATTTACTTCATGTCACACAGACGGAGGCATGTGGTTTGTTCTATAAAGTGATACGGCACCCTGACCTTCTTGCAATCCTGTCACGTGATATAATTACCTAAAGGGATGTGCTTATAATTTCTGTGCATTTAATTGTTATTAAATTTGGAGATTGGTAACAGATGCAGAGTTTCTCTATGATGGACTAAATAGAACCAAACGAAACAATTTAGGAAGCACAATTTATTTAACCATAAATGGATCTGATTTGCTGGATTAAAACATTGTATTTCGGTTCAGCAGAAACTAGCATATAGCTTGGAAAGTCACTGGTATCATTAAAAGACAGCTTCTGCCCGTGCACACTGACAGACTGGAATCTAATCCTGTGGGGCAGACTTCACCTTTGACTCTTGTACTTGACCTCGTACCTTGGGAATGAGTTTGTGGAAGTCAGACATGCTCAGACTCTGTTATGCATCTCCGCTTGACCAATCTCAGGTTGATCTGCGAGACCCTCCTGGGGAGAGAAATAGAATAGAAGTTTGTGTGTGTGTGTGTGTGTGTGTGTGTGTGTGTGAGTGAGTGTGTGTGTGAGAGACTGTGTGTTTGTGTGAGATTTTAATAACTGACTGGGGACACACCTTAACAACATACAACATGATACGCTGAATAACTGCCTGATGACACACCTTTACAGTACACATGCCATGATATAGTCAAATAGTAGATGATTGATTCTGCTGACACATTCATCTCCTAAATTAAAAATTCAACACAGCTGTGTAATTTAAAGGAATCAAACACACAACTGCCAATCAATAATCAGCATGTAAGTGAAACCTTCTATGTGTCAGATGTCAATCATCTTTTGTTCTATGTCCTCAGGGGTTCAGCTCACTCTTCTCTGGACCGTGCATCCACTGCCGCTCTATGTAAGTCAATGAGTAGCACAGGTGCACATTGGCGCACAGTTACATAGACCCCTCCTTCATGTCCTGTGTGCATTGTGTCCATTTTCTTTAGGTCCATGCTCCATAGGGGCAACAGTATGTGTGTTTCCAGCTTTCAAAAAGGCCTTTGAGATCCTACCCTCTACCCACCTGCCCTAGTCCTTGTTGCGAACAAATGTACAGCTTTCCACTAACCTGGGGAAAATGTGGGTGAAGATATAGAGTGAGCAAAGGAGTGAGGGTGAGTAGGGGATGGTCTAACCCCCCTCTCCCCACACACCGCTACTCACCAACTCACCCTACAGACTTTCTTTCAGGTTCTTGGTGTAGAGAGAGGCCGGCTGCTGTCCCAAAGCGTTTCGCCTCTGTGAGCACGCACAAGATGTCTATTCATGCCCCATGGTCCTACAACTTCACTGCTCCCTCCCTGCCTCCCCCCCTTCTCTCCCTTCAACTCCAGCTGAAGCAATTCAACTCAGACCAGAAGCAAGGACCTTTAATCTAACAGAATGTAGCAGGCACCTGAACTACTTAACCGCTGTGCTTGTTCAAGGGGGTGGGCACAGAGGCTAAGGTAACTGGCGTGTAACAAAAAGCCCCGAACTTTATCCCTGGCCAGGATGAGTACATTTCCTTTCTGTTGTTCCCAACAAAGGCCAGCAGGCACAAATGGTCTGCTATCTGTGTCACCGGGAAGTGGAGAGCAATTTGTTTCTATTAAACAGGACGGTACTCATCTTCCCCAACCGACCCCCCCCTCCCTCCCCACCCACATTGATTCGGTTGGCTTTTGTGCTGCAGGTAAAATCCTGCCAGTCAGTGGGTTTCATTTGAGCTCACCTTGACCAGGTGGAGACCTTGTAGTCTTTACTCTGGGCCCCCTGAAAGACCAAAAGAGGACCCAATCATTTTGTTGTGCAGGTTAATGTGAGTATTTATGAGGGGCACATGGGGCTTCAAGTACAATGAACACTAAAGGTTGGAGGAAAACGAAAACTTGACTGCAGCATTCATGGCAATGTTGTACTGCTGTTGATCTGTTCTTTCCAGTTCATGGCTGCAGGTCTCAGTGACACACAGCAATTCAACCCTTGTGCACACACACACACACACACAAAGCATGCACACATACACTCCACAGCATAACCCATCCCTATGGTTCCTTACTACATCATATCAGTGGCAGCTTGACCTCTTTGATTTATCCAGATTCCTGTAGAGGGCAGAAATACAACTATGAGCCGCTGTATTTCACCCGCATTGGTTCCAATACCATACAGACCCGTTCTGCGACTCTGACAGAGGCAAGATGGCTGCTTTCATAAGAGGGTGTTTCTCTTTTTTATTTAAACCCCAGTCTTAGCCCATTCGTTTAGTCCCTGCTACAGATATGAAACCTTTTGAGTATGATTGTAGATCAGTCATGATACCACAAATCAAGCCACAGGAAGCCTTGCTATTATTTTTGTGCAGTGTAAATGTGTATACTGCTTCTGAAACAAAGCAGCATGGTTATAGGTGGATGCCTACAGGAAATCACATATCAAACGGTGTCGTTCCATCTGTTGTTGTTGTTGTTGCTTTCTGTTTGATTGTATTCCTTGTATATTTCTACAGTCTGCACAATCATTACTCTCTGAAATAAATATAACTAGTGCTCTGAAAGAGATCAAAATGACTAAGAATTGCGGTTAAGACATTTTGTCATACTGGGATTGTAGTGTATATTAGTCATACATATATAAAGTGTGTGTTTCCTTCCTTTCATCCAGTTAATTAGGAATCGGACACATATGGTTCAATTCATTTAGCTAATGAGCACCTCTAAATGGTTAAGGCGAGACACTATCCCTCCTCAGTTTCTCTTCATCCGTCTTTCCATTTCTTCACATTTTCCTCTCTCATTGCCTGTTTTTTACCTACCCCCCTCCCTTCCTTTGCATTGACGCCCTGGGACCCCATCTGGGCCCTTTGGAGGCGTGAAATGCACAGTAATTATTAGTAATCATCACACACCATCAGAAACGGATCCTAGTGCTGTAATTACATGATAAATGTCTGCCTAACACATGCCCTCTATTTAGCAGCCCCCTGGAGACCGCGGATAATAGACAGCTAACAGGGATCCGCAGAATGGGCCTTTCAGCTCTGGCCGGGGCTCATTGTCTACGCGCCAATACACCCTCACCCCCCGTTTGGCAACAACGCAGACCCCGATCAATCCTCTGCACTGCCCCCCCCCACCAGCCTACTGACCCCTCCCCATACACACACACATCCCTTGTCACTGCTAAGTGGACAGCAACGTCAATCATTGGCATTACACTGCATTGCTAATGGCTGCCAAACAATTTCACAGGAGAGAACAAGAGTTTTGTTCAGCTATTTATCCGGTAATGGTGACTTGGTTTAATGCTGTTGCCTCTGACCCCTGAGCAAAATGTGATAATTGGCATTATTATCATCAGCGTGTCTTTTGTTGCTTTTTCATGTATCGTTCTGATCAGAATGCAACCGACATCTGACAGTTTTTGATTATGTTTCGCTGTCACCTACCTAACTGATTTTACACCGCAGACTGAGCCCAAAGAAGTGTGACATGCTTTGTTGTCGGCATACTTTGTTGGCCCACCACATATTTTCCATCTAATCTTCAAATGTCTGTTCTAGTTATTTCAATGTATGCTGCTCAAGACATCTCTTGTATTTGTATTTACATTGCCTGCCTTGCATGCAAATCGAGACGTATGGAACTCGTTTGCATCTCGCATAGTCACATCTGTAACCACGTCACTTCATTCAGCTGTAAGCTATAACTGTAAAACCAATGTTCACAGTTACAGGTGTGTATTGCAGACAAATAATCTCAATTATTAACTTTGCACCATCATCATAACAACTGCTACGATGCAGAGAAAGCACTTGACACAAAATATACATAACAAAGCATTTAATACTACATACAACACATAAACTATATTCCAAGTTTAAAAATATATATATTTTATGTACTTTAAAATGAGTCTTAGTCATTTATGAAATGTAACACAAGGTCTCACTGCCTGAGTTCAGAGCATGCAAAGGGACCGGCAGGTTGGGTGAAAGCAGCAGTCAGAGCTGACAGTGACATTTACTGTAGGAGCATGAAAGAGTGGGGATGTCAACTCAGGCCACCAACTCCAATGACACTCTATCTTCCTGCAGTTAATGCAAATAAGGCCTGCGTGAGTAAATAGACATGTGCACAGCTACTTTTATACAACTCTTTTATATTATTTTTTTCATCGAGTGCCATACTTGTGTAGTAACATTGATGAAGGTCGTCGCAGTTTGAATCCACATATGAAATAATCAGATATGCATGCAAAGAAGCATGCTGTTATCTAAATACATAGAGTGAAATGAGGAATCGTGTTTGTGAACAACAAGGAGAATTTGCCTGAGATTTGCCTAGCAGGCTCTAAACAACGGTCAACTTTTATATCATATATTAGCCACACAAGGGCCACAAGCATGTTGGCTGTTAAACAAATTTTATATATTACACCTTGTCAGAATATTAACTGTAATTGCTCTGTATTTTCACATAGTTGCTGTTTATGTCTTGTTCCTGTTATTTCATGAATAAATCAAATAACTGATTTACTGGTCGAAGAGTGTCAGTTGGAAGCATGGAGAGCCAATTTACTTGTTTACCTCGAATGACAGTTGAAACAGTCTGTTATAGGGAAATGATTGTATTTCAATAAGACAAAGGCAGTTTGATTTTAATGCAACTGCAGCCATCTCTTATCTGCATCAACAGAATAGGTTTGCCATGGTGCTGAGTACTTCTGTCAATACTTCATTTTACCTCCAGATGGCAACAATTTACCCTTTCTCTAGTTTTGAGAGGAGGATTTCAGGGACCAAAACAAATAAGATAAACATAGTTTCACTGTTTTTATAATAATTTAACTCTGCTGCAAAGAGCTTAATTTGTTCTAATTTCCTTATCCTTTCATTGGTCAACTCTTTATCATCTTGGGGTTATTGCCCATGCCAAGACCACACACTCGCAAAAACTACAAATGAAACAGCTCTGCCTCAGCACAAAGCCAAAAGCAGACATTGAATGAAAAGCAGCGCAATCTCAAACAGGGTCTGACAATAACAGACATATCAACTATCCCCTAATTGATACAGCTAGGCGGTCAGTCAGTCACTTAATGAATTGCTAATAGCCCTCAGCAATGCTATGAGTGACAGGGGCCAAGCATTCCACCTGGTGGAGGCTGCCTGGGGACTGTGGTGGATGGGGATGCTTCTCATTAATGGAGGCGGGATGCCTGGCGACTGTTCAGTCTTGTGTGGAGAGGCCTCTTGTACATGGAGGCCACGCTTCTGCATCAGCTAGCCCCCTTAGCCTCAGACAGCCGAGCGTCACAGAGTCACAGATAATGAAGACTTGATCAAAGAGACATAGCATTCCAACGGGCCAGGCTGAGCAACCAAACAGGATGAGGGAGCAGGGAAGAGGGAAGGGCTGAAAGAAAGATGAGGAGAGAGAGAAATGGACAGAGAGAGGGTATGACGAGGAGAAAGGGGTTATACTCCACTCTGCATAGTAATGCTGCAATTAGAGAGTTTGTAAAGCATGCTTCTGCTGGAAAATGAAACGTCAATGAACTGGTTTTAATGGTTAAAAACTGGGCACGTGTGAAAGCAGAATGTGTTGTGTGTATACATACACATGTATATATATGTATATATAACATTGCAACATGTAAACATCGTTTTTCATGCACAGCACAAGGATGTTCATATCTCAGAAAAAAAAGAATATCATTTAAAAGTCACACTATTTTAAAACCAAAGAATAAAAGTTCATCCATCCATTTTCTGTAACCGCTTATCCTCATCATGGTCATGGGGGCTGGAGCCTATAACAGACTTAGGGCAAGCTTAGCTCCTAGTTCATCACAGGGCATAAAGTCATTACACACATTATGGCAGAACTACAGGTACATATGCTACTCATTCATTTGCTGTACTCACCACAAGCAGCAGTATTATTTATCTTAATGCATATAACTGCTAGCCCTTCAACTGACCCATAATTTGCTACTAATAACTGCTGTGGGTGGAGTGATTATAGCTTTTCATTAGTGCCCGCAGCTTTTACTAGTGCTATCCCAGCTAAAGGGCCCTTGCTGTAATTGTTAGCCATTATAAATATAGTACGTCGAAAGTATAGGGGGGCCACTGACGCCTTTTTGTTAACTGCTGATGATTGAGCAATTAAACTTTGGCAACTTAATTACCTCTCCACAACAACATGGCTATGAGGCATTAAGACTGGCATTATGGTAAACATTGTTGTCAGAGAGCGACGGCCTTGAACTGGATGATGTATGAGTCTGTGTTTATCGCCAGCTGCGAGCGGAGGTAAACAAAGCATATAATGTCAGGTGCAAAGCAAGAGTATTGTTATTTAAAAAAAAAAAGTTTATTAATTTAATTAGATAAAATGAAACATTTCAGAAATTATTATTACATTTAATAATAGTAATCATATGTTACAGTAGTAAAAGTAGAATGGGAGTAGTGGTATTTGTATTAACACCATTATTACAGTATTTATTCATACCTGGCCACCAGCCTATTAATTAATTGCATACTAAATGTGAGTTATTGTAGAATACACAAAGCGAAAGAATCAGGCTCCATAAGCTAGTTCTTAGCATAGAAAGGCTAACAGATGTTGTATGGAGCAAAACAAAAAACACCAGAATAAAAACCAACATCCATTCGTCAGCCCAAGCAGGAATCCCACTATGCAAGCTCCTCATTAAGTGGCATTAAAACTGTGAAGGTCTATAATTATCGAATAAATCCTTTCCCACATGAATGAATTCATCTGCGTGCCATAATTCTTCCCCACACAGAGCAGCTCTGGCGGTGAATGAGTCTTTTGTGCACCACTGTGGGAAGGCTTTTGTGAAATTACACTACTGCATAATGATGCTAATCATAAATTAGCATTTCAAGATGGAGCAGCATGTTTGTGTGTGTGCATATGAGTGTGTGCATGTATATAAATCTGACAAAGAAATTTAAGCAATCTAATTTTAATTTTCATCACCAGTTTACTCAGTATCAGAAGACAAATATTCATATTAGCTTTCTTTTCTTATTTTTTTCTGATTGCGCCACGTGCTTGCAGTTATTTACCACAATCAATCATAAAATATAAGAATGCCTCTGATATAAAATCTTAAATTTAACTCGTATGGCTTGTTTTAAGTCTTTGTAAATGTTATCTTCCCCGAGGCAGCTGCAGACCAGAGAGGATGCAGGCTGAGAGAGAAGTTGAACTCAGGACTGACCTCTCTACTTGAATATAAGTTTGCTGCCTTCATCTCTCTGCTTCCCCTTTCTCCCTCTGCTCTCTCACTATATATCTCTGTTTTTTTTTATCTGTCTTCTTTTTCTTAAAACTGCAACACAGACAAATGCAAAATCAACACAAAAAACACAGGCATTGTAAACACTAATAGGAGCCACATGACGGTGATATTAGATTCAAGTTTCTATTCACTGCCTGAGAGTAGCAGGTGTGTGTTTCATTACCCACCAAAGAAAACACGACTCCAGTGTGGGCTTCTTAATGTAGGGGCTTGACCAACTAATGAAAGCAGACAAAGAGACCGATCTAGAGGCAGCACCCACTCTTCGTCCACTTAGCACCAAGCTGGAACCTTTGCCAATTAGGACCTGTTTGTTTGATGTGACAATTAACAAGGAGGCGTTTGGTCATTAATCCCAATATGGTTACACTCTGCTGACTATCAAGATGTCCATCTTTGTTACAAACATCTAGGGCAGAGTATGTTTAAGGGAAGAGACAAATGAACATGATTTTCTATTAGTGTGCCTTGTGGCAGAATTTGTGTTTATGACTATTTAGATTATTTATTTTTAAAAATGTTTACTGGCTCAAAACTTTTAAAATAAGTCATTTTCTTGAATATTGGCTCTGCATAAATATGTAAATAGACCTGTTGGCTTTGTATAGAATGGACGCTCAAACTCTGGGCAGTCATAAGTTCATGATATGTACTCACAGACTCATGACCATTGTTTTCAATTACTCAAACAATGACTGTAGATATGTGTTGATATGTGTCTGAGTTATGCTGAAGTCATTTGCATGAAAAAGACATTTGTGACCTCAGAAAGGAGCACATGTAAATGATAACTGATGCAGGGTGTCACGATACAAAAGGATACTGATAGACATCCAGTATCCACATTTAAATTTTCAAAGCTATTTACCTAAGCTTTTCTCAGGAAAGGGTGTCATTCACAACATGTACATTTACAGTAACTCATTGGGGGGTGGGGGGGGGGTTTGACCTATTTAGTGCGACTGTGGTGCTTTGCATCTTTCTTAGCTCTATCAAACAAATAAAGTTCGGATATGCAAAGCATGTGGCTTTTCAAAGATAGAACAAAGAAATACGAACAAAGATTTTCAATGTTACCATGTTCCTCAACATCACCCCAGCTTCTACAATGTTTCCTAATCTGATTCATGAACAGAGTTTGACAGACAGCTGAAATCCCTGCTGTGGCTTTGCTAAGATGGGGTTCATTAAAGCATTTTCACCACTTTTGGATGTGAGGGGGAGACAGGGGAGTAGTTCAATTTGGAGGGTTTCCTGCTTAATGCAGATGTTTAACACCCACTCCATCAGCTATAGCACAGTCACAGACGACCCGGGCATGTTTCAGCTTTCATCAACACGGCAAAGGCTCGCAAAAAGTCAAAGGGGCTTCAAAAAAATTACATTTTGCTGCAGATGTAAAAGGTGACACTGAAGTTGATGCAGATATCTACATGTATGTTGAATGTGTTGTGTGTAAAAGACGTAATCAGACAAAGGTTTCAGTGGAAGGAGAAATGTCTCAAAGCTGTGGCAGTGACTGTGCACTAGGTGGTGCCGCATCTCTTCACCAAGACAAAAAAAACAAAAAACTGTTGTCCTTTTCTGCTAAACTCTAGACTAAACCCATAATGACTGTTCTGTGTGTGTGATGAAGTGTTAGTCATGAGTGACAGAGTTTTAAGTTTTAAATTAGCAGCACTGATAGATGATGTCTGTCAGTCTATTTGTTTTTTTAGATTTTCAGTGAAATAATAATAAGTCAAAGTATCGGTAAAAAGTATTTAATGCGCTGGCTCATGAGCACACGTGCATATATTCACACACACCACACACGCACACACACATTTAAGTAGATACAGCTCAGAACACTCTCTTTGCCACCCCACCCTCCCCACCCCTCTCTCTCAATAACTCATAATAATGTGATCTAAGGAGAGAAAACTAGTGCTGGTTGATTAAAAGAGATTCAGGTGATGAAGGCTCCAGTGTTGCTGCTGAGGGCCTATAGTTTCAGCCCGGCCCAAGGCAGCAGCTGGAAGCGTAATTACACGGGCTGATTTATACATCATTAAGGCCTCCATATAAGTCACCCCTTTTGAAAAGAGCAGTTAAGCTACTTATACTTTTCACAAAACAGCAGCAATTCTGTATGAAATGAATGTATGCCGTTCCTCTGAAAGCATATGGTATATTTCTCACCTATTAATAATTCAAGTTGAATGAGCAAAAATTAGTTGGCTCGGTTACCGCCGCGTTTGTCCCACATTAATTTCACCGACATTTTGTAAATGGGGCTATTACGCTAAAAACAAAGCAGAGTGAATGACCACGGTTTGCCGTACTTAGGAAAAGAGAGGGCCTCATTCGTACACCTGTCATTTTCAAACAAGGCACCATTATGGTTTTGCAGAGAGGGGATATCACACCTTTCACTGTAGCTGTGTCCCTACTGTGGAAAAGCAGCAGCCTTGAAATTGTTACCTGCGAGAGAAAGCCGTTTGTAATCCGAAAATCCAGACATTTGCTTTTCACTTCAGAGTCTGTCAAATGGCTGCACTTCGGTCAGCATTTCAAAATGAAAGAAGCAAATAATTAGCATCTCCACTGAGGCAATTACAAAGCCTGTGCGTGCTTTACCCTTCACGTTCTTTCATTCTGCACAATGAACGCATTGAGTTTCTCCTAAACTCTTAAACTTATAACTAAGGTTTGATTGAAATCAAATGAGGCCCTCATTATTAAGGTAGCTGTAGAATACACAAGTGAACAGGTGTTCTTTTGGATATATCAGAGCATATACATTTTAACAACCCTTGACACCTTATATACACACTGATTTTGAGATACACACACACACACACACACACGTACACATTCACCATCAACACAGAAGGAGCAGCTCAATGGGGCTGAGCACATTGTTGCTTTAACCTTCTGCGCCAGTTATCCCTCTCAGAGCTCCAAGCCTTGGCAGCTAACTCTATTGGCTTTTTGTCATGGAGCCTTGGCTTGTACAGTGGCTGGGGGTGGATGGCAGAGGGGGAGAGATCACAGGAGAACAAAACGGCAAGAAAAAAAAAAATCTTTTCTTTCACATTATTCCTGAAGTGAAGTGTGTGTGAGCAGGGGCTAGAGGAGGCCTAGTCGAGACTTGTAGAGGCCCCGTCGTCTTGGGGTCATTATGCTCAGCAGATCATTAGGCTCTGAAGAGGAGGCACACGACACAGCACCCACAACCTCTCAGCTGTGCTGCCAACCCCCCCACAGCCAACCCCCTCCGCTCCTCACCAAGGCTTAACGGTGAGTAAATGACCTGACCTCTGCCAGCCCCTCTGCTAAATACTTTTATTATGGTGTCTGTATGGCTGCTTGATGCTGAGATGGATGAAGGGATGCAGCTGACTTTTCCTTTTCCAATCTCCAGGATAGCGTAGGGTGCAAAACGGGTGAAGAAGTGGGTGCATACATTTCCATTTGTCCCCTTTTCGTCTCCACTTGATAACCTTTCACACCTTGAGGTTGGAGTGAGTTGTGTGTTGGGGGTCAGGCCAGGTCAAGTGAGCTAACATGGAAATAGCTAAATCACGAATTCAACGCCCACATACGCAGACTGAACGTGTTTGTGTCATTATGAAATTTTTTTCATGATGAATTCTGTCCTTAATAGACCCATTAGCGTGCAGGAAGAAACCAGTCATATAGAGGTCATATCTCAAATGGTTCACAGTCATAAATAAAAGGGCAGTGACAAGTGAGGAACTGTTAGATTCGTATTGGCTGATACATTTACAAACTCGGCCCTCTCTCTGTGTGTCGCTCTCCTTCCTCTCTCGCTATCTCTTCCTCCTTCGCTTGAATGTCACCACTCTGTGGGAGGATTTAACGTTGCTTTTAACCCTCACCGCCTCATAATTACCTTGACATTTACCCTGCATTCAATCAAGTTTTTAACAGCAGATTTATTGCAATGACTTTTTTGTATTGCAGAAGGCAGCAGTAATTATGCAGGTTATTAAGAGTCTTCATGTTAATGCAGTTTTACATCGATAATATTCAGCATACTCTGTTTTCCTGTATGGAAGAGCGCAGTGTCAGCTTCCTTAAGACAGAGTGACACAGGAAAGGACAGAAATACTATTAGATGAAGTATCAGATGACTTGGGGTATGAGGAGTGGAACATGGTAGCACTGCCTCTCCCTCCTTTATTGCTCAGGTTATTATCACAACTGCTGGGGAATTGTCGAGACGGGGAGATAGGAGTGGCAACGATCCATCCGGGACTCGTTCATCACCACGCGCTGCAGCCCCCCGAATAGAAATTACATCTGCATCTGAATTAGTAACATTATTCGCCAATTTGGCTCAGAGTGAACATTGTTCCATTGAAGGTGGAATTAAATTAGAAAATGAGTGAGTCTTTAATTTTCAGATTATAAATCAGGGAATATAATTCACCTCCTTGTACCTTAAGGGCAATCACATTATCCTAAGCGACATTTTATCCTTAGCCCCGCCAAGTGATCTCGTCACGACACGCAGTCACACACCAATCATGCTTCCTGGGGAAGCAGGAAATACATCTTCTCCTCCAGAATTAGACATAAAATATGACTGTCTTCTCCGGCATGAGAGCTTATTTTACATGAAATTTGATGGTCCTTCTGAACTCATAAACACAATGGAGAATTACTTGGCTCAAGTGATATAGCTTCCTTTTTCAGCACTGTAAATGCATAATTTTGTTTTTAGAATATCAGATGATATATATAGAATATATAATTCATGGCACAGATTATATGAAAACACACACAGCAACCACTTCAAAAGTGTTGACCACAATATTATGGATTTGAAACTCCAAAACACTGTTGTGCTTTTTGTTGTAATATTCCATCTTTTTAACGCAGTGCAACCCTTTGAAAAGGAGAAAGAAAAGCCACTGAGCTTTACACCTTTTCTAAACAGTTCTGTAACATTATGGTGAAAATGCTGCTGTAATAAACAACTTAGCAACTTATAGTCGCACGCACATAACCTGGTCAAATTAGAAAGAATGGATCGACCTTTTACTGCCAGTCGTTGCTATACTGTGGCCCAAAACTCTCTGCCTGTTCATTTCATTCTGGCCAATGCCCAGACCTCATTAAAAATGAATGCACTCCTTAAACCCCAACACTAGGCCTTTTCCATTAGGGAGAGAGATATGAGGGTGATAAACATTATTTGTGATCGGATATGAATCGTGCGAGGATTGGCTGCAATATTGGAAGCCACATTGAAAAGTGATTGTGCTTGAATTCCCCCATGCAGTTTCATGCCATATCACAGCTCTCGTAATTTGATTCCTATTCATTTTGGCCATAGTTGTGTATTATATTGAAAGCTCTATCAAGCTGATCTAGACCAACCAATTTGGATTTTTGTTATTCTGTCCCACTTGGTTGATTTTAAGCTGATCAGGATATTTGCCTGGCACAGTCTTGGGCATTCTGAATGGCCTTATCTTACATTTAATTACCATACTGCTTTTGTTGAAGCAAAATTCATCTATTTTGGTGTGCAGTGGCGGGGTGTGTTTCTGTCTGTGTGCATAAAAGAGAGGGATGAAAAGAGAAAGAGATGGAGAGTGTTTGGTTGTCTTCACTTTCCATCTGTCACAGCCTCTTTGATATACTGTACAGGTGTATTTTCATGGAAACATTGCATTGGTGGATCCCCCATAAAAGGCAATAAACCTTGACAGGCTATTGGAGATTCACCCCTGAGCGCTCCACTGACAACCTCCCAGACATATACATTTAATATTCCATTGATTGATTGATTTTATGGGACATGGTTAACATTATCATCAATACTGCCCTCTGGACCACGACACCAACTTAGTCAGGAAAGAATAGTACTTCTCATAGATTATACATGTTAAGGTGCCTGATAAACATCAGTATGAAGGGAGTTTTTTTTATCGCAGTACACATATGGTACACCTTTTTATGTTAGTGTGTGTACATGAGGGCAGGTGAGCATATTTCTGGCCATATACGTGAATATGTGCGCATTACGTATCCATAAGGGGATGCAGTTCATATGGAATTGCAATACAAACAGATGCATGTCATCCACTTTACAGTATCCTCCACACTACTGGTGGTTTGAGCTGTATTAGCCTGACTGTTTGACCCCGGCACTGTAGTCAACGTGCCTATCTTACTTTCCTTCAGGTTCACTGACAGTCAGAACAGGATGATAATGGCCGCCCTTGGACACTCTGCACCAAGGGGCAGGGATGTGATGGGTTGCAGCTCAGGCACATATTAATATTAATACGTATAAAAGCCGTCCGGCTGGCACCGAGTCATCAGCTGTAGACACACACAGGAATGCATAAGTGTGCACAAGCAGATACCCACACACACACACACACACACACACACACACACTCTATCTCTCTCTCAAACGCACATCTGCATGCTAGCAGACACACACATATACACAAAAACAAGTAAAAGGCCCATTATGGATGTAACTGCGTAGCGTTTGCGGATGGACCGTTTCCCAAGGTCAGTTTGAAACATTTGCCAGCAGGAAACCTACACAGAGTGCCGGTTGTTCACACCGTTTGGGGAAAACACACATTATGTAAATGATTCTTCTTTTGGAATGGAACACACACAACTAGAGACAGTGTGCTAATGGCTATCATGTCAGCCAAACCTAATGGTTGTTATGTGTGTTTGCTCATGTGCACACTATACTGCATGTGTATGTATTTTATACCGTATTGTAAATGTCTGTGCGCTCAATAGCAAGATTTGCTTTAGTCAGAACCACCTTATCTGTGATTTTACGGTGGAATTAAAATGCTGAAAGGGCTGAAAAGCAGGCAACAAGGAAAACATTTGTCCTGCTTTACATATTTCAGTTAAGTCACAAAAGCGGTTTGTCAAACGTTCCAATAATGTAGATGAGACGTGCAGAGAGATGAATCCTGCCTTCAGAGGCAATAACACAGCTTTATTCAGGGACTGGGAAGGGTGAGGATGGTATACAATGTCACTCCTGTCTCTCAACCAAGAGAAGTCAGTGTTAGTAATCAAATTCTATTTGCATATTTTTATATTGGCAGATGGTTTGATATCAACAGCATCTATAAACAGTCTAAAGTAATGTTGTGTACAGATCAGTTTATCTGGAATAAAGTCAAGGAAATGTCTGATTTCAAATAGATTATACATTTTCCATGTTTGGGTAGTTGCCATGACGTTCAAACACAAGGGCAGCAAGGAAATAAAACCGATATAATTTGGAAATGAAGTTAGTGAGGCACGTCTGAGTCGCTGACATGTACAGTGAACTGAAAAGCAGATTTCAATGTCAATAAGCAAATTGAGAAGCCAGGTTCTTGTTTTCCTCTACATTTCAGACGCAGGAGATGTAGCCGCTGAGAAGGAAAATTAAATAGCAAATGGAATAGCATTCTACATGGTGTCTGTCAGGGATAAGTGTGCAGGGGCATAATGTTCATCATATGTCACTGAACTGCATGCTTGAACTTCAT
Source organism: Argyrosomus regius (assembly GCA_946959425.1). Lineage (NCBI taxonomy): Eukaryota > Metazoa > Chordata > Actinopteri > Sciaenidae > Argyrosomus > Argyrosomus regius. Next base: position 10,278,990 of record OX336894.1, on the reverse strand, counting down.
TAAATCACTTTCTAATCCACATTCAAACGGAAAACGAATGCATTCCCTTAAATATATAGCAAGGTGTTGTTAAATCACACAATGCTACAAAAGGATTAGCAAAAAATGGATGCTCTCAGGACTAGAAATAGAAGTGCATCTTCAAGAGCAGAGGGGCCTTTGAATTTGACCCCCACCTGGATGTTCTTGTGTCCAGCTGGCCATTTGTGACTTCTTAGGATCAACATGGGGTGTTAGGGAAGGATGAACACTGGTATTATCTTAATACCTAGCCTATACAGAAGCACAATGTGGTCATATTCAAGTAAAGCCCACCTAAATGACACTTTTTATTGGAGGGAATTAAACCATGGCTCCCTGGAGCTTCCTCCATGAGGATACTTGACACTGTCACTCCTGCTAAACAAAGACAGACTGAGACCTGTGATTACTCTCGAAGATGGCTCCCCATGACACTATAACTGAATTAAAAATAACAGAAGAAAGATAAGGAAGGGGTGATGGAGCAAGGATGAAGATAAAGAAAATTCCCTGTTGTGCAGATAAGTAAAACCTAATTTTCATAGCATCTTCTTGCCTCTTTGCAGATTTAGAATGAGACAAAAATAGAAGAATAGAAGACAGAAATGGAACAACAGATCTATACAGTTGTTCTTTAGTTTTACATGTAGACTAAAGAAAACTCTGGTCTTCTCCAGAGCGGGGGGTTGGGCTGGGACGGGTCATATTTCACCGTCAGCCTGACTTGCCCCAACAATGTGACAGCAGGTGACAAATAACCTGGCTCATGATTGAAATCTGACAAAATAACACTGTGTTTTATAATAGCGTCCCCAAGCAGAAATATGGCAGCCGCAAACTAAACAGTGCTTCATCACCTCCATGCCAGTCCCAGCGGTTCTCCATTAAGGGCCAGATCATTGTGTTTTGCCTCCCCCCATCCCAGCTGACCGCCGAAGTGACAGCCCCGGCTTGCTGCTATGACATTGAAAAATATTTGTACTGACAAGGCCACAAATCACATGCCGACAAGTTTTAAAACTCAATATTCACTCAATGTGCATCTGCTATATTCTCGTTAAAAGTGTAATATGGTAGTCTCTCCCCTCCGCGTTCTTTTATTATTACGGTATTGACAGCGACTATAATAAAGTTGTGCTGTTTTGATGCCAGGGAGGGAAGCGCAGGAGATGGAGAGATTGAAAGAAAGGGTGTATGGGGGTGAGAGACGAAGAGAATAGCTGGGATGGTTGAACGCTCACACAGCGCTGTAACAAAAGTGCTCCATTTTCATGACAGAACTTCATCTGACGTGTTTAGTTTGATGGTCTACCTGTGGGTTTCTCAGTAAGTCCAAGCTTACAACATACTGTAGATCCAAGCATAACTTTTGAAGTAACAAATGTAATATATTGCCTAATATTCACCTCTAAATCACTGTTTAACCCAACACAGCTGCCTTTCATACTACATATTAAAGCTCATTGGAGTATAATCAGTATACCCTTTGCCTGCTCTAGACCCCTATGCTCTACTATACTAGTGGCATCGAGCCAATGGTTACTCTAATATCCCCTTAGTTTGAAGCCTTGTCGACCATGTAGGCCCTAATGTGTGCCCAGTGCGCACGAGTAAGTGTGCTTTAGGCTCATTGTTAACATAAGGCCAAATCTGTAATATAGCACGGACAATTAAGTGCACAATTTTTGTATAAATGCAAAATCCCTCACTGTGAATTATTTAATTCCCTCTCTACAGTTCATTTAATAGAGCCCTTTTGGCGGGCGGTTTGAGTCACAGAAAACTAATTTGATTCTGCTCCTTGATTTAATTAGATTTTATGATGTATGGTATTGCTAATTCGGTGGCTCACCATGCGTTGTCGGCGCCTGTCCCTTGCACTGGCGGTGAGCTGTCAGAGCCCCATTTTTAACAGTATTGAAAAATTCAAGCTTTATTATTGCCCCCTCACTCATTTTCTCCCATCAGGAGGAAAGTAATGAGCTTTTAGTCTCTCCTCTTTTACTCGTCTCCCTCTCCTCTCTCGTATACTAGCTCTTTTTTTTCCCTTTCCTCTATCTTCATCTCTCTTTTGCTCTTTCTTTTTTCTACACACTTTTTTTTTTAAACCCCTTTTCTTTTTCCCTTCTTTGAAAACAATAAGAGAGGATAAAGAGTTAGGGAGAGCTCAGGGAAGGAACTGTAGGCGCAGGGAGGCAGAAAATAGAAATGATGGCACCAACGAGTGCAATACAATAGGGGATCACAGAATGAAATGAACAAAGAATGAAATGAACAAATAAGATAGCAGGACAGGGGAAGGATGATCGAGTAAAGGAGTGAGAGAAAAGAATAAATGTGTCAGGGAGAAGTGGAATGTGAACATAGCGGTGATAGTGAATATGAGAGGTAAGTAGCAGTTAGAGGGGGAAAAGGAGAGAGTGAGAGAAAAAAAGGGAGTCACTGAGGAAAATGAAGGAAATCAAGGAAGCAAGAGGGAGAGAGAGACTGAAGGGGGGGCAATGGAGATTGTGCCATACGCTTACAGCGCTCCAGGCTTGCTGCTCTGGCATTAGCGCACTGATTCATGAGTTAAGTTTCCCCAACTGCCCACGGCTATTAGCTTTCAGTTCCTTCGGCTGTCATTTAGACTCCAAAGAGTCTTTTGGTTAATGCACTGTTTTAATGAGAGTGCACCACTCGCTAATATATTTGACTGTATGAAAGGTCACAACAGGAAGCTAAACAGATTGAGGGAGAGGGAGCACAATGGCGGCGGCGCTGTCAAGATGCAAGACAGGTTTTTCGAGCAAATGGATTGGAGTTGGGGGGCGTCAGGGGTGGGCGGTGGGGTTAGCGTTAACCCGCGAGGCAGCCCGCTATGGTGTCAGTGTTCCACGGCTCGTACCCCCTTTACCCAGCATCCAACTGTGCATAATAGGCCTCGGAACTGATGGGTTACTGCTCCCTCTAATAGTTACGCCCCATCCATCACGGGCTTTAACCAGAGAGAGAAAGAAAAGTTAGAGAAAGAGATGGAAAGAGACAGGCAATGGAAGGGGCAGACACTGGGAGGAGGCGCATGTTTCATTACCCATATAATCACCAGTCTGATTGCCACACAAGCAATATAAGAGCATCTTACAGCGGCCCCTGGAAATTTATAGCTGTCTGACTATGAGATTCCCACCAACCCGTTAAATATCTCCGGAATGCTTAGGCGATATGGGAGCAATGGAACAAGCATGGTTCCAGAAATATGGAATAAGACTCAATAAAAGTTTCCAGATTGAAAGATTTAGAACATGTCTATATGTTTTTCTGTCTTTCTTTACTGTGTCAACTCTAACCTCAGTGTGTGATATCTCTAACCTCTTGATGCTTCAACCCTTTATTTTCAAATCCGAGGTATTCCAGATATCTAACAAGGGTGAGCAGCAGCATTATCAAACATTTTGACAACTCTGCATAAACAAGCATGGCCTCCGCCCTCCTCCCTTTTCGCTCTTTGTCAACACGCAGCCACCGTTCTGTCACGGGACACCCGTAAGCGACTGTCTCAGAGTAGCAGAGCTGTGTCTAGGTTTGGGCCCCAAACCCGATAATCTAACAGTAATCCATTCAAAACTAATCAAACATTTACAAAGGTGCCATGATGGGGAGAGAGCCCTATTCATCAGCGCCCTCCATCACCACGCAGGCCAACCTCGTTACGCTTGCGGCGTCTCAATCTACCCATGCAAATGAGACAGCAGCACGCGGGGTGAGCAGGGGAGTGACAACTCGACTTGTGTACAGAAATTATAAACAAATATTCATCCATAATGGGTGGAGCAGCGTGCGTCGGGAAGTGCCTGGCAGTGAGGCTACATACAAAACTCTTCTTCTGTTGGACAATTATTCACTGAGCAGGAAGTGACAGTGTTGTCAAGGTGAATTAGCAGCATATGTCAAGCTTTTGTTATAAATCCTGGCCTACTGTAACCCTTATTTCCCCTCTCTACAATGTATGTACACGGTTGATGATATATCAACACAGCCCAGTGATTAATAATTCAACGAGGGTGATTCCACAGGGGGAGTTGTGGTGAGACGTGGGACAGGCCGTGCAGTGAGGGTTGAGGGTTTTTTGGGGGTGAAAAGTGGGCTCCTTTCCCTGTAATCCTCTCCCAGTGCCTGTAGGCCCCAGACCTTTTTCCCCCCATTACCCAAACCATTTGTTTATTGTGCAGTAATTACAAACCTTCAAGCCTAAAGGCAAACAGGCAGAGAGGCGCTGTAATGATGGAGACATTTATAACAATATATCATAACAGCAATGGAATCAAACAATGAATTTATGTCACAGGATATCAATATCAACGAGCAGCAAAACAACCAGGTGGTTATTACTTCAAAGTGAGTCAGGGCTTGTTGGAAACGGGAATATGCACTTGTTAAGGCGGACTGTTATTGATTTGTGATGAACTTCATTCCCCTTAAAAGCTGGAGTGTTAGCAGGGAAATGTGTTGCATTTTATTTAGCAATTTCATGCATGTTTGCTTCAGAAGGTTAAAAAGCACAATCTGTTCTGAGACAAAAAAAGAAAATTTTCTCATTTTCAGCACTCCAGAAGCCATTTAGTGCTCCCTGTGTAAGAGTGGCAATCCCTATTACCGCTGGATAAAGTGTACCCTTTTTTATTTGAAATGAAAATGTCAGTAATTTCTTTTGAGATTGATGACTCCTTCCACGCGGGCCCAATAAATGAAAAATTGATGAGGCTCAGTTCTCTCTTTTAATATTTAAGGCAATATTAAAGTCTCTCTTACATCTCATGGAAATAGTTTTATTTAAAAGGAATAAGACCATTGGGCATTGTTTACTGAACACCTCATGCATGTTTTATAAACCCGGTGGCTCTTGGAGGAATTCAAAGGCCCTTGAAATCGTTACTGTTTTGCAGTAAGTATAAAACGACTTAAGAGGAAGTCGAATGGCACCGGCATTGTTGTGTAGCTGCGCTCTTGTTGTTGGATGTGGGCTGCTTTGATGAGGGTGCCAGTGGTGGATAGCGGTGCCAAAAAAAGGGAGGAGGGAGTTGCACAATAAATGGCTGAGATTTTATTTCTTCTATTGGGTCGTAATGTGTGCTCGGTGAGGAAATTGATGTTTAATGTGGCTGAGCGGACGAATGGGATGAATTGCCATTTAAAACAAAGACCCATGGGTTGAAAGCAAGGGAGGAGGGAGAAGAGGGGAAGTTAGAAGTAGGACAGGGAGAGGACTTGAATTGTACTGATAGTTTAAAACAAGCCAGAGGCAAGGAGAGTCCCATGCAAAGGCAGAAAATGATACCCAGGTATAACCGGCTAAATTGTCTCAGTTCAAATAGTTCTTCAAATGGGCTGAAACAGGGAGCTCAAAGGTTTGAAAGTACACAATGGACCAAATCGAGCAAAGGAGTTCATACCTCACAACAAAGCCTGACCTGTGATGACTTTCATGGCTTTTATATACATAGAAAGCTAAATAATGCTGAATAAAGCTTTTGGCCTCCAGTTAAATTACTGACCCCAAAATATTTTAAAGGCAGATGGTGGGAACTTCCAAGGAAACAAAGCCCTGCGAGGATCACTTATGTTATACACATATATGATGTCAATCTATTCTTTTTTAAAGTTTTTTGAAGTATCCATTTTTTATCGCTAAAATTGTCTGCGTGCACACAGACGCATGCGAGCAGTGTGTATACACACAGTCAGAAAACAGCATATAGTGGAAAACCTCCTATACCAGCAGGACACAATCAGCAGCTCCAAGTTGAGGAGCCCATTACATTGTAGTGGTGGTTAACAGGGACATTCGAACTGAGAACCAAGATACTCCAGCTCCCATTTAGACAAATTAAATCAAGTCCCATAATGCTTTATGTATCTGTTGCCAGGGTTACACATAGTAGCACACCAGGCCCCTTGATGGAGGGCGGAATGAAGCCTTTTATATCAGAAGCTTCGACAACAGGGGGTGACTACTACCTGCCAACTATTATCAAAGGCACTGGTTTCATAGCCCTGCCATATTTTTTGATTGATCTAAATTACACGTCAGTGAGTGCTGCAGTAACATGATCTATAAAGAGATAGCGACTACTTGTACATTATTAAACTCCCTGAGCGGCTGCTCTGCTTTTGGATTGCTGTAATTATCTGTGCTGGAGGCACAACAAGTGGCCCAAACACAGCTGTTAGCCTGCCTGCGCACCCCAACACTGGTTGGCATTAATTGTTTCTGAACAGAAGCTACATTTGGCAGAGGTTAACATTAAGAGGAGGGGCGGAAACATGCCTTTATGTCTGTAACTAAAAATGAAGCATGTGTAGTTTTTCGCCTTTTAATGCTTCCATTAAATTTCTGGAAAAAAAAACTGAGAATATTGTCAGCATCTTAGAGTTTTGGGAAAAGTATTGGTTGCAGCGTTGTGGTCCCAAGGTGAAATCCAAAACACAGTTTGCTAGAGGAGGCACAGGATGTGCAGCTCAACTGATAGTCCTCTTTACATCTTCTCTCCAATATCCCATGAACAGAGATTAATCAGCCATTGGTGCTTTATATCTTTTTAAAGCAGAAATTCCAGTAAATCCTCCTGGCTTTAACAGTAGCTGCCTCTGGCCTTCTGACATCCCATATATCCCATCCTGTATGAGAGAGCGAGAGAGACAGAGTCAGCCAGAGAAGGGGGCATTCTGGGATACCTGAGGGACCTCTGTGGGACTCTGGTGTGGGTCATGTGACCCATGGTGTCCGACACTGTGGCACCAGCTAGGGTTTGTGGCCAAGTGCTGGTGTTGTGGTGACAGAGACGGTAAACAGGACGTATCGGTTTTACCGCAGCGCCTTTCTTTACCTCAGAACAGATCGTACTCTCTGTACATTGCTCTGCAGCTATAGCTTAGAAAGAGCATGAAAAAGTGAAAACTTACTGATAGGCCTGCAGGTAATAATAGTACTATAAAGGACAATGAAAATCACACAATCACTTCGCTATAAGGTTGTTCTGTTGCGGTTTTATGTAAAAGCAGAACATGCATGTAAACAGATTTTTTATTCAAGGAAATCCATATACAAGCCTCCATAATGCGTTTGTCTTGGTTTACATCATCACACACTCAATGCCTTTTGCTTGCAGGCCTTATTTCATGTTTCACCTTTTACGAGGACTGCTTGGGAGTGGAACAGCAGATGCAGACATTGAATTCGAATTCATACAAGGCAGACATAATATCAGGCAATATAGAGGCAGACAGAGAGGCTATTGAAATGCAAATAGACTGCTGGGGCCGTGGCAGCAGGGAAAAGAAATTGGCCAGGATGACAATGCAAGTAAACCACTCCAGTTTGTCAAGAAGGCCACGCTTTGTCACAAAACTGGGAATGGATTTCAGTACAAGTGCTGCTACAGCACTAAAAAGAATAATATTCAAAAACAGGAGGAAAGGAGAAATAAAATAGTTGCCCACTGCACAACTCTCATGTTAAGATTGAGAAATGCCTGTAAAGTTAGCGCTTTTCAGTTTATTGCTGTGTGTTTTCCAAGGGACCCTCTTATGTGTACTGGTTTATGGTGGACCATGAATGTGAGCGATGTTGAGGGTGCGAGCGAGAGAGACACAGCGTGCATGGACGGTGTGCACGTGGTTGCTAGTGTACGTACACACTTTCTTCATGTTTCATTCTCCTCATGAGTGGCCTTTCAGTGCATGGTGTGTTTTGTTAGTCAAGTTGGCACGCTCCATCAGGAGGAGGGACACAGAACTGGGAGGCCTCACCGGACCCTTAGCCATAATAAATTACCTACAAGTGCTGCAGAACAATAACACAAAAAAGTGCGAGCCATCCATTTCGCCACCATTTACAAGAAATCAATATCAATACTTAATGCAATGCGGATGAAAAATGAGCAGAGATACGGGGGCATAATACAAGCTCAAATGAAAGACCTTGGAGTGCTGCTTCCCAAGGGTTTGGGGGATGAGGAGGGAGGCAAGATGTGAAAAAAAACTATGAGAAAGATTGCATTATGCCTTTTGTTTTTGTCCCTCATTTTTTTTGTAGTTTAAGGTTCATAATAATCTCTTTTCTCAGCTCGGTTGTTTAATTGTTAATCAATGAGCAATTTTGGCTCGCCAACAGCCCAGGACAGAACATGCACAAACATCTATTTAAAATATTCCACCTTTAGGAAAAAAAAAGTTACACCTAATGTTGAATTTTGTACTTTTTTTTTTTTTTTTTTTAACTTACTGTTGCAGCTGACCATCCAACAGCCACCGGCTATCAGTTAGACATTTCCTTAGCAGTCAGAGGAGATCTCTTTACCATGTCACAAATGAATCATCTGTTAAAGATAATCTTGATCTATATCCTCGAGGCTTGCTGCATGATGTCATCGCAGCCTTAACGTCCCATTTCATTGTGGCGGTCATGATGTATTGCAGACCTTTGCATGTGTGTAGCAAAGTCTTGAGCCATTTTGAGTGAAGGATGAAGAATAAACATACTGAAGTAACACTAAAGAAATAAAGGAAAAATATCATACATAGATAGATCAAACACAGAGTGTTTACTAAAAGGAATATGTCATCAGTCTGACTATGAAGCTGAATGTGTGCGTTTTTGTTGTTCCACATTCATCTGATATTGAGTCATACATGCTGTATTACGTATGCACAGAGCATGAATTGTGTCTGTGGGGCAGTCACATGACTGTGGGGCTACTTTTTACTGCCAGGTGCATCACCGGCTTCAATTAGACATGTCATCTGCAGTGAAAGGCCTTTTTAAATGGTGCTTTTGTGTTGAAGTTCCCCCACGTCTTGTGGTTTGGTGAAGTTTAAACTTCTCTGGTTCCCTGGAGGGTTAGCTAGCAGTTTAGTCAAAGTTTGTATCCTTTTGTCATTCTCCTGCCCTCTGCCGCAACCCCTCCCTTTTAGTCCCTGATGGCATATGCACTATTTCAGCACATGAACCATGGTTGTGTGAGTGAGATATGGTCTTTTCCCACACAGCTCTAAAATACATACTTTTTTGCTTTTGAATATACCTTTTTTATGCAGATTGACCATGGGACAAACAAAAAGCAGATACAAACATAACATCTGAAACCTGTTCAGCTTAAGTACCTTTGCTGTTTCCTCCCGAGTGAGGTCGTCTCAGCCCTGGTGTCTGTCACCAGTAGATGGCACTGCAGCCAAGTTGTCAGCCTATGCAGCCACCAATTTCACCTGCCAGCTCCAGCTGCCAAAGAAAAAAGTGCAAATGTATTTGTTTCACCCTGGCTCTGAGGGCTTTTTCAGCCGTTCTGTTCAGAGGCCAGATGCAGTGTGTGTGACACAGAGAGAGAATATCAATAACCAATATGCTCACAGGCCAGTGGCCGAGGGTTCCAAGTCCTCTAAGCACACAGCGGCGATTCCCCTTTTAAAGTCTATCCCTATTCAAATTACACTCTTGTTGCCCTGAAAACACAATGATCATGGCTTTGGTGATAAGCAACCAAAAACTGAGCATTTTTGTTGTCTCTCCTGCTTTGTACTTCAGTTACTCAGGTTACAGGCCATCAAAAGCAGTGCGTATATTCTTTACTATTACGTCTGCCTACCTCTGACTTATCAAAAGGCGAATAACATCAATTAGTCTTTGGAGGATAGAGATTTTTGTATTGTTAAAGGTCTGGTGTCGAGTTCTGAAGGGAGCCATTGTCCCTTCTTGAGCTTGAGTCCTTTAGAGTGCATAAGTGTTTATTGAACTCAATAGAAAGCGCCGGGACAAAGGGACCTGATATTCCTTACTCACTTGCTGCATAGTTTGTATCATAATTTCACTATAAGCTGTTGCAATCGGCGCTGTGTGAAGAATTTTGGCAGCCATTCAATATGGCTCTTTGAACCCTGGCTGGCCCGGTTGTATTTTGGGTTCCACCTGGGTACTCTTGAAGACCAATATTCACCCAAACAATGGTGTTGACTTTGAGGGTATTTGGGAATTAATGTGTGGAATTAGGAGGTTATGTAGCAGGGTTGTGATGGGGCTGACAGAGTTGGGTGAGCACTGAAAAGATTGTGGTTTGACATGACATGTGAAGGCTGTTGTCCATTGTTATGATGTAGAGCTGTAGGCTAAGAACTGAAGAGAGAGGGCTTGGATGTCGTAGCCAAAAATGTTCTTCAGTATATAGATTTTTATCATGAAATATTAAAGGCATTCATGCTTTTCATCTTTTGGAGTAATATAATACAATTTAAGCATTATACTAAGCAATTTTACTCTAGATCAGGGCAATAGACTACATCAGAACTTTATCAGACATCCATCAAATCATCTTCATTTGTATGCTACTAAAAATCTGTATGTACCTGTATCGTGATGGTTTTGATGAGATATACACCTGGAATCAAACTTGTCCATACACTTCTTTCCCAGACAGATAAGTAAGTGATATTTCAGGGTAGAGTGTGACAAAGTTCACTCTCTTGTCCCCCCGTTGCCTCAGGCAGGATGAGCTCATAGCTGTGCAGTATAGAATCAAAGAAAAGTGTTTGGCTGAAATCAGTAAAACACACACACACACACACACACACACACACACACACGCACACACACACACACTCCAATCACTCACCATTGTTTTCTGAATGGCTGTATTACTATAACGGGTCATGTAAAACTCACCTTTCTGCACACAGTGCCATCAGCACTGTGTAACTAGTATGCCATTGTTTGTTGCATATTTGTTTTGTTGCCAAAAATTACATGGAAACATTAACCACTCTCATGACTCGCAAGAGTCTGGAGATTGTTAGCTTAGCTTAGTATAAAGGCTGAATCTAGGGGGGAAACAGCTAGCCTGGCTCTGTCCAAAAAAGATTTAAAAAAATCTATTTTTTAAATCTCAACAATTAATTTATTGTAACTCATTTTCTTTAATCTGTATGAAAAAAACAATGTTAACGTCAAGTTGAAGTTCTCGGGACAACCCTGTCCTGACTTTTTATGTACAAATAATTTGCAACAGCTAATATGTTCTGAGGGAAACATAATGCCGGCTGGATTACATTTTCTAGTGACATAATGAGGAATTTATGTTGATTAACATATCTGGCAAGTCACAAAAATGTTGCTACTTATTGTATTATTTAGCTATGGTTAGAGAAGGTTCGGTCATGTTTGATACAGAAAAAGTCCACAGTGACTCGAGACACAACATTTAACCAAAACCACAGTGTGTCTGAATAATAATCCAGGCACAGATTACATGTTTATTGTCACAAGGACATAATTGGGAAAACAGTTAAAGGATATATAAATGTAATTTTTAGGGAGACTAAAATGTCACACTATAAGCAGACTGAAGCGGGTTGTCTAATCATGTCTTCTTGAATCACATCTTCATCTTAGGTCAATATTTTATGTCTCTTATTTTCAGCACTTTGCACTCAAACAGAGAACATATCCAAAGACATCAGTACTCAAAGTCTATCTGTTTGTGTTACAATTTGAAATGAAGTGTTCGGGTTCAGTGTGTTTGCTCACTCTGAAGTAGTTGGTGCAGCGTATTACAACTTAATTGCAAAAATGTAGCTTCATGTTGAGTGATATTAATTTCAGCGGTAATGAAATTTGGGGTCATCAAACCAAACATCCAGTGACTACACACACTTTCCATTAATATTCTAAAATCTGAAGCTTCCTTTCTGCCTCACCTTTCATGATCTGCTCCTCCTTTCCTCCTTCCTTTCCTTTCCTCCTTCCCTCTCTCTCTCTCTCTGATGATGATTTTTTTTTTAGATCACTTCCATTAACACCGGCATGTTGAGCTTTAATTACTCACTCACTCAGCATTCTGGGCTGCCAGCCGCTCGTTTGGGTAAGCAATGTGGCCCGTTAGCAAGATGCTTGTTAACTGAATGCACTTAATTATATAAGAAGATAATTACACGTAAACGTTGCATCTAAAAGCAGCCATCCAGTCCCGCTTGCTGATTTAATAGGCGCATGTTTAGGATCCCTGTTTTGTTTATTTTAGAGTGAGGTGATTAATTGCCTGCTCTGATGAATCTGACGACTATTGTCTCTACGGTGGCATAGGCCCAATTGCGCAAGGTTTATGAATACATGTTTATATGCCTTTGTGGAAAAGTCATGCTGTTATAACATGGAACGTACTGAATTTAGCCCGTGATTTTAACTGATATTCAAGTCTTTTCTCCTGAGAAAATGGTGACTAATCTGCTTTTTACAGTACAACAAAGAAAGTCATGGAAATCATGGACCAAACTATAATATAACTGTAAAAAAATTCACATTATTTGCCCAGAACAACCTGCATTTTAGTCCTCCTAGCCAAAAAAAAAAAGGAAAAATCTAGTGCGACAATGATTCATTTATCAATATTCTATGGTCCAGGACAAATGATGCGGCTCTAAGCTGAATTTCATTCAACTCCCTGTCAAATGAAAGATTATTTAGTGTGTTTTAAGAAGGTGGAGTGCAGGGTGGAGATAGGGGTCAGAGTTGGAGGGCTCCCTAGGGAGGTCCTGAGGGTCTCGGGGACATCAGTCGTCCATTATGAGCTAATCAGGAGGGGGAGTGTGTGTGGCTGTGTGTGTGAGACCATGTGTGTCCATGTATGTATTGAGAAGGGGGAGGAAAGGATGGAAAGACAGAGAGCCGCCACGTGTTGTGTGTATAATGTGTGTGTGTATAAGTCCATGTGGTGGCAGGTGTGTGTGTTGGGGGAGAAAAGGCCTTGCTTGCATCTCTTAATCTCTTAAAGCAGCAGAAGGCAGGATCCCCCAGGACGTTATCCATGGAGGCTCCCTGCCCTCATGAACATGGCACAGACACCTCCAGCCTCCAGATGCTTGCAGTTCGATACAAGCCCTAAGACTGACATCCACCCATACTCTCACAGGGCTCTTTGCACAGCCCAGGGGACCTGCTGTGTTAAGAACATGATATGGTATTTACAAAAAAATATTTGTAAATGGAGGCTGTTTGGCTGTCCGTAATGGGCCTGTCCATGCTGCTATTTCCCACCCTGCCATCTTTGGGAGGAGGGCTGGAAATGCAAACCAGGAGGGATAAATGTCAGGAGATGTATGCCCCAGACGCCTTGCCCGGACTGCTACTGTCTCATCCAGTCAGCCAACACGTCCACTCTGCGACTTTAAATCACTCAACTAGAGACAACCTAACAGCTCCTTCACTTACCGCCACAGAAATGAAATCCCCGAGAACTTTGATGACTGAAAGTGCATTGAAAACATTAAGTCATATTTCATTTCAGGCAGCTTGTTGGAGCAACGCCGCAGCGGATGTGAGGCTGTGAAATTTCCAGTAAAAAATGTAACCTTTTTTTTTTTTTTTTTCCGAACAAGCACTTTCAGATAATAAATTGATGTTTCGATTAGATGGGCTTTATTCGTGACCACTCAGGAAATAAATACACCACAAGAAACAAAATAGTGAAAGGGAAAACTCAACAGAAAACCTCCATTGATTTTCTTTTTTTTTCATAGAATGAGGGGAAAAAGCCCATAGCTATGATGCACTAAAAGGACTATTAGAGCTGCATATGATAAACTGATATGCCCTGTTTGTGTTACTGTTGCAGTGGAAAGTTTAAAATGTCATAGCTGGTAAACCCGGAAATGTTCCAGATTCAGTCGATTTTTTTTTTTTTTTGCAATATTCAGGGTTGGTGGTTGAGAAATCAAAATTGGTGTTGTGCCCGATTCAGTTAAAATTTTAATAAGACAGGAATGCAACACTCTTCCCGCAAGCAGACTATTCAGTTATAATGACAGATAAGCCATTTCTAAGATAACTTGAAAAGATAACACACTTTATTCCTGAGGACACTTAATTATACTGCTTGTTTGCAGTGTTCATTTGGAGGATACATGGATTGGTAGCCTGTAAGTAGAGGCTGCTCAGGGAGGATTGGATGTATCAGAGACACCTGATCCATCCCTAGGCGCACTTTTACAGCCTCTGAAATGAGACGCATCTTTGATTTGCTTGCCCTGTAAACAGACAGAGACATGAAGGAGCTCTGGTCTCAGCCTCGCTCCGAGCTGCCAAAGATTCACTGGCTAAAAAATGGACACAGTCACCCTCCTGATTCCGACACATTTTTTTTGTTTTATGTTACATTGCCATTAGACAGATAACGAAACTGTGGTTTTGCCAGTGTAATTGAGAACTTTGTTAAAACACTCGTTGTTATGGAGGGAATATTCATAACAGACAGATGGGATCAACAACATTGTTCAGATCACTAGTTTCTATGTCATGGTGACAAGCCTGTTATTTCCTCATAGGTTTGAAAACACACACTGATAGACACACCAACACTGAGACACCATAGATTCTTGTTTGGGTTCCCTCATCCCCTGGGGCCTTCTTTTGGCCTGTCAACATGAGGGCCACGACAGGTCTGTGAACGGGCTGACAGTCTATTGCTGGGGGGTCTGCCCGGCCACCAGTGGAAGTCTGATTAGATTGTACAACATATTCAGAGGAAAGATAACACCACTATGGGAAAATAGTTTCATCTAATAGCTTTAGATGGAGCGATAGGGATGTGTCAAGGGTATGTTGTAATCTATAAAGGTTACAGATTTGTTGTCTGAGTGCAGGATCTAATAACTTCTGTTACAGTTGGTGCCCTGAGCAGACTGAACAGGTTCTGCAGTGTGAATGAGATGTCATATACAATACAGCTTTGTAAGGACTGCTTACTAATTTTATGGTGTGTTCACAACTTTCCCAAAAAATATGAGAAAAAGTAAGAAAATACATAAAACGGTTCAAAAAATCCCATTTGCATTTGCACTGATTACACTGATTATTAAGTGAAAGGGTGAGAGTAGGAGTTATGTTATTACAGAAACTGTATATTAATTTACTGACCACTAATGTAATGTAACCGCACCGATAATAAATAGCAATGTATAAGTAGAGTTTAAAGAGATTAATATTACAGTTAATTAATAAAAAAGAAGTAGGCTGGCTGCAGGTAATTAATATTAATTAACATAATTAATATTAATTAATGAATTAAATATATTTTAAGATACCTCTTTAGTAAAATATAGCAGCTACACTTAATACTGCTCAAAAATGTACTGGAATATATGAATATTAATTCACTATAGTTGCAGATAAAAGACTTTGCTGTTGCTTAATTTAAAAACATTTGGCCGGTACAGTGTAACTCTTGCATAATTATGAAATTCATGTTTGAAATGAAATGTCTAATTACAAAAAGAGTTTTACAACTAAAATGTGCCATCGTAACAATCCTTTATAAGTTCTGTTCACAGCTAATATGCAAAGCTGAATGTGTCTGTCTAACCAAATGTGTGTGTCTGTTTCTGGGAGCATGTGTGCAAACACGTGTGCAGTCTAAACAGACTGCTTATCACATTAATGCCATGCCACCGCTTGTTTATCTAGACAGATGAATCATGACTTAATTGGCTCTAATGAGCTCAGTTGTTTTTAATAAACTATTCCTGGCAACATGAACAAGTGGAGTGGTGGGAGGTGCAGGACAGAGTAGTCCGAGTTGAAATATCCTGTTGATGTTTTAATTTAAATGCTACATGATCTTTTATTGTGCAGAAGGACAGCTCTGCATCTTCCTCTTTAAACCCGTACAGTAAGATTTTATACATCTTTATACATGAATTTGACAATCTGTCTTATAAACCAAGAGAGAAAAAGAGAAATGTCAATTCAGCCCCATGATTTTAGTCTGCCGTGACCTTTCCTGTTGTCCCTGCTGCTGTGGGCTGAGAGTCAGAGGAGCAGTGATGAGTCAGGAAGGAGGATGGAGGGATGGTGAGTGTTGCTCCTCCTCCAGACAGTCTGCCTCCACTCTGTGAACATGAAGCGGTGCGGTCGGCTAATGTGGCCGGGGAGAGAGCAGCGGAGCTAAGATGTCATGTCTGTCTGTTGGCTAACAATTAAATGTGGCACCTCAAGCAGATCAATTTGACTTTGAGGCTTCAGGTTTTAACTCCTCACTCATCTCCCACTCACTTTCTTTTCCTCTCTGGCTCTTTTCCTCTCTCCTGCTATTTTTTTTTTTTTGGTATTCTTCCTTTCGGCACATTAACACCTCTAATTTCCTCTAATGCACCTAATTTTTAACCATCTTTTCTTTCTTTTTCGTCCTTTGTCTTCTCCTTTTAACAGACATGTTCTCTTTATCTCTTTTAAAAAATGACTGCCGGCTGAAAAGTCAGAACTTAACAATAAAGTACAGTAATAGATTCAGAATAGAAACAGAACTAAAAAGGCAGAAAACGGCACACGCGCCAGACAGACTCCTACTCCAGGACGGAGACGAGCGACGCTGCGGGGAAACACAACACCAGCACAAACCAGCACTTGAAATATCAACGCTCCAGCCTTCTAATTAAAGCCAAGACTAATGGGCCCTAATTGCATCGCTAAAATGTACCAGTTCTCTTCTCTCTAGTGTAACTTGACTACACTTCTCCCCATATGGATTAATGGGGACCGGAGCTGCAAACTAAAAAGCAGTTAATTTATCGGAAGATCTGTTGGGGAGGATGGAAAGGGGGGGAAGGAGGAGAAAAACAGCAGGGGAGGAAGGAGGAGGAGGGAGTATTGGCAATGAAAGAGAAGTACATTATCAGCCTCTTGTTATTGAAAATGCATTTCATATCTGTCTCCAGAGGTTCGCATTTGGATTAAGCTTGTTAATTTTACTTACCAGTGACATGCTTCACATTGGCCAGTACCCAAACCAGTTTATACCGTTGTAAAGGAAGACAGGCTTACAGGACAACAGTTACAGTAACTACTTGTGCTTTTAATTATATAACAAGGGTGGTTACTTAGTGGAGAGAAAGGGGAGACAAAAGACCGGGGAAATGGCGGAAAAGGAGGGGAGAAGAGGGGCATCATTTTGAGCTCGTTGATCGTGTCTTCTGTAGATATGATGCCAGGCTTTAAAATGTTCCTCTGTGTGGTTTCTTTTGTTCCTGAAGGTAAAAAAAAGAAGGCTGGAGCCATTTTCTGTGGTGAGCGAGACAAAATGTACTCAATAAGTACAATATACGTGTTTAAATTACTCTTTCCCCCAGGTGGAAAACCATTAAGCTTGGTGCACCAATCTGTTTTTTTGTCTCTGTCTCTCCACTATCCTGATCTTTCTTTGTTGTTGGTTTACTCTTCATAATAGCTTTTTATCAAATCTTGCTATTAATCCATTAGAGGGTGATATTCGTTTGGGGTAATTTCAGTACACATTTCAGGCATAGGAGGCATGAGCAAGAAGCTTCTGCACTGCATTTAAACTAATGTGCCTTCAATTCTGATGTGATACCCATTACAATGCCATATACAGGCTGGCGTATTGAGAAATGTGTTTTTAATATTGGCCTCGTTAACATGCCAGTTGACTGAATAAAAAAGAAAAAGAATGGTGAAAGCACTCTCTGCATGTATCTTCCACATTCACACTTCATTACTTTTGTCCAAGCAGAGAAAAAATAAGTCCAAATTGAGAGTGGTCTTTGGATTTGAAAAGTAATTTGCTTGTAGTTGTACAAGATCTGTACTTTAGAGTCTTTCTGCAGCAATAAGTTATGGGGTGTATTATCAGGTTACTTATTTTGGATTATAGGGTTTGGTGTCGCCAACAAGTCCTCCAAATGAAATGACAAAATACGTTGTTTGTAACAGCTGTCAGGAAGACACATACAAGTGTTTTGTGATCTGATCAGATATCATTTGTCAGTGGCTTATAAAGATTTGGTTAAGGTTAGGGAAACACTGTGACTGGGACCTTTGTCCTTTTGGTTGATATAATAACTTGGTTGATTAAGGTTACAGACCAGCCGTGTTGGCTAAGAAAAACAGCATTGACTGTTTGCCAAATGGGCAGTGAGCGCCCTGTCGTGGGTCAAAGTCCAATGTTTTGTTAACCCATCCAACTATGCCAACCTCCTGCCTCTGTAGACTTGGTAGCTCTATAACCTTTCTTTGTGATGAACGAGAGTCAAAATTCCTAAAAATAGACACGTAAACTGTAACATGACACAACCCTGCTGATCAAACACAAACAGAGAGTTGCTACATGTTGTGATCATTTGCATGTATGGGTGATTTGCATAGCCAAATGTGTGCTGAAGAATATGTGATAAGATGTCAAGAAAAGTGTCACCTGTCAAACTATTTACTCATTTACAACACTGACACTGATGATTTTTACATATAGATGCTTAACAGTTACTGTAAGTGTACGTTTATTATAGCCTTTCAAAGAAACTACTGTTTACCTGTTTACAATAAATGCAAATGCTTTATACGCATCAAGTCAAACTAAATTAAATAGACTTTTATTCATCCTGCAACACAAGGAAATGGGATGTGTGTAGTGTGTAGTGAAAAAAGAGCACTCAGATAACAGCATTCACCAGCTGCTGTTCATAGGACACTAGTTTAGTCTAGTCTGCTCATACACATATGCAGTTCATTAATGAGCTGTGCTCGATTTATTTATAGAGCAAGATTGGGGACTGTCTATTAAGAGAAAGTAGTTCATTAATGTAATGTCACTTTGAATTGATTTGAAATCTGTAAAATGGTCTTAAAAGTCTGCAGCTCTAGTAACAAAGTCGCAGTGTCAACAATGCTGCAAGAATCTGCTCTTTTGAATTGCAAATAGAAATATATAACAATAACACACTTTCATTTGTATTTTTTCAAACCAGCAGACAACATGAGATTCTATGAATATGGTAGCTGTTAAACCTATTTAATCCATTTATTTAATCTATATTGTCTTGGTTGTGACACAAAGTCTCTAACTACCACTTGAATGCCCCATGAGGCTTCAAATCAATCCACACATTCAATTATATAACCATGCAATGACAAAAAATAAAATTAATCTTGGAGTTCACTGTGACACCTGTCTTACACTTCTTTCAAGTCAAGTTGACACAAGTACCTAAGTGCTGCAGCAGCAAAAGGCTGTCATATGGCAGGAAGCAGAAAAAGGCCATATTTTTTCGGCAGAGATGCAATTACAAATTACGGCAGACTTATCAGTCTGCAGAAAATATACATTTTGTAATTGCATTGTATTACAAAATATGACTTAACACAACACAACTACATCTACGTGAAGACCCCAGAGAGTTCTACTAAGAGCCTCTTCAATCAACAAACAGCTTAATCACAAACTAAGAAAGAAATTGACAATCACAAGTTATTTTCATTTTAAAAAACACAACTTCCTCTTTAATTTGATATCAAATCTGTGGCATTTGTAGCTTTTTAAAGTGAGTTTGATTTAACACTTAAGAGAGAAACGATAAATGAAAAAGTAAAAACAAATAGCACTAAAACTGTTAATAGCAGAAAACAGCCTCTGTCTGAGCAGTAAGTCCTGCTGTTTGCTGATATGTGATGTGTTTTTGAACTCACAATGTCTTCATCTCTTTCCACTATGCACAGTGGATCAGGATCTCCCTTACAGCATAATCTTACAGTCATTTTTACATCGGGTGGAAACCAATGAAAAAAAATCATAGCTATCAATGTAATAATGTATATTTCAGGGTCTGGTTATTGAAGACAACTTAAATAATCCACAATACAAAGCTCAGGACTGTTTTTTAAATGTTTTCATACACTGGGAATGATTGGTGCTATTGGGTCTACAGAGTTAAGCTGTTAGTTTTGCTACTATATCGCCAACATTACAATCAGTAACAGCAAAACATTTATTTCTCACTGTTGGCTCATTTTAAATTCATAATGAAATACTAATTAAATGTACAGTTTAGTTTTACAATGGCTGTGTCTGAGTATCTCCAGCTGTGATTCTAGTCAATTGACAGTTTGACTCTGCCCTTCTGCCTGACCAAACCTTTTATCTTTAATTGTGCTCACATTGGACTTCCAATCAGACCAATTTTGCCTTTAGCAATAGCTCAATCTGGCTAATTGGTTTCAGCATTTTTTTAATTGTAAGGTATTGATTACACAAGGTCATCTCTGTTTCACAAACAAGAGAGTCTGG
Source organism: Argyrosomus regius (assembly GCA_946959425.1). NCBI lineage: Eukaryota > Metazoa > Chordata > Actinopteri > Sciaenidae > Argyrosomus > Argyrosomus regius. Next base: position 10,258,879 of record OX336894.1, on the reverse strand, counting down.
CTTGCTTTTGTTTGGAAACTTGCAGAGCTCTTACCCTTTCAGACTTGAGAGAGGGAAACAGTAGTTGCACTCATTAGCCCATAGACCAGCTGGGTCGTAATTTGCAGCCACACACGTACACACAGCCACGTATGCACACATACAAGAGTGTGAGCAACACAAACTTACATACACACATGATATGTTGTGCTGCATGTGCTTAGAGCTATCGTCTCTTGGTTTTTTAATTAAACAGCCTAGTACAATGTACAACCTGGATGGGAAGAGCTGCACTTTTAACTTCCATTTATTTCAGGCCTGTGGATGTTATAGGGAGACCAATAGCAAATAAAGGGAGAATCAATGGGGCTTCATTAAAAGCAGCAGGCAGTCTTTTGCCTGGACACGGCTTAATTACAGTTTCACTGGCGTTTGCTTTAATTGGGGGGAATAAAGGGAGTGAAGTGGAGTGAATGGAGGGTATTAGCATATCTATCACTGGGAGAGGCCACAAGGTCCTGTCCAACCTGCGGCTGTACACCTCACCTCTAACCCTTCAGATCCACACACACAGAACCACACACAATCACTCCATGTCTTTTTTTGTCTCTTTCTCTGATTTCTTACAGTAAATACAACTCAGATGTGCGCGCACATATACTTTTTACTGGTGTCTGGTGCACAAACGTATTGGAATAAGGTAATGTTTCAGAAAACAGAGACATAACACAGCATTTTAAAATATTTACAGGCAACTGGTACTGTACGGTGGATGCAGCCTTATTCTGTACAGCGGTATATTTATGTGGAAAGGAGACATTTATGGGTTGGTGCATATTTTACAAACATTTTTTGGGGGGTGCGGTGCTAAATATCAACAAAATCGACTTCTCGTTCAGAAGAAATGGTTGGTTTTGATTCATTCTTTTACAGTAAAAACCTCATCTCCAGCTGTCAAAACCTTCAGAATATGCTGGTGCATGTTGTGTAGTTGTAGTTCACTTTTTACTCTCTAAAGTTTGGTTTAGATTAGCATTTACCTTATTCAGTCCATTTCGGATGTAAACATGTATGCAGCATATAGAATAACATTAGAGTATGTCCACAGGCCGTGTGACTCATGAACAAGCAGTTACACAACAAGAAAATCTTGTTTAACTAGCTACTACTGGGGGGTAGCTTTAGGTGTCACAGGTAATGCTAACAAGCAGTAGCATGACAGATACTATAGGAGCCAATTCAGTGCTGATGAGAAGAGGAGTCTAGAAGAAGAACAAGAAGTCTAAAATTTATTTAACAGTTACATTCACCACATAATTGTATGGGTTCCTTCTTAAAATAAACTTATTTTGCCCAAGAGTCACTTAAAACTAAACATCTAAGATTATATTAAAACAGATAAAAGCATCTATTCTCACATTATGCTGGTGCTGCAGCCATTACACAAGGGTTACACAAGATTTTAAAATATTAAATTATATTAAATGTTCAGTAGCTAATCTAAGATAGTGACATAACAAAGGACAGAAAAGAAGGTGGTAGTATTCATTTTATGCTTTTCAAAATAAATTAAACCTTTTATGATGCCACAGCTCCAAGCTTTTCTTTTCTTTTACTTTTGCTGGTGAACTAAATTGGCAAGCAACGATCCATCTTCTCCTTCTGTATTGATTTAGTTCACCTACACTGTTTGTAAAATGTTAAGCATCTGTTTTTTTAGTCTAGCTGGATTGTTAGATCTATATTTTACTGTATATTGGCATTAAGAGTTGCAGTTAGTGTTGAGGGCAAGAAAAAATATCTTATCCATTGAAGAAAATGTCAATGCAGAACTTAATGGAAGTCGTACCAACCAAAGCATTTCATTGACGTGTGTATGATTTGTTCATGTGGCAAAATATGACACACTGAAAACATTATTTCACCAAAACACTCGGTAAAAAGAATTAATCAGGGTCTTGTCTGTGTGTGGATGTGATCCCGCTCCATCCTAGCTCCTATCTTTGACAATGACTGATAGCCAGCCGGGATCAAACCATCCTCAGCGGTGCTTTGGTGACAGGTGAGCGGAGACAGTTTGAGTCCCATTCTCTCCCTCAGCAGTTAATAACAATTTGAAAAAGGGTTCAGGGTTAATAACACAATCATTACCTGGATGAGGATGGGAGACAGCTGTAAGCATGTATGCAGATGGACGGCCGTCATTAGTCCTTGTCAAACAAGCTGAATAGGCGTGATCTAAGAGAGCACTTCAGGTTTTAGTCATGAATGAATAACATCTGAGAAGGGTCCAGCATTTAGCTCGATCACAGGACAGAGGGTTTTATTTTTGGTCTCATCTGCACAAAGTCAAACCAGGATCAGTTTTTATGTGTTTCATCCATCAGTAAAAATTCAGGTAAAAAATGCTTTAGTACAAACTGCACATGTTGTGTTGCTTCATGTGACAATAGATGTGATCCAGTGAGCACACTGTGAGGTCCTTCATTATTGAAAAGATTGATTTGTAATTTGTAGTGTTCCCATCTGTCCTGGTTACGCAAAATTATGGCTAAACCAGTTAGTAAACACTTTGCCCCATTGTCTGTTGTTTTGATAATCACCCATAATAGCATCCAGCATCAGTATGGTCTTTAAACCTGATTTAGGAGTTAATGGAATAAGAGGGAGAGGCAGTCAGTATATGCACTGGGCCTAATGTCATTAGAAATGTTTGCGGAGACTAAATTAAATCAGTCGTAAATTGTGCTCTCAAGTAAGCCAGAAAAAACCCGGCCTCGTCGAGGAGAGGAGGGGGCGGCGGGGATTCATATTTTAACCTTGCGTAGAAAATGCACTTAAACAGATTAAAATAAAATAGGGACCGTGTGGATGGATGGGAATGGTAATTGCTGGTGCTTTAATGGTTTCCTGTTAGCCAAGTCAGGCTGAAGGCAGAGCTATTTTAAAGTTGGAAACGGTGATTGAGGTCATAACTTTGCAAATCTGGTGATTAAGCCAAAGGGTGCATGTCACCAAGCAGCACATCTAATGGGGCTTTTGCTGAAAACAGATGTTTGTGGACAGGTTTTTTAGCGCTCGACATGCTAAGTCGTGTTGCAGAGCAGGTGTGGGTTGGAGTGGAGGGCTTTTGACCAAACAGTGCAGTAGAATGTGGACTGTGAGTGATATAGCCTGCCAAAATGTAGAAATCTGTGTGTGTACTTGTGCGTAAGTGCACATAAAGCCCACCCGTGTGTGCACCTCATTCGGTTTCTTTAATGCTGTCAGTGCAGGGATACTGTTTGTCTGCTTGCATCAGGTAGCTCATCACACAACACAGCCCAGACGGTAATGATAGCCGTAAATACTCTGGGAATTCCCAAACCCGGATTAAATTAAGACGGTGTCTTTCCCAAAATCTGACAAAAGACTGGAAAAAAAACACACAGTGTCCATATCATGCAGTATAACGTGGTTATATATCATACAAGATGATATTATCATGATAAAGTACTGTAGATAAATGATGCACATTTCTGGGCACTGCCGTGTGACGTATCTCCCTTTTCTGCAACATTATCTGTACATTTCTAACCTAATTTTGCACATTAATGTGAGACCACATACCTTAGATATTGTAATACACTGACTTCATGCACATGAACACATTTCCTTCCTTGAACTCTCAGCTTCTAAGACTTTGCTGGTGTGCCTTTACCTTTCTATCCTGGGTTCACTTGTAACTCTGCACTGTTGGCTCCAGGTAAAACTGCGGCCCCATGCATGCTCATGTTCAGCTATTGTGTAAATTAACAAGGAAAAGGCTGTGCGGATTGAATGGCAAACATGCAGGTGATGACACATCCCCCGGCACACACAAAGTATGTGTCATTACTCAATGCCAGTTAAATTGTCAGTCGAACAACTGTCTGTGATATTGCTCTCCAACCCGTGCATATCTTTCTTTCTCTCTGTCTCATTCATTCATACTTATGAAGCTCTCATTACATGCATAGCTTTTAACAGGCAATCAAATCAGGAAAAGAGCTTTTAAGAAGTGCTGAAGATATTAAGTTAGCGATCCAAAGATGAATTTATTTAGGTACGGAGGATGAAAATAATGTGAAATATTACCTACGCCTGAAACCCTATGCACATGGGTCCAGTTTCAGGTCCCGACCTCTTATCGCCACATCTCCAGAGACCATTGTATTGTCCATTGGTACAATTGAAACTAAATTCAGAGAAGAAGAAAGTGACACCGCCGTCCAAAAAATCCCCTTGAATTGGAAAGTATCTTTCTGTCAACTAAAGGTCTTCTCCATTCATTGGAACAGAATAGTTCATGACACTTTCTGTTTCCTGCAGTAAACACCATGATGAATTTTACTAATCAAAACTTGTGAAAGATGGACTCTTCATAGAAAGTTAAGAAGAGCTCTTAGATGTTCACTGTCGCTCTGTAAATTGAAACCGGGAGTTGGTTGTCAGTGTGCCAAAGGTTGATGTCACTAAGTAGCACAGGGTGACAGAGACAGAGAGTACAAGTGTTGAAAAAGCAGGACATGAGCATGTGTAGAATCACCTATGTTGTTCCCTTTGTGTTTGAGGCCGTAGGGCACATAGCTCACTGGGTCACAAGTGTGAGCTAAAACTCTTTTGTCCGATGTCTGCGCCCCGAAGGCCCCGATCTCCTGGCAGGGAAAGATATCTGAATGTGTTTTTTTTTTAACACCTTATTCTACCCCCACATTGCCTGTGGCCGGGGTGCAATGCAGCAGAGTGATATTTGTAATTCTTTATACTTAAAGGACAATTCTGGTTATATTAAATGTTTTTCTTATTGTCAACAAATCTCATAAAAAGACTAAAACCAACAATGAATTGATCCTACTGACAAGTTTTTCCTGTGTAGCCAAAGCTTCCAAAGTGGAGTCCTCTGTATCATGCTGCCTTACAAAACTCTATTGAACACCAAATCTGCAGCTAAAAATAGTCCCAAACAAACACAGAGTTACTCCAGTTTGAGTAATGTTTTCTAAAAACTACAGAGACCAGCTGCATTTTTTAAAAAACATGTAAATATAGTATATATTCATGGGACAGTCACAAACTGGCTGGAGCTTTTCAAAAGTATCAAGAGATGGACTAAAACATGATTGGTTTTGGTATTTTTATAGGACTTTTTGATAATAACAAAAATATAGAACCTGACCACCCTGATCCTTTTTAGTTTAGTCTTTTTTGAAGTCACCATGTAATCTAACAGTAGTTATTAAGGCATTTGCTGTTGTAAAAATTAACAGCAGCTAGGTAGCAGGTAGCGTCGAAAGCTGCCACGAGCAAAAACCTTTCAATATAAAGTCACATATTCCTGTGTCATTAGTCGCGAAAGCTATTCTAAAATCTAAAATTTGAAAGACTCCAAAGAATGACCTTCAGAAAATTTGCATAAGGAACAGAAAAGTCTTTGAGAAAAGTCTTTAACGGAGCAGAGCAGAAGAAACTTGACTCCATAGTATGCATACATCTGTCTACATATAGACTTGTGCTTGCCGATGAAGAACCAGATGTTTCTTTCTGAAGAATGCCTGTGCCATTAGTTGACCATCGCTATTGAATGGCTTTCTGCTTTCACCTCATACACTTTGTTATACTTGGTGTGATGCGAGTCACAAATCTCTCTCAGGTGACTCACACTTCAAAAACACCTTTTTCAATAACAACAGCCCAAGCTATGATTGAAGGCATGGGGAAATCCACAGGTAAGAGTAGTCAGCCATCTAGTTCATGTCCCTTGGAACCGACCCAGACAATGTTTAGGCACACAGTCAACAACTCCTGTCCTTGCTTATCTTAAGAATGTAAACCTCTATAAGCAAGCGCTTCATCTGTAATTCTATTGTGAGTTGGCCGGTTGTCTCAAAGTGTCTGATTAATCTAATGTAATGCAAAACCGGCTTTGTCTGCGACACTGAATACTTGCGTTAACGCAGGCGTCTCGACTGTTGGCCTGCACTGTACGGAATTCGCTGGCAGACAGGATGGCGAGACCACACCAAAACCTGCCAGTTACATTCTTTGCGTGATTCAGACGTATCTCTTTCCACCATTGGGACCGACTTGAGAGGTCTGATCAAAAGACCCGTCATCCTGAGGAGCTGAGATTTGGATGTGAGGTTGGAGAAAGGAGGGACAGCGAACTGTTGTGTTGTTGTGTGTTATTATTTCCATTTGTTGGGGAAAAGAGAGATGAATGGAGGGATAAATGGATGATAGGTGGGTGGTGGGGCGGAGGAAATTCCCTTGTCTGGATGGAATTGGATGGTGAGCTTGGAGGGAGGGATGGGGGGCACCTGATGTAGAGGGTGCTGTCAGGCCCAAGACAGCGGGGTCTTTGTCTTCTCAATAATCACTTGCTGTACCTCTTTTTTCCATTCCCTCTCTCTCCACTAACAGTACCATTCTGCCTTTACTTTTCCAATTCTCTCTGCAACTTTGGCTCATAGGTCAATTGTCTTCAGTCCACAAAAATGAAAAAGAATTAGTAAAACCTAAAAAGTCATCTTAACTCTATTATCTGGTATTTCAAGCATGCAACGAAGCCCCTGTTTTTACGATAATCTGATGGTAATTTAACGTACAGGTCTCATGTCTGAATAAGCACTCTGGTCACTTTTACATAAATCATGTCACATGTCTGAATCGAACGCCGTCAAATTAATGTAAAGGCTGCAGCAGCACAAGGCTGAACATGCAGAGAGAGAGAGAGAGATTAAATGTGCAACACTGTTGTCGCTGTTAAATGAATTATCTCAATCTCCATGTCTTATGCACAAAGGCAATAAAATCAGTTTAATAAACTACAAAACAATTTTTAAAAATATTTTTGGTTGTTGTTATTTTTCTCACATCAGATTCGGTGAAAACTATTTTTAACCTTCGTGGTGTCACCGGTCACCACTGTAATAATCTGACCAACCGTCTCATTTTCATTTAAGCCAGCTGCGTGGATGTAGAGATTAATATCCAACAAAATGTTTTACAAAGAGCAAGTGAGCAAATGTCAGATATTAGAAAACAGGCAGCAGAATTTGCTCTCTAGTAACCTTAGATGATGAAATCGTGGAAATGTATTAGCAGGAGCGAGCGTACCCCACGATCACAACAGGCATAAATTATGGCTTCAACAGCAAAATAAGTTTTAAGATTTAAATCTGTGTTGCAATCCGACGCCTTATCATAGCATTTTTAACTTACTGGTCTTTAAATATCTGTTTCCATAAATGCCCTGTCTGAATGAAAACCGCAGAGGACATCTCGTGACAAAAAGCCATCACTTTAACAGACAGATGAAGCCAGCAATGTTGCATATTCCATGTTTGAGAACTTAGGTCACGTTTAATTTTGCCGTTATAAATTAGTCTTAGTAATAAAAGTGAAAATGACGGTTAAAGCTCTCCTGACTGTAAAATAATACATTGTGAAACCTGGCAGCATGATGTGTTTTACAGAGAAGGTAAGAGATACTACAGATACAAATCAAAAAGATGAAAGTAAAAATGCTTCTAAATTGAAAGTCCTAATCTAGATATAACTTTAAATCAATAATAAAAAAAAAACGTTACTTTGGCCTTTGAAGGCAAAGATGATACATCCTGTATCAGGTCACTTTATCCAGGTGAGTTCATAGCTGGAAGACTTGGTTACCTTATACTGTACTTTCCATCCCAGACATGCTCTGTACCCCCAGACACAACATAACTAAATCTGTTCATTCACACTTGCCAAGGACATGACCAAAAGATCAAAGTCCTTTGGTTAAATAGAGTAGAAATGTTATTGTTTGCATGTGAATTTATGTGTGTGGTTGTGTTTATACAATTTCAGCTTCGCCTACTCATTCTGGTGAAGGAATAAATAGCTTTAATGACAAATGAATATTCTATGGCATGTATTGTCACAGCGGTTTCCAAGCTATTCAGAGAAGTTGTGGCATATCTACTGTACAGATATTTCTGGAATGTGAGTTTATCCTCCTCAGGTGAGGTGGTTGGTGGACAGCAGTAGTTAAAATAATCAGACTCCCATTATCGCACAACCCACAGGAGCCGAGACATAATTCACAGCTCACACGAGCCAGAGAGATGACAGGTCCCTCTCCTTCATGAATGGGAAGACTTGTGTTTGATTGAGAAATTCTTTGGGGTTTTGTTTGCCAAATAACAAGAACTTTATTTCAGAGAAGGCTTTTTTCTTTCTGTAATAATAGCCCTGGTTAGATGTCATTGTTAAAGCATTCATATTCATGTTAAGTAGGTGTTTGTGATGCAGTCTTTACTTTCTAGGTAATATTTTTGATATTAGCGTGCAATTTTTTTCCCCCTTTTGTTTATTGTGTCCTACTGCTCCAAGCTGACAAAGTGGCTTTTCACATTTTGTCATGTAATATGATGAAAGTTTCATCTCTTATTCTTTTTGTATATTTCAGCTCTTTCTGAAAGCAACTTATGAGCTGCTTCCATATCAGAACCAATGCCTCTTTCTTAAATTCACCTGACCCAATCAATTCACCTCAAGCTTCTCAGAGCCAATCGTAAATCATGAAAAAAATTGCTGAAAAAGTGACAACAGCGACAGTAAATAAATGTTTGTTGTTTCTTTCCCTTCCTTGTTTCCCACCCTCTTTCTTTCTCTGCTCTTTGTAATGGATGGGGTATTGTTGGTGCTGCCCTCTGGGCAGGGAGAGTTGTTTACTTGGGTGTAAAGTCCCCCATCCACCAAGGGTCTCTGTAGGGGATGTTCCTCTAGCAGCCTCACTCCTAACCTCCCTATAGCTCCAAAAGTTAATAGCATGGAGGAGACGTGATTTATATCAGCCTTGGCACCACCACCAACAGACTGACTTCTTTGTGCTCATGGCCTGCTCAACCAGCCCCGTTCATCAATAAAGATCACATTTAGAATTCACTCCAAACTCAGTAGATGGTGATTTAATTTCTGGAGAGGTTTTCTAAATAAATAGTCATCCACGTTATGGAAGTAACTTCAGGCAATATGAGTGAATTTTCACTTCCTGGTGTAAAACTTTTACAGGAGAGGACGCAACAGGGTGGTGTAAAATATGTTAAAAACTAATTCCAGTTTTTTTTATTTTGGAAATTCATAAGCGGGAATATGTGTTGAGGAAGTTGCCATTTGTTTAAAACCCTGTGACCAACAATACAATACAGGCATTTCAACTTCCCACTCACAAAAGGTCATGTACATGTGGACTTTCTTATAATGGCATTCAGCTGAAGTATTGCTTGTTTGATTCACCTTTTAGAAAGATTTTTTTTAAACTTGACTCACACTATGAACACAAATGACACGCCTTTCAAGAAATTACCCTTCACTACAAGCCAAAAAGCCCCTTCTGCTAACTATACCTATAGCGTCACTGTTATGGTTCTTTTAGACATTCAGAGACGGTGTATTCTTCGGTGTGGAGATAAGATTTTTTTGCCATAGTGTGTAATATTAAGTATGCATATGAACAATGGTGCATTTTTCACTGATCTGTAATCTGTCATGTAAACGTTACCCCTGAAAAAGATAAACAAATTAGCACATCATAAGCAGCTCACATAGAGGTGTTACATGGTTATTTATTATGACTGCATTGCACTTGTTCCAACAGGCCTTTTAACTGGATATCTCAAGTTGAGATTACAAGGTGTCTTGTTTAGGAATGAAAAATGAGGAGTTCATACTTCTTGGCAGTAACAGTTTTCATATTAGGTTTTTTGAAAGAGAAATCTCGGCACTGACACTAATCCCTGTTGTGTCAGCCTGTGGTTGCCAAATGATAGTATATCATCTCTCTGTATGTGTGTATGTGTGTGTGTGTGTGTGTGTGTGTGTGTGTGTGTGTGTGTGTGTGTGTGTGTGCCTGTGTGCCTGTGTGCGCGTGTGTGAGTGCATTCTTCTCATTTTGGAGTATGCCAGCACATTTTGTCAATGTAACATGAGCTTTACCATAGAGAACCATGGCAGGACTGCAAGATTCAATTTAACCACAACTGTTTACAGCTGTCAATATAGGGACCAACACCACAATAAATGCATTAAATTGCATCTGGCCTCATGTCACGGAAAATAAGGTGAGTGGACGGGCTGTGTAGGTGATGCCGGCTCTCACTATTATTACATGGCTATGTCTTAAGGGTTGTCTGGGCTGCTGTCCATTGGATTTAATCAGCCTCTATTACCTGCTACCCCTTTCACAGTTAAAATAATCACCCACAATTACTGACATAAAGGGGAGAGCTGACATGAGAGTCAGAGGCAGAGAAATCACACACAAGTAATTTCTCTCCACCTTGGTTGCTTACGTGGCTTTTGATGTTTTGTGGTGTGTAATAAAAGGATTGAAGGGTGTCTGGCAAGACCCCCCCTCTGATGCAATGTGCAAGTTTTGCAACAGTAGATATGGAAATGCCTTTTAAAACACACACACACACACACCCACACACACACACACACACACACAGACAAGTAAATGTAGAAGGCACAAAATGCATGGTGTCACACAAACGTACAGTACACACTCGTGTAAGAGAGAAAACACCACTTATTTACAGTATATATAGTACACAAAGACATCCAAATGCACAAATACACACACAAGTATGCACGTTAACACACATGTATGCAGTACACACACACACACTGACACCCACTGCCACCACCACTATTAACTAAAGAGGTCTGTGTACTTTATTGTACGTTGCAGATGAAAGAAAAAGTGAAAATAATTTAATAATTGACCACCTCTAAAATTAAGAAAATAGAACCATAAGAAAAGGGGCATTGTGATCTACTTTAATCCTCAGCACGCTGCTGAAAAATAAGAGACACCATTAAATGTACCTTTGAAATAAATGGGCCCAATTACCGAGACGGCTGGGAGTCTCTGATGAAGCTTTTGTCAAAGCAGACAAATATGGTGGAAGGACACTCAAAAGGGGGTGAGGAGCAGGAGGAAGATAGGGGTGAAACCATTCAGATTCATCTTTCACATGAAAGTTAAACTCACATAAATGTTTGTGGTAGCAGAGTTGTGATGCAAGGTGCAGAAAAAACACTGAAACTGAAATTTGCCTATTTGGAGAGATAAAGAGCGAATGATAGCAGTCATAGCCACATAAGAGCGGTGACTAAAAAATGACCCACACAATTAAAAAAAACATGCTAAATGTAGACAATATGAACATTAGTAGCAATCATTACCAAGAGGGTTGCTCAGTTACATTAGCTGTTATGTGTTCAGGAAATAAGTCATGTTGAATGGGTTTAGGAGAGTTGTTTTGATAATGGCGTTTTGTTGAATCTCTCCTTTTTAATTATCGGGTCAGAGGGTAGCAGCTCAAACTCCCTCTCTTTCATCCCTCTTCACAACACTGAGTGCTGCCGACCCTTCCCACAGCGATACAGAATGCTCTGTACCTCCGGTGTAAAACATAGCCTCAATTACTTTCGTTGAAGCTTTTTTCTGAGAGCAATTTGAACAAAGAAACGTGGTGATAGCATGAAAAGAATATAAATCAGGTGTTACCAGCTGTGGTTGTTTGTGTCTCAACTGAGAACTTAGCTTTTTGGAATTAAAAAAACATGTATTTATTAGAAGGGTGATCAAATCTCCAAATAAGAAACTAAGAGCCATGACACGACGTGTTGTCTGATGACCTCTATATGCCGATGACCTTGTTCTTTCCCTGCAAAAGTTCATTCCTTGTATTTGATCGATCCAGAAAAGGACCAGACCTTGCACATGGAGCTCATAGATGTTTTTGGACACAACAGCTTGTCAAAGGGTAAAGGTTAAGGCCACGATTGTCTGTCGAGGCCCAGACACAGGTCAGAAGGTCTCAGTCAGGGTCAGGGCCCCAGGTGACCCCAAGTCTGCGCTCACAGTTGCATGTTGCATTCATGTTTCTGTGGACTATGTCACTGAGGCTTCAGGACTTTGGTGGAGGACAGGGATAATTTTATGAGTTTTGACATGTTTCAAAACTCTTCTACAGAAAATGATGCATTACCTGTATAACAGTGGATGTCCATAAGCTCCACAGAATATCCGTAATTGGTGCTGACAGCAGTCTGAGTTTTAGTATAGTTAGTAAAAAGTATATAGTAATTAGTTTGTTCATTAAGATGTATGACGGAAGACTTAGATCTCTCTGGGTTGTAATGTCATGATGTAGAATAACATGCTGTACATTTCTATTTCTTTTGACTGTCTGTGAATTACCTCTCAACAAAAAAGGAATATTTGCTAATACTTATTCTATTCTACACATACAGATATTTCCTTATTTGGTGCAATAACAAAGCCTTTATTGAATGTATAAGCCCACTTTATGGCAAAAGGAAAAAGTTATAGCTTCAATACTCTCAGATTTCAATAAGAAGTATTTATGTTATTATTATTACATAGGCCTACTGAGAAAACAATGATAAAGTAAAGCCAAACACATGAGCCCAAAACACATGAGTTAAGATACTTTCATTAAATCACCACATTAGCTTTAGAAATCACTTAAAGAGTATCTAACAGGTTAACAAGTGAAATGTAAGCTGAACGCATCATCTGCAAAGCAGTCGTTTCAGTCTCAGCTGGTGCGTTAAACATAACAGAGCATAATGTGTACTGCCACCCTACTGTACTATTCATTCCTTCATTACTATTTTATATATGCGTATGATTAACACTCATTGCGTGGCTCGGCTCCCAATCTCTCTGTCGGAGGCCTCCACTAAAGACAGCTCAAGCTTGAGAGATTTTTTTTTCAGTCATTTAAATTTTTGCACTTCCATTTACCCGCCTTTTAATTTAGCGTATAATGATGCCATTAGAACAAAATCCATCTGGAAGTTCTGTTGGGAGCGGTTAATGTTCCATGGCTTTTTGCTGCTAATGCCATTGCGCCTGCATTGGCAACAGATGCTCTGAAAGCAACAGATACATTCTCTCCCAACATCATTACAATCATGCCCATGTCCAGGATAAATGTTGCTGCTTGTTCAGGACTATCATACCTGCAATGGGACTGTAAAACACAAAGCATATAAAGCAGACTGTATCACTGCCAATGAATTCCAATTTTTCAAGCCATTTATTCATGAACCAGGGGTGTAAAAAAAGATGTGTCTCTTGCCACACACAAAGGTGACAGGCAATAACTCTTTAAGAAGTGAAGCTGAGGGAAACGAATGAAAAAAGTCAGCGTGGCAACATTTAAACTTGCTAGTGTCTTGCTTGAACAATCTGCATACAGTGTTTTGTCACAGCAAACTCTGAACTCAGATCCTTTTACTCCCATTGCAGCCATTTAAGTGACCCCTCTCCCACCCACCAACAAACACTCTTGGACAGTTCATCTTCTGTGATATGAAAGCTAGAGAAAAAGGCAAAAAAATATTTTCAGTTGCAATTTAGATGATTAAGTACAGTGGATAATTAATTGGAATAACAAACAATTTCCTCCATGGAGGATTACTGATTAGTCGTGCTCCCCAAACGCTGCCATGGCCTTTTTATCCTCTCTGCTTCAATTATGTTAATGCTAACTTTCTCTCCCAGAAATTATTGTGATTAATTTTCTCTTGTTTTGAATTACAATTGCACTGGCTGCTAGCACTTTAAAGCATTCATTAATTCCCAATTAGATTGGTGGGCTCATTTGCTCCAGTATTGCTCGGTTCTGTAGCACTTTGTGTTTAATGTGCTAATTGGGCGAGATTAAAAACAAGTAACCTCTTATGAGAGGAGAAAAGTTATTCAACGGATACATTAGCATAATTTATCCCAGGACGCTTAATTAGACATTGCCACAATAATCATGACAACTGACTAACAACTGCTGTCAACAGTTGGGTACTAAAGCTGAAGTAAGTTCAGGGTTCAGCCATAATGGATGAAGCTCATGTTGGCTTTCTTCAGTTCTGAGCATCTTGCAAATGTGTTGTCTGCGCTTATCTCCAATCATCCAACATGTCTAAGACAGTATGGTGTTTTTTTCGATTTCTGCATTTTATGTCTCTTCAGTGCTTTGTTACAACCACTCGAGCAGCATTAACAGCTCACTACTCCATTAACCCAAGACTTGGATTGTCTCTAACTCATTTACCACCATCAGAGGATCGACGCTTCAGGCAAACATGAGTGGGGTTGGATATAAGGAAAAACGAATGCTTTCATGTCCCGATGTGATCTCTCCAAATGGGACCTGGAACCTGGGAGCGAAATATTGTTTAGCTGTGTGTACCGCACAAGCTTTTTCATCATAAGATGAGAGATCCTAGTGTGTGTAAGCTCGGAAACTGGTTTTGAGAGGTTTGGTAAAGAACTGGGGTTGTCTAGATCAAAGGAATATAAACCTTGATCATTGCATCTATCAGAGGTCTGTATAGTTCTGCAGTTTCTTTTTTTTTTTCAGATTAAAGAGGCTTTTTACTGATAACTCACTCTGTCTTTTCTTGGAATTGAGTATAATCATCATCAACATTTACACCAAGATTTTTAGTTAAGTGCTTATTTGGTGGGCATTTTTGCTGTGCATATTTCCAACCGTGTCCCTTACTCAGGCTTCACACAACTCTGATTATACTAATGCATAAGGATCTCAGGAGATAGGTCTTGTCCAGTAAGTCACCAAATTAAACAAATATGCCCTTTAGCCTTTAGAACAATACATAACACAAGACGACATCATTTGTCAGTGCCTGCCAAAACTATTACAAATCACAGTTGGAAACATAAATATGATCTGCTATGGTTAAGGAACAATATGTAAGATTTAGCAGTTTAATTAAAATCAACACAACATGAAGGAGTAACAGCTATGATGTTATGTCAAAGATGTCTATGTGTTGTGTTGCAGAGATATCTACTGAAATGAGTATGCTAAACAGCTAGTGACAATAGCTTTCGCCCATACTTCCGCTTGTGCCTCTGCAGCTCTGGTGTTACTACTTCATATTAATACAGGGACAGAATAAAAAAGGAGAAGTGCTGAAAATATGTATGCTCCATCTATTGGGCGTATTTACTATGAACTAAGTTAGCATTGTCCTGATCGATCCAAGCTCCATTCAGAAGACAAGCATTTCAAAGATGTTTGCTTGTCATCTTGTGGACAGGCCTGATAAGTTAGACGGGTATGAATTCAGACTTTTTACAAATCTCCAACATGATGTCGTTATTTCAGCATCATTTTGATCCTTTCAGTTTGCGGATAGCAAGTAACATTAGCAAGTAGGTTCAGCAGTTCATCAAATCAACACAAATGATCCAAAAATACGATTGAAGGCATTACAAGGTTCATTATGTGTGTCTAACTGTAAATAATCTTGAATAGTGTCATTGCATCGAGGAATTACACATTTCTTCTTTAAGGTTTGGTTAAGTTTAGGCACTAAAATGACTTGGTTAGGTTAAAGGAAAGCATGTTTGGGTTGTAAGTTTTCACCGTTATAAAAGGGTTAACTTGTGTTGTACAGATATTACATATGTTCAATGAGTATAAACAGTCCATGCATTTTATAATATGCTCCATACAGAACATATCCTAGGTTGCACAAGACCCCAAATGAACTAGATCTGGTCACAAGTGTGGATAAGTGAGTATAATGACATCTACTGTGAAAAAGACCAAAGAGGGATACTATCATCTCAGTTCTCATGTTGCTTTAACCTCTTTCATGTCTCAAGTGCTCGGACACTGGCAAAATCTATTAGTACCCTTTTAGAATTACAATGCAGTGAATATCATCCTATCTAGTGTTTTGTTCAGGTAATTCATCGAGCACTTCGAACAATACTGAAGCATCAAGATGAAAACCATTGTGCCTTCTGTACAAATGGACACTTGTTTATTTCATTGCACACTTTTCATCTATATGGAAATGAAATGATGCGCTCTCAAGCCTTGTTTGCTTGTTTGTCTTGTCCAGCAGGGACAATGAAAGGAAAATAAGAATTGCCCGTGTGCTGGGAACTTTTGTAGAGGCAGCTCTCATGGCATTATTTCTGGCCAAGAGGAAAGGGGGGCTGGATGAAAGAGATGTCCAGTGTCACAGGCAGCCTAAATTCTCATTTTGGTGAATAGCACACAGTTTTTTGAGACTATGATTGCACCGTTTGTGCTCATATGTATATGCTACCTTAAAGATAAAATAATTTGGTTGTATAATCTGCCTCGATTTATTTTTTCCAGTGATTTTAATGTCGCAGCATTTACCAGACTAAACATCTACTGTATAATATGTTACATTTCAGATACCATTGGTATACACCTAACCCATATTGATTTCAGTTTTAAGTAAAGTAGATCAAAATCAAAATTCGTGTGTGTGTGCACTTGTCTGTATGAGATGGAGATGAGATAAAATATAGAAAATAAAGGGGACCATATTTTATAGTTCAGACAGGCAGGCAGGCAGAGTTAATGGACATATGAGGATGAAGATATAGTTATTATTAATAAAGAGGGCACTGAATGAGCACACAAGGGAACATCAAGACTTGACTAAGAAAACAAGGTATCTAGAGAGACTTCGGGTTAATATCTGTATTATTTGAATGAAGGTGGTTTGGTGATTCCCAGCAGGTTGTGATGGATGTGACGGATGTCGTTAATGGAGGTTTGGAGCACTTTGATAAAACACAGATCAGCCAACACCACTGAGGATTTGGGAGAGTGAAAGATTCAACACGTCACATGGATTTTTAAAATGAACATATGCAGTGGCTTGTCTTTATATGTAACATATTATTTTTAACTCTACAGGTGCATGCTGTTGCTAGAGGAAGAGAAGCATCTTCAGACCTTTCAGCTACATCTCTTCTATTTCCTGCCTCAAACAGGGGACAAAGAGACCCTTGTCTGCTGGTCGTGTTCAGTGCCATTGGGAAGTTAAGGCGGGGAGAATTAGGAAGGGGCAGGAACAGGGCTCCCAACTACAAGGTAACAAGGGAAAACCAATCCCTCCTGGAATTATCCTGATACTGGAGACACAGGGCTCACCAGACAGCGGATCAATGGGTCTCTCTGGGGAGGAGAAGGAAGGAGGAGGGGTCCAGAGCAGGATATTGCACCAAAGAAAGTGTGCCACGCTGTGTCCAAATTACCCCCAAAGTTGTGGGGGATCCTGTTACCTGTTCAGATGTTTTAGTTTGAATGTTCACTTGCCTGTTTTGGCTGTACGCCAATGCCACACCTACCAAGGTTCTGGCTTTGGAACTAGTATTACAGATTACAATGACACAGAATTGGCCAACAAGCTTTGTTCTGTTGAGGTCTACCACATAACATAAAACACAAGTTAAGCTGACATGAAAAAAGCCCCTCTGGACACTAATATTAGTGGCGACATTTTATAAAGTGTCTGAAAAAAATATGAAGCTAAAATGTTTAAATCAGGGATGGATCATTCAAAAAGTAACATAATGAACAGTTTCAGCACTGATAGAAAATTATTCAAGGATGTGTTCAGACTTGCACTAGTGCCTGAATGAAAAATCGCAAAGAAAGCACATGATTGTAATCTGTCATCTGCCAAAAACTGTGTTGGCCATTTCAGTATAAGTTGAAACTGAGGACCCCTGCAGTTTTCCGTCTGAAGTAAGAGCCATCTCCAGGGATCCATCACTGACCACTCTTAAAAAGCATTAACGAATACGCTGTAGTTTATGAAAAATTGTGATTCTTCTCTTAACCCTAACTAACAAAGTTTTCTTCAGCAGTTTTTCCACCACTTTCCTCTCCAGAGACTACCTGTTAACCTTCCAGTACAACCAGTTTCAATAAGACCGAGACTCTCTTGTTTTCCTTTATTCACCAGCACACATTGCTCTTCCCTTCACTTGTTGTGCACCTTTATGAAAGCATTAGGTATCCTCTTTGAGCCAACACGCATTGGAAATGAAAGAGCAGAACACTCTTGGTCCTCGCCCTCCCTGTCCCCCCACCACCATCCCACCCCTACAATGCACTCTTGTCTAGTGCCATGTTTCGAGCGAATGTCATCATCCAACATCTATGAATGAGTGGAGCGCACAACGTCACATATTGATCCACTCCCTTTGTGAGGCCTTCCAAGCTTGCGATAATTAGCATCATCCATTAGCGACTTTGCTGAGCTAACGTGCCCATTAAGAGTCAAAGCTTCTGTTCTTTTCTGAGAACATTCATTTGCCCTGAATTTTCTTCTTTAAAGAACATAACACGGGAATGGTAAAAAAAAATATGTTGCGGACAGATGAAAATGGAAAATATAAAGTGGGTGTTTAAATGCATTAAAAGGCATCTAGATTTAATTAACATCCTAGATAGCTGGCAGCTTTGTTCATGTACTGTAAATGATCATCTTAGCAAAGAAGATAGCTATAATTTTGAGTATGTTTTTAAAAGGTGCTTTGCAGAGGCATTGCAAAGGCCTTTACCCATTTTGATGCCGAAAGTAACCTATTGGAGTCCAACGCACCCTTCATTAGGTGAAAAATATGTGTAGACATCAGGGGTTTGTTAAGCACGCAATTTCCAGACTCAAAATGAAGATATTCATTTCATAAAACAACAGGAGGTAGCAAAGTTTGCTGATGCCACTGCAATACTTTGGCAAGAATACGGTGTGCAAGTATAGATCCAGCTATGCAGAACATGAAAAACTAGCATCAAACATAATATGTTGACACTTCATGGAATTGTTCCTTCGGTGGTCCAGACCTGAGTATTGATTGCAACACAAGAGGTTCACATCTATGTGTTTGCTTTCTCTGTTTACTGTTTGCATTCCTCTGGCAGGCAAAGATGTTATTTCTCTGTTGAGGACCCTAGAAAAGCGGCCACCCTGCGCTCAGTGTTCGACCCCAGCACCCACTGTAGCACTACTGATATAATGAGAGACTGTGGAGAGAAACTACCGCTGCCAGTAGAGGCTCTTGGTGAGGCATCCAAACAACGGTTTCCACTCTCGCCCCTGTAGATGCCGTTTTGGGATGCATGCGTGTCACGTTGACCTTACTGACCATCGGCTGGCTAAGAGGGGAAATGAGCGCAGGGTATGAGAAGGAGGGAGCACCAAAGTAAAGTGCTCACCCTGAGCCATTATAATTAACCATCAGCAGTTTTTGTGTAATCATCGGCAATGTGCACACAGCAGAATCCCGTATGGAAAGAGCTGCAGAGAAAAATCAATCACATTATATTACTGTGGACATGCTTTATTGACCTCTGTTGGTGTTCACACATTTCATACTTGATTTGTATCTACTGGCGGGCGTTTAGAACAATGTGGGCAATTTGGGCAATGAGGAAAAACAGGGCAGCATTTTCAAGCCTGAAGCCCATGCTTATGGATTGAGTGCTACTTTATGAAAAAGAGCAACCTATTTAGATGCATTTCCTGCATACATTTTATGAAATAGCCAGAAGCGTTGGATGGAGCTGTGCCCTCATTCAGGCCCATCAGAGAATATTTGTAGTTTGGATTGACTCGCTGTATGTATGTATATATGACTGCATAGGAGCAATATTTACAGTACAAATTCCAAAATCTCCTATAGCTCAGACAGACAAGAGTAAATAAGAGTTGGATGTCTCATTATCTGAACACCAAGCCGTGACAGCTGCATTCATCCAAAATGCATTGTATTTAAAGGTTAAGAGTAGTTATGAGAAAAGTAATGTATTATTAAAATACCTTTCAGAGTGGAGTACCTTCAGATATATTTTCCTTGGTAATGAAAGCAGGATTCGGGGGAAATGTAGTAATTTGGAGGCCCATTTCTTCAAGCCTTTATTCCCCCTCTCCCTCTTCAACGATTTATCCGGGGAGAGTGAAGAGCTCACAGCCAGCGAACAGACAGTAAACATTTTGTTATAGTCAGAACCATCTCTTATTACTGGTTTTTCATTAAAAAAGAAAGCCTTTCGAAGCATTCAAAGCATTTCGGCGGATGAAGATGCTTCACAATTTTCTCCCTCTCACCCTCTTTCTCTCCTCACTATACCTGAATCCTTTCTCTTTTTGATGCTGTTAAGGGAGTAATTGAGTGCAGAAAATGGCTTGGCTTATTTGGACTGAGCCTGATCCAGAAATGATTAAAGCTAAAGGGGTTTGAGGTATTCAAAGAGAGAGAACGACAGAAAGAATATGGTTAATGCTTTTTTTTTTTTTTTTCTTTTTCCATTTTGTGAGGCGAGAAGGAGACGGGAGGGGTGGTCAGGCTGAGCAGCCAGACAGGTTGGTGTTCGAGGGGACTTGGTGCAGGTGGGGGTGGGGGGTGCACAGAATAGCCCCTACTCATACCCCTATTAAAAGCATCAGGATTGTCAGAGACTGTAAAAAGACAGGAAATCACTGTAAGAAATGAAGCTTCTTTTACCAATTACTGAATACCGAGTGCACACCTTGGAGCTCTTTGTCCTCTGTAGCACCAGTTCCCTCTCTCTCTACCCCTTTCTCTTTCTCTTTTTCTTTCTTCCCGCCTCTCTCTCTCTCTCTCTCTGGCTTACAGCCTTTGAGCCAGATGCATTAGCACCAAGGCCCAGAGAAGAGGCAGCGTTTTCAAAGCCCAGTTGGACTCACTTCTAGCCTGTCGTTGTGGCTCCTTTTCAGGCTTTTATTCACAGACAGTAGGGGCAGGTCTGAAAGAGACGCCCTCAACCTCTCCACTCAAACATTTATCTCTCCCTTTTTCCCTTGCTACAGCAGAGATGATTAACTAAGGGAGCCATTTACTGATCCGCAGCGCCTTTCCGTGCAGCGTGTTAAAAAATAAAAGCGAGCACATTCAGAGCTTGTCTGATTAACACACACCTACACACTTGTGCACATTCAAACACGAAACTCTTAAACAAACATGTAGCATACATGGGCACAGTCTGGCACTGAAACAGACACAAGTCTGTATCATTCAAATTGTGTAGTGTAGCTCTTGCTCTTGTTATGGGTGACAGCAGTATTTTTTAAAATAAAGTCTCTTTTATCTTATCAATAATTAATATGAGTGTGAGCCTTTAGTGGAGGATCTGTCAGGTCATTGAGTTTGGATAGATGTGCTCTGTCGTGCCCTCTTACCCCAGCCATGACTCTTGGGACCTATAAACACCTCGCAGACTGGCTCTCCATCCCACCTATTGACCAAGTCAGTTAATTACTTCCCAGTTAAAACAATACCAGATAGCTAATGTAGTCAGTAGAGACAATTTAATGCCTGTGGTTGTGTGGGTTTGTAGCCTGTTCATGTGTGTAACAGCACAGCAGCACTCTGATATGAGTCCACGGGAGCCATCTTAATGTGGTTTCACATTATGGGTTTTGTGAGGATTGTTGCTGTGGATGCGGTTATGGTGATAGCCACTGGTAATGGTGTCGTTAAAGAAGATATAGCTGCCAAATTAGAGGTTCACAGAGCATATTTGCCGGGGCAATAGCTGCCTTCAGGATCCATAATGTTGTTAGTGAGTTTTCATAGACCACGCTGACGGATGCTGTCGGCTCGTTCGGGGTTTGCTCTTATCAAGACACATGAGGATATTATTATGTAAGATTACTCATTTTCAAGAGATTTAACTCGGGGTCTGTTCCTTTGCAGCCGCCCCCAACACCCCAACCCCACCCCTGCTCCACACCAATCCCTTTACATCGTCCTCACCTCATCTGTCATCCCCACTAGCAGACAGCAGGGGACACTTTTCAAATCACCTCGTGTTTTGCCATGAGCGCTGTTGTGATGCTAATAAGATTTTCATTTATTTGGAAATATTACTTCATTTTAGCGCCCTGCATGAGTACAGGTATTTTTAATGGTTTTAGATTTTTGGCTTGGTGTTAATGTCAACCATCAGGAAGTTGCCAGAGTTGACAGCAAGGGTGTGTGTGTGTGTGGTGTGAGGCATCGTTGCTCTCTGGCAGCCATTTGCAAGGTTAATGTTGTAGAAAACAACATCCATCTCTCCGCTCCCCCTTCTCAAAACAGTTTCATTAGTCCTAGCGCTCTGACCCCTCTTCTTATGATGTTGTCAAATGTGACATGCATCATATTATCGGCGAGTGATGCAATCAATAAAGTTTTTAAGTCCATGCTGCTGCCAAGTTACCCGGCTTGGTGTTCATATCGTGCATATTTTAAAACACAGGGTCAAATTGGCATCGTATATGCCGCCTGGCCGTATCCCATTCATCCCCAGTTGGCTAATAAATAAGACAGGCTGAAGGCACTGACTATCAATAATAATAACAGAGTGAGTTTAGTTTGGGACCCTATGATGTATGACGCCTGGGTGCTTTTGTACAGCTTTGTTTGGTGCTGACACATTGGTGTTTTGAGCAAGTGAGTCTCAGACAAACACTGTGATTCAGGGGATTACATTAGTTATACAAATATCCAACTGAATCAGGGCCATGGTGCTCTCTCTCTCACTCCATCTGTACTGTTCAGTTTGTTCTTCATATTTAAACCTTGTTGAAGTGAAATGATGTACAGCCACATATAGTCGTATTCACCCACCCTTTGTAAAAATACAATATTAGTTTCTGCTATGAGGTAATAACTTAATGTGACAATTTAGTTTATTTTGTTATACTAAAACTGAGTTTCTGCTATTGAGAACAGTAGGTTGTATTATCTTTGGAGTATATACAAAATGGAGCTGCACAGTTGTAAAAGGTAGTATTATTTTAAACTGATCTGTTGGAGGGAGCCAAAAGGCTGCAAGGTCCTAGTCCCAAATTAAAGCACATCATAAATGGGTTTTCAGTAAGGTCATTTATGATCAGGAAACATCATGCACAATATGCTGAACATTCATTGTTTGATGCAATATAATGTGACTACCATCACAATTTGTTCTCTGATCAGTAAAATCTATGAATAAAAACCCACAAAAATAATAACAGTAGAACAACTACAGATTACACAAACAAGCTTTGACTGGACGTTTTCTTGTTACAACACAGACCTGACTAATGAAGTTATCATGTCATTATACAAGACAAAAATGTTGTGAGACAAATGTCAAATGTTAAAAGAAAAATATATTATTAAAAGACATAGACGGTAACAAACATAAAAACGAAATCAATAAATAAATGAGAAGATTAGAGAAAAATGCGCTAACAAGTGCAGACACATACGGTAACTAGGGCCTTTATTATAACATCCATCTCTTTAAAATATTTAACTGAAGGCTTCAGTATACTGCCAGCTGGTCATTGTTATTCCCAGCACAGATGCTGTCAAAATATTGATGCTGCGGTTTTCTGTGCGTGTGTCAAATGTATTTTTTGAAATGGACAAAACAATGTAGTGAAGGTCTCATGTTCAAACAAAGTTAGAGTCTGACACATTTATAAAATGACCTGCGGGTAATCAGTAAGTAAAATATGCTTAAGCCTGAGCCAACAGAAATGGACAAAAAAGCACTGATAAATTGCTGTGCTCATTGTGAATTCCATACTCAATTGTGGCATTTTCCAGGGTAAATGGAATTGTACATTAAAGTCTGAATATGCCTGACTTTGGGGGAGTGATACATTTTATTTTCCCTCTTTCTCCCACAGATGTGGCCTGTGGAAGCCACAGTATTGCGGTGCTTTCAGGGAAAAGGCCATCTTTAGGACCTCTTGATCAATCTGTGACCTTTAAGTACATAGCCATCTCGTAAATAGGAGGGTGCGCTTACAGAGACTTCAAAAGCAAGGGGACCCGATAATTTCAAAATGGAGCGGTGTGGAGTGGCGCTGGTGGGGAGTCCATAAAAGCCTGCCTTGTTCTCTACACACCTCCTCTTTGCTCCACAACAGCCAGTTAGGGTAATAGCTCAAGGGAGAAAGGGGAAGAGAGAGAGAGAGAGGGAGAGAGAGAGAGAGAGAGAGGAGGAGGAGGGATAGATGGAGAGAAAAACAGGTAATTACTGGTAATCATTGGTCGAGGAAGAGCTGATGATCACTACAGTATAACAGATTGTACTGTTCCCTGTTGAAAAACACTGAGGAGACCGGATGTGGCGCTGTCGACAGGTAACGACTAGGAAATTAGTCGGTAACCTTAAACCCCCCTCGCAATCATAGAGAAACTCTCTTTCCCTCTTTCTCTCCTTTTCTCTCTTTCTCTCTCATTGAGAGGAGTTATATAAATCTCAATGTCCCACTCAATAAGTACCGTATAAGTAGGGACTATGGGTCCTTTATTATATTACAATCTTTTTTATTTAGATTGGACATCAAGTAGAGGCAAGTAGCTGTGGTTCAACAAGGAGACAGGGTGATACAAACAGAAAGATTAGAGTGAGATACAGAAGCACTTGGAGTTGTACCTCAGTCTTGATTTAAAGCTGAAATATATTCATGAAATACTTCCGTCTAATACCTGTCTAAAATGTCTGTTTAGCGAAGACAATTCAGCTTGGCGTTGATTTAAACTAAAGCACCAAGTCAAATTCAAACTGTGTCGACTAAGCAATAAAAGCCTTGCAGGAAAGTGTGATTTTTTTTTTTATCCATACAGTGAGATACCCCTGTAATTCTCCTGCAAATAGCTTCAGTTTTCTGAGCCTGGCTGTCCAGCAACATTATCAATTTTCTGCTAAAACCATGTACAACATTAATTAAATGAAAGTGCCCCTAACCATTTGGTAGAATACGCCACAACCTTTTTCAGAAATTACTGCGCATTGATTGCAGCTACTTTATTACTTTATTTTACCCAAACAGCAGATTTTAGTCCCTTACAATAATAAATGGGAGAATAGCAGAAGACATTTATGTGAAAAAGTGTAACCTTTGTTTGGCCACAAAAAAAATAAATGTTTCATGCAAAGAAGTAAAAGTATTCTGCTAATTTCAACTTGGTCAGGAAAAAAAAAAAAGCTTCTACTCAAATTATATTTGCAGCAGTTCGGTTTCAAATCTCAGTCAACATGTACAATTTAAAATCATCAATGCAGCTGTATTGTGGCAATGAGTATCACTTTATTTCAATGATTTCTTACACTGCCTCTCACATTCACAGTGATAAGCTACTCGAAGTGTAGACTTTAGCAGAGCCAGTGTCACAGGAAGACTTATTGATTTTGAGCGGTGTCTTCCTTGGGCTCTGTGTGACTAGACAGTGGCCTCATCACGGTGGGAGTCTTTAGTGGATCAATTGGGAGCACTTGTACCTGTTTGTAACTGATAAGACAACACTTCAGAGAACTGATAATGATTAGCTTAGGATAAACACAGCAAATCAACATAATAGGGAAGTAAATATGGAAGATAAATAGCCTGGAACGTTGCCCATTATTTTTCCAACACAAAGAAAACTCTACAGTACTATTTTTTCACTCACCTATTCACAATCATTAATTCAATTAGGCGTTGCTATATTTAACTGCAGACAAAGAATCACAATTATCAGAAAGAATCTAAACCCTGGAGCTGAAAATTGTACTGCAACGTTTTCTTGGAACTGTGTGACAAGGTCTACTAAGTGGCCATGTTGTTTTGTCACTTAAGACTCATGAGATCATTGCAGTTTCATCCACAGCCTATAATGGTGACATGGTGAGCCCATATCCTGATCCTGCCCCACATGAAAAGGGAATCATGAGATCATTCAGTCTTGACCTAGATGCTAAAGAACATACCGGAGATGACCCTGCCACACACAAAAGTTATATTTAAAATGGAGGCACAGAACATTTGAATGGAGATTACCTTTTTAATGGTTGCAATAAAAAAATATGTTTGTGAAATAATGGGCTATAAAATATGACTGAAGTCATTGAAGGAGTGACATTTGAGGGCAGATCCCTCTTGTGTTGACATGTAACAGCACTAACTGTTGTCATGGGAAGCCTGTCACTTAAAACAGGTCAGATCAAAATGTGCCGCTGGGACTTATGCCTTCCGTCAGTGCTACCACACAATGCCATCACCAAAGCAGGCGTTATTCTCACTATCAGTTTGTTTTCAAAATTACAGTATCACTTGCACATTATCCACACCCATGCAGTATCCTGTTTTTTTGAAGTCCACCTTAGCCAATGCATAGTTTTTGTCATGGCCATTCAAAAGGAATTACCAATAACACTGCTAATAATAAAAGGCTTGTAATGGATACATAGGTGGTTTGTCATCTTGCTACAGTTTAATCTGGCCTGCAGGTACTCCGGCAGTGGAGGACAGGTAACGTGAGACTCAAAGATTCGCTGCATTAGTTCTGCTTAGCTAACCGTGAATGCTAATTGCAGGAAGAACAAACTACTACTCTCCCCTCCTTTTCCTCTCTCCTCCCCCTTGGCCGACAGTAGAGCCCGCTGAGAAGCACAGAGAGTGTCATACAGCTTTGCTTGGAGTGGGAACAAAGAAGGTTGTTCTGTAAGCGAGATTCAATATGTAGAGGGAAAACACAGTTAGCTGTTGATTTCCCCACAGCCATCATGTTGCCCTCTCGTGTTCACGCTGATAGTGCGTGGGTGAAGGTTTACTCGATAGTTTAACTGTACACTAAGTCATACCTAATCAGTGGAAATCTTCCATTTTTTAAGTTAAGGCATCCCGTTTTAACTTTAACCTGTCATGTTTTAAGCAGCAGTCTTTGAAAGCATACAAGGTGCAAGTGGTACATGCAGTATGGACTCTCAAGGAAACAGAATATCTTTATCTTATCTTTAGGATTAAGGATTTCAGATGTAATAGGACTAAATACATGCAATATCTGCTCATCATTAAACACTCAGCAATTATTATTCTGAAGATTAAATTGTCAGAAACACAAATTTAAAAATTCTGTCAGCTGAAATGTCAAAAACCGTCACCCAGCGCTAGTTCTGTGTGACCAACTCTACTGCAAACATCTCTTTGAAATAACCAAAGCACTACAGTATTACCAACAAGATCAGAGTGCAAAATAACACCGATCCACAAAAGTTCATAAAATAGGGCTAAAATCTCAAATTAGAGTGTGCTCCATTCAGAGGAACCCAACCATGACACGCCTTTGTGAGAAAACAAGACAATGAAAGAAAGAGGGCAAAGAATAGAAGAGTTAAATCCTGTACTAATACTGATACCGATACTAATCTGTGGGCAAGGTCAAAGACCTGGTTACACACCAGAGGCTATAAAGGCTCAGAGGTGCTGGTCAGCCTGAGCCGCCAAAGCTGTGATCACTCTCAGAGGTTCTGACCTGGGCAAATGAGAGGCCACTACCCTAGTGGCAACCACTATCTCCTATCAGTCTTCTATCCAGACATCTATAGGCTACCTGCAGGCCTTCAGGCAAGAGCTATCATATAGCCACTGTACCGAGCACTCCTGTCTTTACCTTGCAGTGGAGATTTATTGTAATTAGAAGATTCCTTTACAAAAGCTTGGGATCAGCGTTTCTTCAAGGATTTCTGTGCAGTCCCATGGGGGACACCCTTTGATCCCGACCTTCGAACCCTAAGGGTTAATCCTTCCCTTTGCAAATGAGTTTGACATGATGGGCCACTTCCTAATTGGTCAATTGCTCAGTGCCATTTCTGGGTCCTGCTGGTTTAACAAGTGTATGTTTTCCTTCCCACTCTCCAGTGTCTTACCACATCAGTATTGATGGCTTTGAAGTGCGTAATCGTCCCCACAATATAGATTCATACATTTTTCTAAAGAAGTCTACAGGATCATCATGCAACGAAAAGGTTCATATGGCAGAGTTCTTACAAGTTCTAAGTAAAATCTTGACATGACATGACAACAAAGAAATTCCCTTAAATATGTACAATCTCCCCACTCCATTAACACTTTAAAATCTGTTGAAATCACTGTTGTTGTTCTATTCCATTGGGATTCCCACATGGTTTCTTTCTTTTCTCTCTTTCACTCTACCTCCCACTATGTGTTAGCTTGATAATGCTGAAGGCTATAGTAGCTCTTAAACCATCAGAGACATTGAAAGAGAGGACTGGCGGTGTCAAGTCCCACCCTGCAGCATGTGGCTTGTAAGTTTCTGCCCCTCCCCACCTCCATCTTTTTCCCAATCAGATTAGTTTGTCTAATAGTGAGAGGAAAGGTTGTTGCCAGTGGGCCCTGCAGGCTTGAAAGAACAGGTGGCCAAGTGCTGAAATGGTTTCTCTGCATTGATCTACAAAAACAATATGGTGGTCTGCATCTGCAGCTATATAAGATGAGAGTATTCGCAACTTCAGAGAAAATTTGTTTCTTTCACAACACTTAAAATTCATATTTTAATCAGTCGTCACAAATTAACTGATGTAGTGTAATGTATTTGGTAACGCTATTTGTGCAACATCAGGACTACAGTTAGGGTACCTGTATCTGTATTTTGAGACATCTTTCAAATCTACCTGCAGACCGTTACTCAGATGGATTACCCAAGTAACCTTTCCCGATGACCTCTGTAGGGTTTGTTCACCTGCAGGACCATGGGAATCTCCCCAGCCAAAATACCTCCTCCCCAGTACACCGAGAACGTGCCTCACCAGCCGCCTAGCACCAAGACGGATTGTTTAGGGGCACAGAATAAGTCAGGTCAGGGAATCCTCGGCCTCAGGCCTGGCTAATTACTTTCTAATGTGACGACGATTCTTTTGAAGAGCTGTTTTCTCACTGACCAAATCCCTTTAAAAGCATCTTGGGGGTGCAAAGGGGGCCGAGAGGGAGTGCGCTGTGGCAGGCCACACCAGGGCCAGAGGGGGGGCTCAGGTTACACCCTGCCTGCCGTGATGCATTGTTGGTGGGACGCCTAGGCTCCAGTGCTCGCCCACCACCACCACCACCACCACCACCACCTCCATCCTCCTCCTCTCAGCACTGTCCCTCCAAGAGAGGCTGCCGCAGAGCCTCACGGAAACTCTGACACCAGTCCAGAGGATGCACTCTGCACATGAAACCTTACACTCAACTAATGGTTACAAATGTGTTTTCAAAGAAATCCCAGGTCTCCCGTATAAAACCATAGACTCACACTGCTGGATGAGCATATATATACATACACACACACACACACACACACACACACAGTGGGAACATTGGAACACACAATTGGGGACAGTTGGTGCTGCTGAACTGGGGGATTTAAAAGGGACTGTATGAATGATGAGATATGAGGTCCTTTTTTTAGCACTCCTGTCGGAGATGACAGAAAAAAACAAACACTTTAAATTTGATCTGACATCAGGTCATTTGATTTTTACCACCGTAACAATACAACATTAACAGTTTACTACAGTGATAACCAAACATATCAGCAAGTTGACTCTTTAAGGAAACCCTGCCTTTAGAAATTGCAGGTGGCTTGTGGTTTTGACTGACACATCACACAGATTTCAGCGACCTCTTGCTTTCTTTCTCTCATTCCCTCAAAGAGAATGTATTCCCTTCCAGGGGAGTGATCCCTAATTAGCTGTCAGGTGATAGTGTGCTGCTTTCATTGTGTTCCCTGCTGCCGTGCTGCAGGCTATGTGGTCAGCAGTCAGTCTCAGACTGAAGTGACAGATCATCTCTCTATACACCAGACCCCTGCAGCTGAAAGAGACCACTTGGTCCTTACAAAGAGTTCCCAACTCTCCATATTAAGAAGAACTCAATATCAAATCTCATAACAAACAGATCACTGCCCCAGCAAAGACAAGAGGATCACTTGAGAATCTGTCTTTGCTCTCACAAATAAAAACAACAGCCAGTGATATGTTTGTCTCCCACCAATAGGCGACTGATGACTGGATTTGGATCTGAATTATTTAGTGGCCCTTAGTGTTTGTCAGTTTGTTCAATGTAGGTGATTTTAATGGAGAAAAGATCCTTCTGATATCATGTTCCAACATTCAGTGAAAATGACAAAAGCTTTTGGAAAATCACAATCAAATTTTGCTATTTAAGTGCGAAAAATAACTATCCATTCCTGTATTTCTCAATAAGAGCCATATCTTCTAACTTCACAGGATATGGTAGACAGGTAATTCCTGATATAAAAGATATGATTTCTTCCTGTCTGTCTGTTAGCTTCACTGCGGGTCTCCTCCAGACAGTTCCAGTATCCACCCAGGCAGCAGAGGGACCTTGTTTGAAGGTCATGTCAGCACCGGGGCGTAAACGTTAGACCTTTTTGTGGTCAGGGTAAATGTACAAGGCCGCCCTGCGGGAGCACTCCTTCCCTCTCTTTAATCGGCGTATAACAGGCCCTTGTAGAGCCAAACTGTCTGCGACACATCAGCACTTAGAAATAAAAACCCCTCAGCCAACCCTGCGACGGCTGCGGTTGGAGAACGGCAGCTGGATCATTTCAGAGGGACAACACAGACAGGTCTGCTGGTAGAAGGGGAAACAGGAAAGGGAAAATCCATTTTAAGATGGAGTGCATACATCATGTTTCTGTATTCTGAAATCTTCCAGTTCAAACTTTTAAATATAAAATATTCATTTATTTATCATTTCTAAGATTTAAAAAGCACTTATAGGATGATATTATCAAGACGAAAATTATGTTACTGCTCCACTGACTTGAAATATAGTTTGTATGTATGAATCCAGTGTTCATTTCTTTGCAAATTCATTTTCTCAGTGATATTAGACTAGAGTTTTAGCTCCCGGATTTTAGATTTTAGCTTTTTTACCTCTAAAGAGAACCATGTAAAATTATAAGAATAAATAATTGAATAATATTAAAGAGGTGTTTTATGAATCTGTAAATGTTTTTGTTGCTCTGTGATCTGGAATACATGCCTCAATGATTTTAAAACTGTTCCCTCAACGTTTTTTTTTTTCCAACATTCAGCTTCCCTAACCTTTGCTGTATACTCTGTAAATAAACAGTCCACAAAGTAAATAAGACAAAACACAGAATAGACAGCCATCTTTCTGTCAGTGAGGCCAATCATTTGAAGGAGCCGAGAAAGCAAACTTAACAGTTCTAATGCTCCAGCCGAGAAACTTAATTTACCAATTTGCAGGAAGACAAGATGGCAGGAAACAAGCCAATTTGCCACGTGTGCAGCGCACAACAAACCCCAGCCTTGCTCCCCGGCCTCATGAGAGGTAATTATCCCTAAAAAAGAATGCCATGCTGTATTAAGATGTAGCCGCATCAAAACGAGGGAGGCAGCCTCATTACAAGTAATTATGAGGGAATTAGAAACATCATTTAACTAAACGAGCAAATAATGTCCAGGATATTGAAGAAGCTGCCTGCACTTCTGCCGACCGCTGCAAGTCCCATTACAAAAATTGTAGGTCTTTAATAGAATAATGACATGCTTTATCTTCCCTGGCTCTCTCTGAGAGGGTCTTGGAGCAGAAGAGGGCTGAGGGAGAGAGGGGAGGATGTGAAAACAACTGTTGCAGACCTCTCTGTCCTCAGTGTGGTCTCACTCTTGAGTGTGTAGCATAAGGCCTTCAAGATAATCCCCCTATTATCCTTACAAATACAAAATGGAGAGCAGAGAATTGTATCTCACATCCATTATTGTGTCAAAGGTAATGCTAATGGACTTATCTCTAGAGTAATAGCTGAGTTCTCTACACGTACTGTAGCCTGTAATAGTTTGATGCATATTAGACAGAGAATGGCACTACAGAACAGGCAGTTCAAGAAATGGTTGGTGATTTAACAATGAAGCATAATGCACTTTGCCATTAAGGCATATTTTTGGTTAAATATTGTTCTTGGGGAATTTAACTTGGAGATGGAAAAGGCTTTCATTGTGGTTCAAATAACAGAGCTGTCTGTATTTGGTCTTATAAATATCTCAAAATACGTCATGTTGATACTGTCAGTCACAAAAATATTTAACAGTTTAAGTTTAACAAATTGATTTTAAGACAGAAACCTACGCTTTGGTTTCATTTGAACCAAACAGTAAACTTGAAACTTATTTTTATTCAACCCTTTTTGTATCCTTGTGTTTTATACTTGTTTTAGTAACCATTTACACAAGAACACCAAACGATTTCCAAAATTATGACTTTATAACCCATGTTTCCCATTGCCTGGTACAGTAGCATATTCCTCTCCTGTTAAGGAGAGGGGGTTGGGGGTTGGGGAGGAGGAGAAGGAGGAGGAGGAGGAGGAGGAGGAGGAGGAGGGGGACAAACACAATTTCCCTTCAGCTCCTTCATTTCCAGTTGATATAAAACAGAATCATGAAAAATCACTTCTGGTCCAAGCTCTCCTTTTTAACCATTAACCCATAAATACAGAAGCTGGTTAAAGCCAGCGGATGACAGGGCCTGCCTCAAAAATCTTGTTACGCTCCCCTCAAATTCATTTAGGGAGCAAACAGGTCTTGAGAGTTGTCTGGCTTAATGCATTGCGATCGCTTTTAAAACTCTTGTCTTGAGGCAGACCCGAGGCTCTGCATCTGCTTGTGGTGTTATACTTCATAACCTTCCCACTCTAATATGAAACCACACATACGCCCTCTTTAAATCAAATGGCTGTAAATATGTTGGGAGGTAGTTGAAAAGCCCTCATCCAAATGCATGATGAAGGGATGGAATATGTAAGAAAAAAAAGAGTTCTTCAAATATTAG
Source organism: Argyrosomus regius (assembly GCA_946959425.1). NCBI lineage: Eukaryota > Metazoa > Chordata > Actinopteri > Sciaenidae > Argyrosomus > Argyrosomus regius. The sequence continues at coordinate 10,226,350 of OX336894.1, read as the reverse complement.
AGGAGAACATTATGAATAAAAAAGTAAAGTAATGTTGTTGCAGCCTGTTTAAATTTAATGGGGTCTCTATTAAGTTAGTTTTGATCTACATCATTTTATCTCAAGACGTAAAAGAGGTGATATCCGGAGGTTTTAGTATAATTCATTATGATCCTGTAAATATGCTCTAAAAACTATCCCGAGAATCAATTTGCCCGGCGCTCTCTGTCTTTGCCTCTCCCTCTCCACACTGCGTGTAGCCCACAGTTTCCATTACTCCCATCATAAATTATACCACAGAGTGAATTACACTTGCTTTTCACCTTACCAGGCAGGTTTGATGAATCCTAAGGCACAACACATCATCTCAACAAATCTTCATCACCATGCCAGTCGCTGTCTCTTTGCAGTTTAAACCACTTCAAATCATTTTCATTGCCCTGCTATTAAAATTTGTAATTCACACCTGCCATTGCAGTGATACATAGTTACATCGAACCCCCTCCTCTCTGCCCCCCACCTATTCCTCTCTTTCACTTTCTCTCCTTTGCTCGTCACTGCAGCACCACACGTCTCTCTCTCTCTCTCTCTCTCTCTCTCTCTCTCTCTCTCTCTCTCTCCCTGTCTTGTAAATCAAACAACCTCAGGTGACAGGTCATGCAGATTTCCCACAAGTCACTGGGGTGCAAACATCCATCCAAAAAAGCGGCGCATTGCCGTCATACCTGATGACATAATGACCACTTGGAAACTAATAAACAGCTTCATTCAACCAAAGCTATTGCTCCTTTTCATAAGCGTTACGGTCTCCCATCCCTCTCTCTATCTCTCTTTTCTCTCCCTCTCCTATCTGTCACAAATTCATCCTCCTGCACCTCACCTCTTCGCTGGTGCTGGAGTTACCCATAAATCACTGCTGTTGTCTAACGCTATCCATTTTCCCAGAAACACAGGGCGGCTGTTGCAGAAATTGGGTCAGGCATAATCTGCAGGGCAGCAGAGCCTGGCTAGTCATGATTCTGCTAGGTAATGTAGCCATTAGCACACAGTGAGAGATTGGTGGGATGGGTAGAAGGGGATGGGTGGGTGGTGGGGGTCCCTTGTACATGATGTGACACCCAAGAAAAGCTGGCAAATGATACAGTTTTATTGCTCCCCATCAACAACAGGACATTTGGGTGTGTGTTTGTGTGTGTGTGCTTGAGAGTGAGTACGTGTGTTGTGTTTAGTTTCTGCATGTACTGAATTGATATAAAATAGTAAATTCAACCTCTTGAAAAGCTTCTGAATTAAAAAGTCATACTATGGTGCCCAAAGTGTAACTGATACAGTCATTTATTTAAGCAGATGGAGGAAAGAGAACAGCTTCGATTAATGCGAGTCTTGAACTTTGACAATATGCCTCTTTATTATGTTTCCCCTTACAAGACCTGATGCTGGGAGGCAGACTTCAAATGAGAGAAGATCCGCCCCAGTTTGAGATAGCGTGCATCTCATTTACACTCAGCAATGTGCTTTATCTACTTCTTAGTTACCTCTGCATGTATTACCTTTAAGGCAGCTTGTTTTAGGTCATCCACTTCTTGATTTACAAGCAGAGCACTACTAGCAGTGTTTAGAAATTCAAAATGAATCTGAACTTTAAAGTCTTTGCATAATGAAAACGTGCAGTTTTAGACAGGGCTTGATATTTGAATCCGCTTGCAAGACTAATGTGCTTAGGGGACAAATAAGGAAGCTACAGTACGAGCCTTGCAGAGGGATAGATGCATGACATTTCACACTGCATTCCTACAAAAGCGTTGCTCCTCCACAGATACAAGCTGCAATTAAAATGCACCTGTGAAGAAGCTCACAACCTAATATTTGATGTAATAATAGCAGTTGTATGATAGGATGTGAAAGTATGAACAGAAATGTCATGTATGTTAATTAACATCAGTGTCCTCCAGGTTTTCTTCCTCACTTCAGTCATGTTTAAAAAAAAAAAAAAAACATCCAGGTGAGAATTACTGCACCTCTACAGCAAAAATTCACCATTCATTTCAGACTATACCATGAGCCTTTAACATAGAGATTACACTGGATCATTACGATATAATGTGTTGTGATAAAATAAGTTTGTGTGTACTTTTCGTGTGCTCCTCAGGGGAGAGGAGTTGTGTCAACACAGCTATGTAGATTTCAGCATTAGTCTTGTTTACAAGAACTTAAAATATTTACCTTGTGTGTCAAAATTTAAAGTGTGTCAATAGTTACAAGTGCACAACAACAGGACTTGAATAAAACCAAGCAAGCTCATTTTTCACTGAAATAGAAAATTTATTGAATGAGAAGATTATTGAAGGTCTAAATTACAATAGAAACAATGATATTTTTCCTTAAATGGAATAATTATGTTTTTCCTGTGGGGTGAAATAAAATGTTGCCTTATGATGCTTTGACAAACCAATAAAAAAAAAAAACCTGTAAAAGCATTTCTTGTGGGTTCCTTTTTTTTTTCTTGATATGAATGCTATACTCCATTATTTCATGACTCAAGGAAGGGAAGAAGGAAAAACAAAATAAAAGTACAAAAATTATTATAATTAATTATACACATGGTGTATTTTATACATTTAGGGAAGCTTGATTGCTTTCATGTGAGACGTACAGTTGCTGCATAATAAGAATTTCTTCAACAAATAAAGTGATACAATTAATATACAGCGGTTATGTGGAGACACTTATGAGAATGTTGTTTTGTAATGCGTTTTTTTTTTTGTTGTTTTGTTTTGTTTTTTTACTGCAGTGCTGAACATACAGTAGAGTCATTCAGTACTCAATCTTGTTATACAGGTTGTATAAAGGTAACGCTGGCAGGTTGCTCCCCGGGTAATACAGGGGCGTCGGAAAGGCGATAGATCGGGGAACTGGAACGCGCAGTAAGGAGTTATCTCTGAAAACCAGCGGCATCCCCACTAGTGTCTGTGCGGAGGCGTGGGCCATGTTGGCCGCCTCCAGTTCAGCTGATAGCTGTCGTTTCCATTTGTTCCTCCTGTTCTGAAACCACGTCTTGACCTGAGTCTCCGTCAGCTGCAGGCTGGAGGCTAAGCAGGCCCGCTCCGAGCTGCTCAGGTACCGCTTCATGTCGAAGGTGGACTCCAGCTGGTACACCTGACTACGGGAGAAAACCGTGCGCGTCTTCTTCTTGGCAGAGTTGCCCTGCTTGTCCGCACCGTCTGTCTGTCTCTCCTCCGACAGAGGTGACATTTGATGGCATGGTCTCTCCCTCTCTTCCTTATAATCCTGCAGCAGAGGCTGTGGCAGGTGCGGCCGCCGTGCGAGCCCGTCGTTTCCAGACAGGAGTCCTTTGCCGGGACCTAAACGCGAGCAGGAGGAGAAGGAGGTGATGAATATCAGAATCTATAAATACAAATGTGTTTTTTAGAACAGGTGCCTGTCACAGTTTTTCTACATACTCAGTTTGAGAGTTCGTCAAGTGTGATCTGTGACTCCCTAAATCGTCTGTTGCAAACCGGTGACTTTTTAAATAAACAATTCAGCACGAGTACGCTCCGTTTACAGTAAGCTATTAATTAAATCCAGCTCTATTTAACGCTCAATTGACGACGTGTAGTGCGGCCATTTTAGAAACATGTTTCATCAATTAGCAGGCTCAATTAAATTTGAAATGAGAGGACAGACAGAGGGATAATTATTCGACCTTGCACTCTTCGGCTGCTGCTGCACATGACAAACAAGTGGAAGTGGATGAGCTGCATGTGAGTGTTACAGTCATAAACACAAGCTGATGAAATGTGAGCTGAAGTGCAAACAAAAACTAAACTGGAGGCCTGCTTTTTTTATTTTTAAAGAACTGATCAAGACATTTTACAGAGTAAATAAAAATACATAATGTTTAAAATGTGTGTTAATTTAATTGTAACGCATAATAAATATATGTTCCTTGTCTGTTATTATAATAATAATAATATTAGTAATAATAGCCTAATAAGAATAAATATTCCTCACCTAAACATGAGAAGTTATGGGCTTGGTGCTGGGTGCATGGCTCGCTGTGACCCGTGTCGGAGCAGAAGCAGTCTGCTGAGTCCTCCCCGCCGCTGCACTCCTCTTCGGAGGACACCGACAGTGAGCGCCTCCGCGGCGGCGGCGGTGGCCCCTTGGAGATCTCTTTGGTCCCGGAGCGCGGCGCATCGGACGGCGTGCCTAAAATAGACTGGATGGTAAAGCTGGAAATCGGGCCCGACGAGCATTTGCTCCCGCTGTCTTCTGCGCTACTCATTCTCGCTTCATAACAGTATTGAAGTATTGACTGAATCTGTCTGTCCCCTTGTATTCCGTTATTGGTTTCTACACGATTGGTGCGTAAAAATTACGAAAGCGGTTTTTGTCTTCTTCTTTTTTTCCCCTCTCTCTCTCCCCCTAGCCTGTTTAATTGTGGAGTTTTACATTGAAGGAGTTGAAGGTGTTTTTTCTAGAGCTCGGGGAACATGAGTGTATTCCTGGTCCTCCTCCTCACGCTCTGGATCAGAGGCAGCAAGGTTGCGTTGCTTGATTTGCATGTAGGTAAGCTCCTCCTGGGCCAATCGCAGCCTCCAACATAAGCCCGGAAATTTCAAACTCCTGTCAAGCTTTTGAGATGGGATGAGGAGAGCGAGAGAGGCGAAGAGCAGCAGTGTTCATTTCTGCTCATTTCATTCAGCTGTACTCAGAACATTTAGAATAATGTTTAAACCCTGTAAAACTCCTTTACTTTGTATTGTTATTTAAATAAATGCAATATTGGTTGTTCGGAGTTTGATGGGGTTTAAAATAAATTTTAAAAAAGACTTTAATGTTCCCATGTCATATTTTAAGAAAATATGTTGAGATTTCTGAAAAATATCATTTTAAAAATGAAGTTTTATTTATTTATTTATTTTCCATTAGCGTGTGTCTCTGAATGTGGTTTAATGCGCGCCATTCATAAACAGAAATACAGACAGCGGTTTATGATCCTATGCAAACTGTACACGGCTCAGTCAACTGAGAATGACCTCATGCAAGTCAGGTCGGATTTTTTTTTTTTATATTATCGTGTGCATGTTAAATTGGCCGGGGTGACAGTAACACGCACATACAGCCTGGAAACTAAAAACAGAGGCCCAACTCATTTTTTTCCTGAAAATAATAAACTCATTCCGCGTCCATTATCTGCGATTAAGAATTAATTTGATCATTACTGAGCTAATCTGCCTCGTGATGACCGCGCGTGGAGTGGAGGCCGGCTAATTGATTGACTAATTGATTGGAGGTGGTGGGGGCCGAGTGCGTGCACGCGTGTGTGTTTGTGTGTGTGGTGTGTCAGAAGAGGGGGAAGGGGGGGGGGGGGCGGGGGGGGGCTTCCCACCACCTCCCTTTCTCCCCACCTTCACCACCCATGCTCTATCTATGTGTGCATGTGTGTGTGTGTGTGTGTGTGTGTGTGTGTGTGTGTGTGTGTGTGTGTGTGTGTGTGTGGGTGGGTGGGTGTTGTGTCTGGCTGCGGGACAGCTGCGGGGCTTGAGCTGGCGGTTCGGGCACATTATCCCTCTTTTACTGCTTTGTAAGGGAGCCCCAGACACATTACAAATGGTCAGCTTTAATCATCATGTCAACGCCCATCCCGGTATCCACACAACCGGCATTCGGTGTTAGAAGACCGGCTAGAAAAGGATTGAAGACGGCGACTGTGGGATGCTGGCGTTGGTGCTGCTGATGATGATGCTGACAGCAGCTTCTGTCGTCACCATCATCATCATCATCATCATCATCATCATAGCAGGCAGGCAGAAGCATCTGGATCCACGCGTAAATATCGTCAACTGAGCAGCTGCTTAACGATCTTAACAAAACGCTTACGCAGGGGAGGCTTTGCTGAAAGGGGGGCAAATATATGGGGGCAGTCGGGGCGGATGCTGGATTTATGGTGGTTACACATAAGGCGTGAAATCTGCAATGACAGTTAAATGGGTTTATTTTATATGCCGCTCTTTTCAAACAAAGACCTTTGTCAGTGTGGCCGCCTTCATCACTTTCAGACGACTTTTGCAAAGTGAGATTAGTTCGTCATAGAGATAGTGGACATAACAGGCTGCTATTGTGCTGCAGAGAATGAATTACGCACGCTGGCTGTTTTTTTTATGTCAGAGTTGGGCGTTTATAGGCCAGTCGTACAGGCCGAGCGGTGTAGTTACCTCTATTAGTATGGAAATGTCCACCTCTTACCCCATGTTTCCGCGTTTCATCTGGCGAGGGCCCCCAAAACAGCAAGGAGCGCGCGCCTAAGTTCGTGCTCTATCACAATGATAGGTGGCGTATGGCCGCCCTACCGCAATAACAGAACAAGATCTTTAGCAGGAGAGAAAGGTCTGAGAAAGACAGATGAAGTTATGAGGCGCTTTGATCTGGGAATCAAGCTTCGATAAATATTAAACAAAGACCCTTTACACGTGTGTATTATGATATATGGCGTGTCCAACTCTAGAATAAGGAAATTACCAGAGAAAATGATATCAATAAATTTTCTAAGTATAAACGTTGATTATGTTTCGATTTTCATTCAAGAAAGCGGGGCCTGCTCTTTTTTCAGGAGGCGTGTGTGTGTGTGTGTGTGTGTGTGTGTGTGTGTGTGTGTGAGTAAGAGAGAAAGTGAGAGAGAGAGAGAGAGAGAGAGAGGGGGGGGAGAGAGAGAGAGTTGTAAACGCAAGCAGAGCGCCCGAGCCCTGGAGGTGTACAATTTATGTAATCTGAGTGTGGAAATGAACTGGGTAATTTATTGGAAAACACAAAGTCAGGAAGATTGGATCAGTACAGCCTATCCACAGGCTCCTATCCATCAAGTTCCAATTAACAACCTAACCATTGAGTTTTAATGGCTTTCCAATCTACTGCCCTGATAGACTCATCAATTCCTCGGGGAGAAATTAAGAAAATCGACCGCCCCTCGGCGTTTCAGTGTCATTCTTCACAGCAACTATATGTCAAATTAAAAACACAATTAAAATTTAAACTGTTCCAATCAGACGGTGCCCCGCAACCTATGTTTCACTTAATAGAACTTTGATGAAAATCTGATGCTCGCATTCAATCAGCAAAGTAAATGGGATGGTTTCTTTAAAACAAGATTTCCTCTTCAAGAAGTGTCAAAAGAGTTGTTCAAACACACGAGCTTTGACGCGTCACACCCTCTGTTTGGCCTCCTGATTATGGAAACTCACCACTAGTTTGGATCTATAACAGGAAGCTTTTGTTTGACGCACAGGACCAACGGGAAAGGTGATTTCTGATGCACACGCGTGTTCACCTGTGGCCAATTTTACCCCGAGGGAGCCATCAAGGAGGATGTTTGTTGTTTGATATGATTTGTTAATGAAACTGGAAACCTTAGAGGTGATGATAAGGCTTAGGCCTACTGATATATCACTGTTTCACGTGGTTTATCTCTTGGCACCATGAGCCAAAAGCCAAAAATGTTTTTTAAGGCTTCAGTCATAAAAAGAAAACTATATTTTAATCTTTAAATAAATGCTTTAATCTCTGCATACAGCCTATATGTCCCGCTATAACTAACTTTAATAGTCCAACACACGTGTGAGCAGCTGTGAGTGGCTTCAGAGAGGAGGCTAGCGTTACGCAAGGTGGTCGGGCCCACTTGAGTGTTTCCAAACTGGCACTAAAACCTCTGATAGGGCTTAAAATTATCCATTCAGCTCTCAAATTTAATGTAATACACTGAGCGGAGTCCCCGGTCACGTTCGTTTGCCCCCGTTCCTGCAAATGTACTTTATCTGATTTTGGCCCCGCTCCATTTTCTCCTTTACATAAAGATGTCGCACAAATGGAAATTATCGAGTGGTAATTTTTTCAATTTATGCGCGCAAATCAAGGTCATGCTGAGCCGAAGCGGCGCGTTTGAACGTGAACATTGCTCTTACTTGACGCAATATGATGCAGACGTTTACCGATCGATATGTGCCAGAGGAATAATGCCATACCAATCTATTAATTTGCTGTAATGGGGCCGTGTTGAGTGCGCGTGGTACGTCGATATTTGGATGATCTGACGATATTTGAATGAACCCTTTGTCTCTCGATGAGGTCATCATATACAGTTTATTGCTGACTGATTCATTTTCAATAACTGCATTAGCCTACAGATGAAAACAGAAAATGACCTTTGAGGCAAAGGTTCATTTTTACTCATAATCTCATGTGTTAAATTTGGATGTTTGGGCAATGCAAGTGTACTATTGTGTAGTCTGCTATTAGATGTGTTTATGCTGTAAACTGCAGGAGGATTGAACCTTAACATGCTCCTAAAACTGCACAAACTATGAAGCAGTTTGGTGTTTTAAGAAGAAGGAGATGCCTCCAAGTGTCCACCTGGGCTGTCACCTGGTCACAGTCTGGATATACTCGGTTTCCAAAGCGTAAATAAATGTTTGTTTGAAAAACGTGGTTTAAATAAATCATTGTGATTATTTATTACTGATTTCTGATTATTTGCTATTTATTGTGCTTCATGCGGCCAACTCAACAGAGGCTCAGAGGAGTGTTCACGCCCTCCTCTCACAGCCTCCTCCCCTTGGATCTGCATTTCTCTCTTGTGACAGTTTTGTAAAAGCTAAAATAAAATAAAACACTGCTCAGTATAACAGTATATGTAGTCAAAATTCCAGGTAGGTTAAGTCTTGGCATGATATCTAATTTTTTTTTTCATTTATGATTAAAAAACACCACCAGCCTGTATCGTATATTTTAATATGCTATTATTAATTTCAGTTGATTTTCTCCAATCACGAAATATCTTCAATCAAGTTTGAATTTTTCCACATTTGCTGAGAAGTTCCTTATTTAAGAAAAATGTTACAACCGGTTCATTTGCATGAAAAGAAGCAGGATTATCTCACTATTTTTTTTTAAACATACTGTACATACAACTACAACTGTTATTTAATTATGTTGCCTCAAGTGTCCAGTGACACCTGTCAAATATTATTATAAAGTATAAGATGGGCCAATAACTACTGAGTTTCAACTGTGGAGACAGCGATGTTGTTGTAAAGATTAAAAATATGTATAAGAGTAAGGATTTTTTAAATAAATGTTTTTATATTCTAAAAGCAGCGTGCTACCTCACCACTTCAAAAGTGGCATCATGACTGTAAAACGAGACGTTTCCTCATAAAGTAGTGAAAAGAAAGAAAAAAAACGTCCAGAAATAAAAATTTAAAAAGTGATTAAAATTAAAAAACAGAAAAATAAAATAAGAATGAAGAAGAAGAAGAGTAGCGATCGCTTGCTGCAACAACAAAAAGGTGGTGATGCCTGCCATAGATCCTGACATCCCTCCACCTCACAAACAATACACACAATACACACAATACACACACACACACACAAGGCCAGAAGAGAGAAAGGGGGAGAAAAAAAAAAGTGAAAAGACAGCAGCTCATACTCAGGGAATAATGTCCTCTTCTGAATACATTACACATAATTTTGGCAAGATGGTGGCAATTACGTATCTAATTGACCGAGCCACGTTTTATGTAAAATAACGTTTTTAAAGTGCATAACACTAAGATGATTACAGAAACCCACCTGCCCAAGCTACAAGTGTGTGTGTGTGTGTGTGTGTGTGTGTGTGTGTGTGTGTGTGTGTGTGTGTGTGTGTGTGGCATCTATTATCAGAAGAGAGATTTGGCTTATCTATTTTTCTTTTCTTTTTTTAAGCTATTTTATGTTTTGTTGTGTTTTGTATAATATGTTTGTAAATATATATATATATATATATATATATATATATATATATATATATATATATATATATATAATGTAGTGACACAAAAAAAAAAATATGTTAATTAGAAAATGGCTACATTTTTTAAATCCATCACTGGATACTAAAATCATACAGAAATATCCTAAAATGTACGGAATATTCTCCATTTATTTCACAACATGGTTCAGCAATACAATATCAAAACGTTGTTTGTTTTTTTTACTGTACAAAGGAGAAGTGGCATCTCCTCTCCGTGCCTCATTAAATATATACATTTACATATTTTGTACACCAGTGTAGTCGATATTTTTGCCGCTCCTGTTCAAAAAAAATAAAAACACAAAGTAGATTAAAGAGACATTGGAGCTCAAACACTTGTGCTTGAAGGACGTGTCCATGTGGAGGGAACAAGAGTGAGAATCACTAAAACTAAACATAAAGCTACATGGGTATTTTACAGCTGAGAGTGTCTTGATTGTCCCTCGTCAAACGCTTTAAAAAGAAAAAAAAGAAATTACAACAAATCCTCATCAGTATCCCACCGAGAACAGATGACAAAACGTTTCCCCGTTCAGTGGATTCATTCATTCACAGCACACCGTCAGTGTATTGCACATCATCGTGTAATTAGTTGTGGAAATGAAAACAAAATCAAATATTTGATGTTGGATGATAACGCAGGCCTGCACCTTTAGGCCGCCACTTTTTGTAAACAAAGTTTGTTTTTAGTACATCACACAGAGCTGATGTGTCCAGCAACAGTCATGGTGTCAAATCTGTATGGAAAAAATAACAGACACTCATCAGGCAGTGTAAGCAGGTGGACTCCTGAGGTGATAATTACATAGCCTGTAATAATAATAATAATAATAATAATAATAATAATAATAATAATAATAATAATAGAACATGGGATTTGAATTGTCGGATCACGTGTAAACGGCACCCTTATGGAATATGACAATATATTTGCCAAAATAGGTCCATGTAGGCCTGACAGTGTGTCTCTTTTCTTTATTTTTTTCTTCATTCAGTCACTTGTACAAAAATATTAAGTCTTTTTTTTTTTTTTTTAACTTTTCTGATGAGTTGAAAATAAACACCAACTTGTGTCGCAACAACTCTTTTCAAACCGGTCTGAGCAGCGGCACGGATGTAACGATGGGATGGGAGTAGTAGACGCCCGGGTGCGGGAAGGTGAGCAGTGGCTGACTCGCGGGCACGCTGGCACCGGTTCCTCCGCTCTCCGAGGCCGAGTTCTCGTGGTAGAGGATGGGCACACGGACTATCCTCTGAGCCGCGGCGTGGCTCAGGTTGGCGGCCTCCAGCTCGGCTGCCAGCTGCCTTTTCCACTTGTTCCTCCGGTTCTGGAACCAGATCTTCACCTGAGTCTCTGTCAGGTGGAGGGAGGCGGCCAGACCTGCCCGCTCCGAGCTGCTCAGGTACCGCTTCATGTCGAAGGTGGACTCCAGCTGGAACACCTGGCTACGTGAAAAAACGGTGCGCGTCTTCTTCTTGCGGCACGGCTTCTTGTCGTCGTCCCTCTTCTTCCACTCCTCTATCTCATCTTTTTTGGCTTCTTCCGTGTCGCTCTCCTCCAGGATTATCTCGTCGCCGCTTTTGTTGTTGTGCTCATCATCTTCGTCGTCGTCTTTGGCGTCTGGCTCGGATTTGAGCACCAGGTCCGGTGAGTCTCTGTCTGTGCCCGAGGTTGGAGAGGAGTCTCTGGGTCTTGGTTTCTCAGTGACTGAAATGGGGACACAAGGAGATGTGGTCATGAACAGTGAGGCCTGACGCTGTGTGTTTAGGGTTTTATTACAGCCTGTTGATACTGGACTGTGTGAGGACTTTGGGAGAACTAAAATGGTTATAAATAGTCGCCGAAAAAAATTGCTTGTGACATCAACATAAACCATTTTTAGAGCTAGACCGACTGACAGCACCGTGTTCAAACACATTCAAATTATACTTACTAAAATTACTTTTAGATAGTAAAGAAATAAAATATTCAAAGCCCTCCTTTATTTATTATTTTACTTCATCAAAACAGGGCTGCGCATTCACTCTCCTAATTGAACAAGCTTTCTAAATCCCATTTTTCCTTTGCATGAACGCATGATAGTGCCATTCCTATCAGTGTGTTTTAAATCCCACATGAATAAATCACAGAAACCGGCAGGTAAAAACGCTGTCAGTGACCGAGCCTCTGGGGTAAGATGTTCACAGTGAGCGCCAATAGACAAATCAAAAGCACGCTGCGCATCGTCACCCTCATCCCATGATTTGATGATGTCTACTTCATTTTATGCTCAGTGTGTCACTTTATTGATCTATTATCTCGCGTCGTGGCATAACAAAATAGGCCTTCATAGAGGACAAGGCGTCAAATCACTATGTACTTTGTGGCGTGGTAAAGACAAGGCATGCCATATTATTTCCTATTAACCAAAACGCGCAAAATCCACTGAACTTTCTGAGGCGGAAGTGCAAAGACTGTTTGCTGACCAGATATGCGCACAAAACACACAGGGGACATCATTCTGAAAGGTCATATGATGTGACTGTTATCATAAAAAACAATAAAGTTTTCCCTGTCCATCTATTTAAATGATTAGGAGAATAAATGTGCAACATCATGAGCTAAAAGTGTGACATTTGCTGGCTCATAAGTGATCATAATGTGCTCATAATATCTAATAAATAGTTGTTTCTATGTGTCAGTCTTACCTTCGGTTCTGTGTAGGTGGGCGGATGAGCTCAAGGCGTAGGGGTACCACCACGCCGAGGTGCGCTCCAAGTAGTGAGCCGGTATGCTGAACCTCTGTGCGGGCAGGTCAAAGCGTGGAAAGTTGAAGTCCCCGACCTGAGAGAGGGAAAATCCTCCCTCCAAGGCCGCCTTGGTGGCAGCCAGTACGGGCTTGGGTTTGGACGGTTTGCTATCACAGTTCAGCAGGTTCTTAATGAAGAAAGGAGAGTCCTTGGCCGAAGCGCACGTCTCTTGCGTTGTCTCTGGCATCGCTGTGGCTGTGGTCTGAACGCAGAGGACCACGGAAACAGGGATTCAAAGCGAGGAGAGGGGGGGAAAAAAGCAAGGCTGACTTACAGACTGTCGATATCCTGCCTGAGAGGATTCCCTGTTTTATTCTTCTCAGTGATTTTTAAACGCGGAGTCTCGCTTTCACGCCCGGAGAGCGCGTCAAAACGCACGTCCTTCTAGGCTAGAAAAATAATAAAATGTTTGCGAGGTAAAGAAAAAAAATAACCACACGTACAAACATGGAGATGTCTCATTCCGGGTTCTTTCGTCAAATCGCAAACTGTGTCCACCGTGTCAGTCAGTCTGGCGTCTGATGCTAATGATGAAATAAAAATGTCATCCAAGTTAAATGCGGAAAGTATAGGCGATTGGGCATGTACAATGGCAAATGGGATTAAGGGAGAGACGGTGAGGAGAGAGAGTGAGAGAGTGAGAGAGAGAGTGAGAGAGAGAGAGAGAGAGAGAGAGAGACCATCCTCCCCTCTCTATGCGCTCTGGCTGCAGGCTCTGTGTGCTCGCCTGTTATTGGTCTCATAGAGTCCAATTAGGCAGCAAATGAACACAGGGCTGTTAGCGCCAAAAAGGAAGGTTTGGGATAAGCGCCTCATCACACAACTAACATTACAGACACACACACACACACACACATACACACACAGATCGACTGCATGAGATTACTCATAATCCAGTGTTTTTATATTTCACGATATCTTTTCTGAACCGCTTTCACTCAGGCTGCAGGTGTCTGGTGGATTTTTTTTTTTTTTTTAATGAACAGACGTTCAACTTCTATAATCATCACCAAAACGCTATGTATTTTAAAGAAATTATATTTTTTTAAACGCTTATATAGCCTGTAGGCCTGCGTTTAAATCTCGTGTTGATTATTCAAGGCCTAGATGTGATGTTTTTATATAAAGGGTCCGTTCAAACAGATCATTTTAAATAAAAAGCTAATTATATAAAAAAGCAAATCAAGTTCTGCATGTGTGAGAATGAACAATCTATCAGCCATCCAACAGCACATAATAGTAGCACTGTAATGCAAACTCATAAAATAGCAATAATAAAAGTAATTTGCTATTTTAATCTTTTTTTAAGTCAATAAAACGCCTCATTTCTTGTGCTGAATCATAGAAAAAAAAAATCACCTTAACACGACAAAACAAAATGAAATCTGATTAAGTGTGTGGTCACCGTGCCAACACTCAAATCGTCAAATTGTCCCTAATTTTTTCGCCTTTCAGACTCTCAGACAGACAGAATATGAAAAAGGCCTGAGATCAGGCTGCAGCTACTCAACGTGTCACCAACCGGCGATGAGACTCATATTTCTAATTCATTGATTTTCAGCAAAAGGGCCACTTCCACAATGTCTGAGAGTCACACAGTCATTTATTCCTCCCTAATCGATTTGGTTAATTCATCCCTCAGATTGCACTCTTTGTAAATGTGCTATGTATATTCACTCATTGATATTAATTGACTTGTTAAAAAGCAGTCCATTGGTTGATAGGCTGGTGTAGCAGAAGAAGAACGGGGAGACAGCGTCCTCTGTGGGCCAAGAGGGGGAAATGCAAGCGTGTGGAGCGAGAGTGTGTGTATGTTGATGCTTGTATTAGTGACGTTGTGGGGACACATATCTAATTTTGGGGTGAAAGGCAGGTCCCCATAAGGTACCCACTTAATTTTAGGGTTAAGATTTGTGTTTTGGTTAATGTTAGTTATGGTCAGTGTTAGAATAAGTCACCAGGGAATGAATGCAAGTCAATGTGTGGGACCAAGACCACCATATTTGTCCTATAAGACAGTTTGATCGCACGTGTGACCTAACTGAGATGTACTCATTTCAGTTATGAGTCATCTCGCCGTTCCCTAAAGACATTCATTAGCCATGCGATATGGAGCCATAATAAAGGGTGTCAGTGACAAGATAAAGGTTGTACTGGGTGCCATGGTGCTTCTTTTTCCCCTCATCATGTGTAGAGTTCTTACATGCACCGGCATGTCTGTGTAATTAACACGTGTTATTCATTTAGTGAGGTGCTCAAGTGGAGATATCCTGTTACTGTGATGTAATTACCGCCTTTCCTTACGTGGTCATCACCACAGGTATTTGATGACACCCTCAGACAGAGGTGTTAAATGTGGATATTTGGTTGGGAGCCTATGAAGTCCAAAGAATTCACATTATTCCAATATGTGTCAGGCAGTATTTAATATGTCTACCCGATAAGAAGGTCTAAGAGCTCTTGAAAACCCCTTTTGTTTGCAATTTCACCCATGTTTGTGTCGAATTTCTATTGTTTGTACGCTCCATGACACTACTGAACACAGGAGAAACTGCTACTAATCATTCTGGACAGTGTGCTTGGATCAATGATCTTAAAAAATGTTTATTTATGAGAGCTTGACCTCCTGAACTAAATTTGGGAAGTCAAGATTAGTCTATATCCTGACATCCTTTTTCACAAGTGGACACTAAGGCTAAGCATGACAGTCCTAGGTGTTAAAAGTAAAAATTACACACATTTGTAATCACATGAGAAATTCTTGTACAAAATGATAGACCCATAATGTATTAAAATCATTTCCAATGGAAAACAATGTATTTCTCTGTACTGATCCCATGCCAACATGACTAAGTATTTGTCAGTGGAGGGGAATACTCTTGTTTAAAGGTTAGTATGCATAATTTTAAACATTTAACCACTTTAGAATATTTTAATATTTCAAAACTAAACAAGCTGGAAAGATATAGGAAATTAAACAGAGAAGCTGATGCCTGATGAAAGTCTATGTAACTAAAATGGCATTTGACATAAATAAATATATCATTTTACAGTTTGTTTAGTGTGCAGATATCATCACTCGGTGTTATTTATTTCAACCGTTGCATAAAAGTGATTCTTGTAGGCATGTGTATTATAATGGCCTGAGTCCCAGGTTATGTTTTTGTATAATCGAATAGAGATTGTTAATATTTACGCCACAATAAATACTTTACTACGACACTTTGCTACTATAATGGCAGCCCAACATGTTTAACCTGGGATAAAAAAAGAACACAACAGATGTAAACTCTGAAACTAAACTGTACAAATGAAGATCCCATAGCCTGTACTTAAACAAAAAAACAAAAAAAATACAGTTCATATTATGCATTGATTAGAAACATGCAGTAGACATTGCCTTGAGGCCATATAGGCCTTCTGAATGCTCCATAAGTCTATTTTTGTTGCTCCTCGGGTAGGTTACTATGACTTTTATATTATTTATTTCAAAGCGCCCAGATATTGATTATTTCACAAGGAAAAATGACAAATGGCAGGAGGGAATGACACGGTCAGCAGGTTCTATTAGAGAAATGATAGTGTTGCTCGTGGTTTGTTAAAAGGTCCAGTTTAGATACTTTATAGGTTTACATCCATCATCATCTAATGACCTATTTGATGAAAAACACGCGCTCTGGTGACAACGGCCCTGTGCAGCCAACTTCGCTTTGTAATTGCTCCCATATTAAATATAGATTTTTGTTTTGATATCTTGTGAGAATTCCTTTCTGTGGGTCAAAATTGTGATAAAAGACATGGATGCAACGGCAAAAGCTCAGAGGGAGAAAACTGGAGGGAAAATGGGAAAAATAGGTGGGTATGTGATGGTGATAGTGGAACTGTGAGCTTGTGATTTTGACTTCTAAGCAGTGGTGGAGGAAGTATTCAGATGCTTTAAGTAAAAGCAAAATGAGTTACATTATTTCAGTTTATTATTTTATTTTTTATTTCTAATGCATTAAAGTAAATCTAGCATTTTACCTTAGTTTGTCATGGTAGAGTTCATTTCAATAACATTTGAAACTCTTTTGTAGTTTAATCCAAAGAAATGCATCAGGTTTTATAAACGGATTATCTTTTTTTTTTCCATGTAGCTCAAGGTGTCAAATTTAGTCAGTGGTGAAGGAAGTTTTCAGATCCTTTACCACACTGTAAAATTACCCAATTACAAGTTTTGCATTTAAAATTATACTGAACAGTATATGAGTAATATTAGAAAAACGTACATATGCATTGGGTGCAGTACTCTACATCAGGTGCAGCTGGTCAAGATGAGGCTAATTTTAGTTTGATTTGATTTACTGTAAGTGTTAGTTTCACCTTTAAAAGTGCATCATGTTACATAATCTTTCAGTCTGTTACATCAGAGTAAAAAGTACAATATTTGCCTCCCAAATGTCTCAATAAAAGTATAAAGTGGCATGAAATAGATATACTCAAAATTGTACTTGAGTGCAGTATTTCAGTGTTTTCGCACAACCGGTCATGAGGTTATGAGTCTTTGTACTTTCAAAAACAAGGTTAGCCTATTTGAATAGAAATACAGACCACACTCTGCTGCCTTAGCTTCTGTTATGACATACTTAACACAACGTAATACAAAGACTAATGAAAAAAAATGACACTTGGCTTAGGTAAACACTGATGTCAACTGATGAAACACTATCTATGTATGCAACCTTTCAGAACAAATTGTGCTCATTTGGCATGAGGAACTGAAACAGAGAGTTTGCACAGAATCCTGTTAGACAACAAGATCCTGGTGTCAAACTGCACCCACAAAGACAGCAGCACTTATCACTATAAACTGTCCACCTTGTGTCCTTCTTGCACTTTTAACTGGACACTCCTGTTGGGATGAGCCATTAAACCAACGAAGGCCACACAGAGATTGCTTAGATTTAAGTATTGCTTTTAACTTGAAAGGGAATTGGTGGCCTTTCACTGACCCGGCAAGCTTTAATTGGGATTGTGAGAGTATTGATTGTAAGTGGCCAGGCGAATCTTGAATTACAGCCTGATTAGCTTTTACTCGGCCCCTTGCACCAGCCAGTCGAAGAAGCTCAATGTCACCCAGGTTGGAACACTTCAGTGGCCACTTGACTAGAGAGAGTCTTGTTACTTCCTGTGTAAACAGGAAACAACATGTATTTCAGGAGGAGAATGACAGTTCTTCTGGCAAATGTACTTTAGTCACACAAGGCTATAATATTCCCTTAGTGTGCGATATAGAAATTATGTGAAAATATGTCACTTAGCATGTATCTTATGGGTAGAAATGGGCACAGAGAGAAAGTGTATTCTCCTTTTTATCTCTCCTGCTCTCATTTTATCCACATTTTATCACTCCGTCTCTTCCTTTATTGTTTCTCAGCAGATGATGACCTCTGTAAGGTTTGGATGGAAACAGTCATAGGAGCAGTGTAGCCCTTTTTCTCTATTATGAGCAGCTTCGTCCGAGCCCTCTAGGCTAGCCCAGCCTCAATATCCACCCTCTGTACCTCCAAAAACTCTGCCCTCGGATCGTCAGCTTTTACCCAGCCTGCCTGTATGTGTCATTACAACTCGATAATCTGGAGAGGGCAACAGAAAAGTTCTCATCAGTGTCAGCTTGAGATATAGATATGGGCCGGGTAACAAATGGCCAAATGCACAGGCAGTGGAGCAGACCATCAATAAAGCAATTTCTTGTGTCATAACAGCCGCGCTTTTCCTAAAGCCAACCTTTCAAAACTTTTCCCTCTGCAAATCGCTGCAGCCCCACCATTAGAGTCCTGCCTTGTGAATTTAATGGATTCCGTACAAACAATATTCCACCATAATGGAAAAGGTTGAAGTCACTGAAGACAGATGAAGTCATAAACACGTATAATTGAGAATCAAAGACCGATAAATTTTAAACTGCTATCCATTTTCTCTTTTTAGATGATGATCTATGTCAGCATGCTGCAGGAAAATGGAAGAGATTATGGGGGAAAATTATAACAATAAATTTTCTAAACATACACCTTGATTATGCTTCGATTTTTTGGAGGGGTAGAGGGCAAGGCGGGGGGGGGGGGTTAGAAAGAAGGCTGGGATCGCTGAAAGCTTGCTGGCTAAATGGCACCATAAAATAGGTTCCCTGCTCTTTTGCCTGCAGAGCGTAGGCATGCCTGGAGGTGTGATTTTCCCCCCTCTAAATGGGGGAAATGAATTGTGTAATTTATTGCAAACGTGCACACAGTGAGATTAGATCAGCATATCCCATCAAAGGAACAACAATCAATCAGCCTCTAGTTAACAGCTTGAAACACATAAACCAGGGCACCTAATGGCTTTCCAATTTAACAGATTGATAGACTTATCCGGTCCTAAGGGATGAATTAAGAAAACTGGGTACTTTCACACAGGCACTGGCACTTTTGACAGGACCTTTTTCCCCCTCTAGCTTACTTACCATCTTTACTCCTGAATATAGAGATAAGGTTAACCTGAAAATAAAGAGAAAGTCAGTTTTTCCTCTTTTCTTTTTTTTCACCCCTTTCTGTTTGAGAAAGCACTCCAGAGCTGATTTGTTATTCAGATGCGGCGGGAGTGAAAGTGTGTCAGATGTGGAGAATGGGCTCATTTTAATGACCTGATTATCGCGGGTCATTTGGAACTGTGAAATCAAGGGAGCTATTCAAAGCCACTTAACAATATCTAAATGTGACCCGGGCGGCCCATTCAACCAAGAATGTAGTTTTAAAAAAAGAACTTGTTTGTTTCATATCTTATTACTCACATCATTGATTCATGTAAACTCATCAACGGAAAATATATTAAAAAGGAGTAGTTTGACATTTTGGTGAATACACTCAAGTGTTGAGATGAGAAGACTGATACCACTCTTGTGTCTGTATGGTAAATATGCAGCTGTAGCAAGTCTGTTAGCTTATCTTAGCATAAAGACTGTAAAAGGAGATATCGTAGCTATCCTGGTTCTGTCCAACCAGATTAAAATTAACAGGTTACGTCTTGAAGCTTCTTCTATC
Source organism: Argyrosomus regius (assembly GCA_946959425.1). Classification (NCBI taxonomy): domain Eukaryota; kingdom Metazoa; phylum Chordata; class Actinopteri; family Sciaenidae; genus Argyrosomus; species Argyrosomus regius. Next base: position 10,206,676 of record OX336894.1, on the reverse strand, counting down.
TTGATCTGTACAAAATCATCATGTAGAAAACATAATTCAATGTTTCATGGGGGTTTATGTACCTGTTCCAGACATTCTCATTTTGACACTCTGGTTTTGGTGGCGATTGAACAAAGATACATGGTGTATGTAAGCTTTACACGAGCTAGTAGGGCAATTTTGTTACCTTTTGACAGAGCTAGGCTAGCCGTTTCCCTGTTTCCAGACTTTATGCTACACAAACATGACCCCTACCCCGCTTCACAGAAATGGGGATTGCATTTCCATGGCAAAACAGGACCGAGAGAAGAAGAAGAAAGAAAGACTGCATGCAAACAAATTCTGTACTCAGGGAAACTAACAACTCGTATATAGAACAGCAGCTATGTCAGAAACCACTGTCAACTTGGACTATTTAAATTGCATGCAACACACACATACATGCAGGGCTACAATTTTACAAGAGGCCAGAGACTGTCTACTGCTTACATAGTTAGTTCTGCCACAGGCTTATTTCTGTACCGAACTGAATGTAACGTCTTGTGCAGGCAAAACACTTCAGAGACTCAAGCGCATCTTGAACAGTGACGCAAAAACAAGTGAAAGAACAACATAGACAGCCTCTGTGAATCTTTAAACAAAACAATTCAAATTTGCTCAGTGATTTGAAATTGCTATAGTGGACACATATATCGTCAAAGAAACAAAACAAATGGGGTTAACTGGCTGTACTGCCCTCTAAAGAGCTTGGCTACAAACCCAGAGCCTTGACCCAGAGAACTAGCGTAATGCACACTCCCTGTCACCATATTATCTTGTCCACATCCACGGAGACAGCTGATCTCTCTCTGTCACTGCATAATTGAGGAGCTGTTGGTATCAAGGATGTGGCCCTGAGAGGGATGAGAAAGTGTTACCCTAGACCCCCGCAAGCAGTCCAGAGGAACCAAGTCGAGTGAGACCAGAACCACAGACGGGGTGCATCCACAGGCCACAGACAGCAGACAGTCTCCCCTCAGCTTCAATCTCTCAAACAGCCTCTGAAGCCAGTGGCCCATAACATATACATGTGACTGATGTGTACACTCCACTGTAATGTGACAGGGCTCCACATTAAAGGGGAACCAGATCCTTTAGTCAGAATTAAGTGTGTAAAGGGCTGGGGTCAAATTTGTCTTGTCTCACACACTTAAGGAAATGGATTGAGATTCAGCTCATGGGTTGTGAATGAGCCTCAATTGATTACTAATGAATCAATAAATTGACTAATAAATAAAAGCCCATTACTAACCAATCAAAACTAATAGCACTCGTAGCCTCTTTGTTTCTGCTTTTCCATCAGCTTAGCAGAAAACCTGCAGCTATCTGAACCATGGGCTGAAACATGCTCCAAAACTAAAGAGGACAACAGAGGACACAAAACAGGAATAAGACTATTAAACTCAACAAGAGTCTCATTCTCCCAGTCAGAGAACAAAAATTGTGTTTTCCTACTTGACACGAATACTTGTATCCTCCCTGTGGACACAACTCCGCTGACCCTCTTGTTTGGTCTGTGAGTATAGCAAGAAGCACATGATCACAAAACATGATTGCCCCCCCCCCCTCCTCCTCCTCGTGACGGACAGTAATTGGCGTTTGTTTGCTCTCTTTTCTCCCTCTCTTGTGTCGTGAGGTGGCAAAGAGTGCTATTACTGTCAGCTGATTAGTATGGCTCCTCTGCCTCTTCCAGCAGCTGTCAGGACTGTCTAATGAGAGGAAATTTGAGTAGAGACAAGAGAGGCATGTGCACACACACACACACACACACACACACACACACACGCACGCGTGTACGTGAATTCAAACATACGCAGAGTGAGTGTGAGATTGAAAGAGACACCCATGTCTTTTGGTACAGAACCAACTTTGTTGCAATTTCGGGAAAACCCTTTCTTGTGTTAACATGACAATGCCCACGTTCACAAAGCGTCATTAAAAAAAAAAAAAAAAATGTTTTCTGAGTTTGGTGTGATACAACTTGATTGGCCGGCACAGAGCCAGACCTTATTGCCCAACATCAGTGCAGACAATCGTGTATGGCAAAAGTTTTTTTCACTTCAGTGTGAGGTTTGAGACGATTATCATGAAACTTTCACCTACTTACAGCAATGTCACACGATAAGAGATCAGGAATAGACTGAACCTATCTGCCCCATTGTCTTTCCCTTTTGTGTGAAATCCTTAATATATTCAGCAGCAACTGACACACGAAATAAACAACAATCTAATGGCCTACATTTAACGTATAAAAAGGGATAAAATAATAGCAAAACATATATTTAAGCAGGGGAAAAAATTCTGCTGCTGGTAGTTGAGCTACATCGGAGAAAACAAAATACTAATAAATGATAGGCTAAATTTACCCCATTTTGAACTTCTTAACTCATTACCAATGATAGTTTGTACACTCAGTCCAGAGCATGTTTCAGAAGGTGTGTCCTCACTTCTGTTTCTGTACTGCATGTAGAATCTGCTCTTAACCAGCTTAAGAGACCTCTCGACCTCTCTTAAACTCACTATACTTTAAAGTCGCAAGAATTTTGATAAGAAGCATTTATTCTAAAGTTTGAAAGTACTAAAAGGATTTGATCCACATTTAGCAGGTAGATGAATAAGGGCTTTGGGGATAACACAGTATTTGGCCATGTAGATGTAGACACAGAAAAATATGAATATACATATACAGTATACACTCCATATGCAACCCAGAAGCTATATCAAATGCTTCCCATGAATAAAATTAAATAAAAAAAATAAATAAATAAAAATAAAGTCATAATTTTCCTTCAGTTTAAGTAAAAATAGAAAACACATGAGCAACTAGCACCAACTGCTGATGGACCTTTTAGAATGGTTCTCCTAATACATCAAGCATTCACACCAACCCTTGACAACTCCATCTTCTTCACATCTTAATGCATCCCAAAGTCCTCAGGGCACACAGGAAAATTAACCATTTAATAGCAATAAATAACGGATTCTGACTCAAGGGGACTTCAGTCAAATCAGTCCCTCTCTCTCTCACTCACACACACACACACACACACACACACACACACACACAACAAACATACACACAACGAGTAGCCTCACATAAATGGATTAACAACAAAGCACACAATCAAGTGTTTTATGCCTGAGATAGCACATCATAAAACACATGTTCAGCCTGATAATGTGACACTTAACATAGTCTGCGGTTGTCTAAGTGCATTTACCAATGTCCTGTCCTTCAATGTATTTGTACTTTTCTTGAATATTCCCATTTATAGATAGCCAGTTAGCATCAGCAACTACCTCACTTATTTTGGTAAACCTGGATCATATTTTATGAAGAAAATGTTTTCTGGCTTTCTCTCTGATGTCGGTAGAGTAAACTGCTGCAAACTGTAGCTGCCGTTAGCTAATGTTAGCTCAGTTTGTTAGCCGGGCTGCCCGGACTGTGACCTCAGAGCACTGGGGGAGCGTTAGTGTTTGTACCACAGGCGTTGTGGACCACCAGAAAGAGGACGTTTTCAGGCCGATGCTCAGGTGAATACTGACAAGGAGCAGAGCAAGTGTTGTGCCAGAACCAGAGCTGGACAAGCTGGTAATGTAACTGCACTCAGCCACCTCTATGGACATATCAGTGGCAAAGACACTAGAGGAAGATGTTAACGGAGGAAGCTAAGAAAATACCAATTTCAATGGAAGGGGACATTTTAAAGTCTGGACTTGGGCGTGTAACAGGGTATTTTAATCTGATCTGAATCATTCAACCACTGGTTACCGGATTAAGGATTTATAGTACAACAACTAAGATGATTCTGTTTCTTTTACACTTTGTAAAACCACGCAGCACTGTTACATCCTGGCATTTATCTTTTCTGTCAATGGAATTCCCATTAATGACTCTTTACTTTGCATGTTTCTCTCTGTTTCCCTCTTTGACGATGTATACTGTTAGAGACCTTTGTATTAGTCAAAATGGAGCATTGATTATTTGTAAAAACATAAGTGCAAATCAAATCAACATCGTACAGGGACAGATGAGAGCTGCCTTACCTGTGCACACGCAGGAAAAGAGGGCAGTTATTGACCAATTGATTTGATGTGAAGGAGGGGCATTCTTTTTCCCGCAGTGGAAAGACCTTGACTGTAAGGCTAGCAATCACTCCACCACCTTACCTCCAACTACAACTACCTCTAACACCCAACTGTGTCCTCAATCTCCACTCCAACGGGCCCAGGTATGCAACTTTTCCGTCAGCACCGTTGTGTATTTGGCTTTCTATTTCACTTTAATAGGAGAGAAATTGGCAACATATTCTTTTACAGCCCCCTGGCACCATTAGAAAGCCTGCTGTCATTTGGATTATTTATGAAAAACTATTTCATGCTTACTTACATTTGCCGCTTATTTTCCCCCAGTGTGACCTGCAGCAGATTTAGTTCCATTTCGAAAGCCTTAAAGCCAATTCTTTATGTCTGCAGGTCAGCCTTCTCGATTGAGTCGAGATTGAAATACCAGTGTGTAGTGGGAAAGGTATGGCAACAGGAAACCAATGATCTTTTATTGTGTAGAGGGCTATAGTAAAGAGAAAAAGGAACGGGGAAGCTGAAAGAGGCGAAACGATAGAGGGGTGAAGGCAGGGGGAAAGGGGGTGATTTTAAGGTGGATGTAGAGTTGGAGACACCTGCAGAAATAAGAGGCAATGCAAAGGCAGCAACAAAAGTTGAGGAATGAATGGGCTACAAACATCCAGCTGCTCGTGAGCACCAAAGACAACAAAGACCAGCCAAGAACTGAGTCAGCAAATTGGCATAGAAAGTAAATACAGAAAAGACATAAAAAGAAAGTGGTCTTAAATCTGCAAGATTTTATATTTCATCCAAAAACATGTCAAATGCCATTGCAGGTGTGGTGTTTTACAAGGACTACAATGATAAACTTTGCTGGGGGTTTTGTTTGTGGTTTTATCCCCCTGTGTGCAGAATCTATACTCATATCCTTGTCTGTACAAGAAAATTGGCAATCTTTGTCTTTCAACATATCAAATAAATCAAAATAAACTTCCCCACTAAGGAGCTCGACAGGCCAGGACAAAGCAGTTACACTCGTGCATCTATACTCATAATCCCTTACTGTATGAGATGGGGTCTTTCACTCCCCAATGCGCACACACATACACACACACTTTTGATCTGGGTTTGGCCTGGGCTTTATACAGTGACCCTAATAAACTGCGGCGTGGCCGAGCATGTTTGTCACTGTCACAGGTAAATGATGTAATTAATGACTGTGTAGCAGAGTGGATGGGAGACGGGGTGTTAGCTTTTAAACACCTCTCCAGCTGACTGGGTTTGGGGAGGCCCAGCTGGACACAGCCAGCGGATCGATACAGGGTCAGGGGTCAGTCAACCCTCCCATTATGGCTTAGGTAGCTCCCATCATCGCCTGGCTAACGATGCCTGCAGGAGGGCCAGAGATGGAGCCGCTGCAGGGAAAAGAAGCAGCTCCTGAAGCGTTGTCAAACTGAGGCTGCTTGTAGTTTCTGTGTTTAAACTCTGATCTATAATGTATTATTAATATGCATATCTGTAGGAGTGCATGATGGAGTATCCAGCTTCACCATGGTTGGTTATGGAGAAATGTGTACACATCTGACTGGAAGTGACATATTTGTATTTTCACACATCAAAATCAGCATCAACTCTCCTTGATTTGAAAATGTCTGGTTTAAATATACAGGTTTGGATTGGACACAGGCAAAATATCATTATTTCTGTTTGTTATTTGTAAACTGTGTCTTTTTCTGTCATCAAAATAAAATACATAAACACAACAACCGAACTGTATCTGTGTTTGCCTCTGGCTAATCTAGTCACTGATTAGAAAAGGACAAAGAGAGCAGCAGGGGAGCATGGGAAAAAAATGTTCCTGGTCAGAGTGGTTTAATCAATAATTGTGAGTCTATTGATAGAGTGTTGTTTTTTGTTTGGAAAAACAAAACTCATTGTGTCACACATGTATTAATGATGAATACGATCAGATCTGGAGACCTTAACCTTCTCTGTATTACAGGGAAGTTCAAATGTGAAAAATTGGATTGAAATGTCACTTGTACTCTTACCCAGAGTTCTTCACCTTTTGTTGCTATTTTTTTTTACAAACAAACAAATGCTAATATTTATTATATCTTAAGATGTTCTATTTTTTTTTTTATGTAATACCCCTGTATTGTAATGCGTGTACTTCCCAACGATTTCTGAATCACTGATTGAACATTTTTTTCTTTGATTCTTCTTTTAAATGCCACCCCAGTAAGTAAAATGTGTTTTTACCAACACCTGTATTATCATTAAAAATTCAGTGGAAAAAAGTTCACCCGGCCATTAGTAAATATACACCAACGTAGAGAGATTTGTTTCAAACAAGTAATTATATCATTAAATGTGTTATATTTCATGACTGCAGCAATTCAATGTTGAGTTTTCTGATGTTTTGCCATCTTGTTAAACTTAAAGTGAACCTTCGTTCTCCCTTTTTAATTGACTTACAGTTGTTTTTTCTCCTTTATGAAGCAAAGACATTTAGTTTTTAATTCCCCTATATTGATAGTTTAACTGTATAATTCATAGTTTGTTACAAAAGAAATTAAGATTTTAAATAATTTCAGGAGTCTGGCCTCAAAAGGGCTGAAGTCTCATTAATCTAAAACTTTCCTCACATTAGTAACAATATCCATTTCAGACGCCTCTTTACTCAGACTCAATAGCCATTCCAGCAGATCCATACAGAGATCAAAACTCAACATCCAATTCTAAATGTGCGTCACATTTCTTGGAGTATTTCTTGGTGCCCCAAGGATTATTCCGACCAGTTTTGTTCATGATGTTGATACGTTATTAATATTACAGCAGGGGACCATGGGAAATCATTCCTGGCCAGATTGGGTCTGATCAATATCCACAGAGGGCAGAAGCCTATAATCTAAAACTTCCTTCACATTAGCAGAACTGTCCAATTCAGACCGCTCTCAGACTCAACAGCCACTTCAGCAGATCCACAGAGATCAAAACTCAACAGCTAATTAAGAGTGCGGTAGAGTTTTTAATGTTGTGAGCTCCCCAAGGAATACTGGGACCAGTTTTGTTCATGATGTTGATACGTTATTAATATTACAGCAGGGGAGCAAATCATTCCTGGTCAGATTCAGTGTGATCAATATCCTCCAAGGGCAGAAGCCTCATTAATCTAAAACTTCCCTCAGATTAGCAGGACTGTCGAATTGAGATCACTCTTTACGCCAGCAGATCCATACAGAGATTAAAACTCAACAGCTAATTCAGAGTGCGCTGGACTTTTTAATGCTGTGACCTCCCCGAGAATTATTAATACTGGAATTTTAATTTGTAAAGAAATGCTAAGAACTTCTGTCAGGTAAAAAATATTATTAAGTGTATGAAGTCATTTTTAAAAGAAGGAGCATACAGGAGTCACGAACATTTTGTCAACACCCAAACCCATTTTCACAAGATTTTGATCTTTTTCCTTCATTAAACTATAAATGTTTGTGTCCTAATCAGAGTTCATTTGTTGAAATAACCTTTCAAGAAACTGCTTAGGATAAGACTTCCAAAGCCATTAAGGCAAGATATAAAAAGAAAAAAAATAATAATAAATCAACAAAAAGCCTCATGAATAGTTATTTAAATTTTTTTTAAAAAGGGAGGAATAGAACAAAGATAAAAATAAACTAAACCGCAATAAAGCGTTACTAATTGATTCAGAAATTTAATTGAAAGCGATAAGTAAATAAAAAGAGTAGCGCTGAAATTATTACTGAATTAATCAATTTGCAGATCAACTGAAAATTAAAGACAAATCAAGATGTTTGAAAATGTTTACCTTGGGTTCTGGGACAATTTGTACATTTTTTTTTACTATTTTCAGATGTTTTATAAACCACATGATTCATTGATGAACCAATTAATCAAGAATCAAGAAAGAAAATAACTGGCAAACTAATTGATACAAATTAGTCATAGCCTTAACTGACTGACTGTCAGAACTATAAAGATGATGGCTAATATCGGCACTAAATGTGAGCAGTGTGGCAGACCTGCTGAGAGTTGATACTCTACCTGTGACCCATTGGTGTTTAAAGATGTGCCAGTGGATACACTATATTATCTTCCTATGGACAGGCTAATCCATTACTAGCTTTCTTGCGGTGCGAGTGAAATACTCGTATTAGGGCAACTGTGCGTTCAGAGGCATCATTCAGGACAATGAGCTATAGCCAGAGAGTGACAAGCTAGAAAAATGTCCCCACTTTTCAGGCTGTACAAATGACGTTTGGCCACGATAACTCACAACTGGACACTTCATTTCAAGTCGGGAGCTAGCTGGCCAGTCAAAAGCTATTATACCATCTTCTTTATTTGTGGCCCATGGTTTTGGTAGTGGGACCATCAAATAAATACTGCTAAAATGCCACTTCAGTCAAAAATATTGGCCAATTCTTTCTCTGTCGTGACTTGGTCCGGATGGCAACCTGTTTCTGATGGTATAAACCTTTGAGAGTCAGGTGGTCAGGCAGCCGGCATCCATCAGGCCCAACAGCACCATGAGTTAGTGTTATATATATATATGCAAGTGAATAAGAGTGTCCCATGCTGCTGATCCCTTGGAGCCACTCTCAAAGCATAATAGTCAAATGAATTGATTACCAATTTATCACTGGGGAATTGCTTGCTTAGAGGAATGATCACTCACCTATAAAGAAGAAATGGCTATGAATACATTTCAAGGATGACAATCTTTGAGGAGTAATAGTATAATTTGTCACTTGTGACAGTCTATTTGATTGTTCTCGATATTTCAGCCTGGTGAAATATTGGACAGAATCACGCAGGGTTGTCAGAGCCGGGGCTGAGGTGTGTGTGAATTTGTCGAGTGGTGCTTTAATACGGTAATAAGGCAGTCAGAAGAACACTTAGACTCTTCCTAAGGTGACAGCAGCTTTATCGCGCATCGCCTCATAAAGTCCCATCATATCTGTTTGCCACTATCATCAAATGGCTGTTTAGCGTGCCTCTGTGTGTCCGTGTGTGGGTGTGTGAAAGAACAGGAATGAGTGAACAGCCTGTGTTTGTAAGCTGAGGGTGATGACATGAGAGCACAAAAAGATCAGCATGAAAAGTGAGTTGATTCTGGCTGAGGGCAGAAAAATACTGTAAGATTTTGAGCTTTTTCTAAGAAAAATAAGCCCATCCTCCCACGCTAAAGTGAAACATTTCTCTTTTTGCTCCTATTCCCTCCTGAAGTCCAGGCAGCTGTGGTCAAACCTAGGTCAATAAAATGTCTGTCTGTCCATTGAGTTGCCACATCTATCAAAAGATGGAAGTTTGTCTTTAAAGGAGAGATAGAATTCAGTGGAGAGGGAGTGGGCCTTTCTGTGAGGCTTGCAGGAAATTAATCAAGGAAATGGGGTTTTTGGTGTGCCTATATCACATCTAATCTATCCTTTGTCCACATGTAGCTGGCTCCAAGCCTCACCAATCAAGAGCGACACGCTGGCTTTATGAAAAGCCACTTGTTCCCTGCATAATTGGGGGGTCTCATTGCTGAGTTAAATTGGAGGAGGAGGTGGAGGGAGGGGCAGTCTTGTTTGCCCATGTAAAGTGTGATCCAGATAATAGCATTCTCATCAAAGGCGGCAATTACATTCATTACAACGGCGCGAGGCGCGCCTGCAAGGAAATTAAGTGGTGAGAGGAAAGAAAAGCTTAATATATACCTCCTTTATCCTATCCCCCACCTCTCCGCTCTTTTTCAAATGCTCCTTGTGGAGCGGGAGACCTCAAGAAAGAAACAGTCTCAGTAAGAGAAGAATAAATCTTGTCAAAGTCCCCCTTCACCTTTCTGCCTCCAAGAGGCTCCCGTCTACCGTTACTATGGCTGCACTTGTCTAGGATTAAAAAGCTTTTCCAGGAGGGTAATCTCCAATGCAGCTTTTACACAAGCCCAACAAATGACACCAAGTCTTTAAAAACTGCTTAAGACCTTCTCTAAATTAAATTCCAATTTCTTTCAGGAAAGGAGGAGCAAATCAATTGTCTTGTGTGGCGTTAAACCACAAACAGCCTGTAAATCAAGCGGTTAAGAGGAGAAGGGAACCTTTTCATTCAGGCCTTTTAAATGTGAATCAGAGCAAGTGGATAACACTGCAACCTTCTCAAAGACAGGTGTTATCCCAGCTCCCATTCTACATGTGGCAGTGCGTATATTCAAACTCGCCCGTATAATTTTGATTAGTCTTGTAAAGGTTTTGAGATCAAGTCAGCCCTTTACAAAATGTTAAGTACATGAGTAATTGTATCAAAATAGATTGATTTAGATTACATTATAGAATCTTATCCATGGCTGAAGGTAACCCATTCAACATCCAACACAGTTTTCCAACAAACATCAAGTATAGGAAGTCATTGCTATGCAAGTTTCCATCAGTGTGACCACAGCATTATTGGGTGTAAATGCCAGCCCCAGTAAGCACCTATTGGAGTATTACCTGCTCTCAGTCTCATTAATACATGCTCACTGCCCTTTAAAAGAACAGCTTAATATATCGCACAGTGGACATGTCATTAATGCAAAATTAAGTTTGACCAATTATTCCCCTTAAGTATTTTTAGGCTTAATAAATCCGTCTTTCAAACTAAAGGCCGCATTGGTTCGAAATACTTAGTTGGAAACAGAACATAAGATTATTGTTTTAAAGATTTATATCATAGGAATTAAAAACAAAACCACTGAAACAAATGAGAGCACAGAGAAGTGCACACTTTGTCTTTTTGTGCCGACAAATCATTGTGGCTGTGTGTGAATTATTCAACAGGATCTGGCCACGGTGGAAACCTGAGCATAATTAAATTGCAATAAAATAACATTAGTGTGGACAGGCTGTTAGAAGGTGATGTAATTGGCTGCTCCTGTGGTCATGGTTCAACTGATGAGGTCGACTGTCACGTCTTCCACCGGTCCTGTACATCCAGTCCCTGGAGACTGGCAGCTGACAGGACTCACCAGATGACTGTATACTGAGCTTTCATTGTCTGTACAGTGACAGCCATGATCTGTGTAATCTTGATGACTCAAGCCTTTTCTGTAAGGTTAGGACTTATAAACAATGCTAGCCTACGTGTGTTAGCATTGTATCTTGTGTCATGTGGACTACTTGTGTGTCAAAACAGTGCGTGGTTGAATGGGACGTACCTTCTTCACCACTGAGACATGTGCGCCATCTAGTGTCCAGATGTTGATCTGTACTTCCATTGGAGCAGGCAACAAGCAGGTGTACACACAGGGCCAAATGTACCTGTCAAAAAATGTGAGAATAGTGTGTTAAAATCACTCTTGGAAGTCTGTAAAGAGGCACACAAACACCTCATACACAAGTCTATCCACTGTGCAGAATATACTGTAGATAGGTAGATACATTTGCAAACAAGTGACTCGTGTTACAAAGTAAAGAATTCACAGGTAGCAGGTTTACATTACTGCTGTAACTCTTGCTCTGACAGTTGTTATGTGGTAAAAGGATACAGTGGCCTCACTCAACTTGGTCGTTTATCATCTTCTCCTCAGTGATTTTCCTACAACTTTGACACAAATGGGGCAACGCGATCTTCACCAAGCGCTTACCGGTAAATTATTGATTGTGATAAAACATGAATGAGTCAATAGCTTTTGAAAGTAATGCAATTGTTGTGCCTCATTTGCCACTTGAGCATAATTGCAAGCTGTACATCTGAAAGTGTGTCATGTCAGTGATGTAAGTGGATATGCCATCAGTTAACTTCATTAGCTGGTGGCAAGAGATGAGTGTTTCAAATCCACATGTGTGGAAAAGGAAATGCCACTCTGCCTGGATAACAAAGTACATTTTATGAATGAATTATAAAACAAGAACAGTATTAGTTTTGAATTATTTTTGTTTTTCCTTATACAAAGAGACAGTAGAAAACAAGTTCCTGTACATGCTGACTTTACCAAACAATTCACTGGTAGAGCCTCTAAAATTGTGCACTAACTAAACTTTAAAAGACGTATGGCAGAAACACTTACTCATATAATCCTCATATTTTATCAAACAGTCAATACTACAATGTAACACCGTGTTCAAGGAGAGTTTAGCTAGTTGGAAAAAGTTTGGTTGTAAATGTTTGCCAAAAAATGCATTTTAAATGAGTGACCTAGCCCCCCCTTTCGATGCCTAACTATGGAACATAAACTGTAGTGGGTCTGTGTATTTATAAATAATATTTTATTTATAATAAACTGTATCTTACCCAATCCTCTGTAGCATGTTTTTTTAGGCCTTCTCCACTTTCAAAATGCAAAACGGAGGTGCTAAGGCACAGAAAATGTTAAGCAGGCGCTCCCTCCATTCATATTGTACTTTACAAACGTGGAATAATGATGTTTTTGTTTATTTTACACTGTGCAGAGAGCTGCTTTTACAAAGTTACCGCTTCAGTGGTGGGAACTAGTGGTGTGTCGTTCGTGAACGTATCGTTCAATTTGAACTAGTCTTTTATATGACTCGGGAGTAAATGAGTAGTCTCAGTGAGTGATTCGTTCATTTTCATGCAGTACGTTCCCTCGCCACATGGCAGCTGCATAAGCCCAGTCAGGGACAGGAAACAGAAACGATTAGTTCACGACTCAACGACGTGTCCTCGAGTTTGAGTCTCTCGTTCATTTGTCACATGACAAGGCAGCTCCGACACAGGCCTGTGTGACGAGCACAACGCACGTCTTTCGTTCATTTGTCACGTTTACATCGCACACAAGAAGGCTACAGCACTCAAAAAAAAAAAAAAAAAGATTCGTTCAATTTACCGTCCGAGAGTAAGTGATCCGATTCAGTAAAAAGACTCGAACTTCCCAACACTAGTGGGAACCTTTCTTGGCGGTTACATTGCGCTTGTGGTGGGACTGTTTTCACTGGTGCGCACACATACAGTGAACTTTCACCCCTCGTACTGGGTTTATTGTTTTGATTTAGCAGGTTGCCTTGTTTCTTATGAGCTGTGACGAATGGACCAAACTGAAAGGCACCAAAAAAATAACAGCACTCCCGTTGAGGCAAACATGCGGCGTGAATAATGACCGTGTCGACCAGGTGCCGGCGTTTTCTGTTGACAAAGATGTCTCGTTAGCTGTGTGGCTAACGTAGCGTACGTAGCTTTGGTAACAACATGACGACGATGATGAGGAGCGGTGTGTAGGAGCGACCGACCACACATCGGATCGCGTCGATTTCCTGCTTGCCAATCACATATTTACCTCGTCTTTTGTGTCTGGATATTTGTGCCACAAAGCGGGGTTTTTTTTTTTCTTCCAACCAAACAAACTAACAAAAACTGGTTAGATTTAACCAACAAGTTATCTTCGAAGAGGTAGGTGTGCATGTTTGAAAATCAGCTAGCTAACGCTGACGATAGTGCTGCTTTGACTTTTTTTTTTAAATTCTGGTTTGTTTGCATGTGTGTTTCTATAATATCTCAGTGTAATGAAGTTGTTGGTCCGATTGGTCTTTGCCCTGCAGTAATTGTGGTCGGTTGGACGTTTGCATCACTTTCTTTCAATGGGTGAGGAAAAACCAGACACGCTCGACTTTGTGAAGGATTTCCAGGAGTATCTGAGCCAGCAGACTCAACATGTCAACATGATATCAGGCTCTGTCAGCGGCGTCAAGGAGGCTGATGAGCTGCCACCAGGTAACAGGCTGTGTGTCATTACTGTCTGCATCCCCTTTCTGTGAATATCAGTCTGGGTTTGGTGTTTTTAGGCAAACAGCTGTCAGATTCATGAGCCGATACCTGCTTTCAGATACTTAACACAGTTTGCAGTTTTATGAATGAGTAACTGCTCGAGAAATCAGGTGTGGTCACGCTGTCTGTGATAAATGTTTTTGCATGTTTATTACACATGTAACCGTGTAAAAGTGTTGGACTACACGTTATTTTGTAGTAACTGTAGTAGCTGTAGAAATGCATTAACTACAGCGTCGACATTCATTTCCCTAGATAACGTACAATCAGAGTTTGTACGGTATATAAATCATAAGTCCTGTTAATGTTTCTGAATGCAGACTGCAGTCAAAATGGACTGGATCACCCCTCAGTGGACATGTCCCTGGAGGACAGCTCAGGGATCCTAGTGGACGGTTTTGAGAGGACCTATGACGGGAAGCTCAAGTGCCGCTACTGCAACTATGCCACCAGAGGCACAGCAAGACTCATTGAGCACATCCGGATTCACACAGGTAAGTGTCGATGGTTAATTCTCATTTGACAACAATGACAAGTTTTTGTTACTTAGCCTTGTTTTTCTCGATTTTAAACAGGAGAGAAACCTCACCGCTGCCACCTGTGCCCATTTGCTTCGGCCTACGAGCGCCACCTGGAGGCGCACATGCGCTCGCACACCGGCGAGAAGCCCTATAAATGTGAGCTGTGCTCCTTCCGCTGCAGCGACCGTAGCAACTTGTCGCACCATCGCCGTCGACGCCACAAACTTCTACCGATGAAAGGCGCTCGCTCACTTTCCCATAAGAAGATGCTGAGTGTTTTACAGAAGAAGGCCAGCTCACTTGGCTACGGCCGTCGACTCCTCATCAACTTCAGCCCCCCGTCTATGGTGGTGCACAAGGCTGACAATGTGAGTGACTTCTCCCATGAGCTGCCCCACTTGCGTCAGGAGACCTATGACAATCAGAGTAGAGCAGTTGAGGACGGGCACTCCACAAATCAAAATCACCATCACCATGACATGGTTATGGATAACCCCCTGAACCAGCTGTCTACCCTGGCAGGCCAGTTGGCCAGCCTCCCTTCAGAGTCTCAGGCCCAGACTCAACCTCCCATGTCTCCAGGAGCAGAGTCTATCGTCGATGAGAAGCCCTTCCTCATCCAGCAACCCCACCCTGCCACAGCTCCCGTGGCTGTCACAGCCAGCATGGTCCATGCTTCGTCCTCTTCCCCAATCACCCCAGAGCCCCGGGCTCCTCCCCACAGCAATTGCAGCCCCGGAGGGGGACCCTGCAGCGAGCACAGTGGGCGCACCAGTACCCCTAGTATCTCCAACAGCCAACCCAGTACGCCGGCCCCAGGCCTGTCCGCCCCGCTCCAGGACCCCCACATGCTGCATCACTGCCAGCACTGTGACATCTACTTTCCCGACAACATCCTTTACACCATCCACATGGGCTGCCATGGCTATGAGAACCCATTCCAGTGCAACATCTGCGGCCACAAGTGCAAGAGCAAGTATGACTTTGCCTGTCACTTTGCCCGCGGGCAGCACAAGTAGTGGATGAAGAGGAACTCTTCGAAATAACTTTTAACGGACAGCTTTGTTCCATTAATTCCATAGTAATTTTATTTATTGGTCTTTTACTTGGCCTTGATGTAGCCTAGGCTTTGAAAGTTGTACTTATACAGGAAAATGTCGACATTCAGATGGTTTCATTTTTGTATGGTGCCCATTCAAGTGTATTATAAAAGGATGATCAGTGTTTTCAACAAGTTGAGAATTTATTTGTGATGGTGGAGTTAAACAACTTTCCTACCTTTGCCACACTAATTACCCCTATTTATAGATGTCGTAGGTTACCAAATTCACAAATATTCCTTGAATTTAGTTTGTCTTTTTGATATTCATAGCTCAGAAAAGTAATGCTGTTCTTATGTTAGAGCTTTCCTCTAAGTACATGAACTTAACTGATTGGCAAACAATGCAACAATGGGACCATTTATACAGAATGAAAACCAATGTAACAGAAAGAATTTATTCAGCAATCTAAAATCAACTTATGAATAAATAAAATGATAACATGCATACTGCGGGCAGAAGACATATTTTGAGGAAACCAAACGTATGCAGTTGCCAAACGTTTTTACTGACTCTGAAACCTGCTTGCAAATCTGAGTGGGTCGCCCAAATAAATTCTCAACCCTCCTGGAGCTGTATCTACAGATCACTGATGACAGGAGTTAAACTGTTGGCCTAAAGAGATCTTACTTAAGCCTTGTTGAAATTATTTCAGTGCTTGGTGCATTACTACTATTTCTTTGCAGTGCCTGACATAGTCACTTTCTTGTGTGTGTGTCTAAGATAGAGAGGACTGTTATTTTAAAATTTAATGGATATTATTATAATATCCTCTTCTTACTGTAATGGATAGACCCAGAACCTTAGGGGGGAAAAATAGTTGGGCCATCATAGTTTTCTATGGTAGCAATGACTTTTTCTTTGCCAAAATTCTGCTCCATGAATGCTGCTAAGAAACTTTGGGATCAAAACTATATGGATGGCATCCACAGTTAAAGAAATACTGGCCAAACTTTGTATCTGGTTTTTGGTCAGCCACTTGTTAAAAATAGATTTTGTAAAAGTTGTGTTGTTTTGAAGTCTTTCCACACAGTGCCCTTCTTTGACCAGCGTTATGGTAACTTCACTCATTTTGTTAAAAGGGTTTTTCATATCCTTTTGATTACATCAAGTCACATTCTGATGTTTTGATATTGTATGAAGTCACTTTGATATCCAGTGTCTCCGTGTTTAGGACGAAATCACCAGTCTTGTGTCTCATGTAAACACTTTTTTCAGAATTGCCACGTAGCGCTGGGAATGCCACGTTTTAGCCTTTCTGATAACAAATGCTGATGATGATTCCTGATTTATCATATGGATCCCAGTGCTTTACTGAATATTTACTGAGTATTGTATTCTGAGTGGTTGGATAGATGTTCAGTGTCAAAAAAAGCAAAATAATGTTGCAGTAAGACTGCTACTTTAGCAAGATTGTTCTTTGTCTTGGGTACTGTTGTCTGTTGCGTAGCAACATGCGTGGAGAACATAGTTACTGTTTTTAGGACCACCTCCTTGTCACCATGTTTACCAGTAATAGGAGCATCCAGTAATGACTGCCTTATGTTCTCTCAGTGTGTCGTAGGTTCATAGGTAACGGTGAATGTTGAAGCCTTTTGGCGATCACTCTCTCCCTCTGGGACGGCAAATCATTTTATTGTGACATGGATTAATCTAACTAATTTATAAGTAAAGTGTTTTCTAACTGAGCTGCACTCTGTCTTTTGTTTTCCTTTTCTCCTTTGTCATCTCTGTATTCAATTCAATGAAATGCACAAACACAGACTGTCTTTTGATGATGCTTTTAATTAATGTGATAAAGAGAGAGGAAATAGTGAGTGTAACTCAGTGTCACAGTGAACAGAATGATGAGAGCTGTAATGATTGGGAAAGATGACTGAAGCAGCTCACTGCAGTGTCAAGTTAGGCCTTCTCCTGCTCATTAGTGCCATCCTCCTTTTTCTCAGGCTCTGGAGAAGAGAAAATGTGAAATGTCACATTAATGGACATTAGGTCACTGTGACTTTTCTTACTGCTAAAATATAATTCTTCAGTTCGTCCATCATTGGTTTCAAAACCAGGCGCAAATGGTTACAGACCTTTGAGTTGGATGGGACCCAGCACCAGAGTTTGGCTGTCGTGTTTTGACCCCACGTCTCTGGCCGCACGTTTGGTGCAGCCACGGCGGCAGCGGGAATTGTAGTCAGAGGCTGGGCATATCAGGACCTTGCACTGGATGTACACAGAATCTGTGGCTCGCAGGAACTGGAAGGCCTTAAATGTGAAACGGGCATAGGGTCTGGTGCCAGAGACGTAGTGGTGGTAGGTGTTGTCCACAGGACATCTAAAGGCGAAACAGAGACAGTGTTAGTGTACACTAGTACTATAAATATGCACATAAGAACAAGATCCTGTAACCACCTACTACTCTATTACAAGTAAGTCATACTTTTAAAATCCTACTTACGTAAAAGTACAGAAGCAAAAACTCTCATCTTACCCATTACGGACCAGGTAATAAGGTCTGCTATGGAAGTCATGGGGTGATGGTGAGGCCACACAGGTGTCAAGAAAGAGAACCAGGGTGCTGTCACCCCTCCTCAGGTCCACTTGGACATACAAGTTCTGGTTGAGTGTCACCTTGTAAGGATTTCCAGTTACCTGAGAGTGTGAAAGCAAAATGTCAGCATGGTGTGGAAGTATTTAGAAAAGAGTTTTCTGTGCACACAGTCACCCAGACACACCTTATAGTAGAAGCTGCTGGATGTATAGAAATCCATGCTGGTGTTGAATCTGCCTGTGCCTGTAATGCCGCTGTTGTTATGATGGCTGACAAGGTACATAATCTGGGACACTGAGTCCTGCTCCATTCGACAGCCCACATTCATCCTGAAGTGAGACTGGCGCGTGATCTCTCCATAGTTGGAGGTGTAGGCACGGACAGTGTTGTGGTACACGATTCTGCCATTCTCAAACTGTTCCAGGTAGAGGGTATTGAAAAATAGTCACATAATGTTTTGGGGAGAATTATTATAATAAGCACTGTGTATTGTTAATGTTTTTCCAGAAATTGATGAGTGTTGCTTACCTTTCGAACGGTTCCACAAGTGTTAATGGGGAAACTGAAGACCACCTGATAACTGGAAACTCTGGGTCTGCAGTACTGGTCATTCACGTACAGACTTTGGCCATCGTAGCCGAGAGACTCCAGGTAAGACCTCTCAATCACAATGTTCATGTTGTCTGAGGAACAGTCCACATGACCTAACAAAGGATATATTCACAACATGTTTTGACTCTAAACCACTTTTGAAAGATCTAAAAATATATCAACAACTACTGAAAGGATCGACAGTCATGGTCCCTAGAGGATGAATCCCATTGACTTTAATTATCCCATGATTTTTCCTTTAGCATCAGTCTGCGGTTGACATTTCTGGTTTTGAATGAAGTGCCTTGACATCTATTGCAAGGGTAGTGACATCATCAAGTCACGTTTTTTTATTTGTCCAATACTCTTGTTTATATTGAATTCTTCCAAAAAGAATGACATTCACATCAGCTGTACTAAACTAAATTAAGATAAGCATGTTAGCACACACAAAGCATTGTTGTACTGTACAACCTCACAGAGCTGCAAGTGTGGCTGTAGACTCTTCTCTAGTCTTAATCTCTAAATTGGATTTTAGCCCGGTTTGATTGACTGATATGGATATGCTAATTTACAGTATTCCAGCCTTTTTAGGATGTACAATTAAAAGGAGATTAAAAGGAATGTGACTGTTTTGCACTTAAGTAGATTTGGAGGAATCAAAAGAGACAGATTTAAAAAGAGAATGGACAAAATCAAAGCAGCAGGGGCCAAAATATCCTGACTTTTACTCCACTGCGTGCAAGTAAAGCTCCAAAAATGCTGGATCCTGCATCCAACAGCATTTTTTAATTCCTTAACAAGCCACAGTAGACATTGTCCATTGTTTTAACAGGAGCTAAGTGAGTCTACAATAAACATTTAACACACATTTAATAACAAAATCAAAACTAAACATCTTAAACCTATGAAATCTACTAATCATAACCATACCTGAGCTCTGTGGCAGAGTGCTTATGAACTCAGCATTAAACCCTCGACCAACCACAGAGCCGTCAGTCCGGAAGAGCACAGTCAAGTAGTTGGAGGAGGAGGAAAAAGTTTCTGCAATGCTGTTGTTGTTGTTGTTGTTGTTGCACACTTTCCCCAGATATCGTGAGCTAACAGACGGCCCATCATAGACTGCAATGTAGTCACAGGAGCAGCAGTTCTCCAGTCTGTTTTTTTAAAAAAATGATTAAAGCTATAAATGATTGACTTATTGCAGCAAAACTCAAAAAATAGCTCCAGTCTGTCCTTGATGAGTCAGTATCAGTTTACAATTCTATTCATTTTGATATCTGTATGTCTCCATTTGTAATTCATGTAATACTGCTGCGCATTTATACTAATGATCTCCAAAAAGTCTCTATTCTTCACTTACTGCAGGTATGTGAATGACAGGAAGACTCTTTGGTCATATGAAGCTCTGAGCTGCCAGATACAGTAGGTGTTGTCTTGGTAGTAGCTGGGGTAGTTTGGGCTGGAGAAAGTGCCAGAGCCAAACATAGAGCCTCCACAGGGGCCTTCAGGAAAGAAGGTAGACAGGATGACACATAAATGACATAACATAAATGATCCATTTATTCACCTGTACTGTAGGATTTTCGAAGGTTTTCATACTTGCTGTGGTTCCGCTTGTACTTGAATCGCAGTAAGCTACATGACAGAAGAGAGGAGAATAAAATTAAACAAAAGTATGAATCTTCTTTCTAACACAGATCTTACTTCAGACATATTTTAAGTTGAAAGTATGGTCAGCATCATCAGTTACAGGTTTCTGGTATGTGTAGTACTTTTGTTTCATTGTGGTAGAGTTGCAGAAAATTGTTGGACATTTTAGGGTAGTCAGGCAGGTACAGCTGCTAGTGTACTCCATCAGAACTACTTGTTGTATTGTCAAGCAGCTTCAGAAACCACCTTTTCAATATCACACAAAACTGGCTTCAAATAATATACAAACATGACATTTAAGAAATTCTGCCCGTCTTTCCTTCATATCAAATCACAGTTTTTCGCTTCCTTTACTAATATCCCGTTGGTTTAAAGTTTTAAAGGATCTCCCACAGTGTGTCCAGCCCCAGCAATCTCAACAGGAGATTCATGATATTAAGATGAGTAGATGCCCCTTGAATCACTGTACAGTCCATTTCTATTTACAAATAAATCAAATAAGTCCACTATTCAGAAGAAATTGTGACCACAGTGTGCCACAGTGTTGCTTTTTGGTGACCATAGCTTTGAGGGATACTCACAGTAGTAGTCATAACAACAGTTTCCATTGTATCGGCAAGAGCTTGAGCAGGAGCAGCTTCCCATGTAACTGCCACAGTAGTTGCGACATGAGGGCTGAGCTGGGAGACACAGGAGAGTATAAAGTATGTCAGTAATTGATGATTTGTTTTATTCTGTCACACATACTGCAGGTTGTTGAGTGGTTTTCATACCTGTGGTTGGTATGGAAGTGGGTGAGTAGCAGTAAGCTACATGACAAAGAGAGGAGGATAAAATGATTACAATCTCTTACACATTTTTACAGTGTAAAACACACCTTATGATACACCTGCTGTTTATTCTGCAACTGTCAACATGAGATATTATCACACCATGTCTGTATATGCTCTGTTATATTTGACCGACTGACTCCCACAGCAAAAGACGGATGCAGAACCTGTTAATGCTGTTGATTTGTTAGACTTAGGCACTCACAGAAGTAGTCATCGCAACAGTTTCCATTGTATCTGCAAGAGCTTGAGCAGGAGCAGCTTCCCATGTTATAGCCACAGTAGTGACGACATGAGGGCCGACCTGTGAGACACAGGAGAGCATAAAACATGTCAGTAATTGATGATGTGTTTTATTCTGTCACATATATTGCAGGTTGTTGAGAGGTTTTCATACCTGTGGAGGTTATGTCAGGTCTGGTAGTGGACGTTGAGGAGCTACAGTAAGCTACATGACAAAGACAGGAGGATAAAATGATTACAATCTTTTACACATCTTCTTACCGCGTAAAACACACATTATGATACACCTGCTGTTTATTCTGCAACTGTCAACATGAGATATTATCACACCATGTCTGTATGTGCTCTGTGATATTTGACTGACTGACTCCCACAGCAAAAGACGAATGCAGAACCTGTTAATGCTGTTGATTTGTTAGACTTTAGGCACTCACAGTAGTAGTCAGGGCAACAGTTTCCATAGTATTGACAAGAGCTATCACAGGAGCAGCTTGCCATATGATAGCCACAGTAGTAACGACACGAGGGCCGAGCTATGAGACACGGGAGAGTAAAAAACATTTCAGTAATTGATGATGTGTTTTATTCTGTCACATATTCTGCAGGCTGTTGAGAGGTTTTCATACCTATGGGGGTTGTGGCAGGTGGGTAAGTGGTAGTATAGTGGTTGTCGCACTGAGCTACATGACAAAGAGAGGAGAATAAAACAGTGTAACAGTAAAACCTCATTTCAAAGTTAATTTCTATGAAAAGGTTGGACAATAATTCAGTAAATTCCTTATTGAGGTAGCGGTGCATTTCAGTATGATGCAAGCTGTTTGTGTGTCGGTGCAGCGGCTTCACTGCTGAGCTTTGAGGGACATGATACTCACAGTAGTAGTCATGACAACAGTTTCCGTTGTATCTGCAAGAGCTTGAGCAGGAGCAGCTGCCCATGTACCTGCCACAGTTGTAGCGACATGAGGGCGGATCTGGGAGACACGGGAGAGTATAAAGTATGTCAGTAACTGATGTATGTATGTTTTATTCTGTCACATGTGCTGTAGGTTGTTGAGGGGTTTTCATACCTGTGGTGGGTGCGTCAGTGCTAGCAGTAGTTGAGTAGCAGTAAGCTACACAACAAAGAGAGAGTTAAATGAATTAATCTTTTTCTTACAGTGTAAAACACACGTTATGATTCACCTGCTGTTTATTCTGCAACTGTCAACAAAAAGTTATTATTACGCCATGTCTGTATATGCTCTGTGGAATTTGACTGACTGACTCCCACAGCAAAAGACGAATGCAGAGCCTGTTAATGCTGTTGATTTGCTGTTGATTTGTTAGACTTAGGCACTCACAGGAGTAGTCATAGCAACAGTTGCCATAGTATTGACAAGAGCTTGAGCAGGAGCAGCTTCCCATGTGATTGCCACAGTTGTAACGACACGAGGGCCAATCTGTGAGACACAAGAGTAAAAAAAAAAATTCAGTTATTGATGATGTGTTTTATTCTGTCACATATTCTGCAGGTTGTTGAGAGGTTTTCATACCTGTTACGGTGGTTATGTCAGGTGTGGCAGTGGTGGCTGAGTCGCAGTGAGCTACATGACAAAGAGAGGAGAATAAAATGATTACAATCTTTTGCAGATCTTCTTATGGTGTAAAACATAAGAAGACTTGTTGTTTTTTCTGCAACTGTCAACATGAGATATTATCACACCATGTCTCCCACAGCAAAAGACAAATGCAGAACCTGTTAATGCTGTTGATTTGTTAGACTTAGGCACTCACAGTAGTAGTCATAACAACAGTTTCCATTGTATCTGCAAGAGTATGAACAGGAGCAGCTTCCCATGTACCTGCCGCAGTTGTAACGACATGAGGGCCGAGCTGTGAGACACAGGAAAGTATAAGATGTCATGTCATGTAATTGATTATGTGTTTTATTCTGTCACATATACTGCAGGTTGCTGAGAGGTTTTCATACCTGTGGCGGGTGCGGGAGTCGTGGCATATCCGCAGTAATCTGAAAGAAAGATAAGATTAACAAAACTAACAACTTTTCTTCACCTCTTTTAGTTAACACAAGGGTTTAATAATAGTGAGATAGTGATCCTGCTGGAGCTTGAAATCTGCTTGACACTTACACTGGTAGCCGGTTGCAGCAGTTAATAATCCTCCTCAGTAAAAGTCAAGTTTTATCGTTGTAGTTGGTCATGGTGGAGCTGGTTTTAGCTACTTATTTTACAATTACCTCATTTAGTCCAGTGCTTTCCCAATCGAGGCATCAGGACCCCTCCAAAAGCTTATCATATGTTATTTTATGTAAAAATCTTTATCTAAAAAGTAAGTAGTAACTGTAACTGTGCAACATTTCCCTCTGAAATGTAGTGGAGTAGAAGTATATGGGTATGTTAAATAGAAATACTAAGGTACAGTAACTTAAAACTTACTTGAGTAAAAGTGCTTAGTTACTTACAGCTATAGTCTGAACAACAGGTCCCTCTGTATTCACAGCTTGAACTGCAAGAGCAGTTTCCAACATGGTAGCTGCCGCAGTTGTATCTGCAGGAACCTTCAGCTGCAGAAAGACCAGACAAAACTCATTTCACATGCTGTAGCTGAGCATTACATCATATGTTGCATCTGATGGCATTATTCTTTTCATTCTAGTGTGAGTTTTTGTACCTTCCGCAGTTGTATAGTAGTAGCGTGCAGCACCTGATGGATGATGAGAAAAACAAAACAAGAGGTCACATGTGGCACATGAAGAGTCCTGACATGAAGACTAAATATAAAAACACATAAATCATCTTTCCAGCTAGTGCGCAGTCAAATGTTTCCAATTACTACCCTAAAACCAAAGAGACAAACATAATAAGAAAATAGTGGACAATACCTTGCACTCCTTGTGAGATGATCACACTGCAAAGAACCAAGAGAGTCCACATGGTGAATTCTTCACGTTCCAGCTTCAGCTGCTGATGCTTCAGATGCTGATCATGGCTGCTTATATAGCCAGCAGCCCAATTAGACACTTTAATGTAGCCCTCATAAAGTTTCTGCTGCCACCAATAGTGATGGTGATAAATTATTATTATTATATCATTGTGCATGAGAAACACACACTTGGTTAACTATCATAAAGCGTACGCAAAGTTTGTTCACCTCTAGCTTCAGGATGTGTTTTAAGGTATTTGCTTTAGACTTACGAGCAGAACTTCATGAGGGTTTTTGGGAACTTGAAAATGAGGAGATAATAAAATATCAATAGTGATCACACATGTGTAACATCTGCTACTGTCACTTTGACTGACTACTGTCACGACATGAATCCTGCTGCATCTGCATCTTTCACAGTAGAATAGTATGAACGTCAAACATTTGTACATTATTGTTTTTAAACTAATAGAAAAATTATAACCAGAATCAGAAATCAGTTTTATTGTCAAGTAGATCTTCACGTACAGGGAATAATAACAGTAAGAAATAAACACAGTAGGAGAGAGAGAGAGAAAAAAAAAAGCAAGTACAGCAAAAGTCAATGACGATAAATTGAAAAGAATTGTACATCTTTTAAAACAAAGAAGATGGAACCACAAAACATCGCCCAATGCTGCATAAAGTATCAAATAAAACCTCACCATACGGTAGCTTATAACTATACTGTAAACAAACACACGTAAAAATTATACTTGCTAAAAATCAACATGTTATCATTATCACTATGGGCATGTTAGCATGCTGATACTAGCATTTATCTCAAAACACAGTTTTGCCCAAGCTTCATGGAGCCACTTGCATGTCTCTTATTTATCAAAAAACATATCTTTAAATCTTATAGCAGCATATACTGGCAAATACAATTTGTAGTTTATAGCTTAGATTGTTATGTATTAATTTAACCTTAAAGGTCCAGTGGGTAAGATTTAGTGGCATCTAATGGTGTAGTTCCTGCATTGCAAACCTCTCGCCTCATCAGCTTCTTCCTAGAGTGAAGGGGAAACTACAGCGGCTGTGAAACGCAGAAAAAATCTACAAGGCCCCATCTAGAGCCAATGTTTAGTTTTTCTGTTGTGGGCTACTGTAACAACATGGCGGTTCAACATGGTGGACACTGAAAGAGTACACACAGTGTCTGTATATTTAAAAAGCTCATTGTAAGGTAAAGGTAAAACATAACAATTTTATATTTTCAGGTGATTATACCCTGATGAAAACATTTAATTTCTGCAAAGGGAGACCCCTGAATCTTACACACTAGACCTTTAAAATATGTTAAATATAAATTAAATCTTCCTTGTATGTTTCTGTATACTTTTCAAAAATGTACTGTCAAATTACATTACTGTTATCTAGGCTAGAACATTTTTATTGTTAATAAAATATCTAATGCCATTGTCACAACTGGTCTGATCATTCATTAGTCACAAATAAAAAAGATACTCTCCATTTAGGGATTGTGAGACATAAGGTTAGGGTTAGTGTTTTAAAATGCATTTTTCCAAAATATTTGTTTGAAAGTATCTACAAACCACGATAAACTGAGAGTTGAAACAAGAAAAGACACATGAATGTTTTTTTTTTTCAGCGTTATTTTCATTTTCATTTCATTTTTTTCTTTATAGACTTTACGTTATTTATTACTGTAACAACGTTTGGAAAAGATAAAACTAGGGCTGTAAAACATGATGACATGATGTTTCTCCTTCTGGTGAGAAAATCTAATGTTGAATCAGGTGTACGTAAAGGATTTTCCTCATTATGTTCAAGGATGTTGCCTTTTGATTATTAATAAATAAACTATATTGCTTAGTAAACTTATTTACTTGCCTATAAAGGATATTTGAAAGGTGGGTTTGTTATCTCTGTGAGTTCAGTTGTAAAACATCTTTTTATGTTAGTTTGATAGTGACATGTAGAGACACAGTATCAGTTTATTACATTTGCATTTATAAGACATGTTATTAGTTGCTTTCGACGGGTCTCGTTACGTTAAAAAGCAAGATAGTTAGATATCTGTAGAATTTCTCATGATAAAAGTTAACGTGGTTCAATGACCAGGTTAACTTGGAGGCATCTAGCAGGGACTTTTGCAGATTGCAACCAAATGAATAATCCTCACCTTGAAAGGCCCTCTCTAGAGCCAGTGTTTGGTTTGCTCATTCTGGGCTACTGTAGAAACATTGTGGTGCAACATGGTGGACCTGCAGCCTCCATAGAGAAAAAGGGGTCAAGGCTATAAGGTAACAAAAACACAACAATTCCTATTTCCAGGTGATTTCACATGAATGAAAATATACTTATAAATATTGTATTAGATTTCTGTCATATTCTGCCAATAGATCCCCCTAAATCATACACACTGGACCTTAATTGAGCTTTATTTTAAATTTATAGTAATCAGTAAATTTGCGCTAATTACATGAAATGAATGATATGAATAACGATTCGTATTAATTATATCAGAAAGAGAAAGTAAACAAGTTACTACGCATGAAGACAGGATTACATGAGTAATAGAGGAACTATAATAACAGAATAATATGACACAACATGAAAATCTGAGTTTATTTTTTGCCTTCCCTCTTCTTACTTTTCATATATACATTTTAGTGATTGATATTCAGGTTTTCAAGCCTGCGTGATATTTGTTTGACCCCTGGAGTTGAGGAAAATTTTAAAGAACATGCGTAATCAATCAGATAGTAAATAAACATTTCCAAAATATGGTGAAACTTCAGTGAGTCAGTCTCATACACAAACAAGCCTGTCCTGCTTCCCACTCCTCCTTTGTGGAAGTTGGGCTCTCCTTTCACCCCATTTAGGATGCGCTTGCATCATCCTCCTAAAGTCAACATGTAGAGGGACATTGGGTGGTCTCTTTCTTCTCTCTGTCAGACCTATTTATCTATAGCAGTAGTACGTCAGTACAAAGCGGGCTGTGAGTCATGGCAGCAGAGCCCCTGACTCAATGCGGCTTTGGTTAATCAGTAACCAGAGTGGGAACACTGAGGGTGCAAGGCTGGGTTAAAGTAAGGGAGCAGAGGAGCCAGGACCTCATTCAGCACCTCACTCAGCAGCAGCAGCAGCAGCGACAGCAGACATTTACACACGGTAAGAGCAAACTTTGACTTAATCTCAGTAATTGACTTTTGAGTGTGCAATATAGTGATTGTACAAACTCGTCAGAGGCGAGGGGAAATATTTGAGTTTAGACTCTCATAATGGATGGGACTAATCTATTATTTTCTTCAAAACCAAACAATTATCTTGTAGCTGTCTGAAAATGGTATACAAGAAAGCACCTCTGTCAAACAGTTTCTGAGATTTAGTTCAATTAAAGATTAATAATACACCTAATTTCTGTAAAATTTGTATTAGAAGACGAGATTATGATGGATCACATCATATAAAAATGGAATCAGAATTCTGGATCTTAAGAGAGTGATCATGAATCAGCCATGTTCATTTTTTTTTTTTACCTCTGTCATCGAGTCATCTGATGCACAGGTGGGTTGATTGTATTTAAGAACATTTGAGTGTACTGGATAAGGGATCAAGGCCATGTCCTGTGGTACATGTCCAAACAGAGAAAAACCCAGTGTTTGTTCACCTCTTCCAAGAGTCCATCAGTCCACATTTCTGCACATTCAACACAAAGGATAAAGTCTATCTACTATTTGTGCATATTTGAACACTGACCCAAATTACTCTCCTTCACAGAGGTCTATGCATAAAAAGTGTTAATGAAGGAGAGATGGTTGTCATTCAACTTTAAACTGTTTACTGAAATGTCTCAATGAACAATAATCAAGCAAAATATTTCGTTTTAGTTTTATTACTCATTTTATGTGTAAAAGTGTGTTTTGCAACTTACATGTATTCATATATTCTAGATATGCGTTTATTTGTGCAGTTATTACAACATAAAATTCATCCATATTTTCCAATCACAGTGTCCAGAGTGGACATTTGTGTCTAAACGTACGGTGACAATTTGTAAATTTGTTTGATACCAGCCTGCATTCAGTCTGAAGGCTGCTTTAACAATATCCAAATGAGACATCCATCTTATTTTAGTCAGTGAACACATACAAATTCACACGCAGACACACGGAGATGCGTCTTCATTATCTATGCGACCTCTGTTGCAGAGGGTAATGCCTGCTCTCATTCACTGACCAGCAGGAGAGAGGACACACAAAGAGCAATCAATCCATCACTGACATGCTGCTCTATGTCCAATGTTCCAATGTTCCTGCCAGCCAATCCTGTCAAAGACGGAAAAACCAGATCCAGCCAGATTTCTTACGAAAGGCCCGCTAATAGTGATGTACCATTCACAGGCAACCCAGTGCTAAGTGCTCACTCAGACTTGAGGTGGTTAATAGGTTGTTATACTCAAGTTAATTCATTGTAAACTAAAAATATCTGTCTCCCTCCACAGAAGGAATCCTTAAGGTGACTACCAACAAAAGGTAAAAATGCAGATTCTGCGGTCGCCTCTTCTTGCCCTCCTCCTCTGCTGCTACCTCTCAGGAAGCCAGGCCAATCGTGTCTACGTTCATCCCTTCTACCTCTTTGCCGCTGAGAATGTCAGCTGTGAGACCCTGCAGCCCCAGACGTCCAAACCTCTGGGGACACTTCCTGTGGCCCCCCTTGATATTGAAGTCCTGACACCAGACAGCAGGGATCCGTTGAAACTAGATGCCCAGAACATCACAGTGAGGACGGCGGTTCTGGCAGAGTTGTTGAACTCTCTGGGCCTGAGGATGTACCAGGCTTTCAGCAGCAAGCAGCAGAACACCGTCCTCTCTCCGGTCAACACCTTTGGATCCCTCATCACCTTCTACCTGGGAGCCTCTAAGATGACAGCAAACCCATACCTGGTCATTGATTTTGATTTGTTCTCATTGTAGAAAAGAAATAGTCCTGAATGATGGGATGTTTGATACGTCTGATTATCAGGTCTTGTACATTCACTCAAATTTTTCCCAATTCACTCCTTTCCTTCCAGACACTACTGGGCTTGAAAAAGGGCACTGACCCCGAGAACTGTCTATCCTTAGTGGACGGGCACAAAGTTCTCAAGACCCTGCAGAGCATTAACTCTCTGGTGGACGATGGACCAAAAGATGAAATCACCACCCAGGTGTGGACCTTCATTCGCCAGGATGCTGAACTGTCTGAGGACTTCATTCAAGGCACACAGGACTTCTCAGACACATCATTCATCCGTGGCGTGGATTTCTCCAAACCTCAGGAGGCTGAGGAGCTGGTGAACACGTTTGTGGAGAAGACATCAGACGGGAAGGTGAAGGGTGTCTTCAAAGATCTGAACTCCAGCAGCAACCTTCTGTTTCTTACTTCCTTCAACTTCCAAGGTCTGTCTCCTCTCTTTTGTTTAGACCTTGGTTAAGTTGATTTTACAGAATACACAAATCAAGATGCATGACTTAAAGCTAAAGTTAACTTTGTATTTTAGAAGTGTGATGTGAACACACACTTGATAACATTATATCAACTGCCCAATCCTGGTTCGTGATCACAGCCAGATTTGCAAAAATGTCTCTGGACATTTACCGTACAGTATACCCAGACCCATGCTGATATCCCAAACTGAAATCCTGCAGATAATGTTTAGAGTACTGTCAACTACTGCACCACCTTGCAGCACCTGATTGTGTTCTTGTTCTTGTGTTTAGGCAACTGGAGGACAGCCTTCCAACCAGAGAAGACCTCCTTGCAGGAGTTTCATGTGGATGAAACAACCACAGTGATGGCTCCACTGATGACCCACACGGGTCAGTATCACTACCTGAACGATAAGGTAAATCATAGTTCAGGAGATTTGCTTATAATGCTGATTTGTGTATTTCTGTTCACCACATATTTGCAGCTGTAAGATATGAAATGTACTATACTGATCTGTAATATGTCTTGTGTTATCATGAAGGTACAGCGGTGCACAGTTGTGAAGCTGTCTCTGAGCAAACGATCCTACATGCTGCTGGTCCTGCCTCATGAAGGGGCCAACCTCCGTGACATCGAGTCTAAATTGCGCACTGATGTCATGTCTGCCTGGCACGAGAACCTCCAGGAAGGGTGAGTAATAAAACACCTAAATACAGACCTCAGAAGTTGACGGACTAGAAACCTGAACATGTCTTTCACCTCATGTTATGTTCCTGTTGTGAATTCATATTTAATTCCATCAAGGTCAATTGACCTGTCATCATATATCATAATGTGTCATTATATCAATGTAGAGAAAATTAGACTATAAGGTGAGAAAGAGTCAGGTACTGTCCTTTATCTGTTCAATCACTTTCCATCTTAAAATTTCAAATCTACCCTTTCTGTCCATCCACACAGTCTGTTGGAGTTGTCCCTCCCAAAGTTCTCCATGTCTTCTGTGAATGATCTGCGAGAATTGCTGACCAACATGGGTCCAAATGTTGAGGACCAACTTTTGGGCTCCCAGGCTGAGTTCAGCCAACTCAGCAACATTAAACCCTTCACCATAGACAAGGTGAAATAGATGAGTGGTTGTCTTGTAATATGTTAGAAATGAAAGTGTGTGTATCATTAACAGATCTCTCTGTCTCCTCTCAGGCCATCAACAAAGTTGTGTTTGAGATGTCAGAGGAAGGAGCAGAACCTCAGGACAAGATCCAGGAAGCTGGCATCCCTCTGAAACTGTCCATCAACCGACCGTTCTTCTTTTCTGTCATAGAAGGAACGTCTAACGCCATCCTCATGTTGGGAAAGATCACCAACCCTACACTCTAAAGTTATATAGTGCCGAAAACCAACAAAAACCTCTGACATGAAAAATGTCCAACATAGCAGGCCCCATTTCTTGTACTTCATCTACATCCTACAGCTTCTGCAGGTGCTGAAATCAATCATGTAACAGACATCTCATTTAGATCATACCCTTGTTTTTCCACAGACGGTATGTGAGGAATGAAGCACAACCTCGTTCACGAAGGATCTATCATTATTCAACAGTGTTATCTCTCAACACCAAGCTGATTTATGAAAACAGTATTTATGAGAACCTGTTACTTTAAGCTGAGTTGTTTTCAAGCAGCCTGTTAAAAATCCTATTTTTTTTTCTTCCTGTAAAATTTATTACAGCAGAGTTCTGTACAGTATTTTTCAGTAGAGTAGGTACAGAAACCACGAGGCTCAATGATGAAAGACTAATGACGATGTATATTGTAACTAAGAGTTTATTTTTGTTTTGTTACGATTTGTGATTGATGTAATAAAACATTTGTATCCCATCATAGTGACAATATCTTGTTTTTCATTACCATTGCAATGCTTCACGAGTCTTGTATTGATAGCCATTAACAGGTCAGAAGAGAGAAGCCTACAAAACTGGACTGCAGGGAAATGATGCACTAGAGCTTATTCAACTTTCTTGTTAGAGATTTATGAACATTTATTGCTGAGAGTGTGGAAATAGGGATTAGACACCTAATTATTTAGACAATTATCTATTTTGAGAACCATATCATCAACTACTGTACACCAACTAGCTGTTACCTAGCTAAAACATAAGACTGCAATTTCTCAGAATCACATCTTGTCACTTATGGTTACTCCTATATATTCTGTGCAAAAAAAGAATATTAATTACTTGAGGGATGATGCAGTGTTCTCCGCAAAACAATATAACTTTGCAAGTAAACCAAATAATAAAAAGATTATTCATTTCAATTTAAAACATCTTCATAATTAATAAACTATTACAAGTCAAGTAAGTAGTGCACTACCTGAACATGTGGCGTCACGATATACCGATATTGACAATAATAATCATGATATTTAAAAGGTGAAATACTGATATGGTGTTAATAATACACATATGATAAGAACATGTAAACGATCAGTTTCTTTCTGTTCTTACTTTGTGGTTCAAAATCTTATATAGTACGTGGCAGTAATGCACCTTTATGCTGGTTGTCATTGTTACAGTTGAGTATAATTTGACTGACAGCTATAGATATCACAATTATACCGATATCGTGAATTCTTTTGATAATGTAGTGAAATTCATATAGTGACATCCGTATCTTCTACATTACATCTTATCAACGAATACTAGAAAATCTATGATTAAAAACTATAACTATATAATGTATTAATTAAGACTTTGATTTAGATAGTGTATATTTGTGACTTTAGCATTCTTTTTCAGTCACATTGTGTGTAATAATGACTTGTACAACTTGCACAACTCTCAGAGTCCTGTAGCTTTCTTGGTAATCCTGAGGGGAAGAAATAGGAATAATATAATATATTATAATATAATATAATATAATATAATATACAACTGCAACAATCTTTGCAATAAAACATACAAATTCAATACTGTATGCAAAGCTCTTTATTTTATTCCCACATTATGTTATATTATGCTAGACATATTAAATTACACAACTTTGATTTGAACAAAAATGTACATGTTACATCTTCTTTGAGATGAATCCTTCACCATGTAGCAGAAATTAGACAAACAGAATAAAGATTGACATTTTTTCTTAACACCTTAGACTTAAAACTCTTGTTGTGCGACATTCCCATAGCCCTTAATATGATCAGTACAAGTACAGCAGTGCATATCGCCAGCATCTGGCATCAGTCGTTTTAGGAAAAAACATTTCATGTACCATGTAGTCTCATGGAGTAGTTTCTGATTCCAGTTTTTGCAGCTTGATCAGACGCAACTGGTTGAAAGGTTTTGCACTGTGGCTCTAAGGTCTGCATTAAACACATATGTTTTTGTATAAAAGGTTGAAAAATGATTTCAGTAGTGTCAGTTCTTGTCCTATATTCTTCCTACACTGATCATTATAACTGTCACCAGACCATGACTTTAGCCTGTTTTTTTTCCCTTCACAAGTCTTCAGAAAATGCAGGGATGAGTGCAGCACGTAAATGGGTTTCATTTACGATGGAGTCACCTTTTTACTGGTTCTGTTCAGCGAGTTCTCTGGCCTCTTTCACAAGGTCCATCAGAGTGGAGAACATGGAGATGTCACTTGGCTGAAGACCCATCTTCTGGATCTGAGACAAATGAGCATGAGAATAATCAAAAGTATTTCAGGTTAAACAAGTTAGTAACAGTTTGTCCGTGTGTGTTTGTGCACTTGTCAAACACCACCTACCTGTTCCCCCAGGTATTCCACATCCAGTGCCAGTTGAAGTCGGATCTTGCCGTCGTCTGTGGGTCCACCGTTTGTTCCTGTCGTGGTAGTCGTGGTCGCACCCTTTCTGGCTTGCTTTAATCGCTTCAGACTCTCCTCCATCTTTCTCACTGAACTCAGCACCTCTGAGATGGTCTCATAGTACCTGAACAAAAGAGCAATGGACAATGAAAGTGCAGCTAGAACGATGACTTGGAATAGCTTAAAACAGCACAGGCACAGGCTCTACTTTTTAAAATCTTAAACACTGGTACTGTACACTGGATCAATTTATGTTTGCAGGTGCGTATTCGTGTCTGTTCTGTATTACCTCTGTGTGCAGTCTGACAGTGCAACTCGCAGCCACTCTTGTGCCGTAGACGGGGTGACTAGACCTGTTGAGTCAGTCAGCAGCTGATGTAACGGACGTAAGGCGTTGTCCATGTAGGCTGATGCACGCACAGGCACATCCTGTTCAGGGAGGAAGTAGAATGTTGCATGCACAGTGAGGTGCGATCAAGTACATGTTGATAGAAAGCTCAATGGTTAATATGCTGTCCGGACATTTCTGTCACAACAGCTCCAGACTCAATTTTAAAAGGTAAAATATGAATAAAATATCCTGATAACTCTAAGTATCTGCTGACACTGATAGACTCACTATCAGCAGATACTTAAGAGTTATCAGGACATCTGTATTCAAAAGTTATTAGTGTGTCTGTGTGCTGTATGCTGTAAGTGTTCTCTCCTATATTTACTGTGCAATAGTGACTCCCAATAACAAGGAATATGCCAATAACGCTACAGAAAATGTTGATATAGATGCAGCTAAACAGCAGCACTGCAGTGAAGAGGTAATGCTACTAGCCATTAAGGAGCAGACAGACTAACTGTGAGCGAGTAAGCGAGTGGAGGAATGAATGATGAGCGTGTTTCACAGAAAGTTCTTGGCACAAGGTCAACTAACTAGAGCCCAGTAAGTGGACCTTGATTTTTTTTGTCAAACTGCCATTTACAAGATCGATTATTAACCTTTACTGTAAATGATTACGTTACTTTCTGGAACGCTGATGTGTTTCAGAGTCCCCCATTGGTTTCATTAATATACAATGTGAAGGCAAATAATAATGTCTAAATGAAAAGCCATTCAAATATTAACATGCGTAATAAATCTGACCATTCAATGATTTTCAAAATATGAAATTCTGACCTTTAAGTCGAGCATTTCCATAAGAAAAAAAATGTATACGTGACAACACAGTTCCAAGTGCATTAGCCCTCCAGGTTCTGACTAAACCTGACAAACAGTGCTTCCAATGTTTGTTCATGTGTATGCTTGCAGCTT
Organism: Argyrosomus regius; assembly: GCA_946959425.1. Lineage (NCBI taxonomy): Eukaryota > Metazoa > Chordata > Actinopteri > Sciaenidae > Argyrosomus > Argyrosomus regius. The sequence goes on along the minus strand of OX336894.1, from coordinate 10,171,824 downwards.
CACTGACCTTATTAGTTCTGCGGTAGAGTCGTGGAACCTCAGAGGCACTCTTCAGGAAGCGGCAACTGCGCTCAGTCAGATGCTGGGTCATCTTGGTGTTCAGAGTGGGGATGCTACTTGACAGGCAAGCCTTGGAGTCTAATAAAGCATCTGACACAGAAGAGAACACTAGTAAATGCAAAAGTACGCACTGCTTAGAGTCTGAGATACCTATGCTGTGCTATAGCCAAGGACAATGAGCCAGACATTATTATATCTTGTGACAGAGATATTGTCTTGGAAGATGTTTAAAAGCCTGGTGGTGACTAAATGGCTACATTTTTAAATGTCAGTGATCATTGATTTGTGTCTGTTTAATTACAAGACTACAGCAGACAAAAGAATTACCCCCAAAAGATTTGAAATTCCACTCGAGTTAGTTTCTATTCAAGTAAACATCCAATGCTTTGTTATGCACTAGAGTATACTAGCGTCATAAAATCACCATTTCTTCCTAATTTTTTCATGAAAAAACATTGCAGAGTAAGATCAAGCACAACACAAAGGAAGTGAAAAGTGCACCGTATGGGTAGCTCACCTTCCACAACAGCAAAATTTTTGAATCCAATGGCTTCTAACCGCCGTCTGACCATCTGTGACAACTCTGGTACCTAAGAGACAAAGCAACAATTTGAAGATGATAGTGATGCCAAATTTAGAAGATTAACCCAGTAAGTCTAAAATTAACTTCTGTGAATACATGTGTTTAGTTTGTGTGTGCGCACCTGCTCCTGCAGCTTTTGGATGTCAGCTGCAATATAGACCAGTTGTTTGGTGGACAGGGAGGCAGGACTCCCACTCTCACTACCGCCCTCATCCATTGATGTTCGGCTGGAGGTGGAGGAGGCTGAGCTCGGCAGAGGCCTGGTTGGCTCTTTAGTCACCTCCGGGGCTGGGGTCTTGGTCAACACCTGTGCGGACGCCGATCAAGATGAAAAACAGGAGCAGGTTGCAGCAACAGGCGATTCTCTCTTAAAAAAATATTTTTAAAATCATTACAGTCTTCTGGTTTATTTCAGTTTACCTCATCAAGAAACTTGGCATATCGTGCGTAGAGCTGCAACGTGAGCTTCCAGAGGCGATGAGCCAGAGGTGACAGATAGACTTTGTCTGACCAACATCTCATTAGACAGGACCACAACACCTCAGATACCTGCAGGTGGTATGCACTGCCAGCTGGATATGAACAGACACAAATACACAGTTATTGCAGGTAAAATATTAGGTACACACAGGCGTTCAAGATAGAAGGTATTCCCACCTGGTGCTGCCTCTAGTCCATCACTTATGGCATTCTCCAGACTTCCTGCTATTTCCTTGTACCTGAAAAAACAAGAGGCGGCACACAGAGACAAAACAATCAATGTGTTATCAGCTGATTTCTTGCATCAGCTCTGATGTGAACATGCTCATGTGAAACATCACGTGTGCGTTGGAAATTATGGACTTTCCAGACAAGTTGAACTGTGCAGGTTTGTATTGAGAAATGAGGACACAAGCTCTAATCTTTACAGTGCGTGCGTGTTTGTGGGGGCGGGAGGAGATTGACAAACAGTAGACAATTTCTCTACTTTTTCACACAAATCAATGGCGATTCAGTCAAGGTCCAGTGTCATGTTTATGGGTTGTGTTTAGTAATGCGCTGACACACATCCTCGATTTTCATTTTGCTTCTTGTCATCATTCTGCATGAAACTTACACCCATAAGCAATTTTCCAGATTCCAATAAAAAAAGGGCTTTGTTCATCTTGTGAACTTCTGCCAACTTGTCTTTTGCCCCTAAAACATGCTGACAGGCTGCAATTTTAAGCAAAGTTTGTCTCTTGAGTCATTAAAGCAAGACCAGACAATTCCTCATAATACACGCTGCGCAGAAATTTCACCTTCACCAATGTCTGACCATATTTATTGAAGCTGAGAAGTAGAGATTAAAACACATTGTAATATAGACAGTGTAATCTATAAACTGTAATATAATATATAATATGCACCGTAGTTGAAAGTAGACAGGGAGGTTCCATTTGTTGTGGAAGCTGGTATATGAGGGGTGTACTCTCAGTCTCTTCACACTGGCCTGCGAGCTACACTGACGCTCGAACTTCCGCACAAACTCCATGCTCGCGCTGTAACGCTAGAAAAGAAGGTAAAGAGTCAACAGAGGTGAAACAACTTAATAAAGCGCTGAATGATGAGACGGCATACAATAAACAAAAGCTTTAAAAAAGCGAAAGCGTGCGCCAGCTGTGTCACTGTGGCTGTACCTCAAAGAATATGTCGGGGTTTCCAGGGTTGAAGAGGTACGCCAACCTCTCCTCTATCCCTTTGATCATCTCCGGCCACACAGAGTTCACCAGGAAATCGTAACCTGGCACCGTGTCAGCTTTGTCACTGAGGGGAGAGGCGGCAGCAGCATATTAAAAATATATTACATCATCTACATTGTCACTGCTTCTGCCATTCATTATTTTTTTCAGCAACTTTTATGACAGAAATGTTCAAATATGTGGAGCAAATGATGCATGGAAATGACATAAATATATAAATAAAGATCAAATATGCTGCATGCAACAGATGAAAGCTGCCAATTTGCTTTTCGGGTAGAGGCTTTCAACACACAACAAAGAACTACTTGATCTGTGCATGCTTTGAATGAATTTGCCTCCATGATAACATCAATACCTGGATATGGCTCCTCCAGTAACCTCCCTAAGTAGTCTACAGTGATGAGGAACAAAATCCAACAGTCTAGAGTACATCAGCTGGAGACCATTCGAGCTGGACTTCACCACCTCTTCTACAATCACCTAAAAGAAGGAGAAAACAGGAGAGGATGTTCTGGTTAAGTTATAAATCAATGTGTTCAAAAGAAGCAGAAATGCCTACAGCAATAAACAGTATATAAAGTGTTAAGTGTGATGTGTTTACCTGGTCCATGTATGGTTTAACCAGCACCTGGCCTACTAAGGCCTCTGCATCTCGAGTCTTGTCTATGGTGGCATATGTCCTCAGGCAGTGACGCACCATGTCCACATTGGATGTCTGCAGACCCTCGATGAGTAGGCCCTCCAGAGACTGCTGCAGCATGGAGGTGATCCCTGCAATACGCTGGCAGAGGACAGAACCTTATCACATACACAGTTAAAAGAAACAACAACGATTCCAGCAAAAACATAAACATGAACAAGAGAACCATGAATCAATGCAAAAACTAGGATTGGATCATTTCCGTAAAATCTGTTGATTTTCCTGGAAGAGAACCGAAACTTAGCAGATGGACTGCACAGAAACTGATTATCTTTGTTAAATAATTACAGGACTCATAGATTGACAGAGGAGCAGCCAGACAGATAAACTGACTAACAGAGTGGCTATTGCTTCATCAGCTGTCTGACTGATTGACCTATTAACACTCACAGGTCTGACTTTGTCCAGAAGGGGCATGCCTTTACTCTGCACAGCGTGGAACTGCAGCTGGTTGAATTCTGTAGCAATCCTCTCCAGGATCTGACCTGCTAACAAGGGACTGTACATAAACAGACAGACATGAAGTCAGACACAAAAAACTTATTACATCCCTGCAGTGAATATTGAAACTGCCATCACTTTATAAATAACCTGCCCTCATTCACCCACACATTATCTTTATAGGGTGATGCCGGTGGGTTTGTTAGCGTGTCAGTTTCCCACCTGCTGATCTCCAGAGAGCTGGATTCCTTGGAGTTCTGTGAGTGCAGGATCTTCTCAATCTTCTCCACTGAGCGCACCACCTGAATCAGCCTCAATACACACACCTGATGGATGGGATAATAAAACAATGGCGATAATTAGTTGAGATCATCCTGCAGAGTGGAAAAGTCATTCAAAAGCAGGTTAATAGTCTGCATGGCACCAAATACAGCTTGTTGAAAATCAAAAAACATATTTAAAAAAACAAAATGATGAAGTCAGACAGGAAGACGAGGAGCTGAAACCTTTTTTTTCTGCAGATCTTCCTGTTTGGACAGCTGGCTGTCTATAGACTGAATCACTTCACTAACACAGGACCGCAGACTCTGCAATAGATGGCAATGAGAAACATTCATGAACATTCAGGTGGCAGGAATTAATCAAAGCGTACAGTTTATTCAATCAGGACACATACCATAACCTCCTCTCGTAACTGTCCGAGTGGCACAGAAAGCTGATTGAGGGCTTTGTCCATCCCCACCTGAGATGAAGGAGCAGAGATCTGAGATTAGAAGCAGTCTACCCTCACACTATCATATTTATTTTAAAAAAACAAAAACTCTTTTGTTTTTTTAGAGCCCAACAGTACCGAACTTCTGGAGCTGATGCCAATTTTGATACTTGAGAATAAAAGCCAGATAATAATCGGCCAATATTCTTCTTTTTTTGACATTAAAGCAAAAAACCCGTAGCAACCAATAATGTACTAAAGTCCAATAATAACGTAATAATTTGGGCCATTTTAAATGTAATAAAGCCAATAACATAATAACATGCCAATAATGTAATAAAGTTTTTTACGTTATTGGCTTAGCATTAAAAAAAGTGTTATCTGATAATGTAATAATACATAAATAGGACCGCATTTCTTGGAAATAAAAGATTATTTTGCAGTTTTTGTGCAGTTTGCTCATCAAAAATATATTAAGTGCATGGCACAGTCATCAAGGGTACGTACTATGCAGCACTTAATTATGGTTACTGTAAGTGCTGCAGAGCCAATTTGAGAATTATTTGTTGTACAAAATCTTAGTTATAAAGTTATAACATTATTGGCATGTTATTACATTATTGGCATGTTATTACATTACTGGCTTTATTACATTCAAAATGGCCAAAATTATTACATTATCGGCAGGTATTACATTATTAGACGTTATTACATTATTGGTTGCTACAAACCCTGTTATCAAAGACGACAGTAGCAGCATTACATAACATACATAACATAAGATATTTGCTCGCATTAACCAATGAACATAGTTGACATATTTGGCAGGATAAATACAAACATAAAAAAAACTATACTTACTGCTGTGCACATTTTTGTACACACCAATACCAATATGTTTGTGATAATATCAACTAAAAGCAATGTGTCAGGGCACATGACAAAAAAGATAATGAATAAAGATCAACAATAAAGATCAAGCTTGCCTTTTCAACATTTTAAAGAGAATATTACTCCACAGACATTGACAATGATTTTCTAGACTCCTTCATTGTCTCCTGTGGACTACAAGCTGTTGTTGTTGTACAGTTAAAAGTGTGCAATGTGCAACATTAATAACGACTGACCAGGTTGGTGGAGAGGTTAACAAAGTCGGCATAGTCCTTGTTGATGAGCTCCACCATGGCTGTTTTCAGCAGCTTGTAATAAAGCTCCAGGTCCTCTCTCATCTCCTCCAGCTGGACCTGTTTGCGACACTCCGCCACGAACTGGTCAACGTCAAAGTCATCCTGCAGACAGACAGACAGACAGAGCAGAAGGAGACAGACACATTTAGACAGGACAGACAACAAACAGGAGAGGTTCAAGAAACAGGACCACAGCTAATGCTAGCTGGTTTAGCAGCATAAGCTATCGTCAGCGCGTTAGCAAACGCATCGTTACCTTCATGAAAACATCCTTATCGAAGCACAAAGAGTCTGGTCCCTTCGGTAGATTCATGTTGGATTATAAAACCACAGCTACGACACACACAGAAAAAGTCACAAGCCTCTCACAGCTAGCTGCTGCTGCTGCTGCTGCTGTAACCGGGCTTCCGCAAACATGGCAAGCGCACCAACGAGGAAGAAGACTTCACTAAGACAGGTTACAGTGATGCTACAAGCGCCCCCGAGAGGTAGCAAGAGGTAACTGCACTGTGGCAAGGCCAGGCATCCAAACAAGCGTCTTTTTAAGCAGCTGCAACGTAGATATAAAAGTCTAATGAACTTCAAATTTCATGTGACTCTATTAATGTCATAGATCAAGGATCTTCAATCTTTTTCAGCCCAAGGACCCCTTGGACGAGAAACAAACAGAACAGGGACCCCCATATCTAATTCATTTTTTAAACTTGGCATATAATAACTTTTATTTTTACTTTATTCACCTTTTATTTCACCATCTTAACCTATTTATATACTGGGTTATTAGCCTATATGTTTTTATGATTGATAAAAAGTTAATGCATAATTATTATTGGTTATTAAATGCCAAGAGCTGTGCATCTTTGATTCATGCAACTGGCAGACCCCGTGCAGTACCTCTGCGGACCCCCTAGGGCTTGTGGACCCCTGGTTGAAGACCCCTGTCCTAGACTGTTATTTGGAACAGTTTAAAATATTTAAGTCCATTGAAAGAATCTGTCTGTGGCTCTGGTTGCCGCCATGTTGGCAGTACTGCCTCTTCATCGGTGGCCCTAAGGAGGGCTGAATGATGCCTAGGCGCTACCTGTAACAGCACCCACCTGTCAGTCAAAGCAGTCACACTGTTAATTATGCATAACTTTAAGCCTTAATATAATTTGATCAGGTGAGTTCTATAAAAATTCAGACTCAGTACAGTTGTCATGAACGGCTGTAAACATGTTTATTTCTGCTGTGAAGTTGGACATTTTAATATGGGGGCTTATGGAGATTGAATTGTTCTGTAGCCAGCCTCAAGTGGCTGTTTGAGGAACTGCAGTTTTTGGCTTTTCTGCATTGGCTTCACTTCACAGCCACTGAAGCTGCCACTTTGTCTTGACACTGGCCAGAGTTCATTAAAGATGTTTGATCATGTTTATGGTCAGCAGTAGGCCTACGGGATGTCAAATAAATGTGGCACACTAATGACCCAACGAGCAAACTCTAAAAATGTGCCCTGTATCCTTTAATGGAATTTTTGAGGCTGCATTACACTTTAAACATGGAAATGTAGTGCTGTCTAGTAGGTTGCACCACCTGGAAAATCCACATTAGCTTAGTTTTTGTTGTTGTTTGTTTTTTGTTTAATTAATAGCTTGAATTAGCTTTTTTTTTCCAAATAAATATATCTGGGCTTAATAATAATAATAATCACACAAATTATCAGCAGATTGAGTTTGTACTGTTAAACTTAAATCTGCCTAACTTCTTGCACATGTTGGCCTAAATGTTGACATTAAATTTTAATTTTTGACCTTGAAAAATTTTATCATTGTGTCTAAAAAATCAATAGACAATATCAACATTTACAAACTCCATCTGCTAAGCCAGAGCTTGTCATACTATGGGATCCAACAGTTTCAGCATGCAGGTTTATTTGTCATATGCAGTTTAGCACAGGGTCAACAATACACTGAAATGTGTTGGATGAGAAACACAGGTCAGCTCGGCTTTAAGAGGACTAATTGTGTCCTGTATGTGTATAAAGGATACAAATAAGATAAGCTAAAGACATAAAATTCAATACAATAAGATTTTAGGTAAAACAGAATAATATAACATATAATATGAAAAATATGTTTAGGTGTATCTACTGTCTAAGAATGTATAAGTGTTAAACACACTGTACAAGTGTGACAAGGTTGTGTCAAGCATATACAAGTTTTGGAGAAGTATCACTATCGATAGATATGAGCATACTATACTACAATATTTAAAATATTGATAGTAAGAGTACAGTGACATGTGTACACAGGGGTATAGCACAGAGTACCAGTCCTGGTTGATTGTATTTTTGTAGACAGTTACTATATGAACCTTGTGGTGAGGTGTGATTTGGGTAAATATGCAAGATCTCTGTGAATGTTTAATGTGTTTTATTATCTGTCATTACGGGTGCAGACGTAAACAAAAACATAAACCTAAATATATTTTTTTATTCTCCATGAGGTCTGTGTTCAATATTTTATTCTAATGTTACATGACCATTAATCATCACATTTTTTCCATGTTTTAGCTCCAGCAGCTGCTCCTCTCTGAGTTTGGATGAGAAAATGCATCTTATTGGATGACAGGGCAGAGCATGGTGTCAGGTGATGCAGAGGCAGCCACTACTCTCTCTATTTTCTCTCTGTGTGGAGAAATCACTGGCCTCTCAACCCGGATGCTGTGCCACAACTATTGGTGATTTTGCCCAGTGCGCAGCGCTGTAGGCAGAGCGAGGAGGCGGAAATATTTCAGTACCCTTGAGGCGGACAGCTCTCCGCGGATCCGCACGCCGGGCTCCGCCGCATCCGAGGCTGGAGGACAGGGGGGGGTATCATTATTCATATCCAAGACAGGGGAGGGTGTAGCCGCCACATTAAAGGCAAACACATCGTGACTGCTTGCACGCTGCTGAAGCTGTAGTGAAAGAGGGAGTACGAAAGAGAGAGAGAGAGGGGAGGAGCAGAGCAGCATCACTACACAGAGAGATGGCGGAGTGCGGGCGGAAGGCGCTGTCTCTCCTGGAAGCGGCCCGCTCCCGGTACGAGAGCCTGCAGATATCCGACGACGTGTTCGGTGAGTCCGGGGATGATAGCAGCGACAATCCCTTCTACAGCACCTCCGGAGACTCTGACTCAGACAACTACATAGCCGAGGTAGGCGAGGAGGATCAGCAGCCGAAGCACCACCACCAAAAACGGGGCGATAAGGAGAGTGGGCACAGCTGGGGAGCCGGAGGTGGCAGCGGTGGGAGCAGCGGAGCCGGTCCCCCGGGCTCTCTGTCCCGTAGTCAGGCAGAGGAGGAGGGATGGACGGAGACCCTGCAGGATGTCACGGTGCCGCCGTACAAAGAGACATATGGTGAGACGTGATGCACGACAAGATGAATAAGGTCATTTGCGCAACGGGGGAGACTTGTGTGGGTGTGTGGTGATTGGATGGAGACAGGAAGACATAGTGCAGTCCACGTTTGTGTTTTTCAGGTCAGGCAGGCCGTTTGTGTGGCTCTCAATCTGGTGCCAGAACAGCACACAAAAGGCTATTGCTTTGGGACAACTGGAGGCTTGTTTCATGCTCGTTTGTGTGTGTGTGCATGCATCCACCTTGTGAGTGTGTGAGTGACAGAGAGTAGCATGACACTGCATCGTTAATTGCTGTATTAAGTTAATGGCAAACGCTTAGCCTTTGATACTTCACCCCTTGGTGCTGTGGTACACATGCTGGCCTGTGTGTGTGTGTGTGCATGTTTAATTTAGAGAAGCAGCATGTTGTCTCTCCTGGTTCTACACACACACATATGCACACATATTGCATAAAGCTTATAGTGTATGTGTGTAGAATACATGTGCAAATTCACACTGTGGCTCTTGTCCTCTTGCATCAAGTTAATTAACTGAACTCATGACTGTATTAACATGAGACAGAAAGCTCAAGGCACCCTGGTTTTGGCTGCACACTTTCTCTTCTAATGTGTGTGTGTGAATCGTGACAGCACCGTGCACCCACACGGCTCTGTCGCTCTGTCTTTGTCTCAGTGTGTTTTTGTGATAAATGTCCAAAAGCAGCGCCTCGCATGCTGTTTAAAACCCACTCCTAGCCAACAAGTAACTACAGTCAGCACTGTCTCTACTCAATAAACAGTTTTTTATCCATTTATCTGCCACTAAGTACAGTATGCATCAGGGAGTAGGGTTTTTGGTTTATAGTGCAGCGCCTTCTGTCGTCTCTTCTGCCTCAGCTGAAGCAAAGTCGATTGGTGGAAATGCCATCCTGTATCCACCGTGACATGTTGCACTGTGGCACCCTTGGAGGTGAACCAGCATATGGCTGAAGCAGATATGGACCAAGCACCCCCCCCCCCCCTTCTCTGCTCACACACATTGAAAACAAGCATGAAACACACACACACACACACACACACACTGGAGCATTTATGTACAAATGTGTAAAAGAACAGAATTGACTGTAGGCAAAGTGCCAGCAAACCACAGGCTGTAGTGACTGTGTCTGAGCTGTATGCCGCCCAGATTGAAGGTGGTTGCATCGGCTTGTCTCGCAAAGCAGGTCACCAAATAAAACCCAGAATAGCTCTGTTTATGTGTACATGCTCTAGATCTCATTTGCACTCAGCCCAGTCATACAGCTAACTACAGTAATACTGCTTTGTGAGGCCGCGTCCAAAATATTCTGAATCAAACCGAGCCAAGTCGGGGTACCATAAGAGATAAGAGAAAGGTTACAGGATGTTCTGTACTCCCATGCACATCCTGCTCCGTCCCGCTCTATTTGACTGTTTTTGCTCTGTTGACTTAAGATAGGGAGGCAGCAGGTGTGTCTGTCTGCTTTGGATAGTCTGGACTGGTTTGCAGAGATATAGTTAGTGATTGTTTGCGCAGGCACAGCTAGCGTGGGTGTGGTCTTGCCATCCTGCATCAAGGTTGGATGCAGGAATCCCAGGAACCTCAAGTAGCTCTGATTTAATCGGCCTAAAGAGTAAAGATCGACTGCATCCTCCTGAGCACCAGCATATCCTCACTGATTTGAATGCCATGGGATGGTAAGCGCTTAAGCTAAAGTTGACCCACGGTGGAAATATCAGCAAAATTTTTTATCATGTGCTTGGATTTCTCCGTCTAGCTACCTGCCCACATGTCTGTTTGTCTTCCTGTCAAATTCTCTATCTGTCTGTGTGTCTTAGTGTCTGGCAGTGACAGTGCTGACACAAATGCGACAGATGTGACAGCTCCACTCCTTGGAGACTGTGCACCCCGTACATAAATCATCAGCCGCCGTCATAAAGCGTACACTCCAACTCATACAAACTTCTTCCAGCTGATTTGTTTTGTTTGAGTTTGTTTACATTTACAGTAGCACAAGTTTGAAATAAAAATGTGGTTTACTCAAGGTCGGGTTCATAGGTGACATGTTATCTTTATCTCAGCATGAGAGTATTTCCCCCTGCAGTGGGAGAGGGGGGTGGCAAAGGACCAAGCCAAGGATTATGAAGCATACATCCACATCTTCGATTATATAACCACCTTATCGTGATGTTGAAGGGAATTAAAGAGCTATTTATTCATTCGCTTTGCTGAGGCGCATCTGGTAGATTAATGGTACTCTCCATATGTCAGTTTATTTGCCTGACCCTGTAGTTCAGACTGTCAAACACGCTGTCTGAATGTTGCCTCTTAACATTGCAGAGCCACTTGGAAAAAAAAACATGCACTTACACAGACACACTATGCATTTAAATACTGTACATATCATCACACATCATAAAGCAGAAAATTCATAAATTTAATCCATCACAGGACCTGGATATGGAGACAAACAATACAAAATTAAATTGTAAATATAAAATGTAAATAGCAAAATACTGAAACACAATAACATTAATTTATCGCCCATAACAAAATTCATATAACACTGATATTAACATGCTACGAGAGGAATAAAAGTATAAAGAATGGACGTGGTATGTGTGACATCACCCACAGGTTTCTGAAGAGCCGTTATGAAGCTCAGAATACATCAAATTATATTAAGGCTTAAAGTTATTCGTAATTAACAGCATGGCCGCTTCGATTGACATGTGGGTGCCCTTACAGATGGTTTGTTTGAGCAACCAGGCGTCATTCAGATGAGGCGAAAGAAGTGGGACTACCAACATGGTGGCGTCCAGAGCCACCGCACTGAGCTTCAAAACGGCTCCTCAGAAACCTAGCAGTGACGTCACACATACGACGTCCATTCTTTGTACTGTTAGTGGTCTCATCATGATGTACTGTATATCATATAAAACTATTTTTATTAATACTGTCATATTATTTCAAGTATATTTCCCAGCCATAGCTTGAATTTGTCTGAGCAAATAGAAATAAATGACACTCATGTTCTCTTTATGTAACTTCTGCTAAAAACTAAGCTTAAAGCATGTTTTATTTTCTACACGAAAGGTTTATCCCCCCGCAACTACACGGTAATCTCTCATTCTCAAATCCGTGACCATTAAAGCTCGGACAGGCAGGCAGATGTTTGCTGAAACTGAAATACTACAACAGCTGAGGGAATATACATCTGTTTGTACTGTATGTGCAACATAAGTGGAGTTCTGTAATGTGGTGAAATGGATATTTCAAAGCGTCCCTTGTAGACGAACATCAGATAATATTAGTCTGCAAGATGAATTATGTAAATGTTTAATTCGGTTTTATCAGATTTGCCTAGGTTGAAGATCAGCTGACAGGGCTGTATAAAGAAAAATCTATAGAGGAAGTATTCAATGACAGAAACAATTCCATTATCCGTAAAAATGATAAGTTCTTCCTCGGGTTGTGTTTTTTTGGCTTACTCGCAAGATGAGCTGAGGTGAGTCATTTTTCCTCGGTGGACCTTCCATCTGGATGTCTGATGTTTTTATCGAGGACTGGCTCGCTCCGGGGAAGTCACGCTGGATTTTACATTCAGCTTTCAAGTCTAATGGAATGCAAATGAGTAGATTTTGAGCTGTGCCCTCGCTACTTCTGCTGTCTTGGCCGCAAGCATCTGCTCTACTTTGTCTTTTTTCCTCTTCCTGTCCTCCTCCACATGTTGCTTAAGTCTTGTAGGCTACATGTTTATCTTTTATCTCAACATTATAAGACTGAATCAAAAAGCTTTCATTGTGGGATGTTGTTTAGCTCAGCTGGTAGAGCAACCTCCCCATGTACAAAGGCTCAGTCCTTGCCGTGGCAGCCCAGGGTTTGAAGCTGACCTGTGGCTCTTTCCCGCATGTCATTCCCCACCTCTCTCTCCACATTCCTGTCACTCTTCAAGCTGTCTCTGTCAAATAAAGGGCAAAAAAATATCTTTAAAAAAAAAAAGCTTTCATTATTTTGGTAGCAGCCAACCACTCAGGATCATAAAAAGGATAGAGTGAGTGAGAGAGAGAGTGAAAACCTTGTTCGGCGCTGTTCAGAGATAATGAGATCACGCTGTTCAATTGAGCCTGAAGTTGTTCTGCTCAATGTCCAAATTCACAGATGCAACAACCTTTGAGAAAATCCCTAATTTACTAGAGCAAACACATCAAGCCAGCCACTCCATTGTGTATTGACTTTGCAACTTCAATGCAAGACCTTTTAAATGCGAGGTAAATGTCACCTTCCCCTCTGTAAACTAGTGAATGGTAACATAGGAAGGGGAGGAAAAGAAGAAAAGTCTTCCCCGTTATCTGGAGAGACTCTGGACAGAAGGCACAGACTGGCAGTCACTATAGTGTTATACTGATACTGATGAACTCATTGTTGAATAGCCACGAAAGAACACGTATTGTATGACAAACTCATCAAGTTACATAATAGAATGTGGTATTTTAACTAGTACAATGTTTTCAGCTCATTTTACCATAAACTGTACCAGATTGGGGTTAGCGTTAGTTACTTTGAGCCATTTTAACTGTTAATTACTTTAAGCTAACTATTTCAACTGCTACTTTAAGCTACCACTAACTATTTTAACTGGTAAGTACTTTAAACTATTTATTATAACCATTAATTACTTTAACTTAACTATTCTAACTGTTAATTACTTTAAGCTAACTATTTTGAATGCTAGTTATTAACTAATTTAACTGTTAATTACTTTAACTATTTTAACTAATTCCTTTAAGCTTACGCTAACTGCTTTCACTGTTAATTACTCTGAAGTAATTATTTTAGCTGTTATTACTTTAAGCTAACTAATTTAACCATTTATCACCATTTATGTTTACCCATACTTTTAGCTATCTACATCAACCATTTATCATCGCGCTTGGTCATGGTGGGAATTGTTGGGTCTCTGTATATGTTATTATAAAGAGTACAGTCTAGAGCTGCTCTACATGGAAAATATCATGAGATAACTTTTTAATGATTTGGCGTTCTATAAATAAAATTGAATTTTTGGTTAAAAAGGTCAATTCTGCTGTTTAAACATCACTATCTATCATCAGCTGATGCTTTACTCACACTATAACATCAGACGACTTTCAGTCATGGCTCCCTCCTGACCTGATATGATTTTGACTCATTGCCTGCCATCACACTAAAGCCACAAGGCACTGAATCCTTCCGCAAGCAGAGAAACAGCACGCTGTGACAAGGATCACAGTGTGGTGACTGTCATGTTGTGTAAACCTTCTAACCGCTGCCCTGGGCTTGTGACATACACACCGAATGCTGCTGTGACTGATTCATGAAAGAGCATAACGATCATGTGAATGTAGTATATTCTTCTGACCTTCATTATTGGATATTCATTGGATATTATTGACAGTGCAGTTTATGCAAACAGAAAACAGTTTGTATGGATCCTACACAGCCTTAACAGTGACAGCTCGGTGTCACAGTGTCAAAAGGGAAATCCTTTTTACAGCAAAGTCAATCAAATTGAAGGCCTGGTCCCAAAGTTTAGAAACTGATATTAAGTGACGGTTGTGTCAGTGAGATAGCCCATATAGGACTCTTTTATCTGTCAATCTGTCTATTTTCCTCTGCCATAATTTTTAACACTTTTTTTACCTCCTTTCTGTCCTGATCCAGGCCCTGCTCAAAAGCTGCCAGCCACCGCCACAGCCCTGGACTTCTTCCAGCTCTTCGTCCCAGACAATTGCATCCAAAACATGGTCGTCCAGACAAACATGTATGCCAAGAAGTTCCAGGAGCGCTTCGGCTCAGATGAAGGCTGGCGTCCTGTCACAGCCCAGGAGATAAAGGCCTTCCTGGGCTTTGTCACCTCCACCAGTGTGCACCGCTGTGAGTCGGTGCTCAGCATCTGGAGCTCGGGCTTCTTCAGCAACCGGAGCATCGCCTTGAAGATGAGCCAGGCACGCTTTGAGAAGATCCTCAAGTACTTCCACATCGTGGCTTTCCGGCCATCACAGGGAAGCAACCAGGGCCTGTACAAGATCCAGCCCTTCCTGGACTCTCTGCAGCAGTCGTTCAGCTGCACCTTCAGACCTTCACAGACACAGGTGGGTGCACTCTAGTCCAGGTCTGGGTCTCCATAAAGAATCTTTTGAACATTATACTTTTTAGTATTTTTACTAGTGTTTTAAGAAATGTGACAACTTGTAGAGGTGATCTATAGTATAGTTTTAAATAAATGTTAATGTTGTTCAATCACATTCTCAGCCTGTAGTTTTACTTTGAGGTACAGTACATTCTTTTAACACACATTTAATACAGAAGCTAGCTATTTGCTGTTGAAGTAGGCCAAACCAACTAAATAGCTCCCACAAGGAGTCTCAGTTTGAAAACCGTCTACACAGCAAGTATGTGGGTGACTCATTTTTAACAGACTTCCCCTCCAGAGGACTTGTATTCAGTCGCTCTGTATGCACTAGGTCTACATTTATGCAACTGGGGCAGTGGAGCGCCAGCCTTGCTACTCTATTTTGGGTGGGCTTGAGTTTATTCAGCTCCTGCTTCACTTTCTTTTCTAGATGAACAGCAGCAGAGCAGACTTTAAAGAGCCAATGAATAAACAACCTGACTGAAGTAGCACTGGTAAAATTAAGTTAGCACTTCCACATCTTTGTTATGCTCCTGTCCAAATTGGTTACAGTGTTGTCTGCATGTGACGTCTTTGCCCATTTTTAGATTAGCCAGGACGCAGAGGAGGCAAGACTACCAACATGGCGGTGGCCAGAGCCACAGATTTTGAGCTTCAAAGCAGCTCTTCAGGAACCTACGAGTGACGTCACACATACGCTGTCCATTCTTTATAGTGTCATTGAGAGAAACAAGAGAAATCACTCAACAAATCAACTTGATTACTTGAAATGCAAGCATACCATGTGTCTAATTAATCTGTTGAGGGTTCATTGAAGGAAAATAAATCATATGGTTTCCATAAAAGTCGCACAAAAATAACATTTAATTTCAAACTGTTTGGTTTGTTGTTGGAGGACATAGTGCTGCTTGTTCAGAAAATCATATACATATTCACAATCTGGTTAGGAGGAGGGCAACTGGGTGGCTAATCATTCTCCAGTGGGATCTGGTGCCACCCCTGCAGCCACCATCGCGCTCTTAAAAAATTAATGAATTTCTGGGAAGGAGTTGATTAAATTGCTTTCTGTCTTTCTGCAGTATGAGTACTATCACATTGTCTTTGTTGCGAAAGATGATGTCAGTTCTGGTTTGATACATTTGGGAATACATGCTCTTAACAGCAACCCCCTCCTCATATCACATCCTCATTCAGCTATGTAATTTCACCATCAAAACAGTTTAAAGGTTGATGAGTTCATTTCATTGTGAAGTAATAAAGGGCTTTGGTAAACTACGGTTTCACATTAGTGCTCTCTATCCTCTTGGATCTAAAAATGACTAAATTATAACAACGAGGGCTGAGCAGCTTTCAGACAGTGTGTGTGTGTGTGTGTCTTTAGCAGTGACGGGGTTCATGTGTATCTAGGACAGTTTGTTATCTGTTAGTTTTCTGTGCCAGGGGCAGAGAGGGGGCCCAGATAGTGAGAGTGGCACTGACTGAAACTGTTGCTCCACAGACAATGGAAAAGTAATCTACCCATTTAATGACTGACAGGAGGAAGGAAAGAAGTTTGGTTTGAGTTTCGGCTGCACCCAATGATTATTTATGATTATCAATAAATCTGTGGTTTTATATTCTTCATTAATCAATTGTCAGAAAGTGACCAAGCAGAAATGTTTTGCAGAACACTCCTATAATAATAATAATGACAAACTTTGTTTTTTTAGCACCTTTCAAAACACAGCGCTTTATAATAAAGCAGAACACAATAAAACAAACCACAATAACAATAATGAAAAGCAACAAATCAGCAAAAATTAGAATAAGATGTGGCATAGTGGAATACATCAACTAAGGCTCTTTTATAGAAGTGCATTTTTAAAAGCTGAGATAGAGCTTGCAGCCCTGATCTCCTCAGGCAGTTCATTTCACAGTCTTGGAGCCCTGACTGCAAAGTCAGTCAACTCTGTGTATAAATCTGGACCGAGGAACAATCAGGAATGATGTATCTGAGGATCTCAGGGAGCGAGAGGGGACATAGAGCACTCTGTAGCCAGTGTAAGGAAAACAGAATAGGCGTGATGTGATCATGAGTGATCAGAGTTTTGGATGTGCTGGAGAGTAAAGAGGGATTTTTTTACTGATGTCAGAGAGCAATGAATTACAGTAATCTAGCTGACCGGTTATGATTTTTTTTTGCAGACAGAAATGATCTGATCCTTGAAATGTTTCTCAGGTGACAAAAGCAGAACTGAACCATTATATAAACATGTTTATCTAAGCTGAGGTTTTGAAAATGACACCAAGGTTTCTGCAATGCTGAGTTATGGAAAAAGACAGAGAGCCAAGACTGATTGAGAATTGATTATTTTCAAATATCTTGAAATATGACTAATAACTCTAAGTCCTATCAGCATTAAGCTGCAGGAAATTGTGTGTCATGTCCTGAAGGCAGTTTAGAAAGTTACCAGCATCCTGGTAGTGATTAGATGGGTCACAGTTTGAAGAGAGCTGGGCATGGTCTGTGTAAAAATGGAAATATGTATTATGTTTATAAATAATGTGACACAGAGGGAGCATGCAAATGGAGAAAATAATTGGACCTAGCACTGAGCCCTGAGGCACCCCACAGTGAACAGCATTTGTAGATGATCTGGCTGTAGATGATTATTATATATTTATTTGTATCTATTCTATTTTTAATTGTAAAGAACTGAACAAATGGAGGGGACTGGTTTTTTCTCAAATACAGGATATTTCTCCACATGTGAGTCTGCATGATTTTTCTGACACTTTCAACAACATTCAACACGATGTGTGTGTTTGTGTGAAAATGCATGCTAACGTGTGAATAATACCAGTGCTGAATATTAGCACATTATCTCAGCTCCTTCTGACAGCGGTTCTGACACATTTTTCATGTGAGTCTGGCAGTTTTGCAGTCGCCGTGATGATCTGCTGCAACTGCTTAGTATTGATTTGCAAATCTTTGACAGCATTTGTCCACTGCCGCCACTATTAACATCCACACAACATCCACTGCAAGACAGCAAATGACTGGATCAATCTGTGGACGGATTTTTGTCCTCTCTTTGTCCAATACAAGTGAACCCATGTTAATGATTTACTTGAAGCATTCAAGTGTACCTTGTTTTCAGCTGCTAGAATAAGATATATAGAAATATCTGGTGCCGCAGTAGCTACAGCTGTGTTAATGTGGATGAGATATTTCTTAAAAGGCCATTGTGGTTTGGGTGATGTCATCTATCCAAAGCCTAGATAGGCTCATTAATTTTCCACTTGTTAAATCTATAACCATAACTCTCATATTTGACTTGGAAATGACTTGTTGGTCACTGCTCACTTCAGCTTTAGTCAAATCATGTCGGAGTGGGAGGAGGATGCTTGGAAGGCAGCGGAGGAAGGGAGAGCTGAGAGAAATTTGAAATGCAAATATTTGTCGGGTTGAAGGCAGCTCTAGGAAATATTTGGCCAGGTTTAGGTGTATTGTTTAATCGTCCAAGAAAGGGTTAGAAAATATTTGTGTTCTGTTAATGCCTCTGTTTATGTGGGCTTGTTACATGTATGCCACATTGTAATACTTCTTTAATCTACATCCAAAAATCATCCTCAGTATCTGATCTGACCCATTCTAGCTTCTGTACTTTGAGACTTTGAATACAAGAGGAAGATGGTACAGTTGATCCTACCTTTGAAATATACTTTCTTGCATTATGTTGGCATGATCTCTCCACTGACCACAACAAGTGGCTGCAGTAACTTAGAAAATTCAATCATACTAATATTGTGTGATATTTTGATGTCACATAAAATGCCGTGCGGCATTCATTGATTTTGCATAATACTATATATATAACAGTTTTACAGTGTTTCACAAGCAGACAGCAAATATAAACACATGAACATACTGTATGTCAAAGCAGCCACTACTAGCAGCACACTACTTTTAAACCTCAAAAAATTAGCGCAAGCTCAAGTTACTAACAGTAACTGATAGTAATTGCAGTTACTTAATGTAGTCTAGCTGTAGCTGGCTGAGTTGAACTCTCTGGGAAAGTCATAAGTTTAACTGAAGGGTTTTATTATGCCTGATTTTAGGGGGTGCAAAGCTGCAGCCCCCTCAGCACCCCTACTTCCCATATCCATGATCATGGGAAACAAAGGAGTCTTTGTATTACTTAAATGATCATTTGATTATAAAAATTGTTGCAGATTTGTTTTGCTGACAGTCGATTAAACCACGAACCTGTCTAAGCACTCTGTAGTGCTTCTTGCACTGAAGCTGCGTGTCTTTATTGTGTTTTTTTACATGTTTAAATTTTAATTAGTTTGCACCACATGTAGCAGACAGCAAAGCTAATAACTTGACAACTCAATAACATATTTTTCCCCCAGCGCTACAGAATGTATTGCATCAGGCAAAATTCACACTCCAAAAAGTCTAAAGGAGCCATTTTTTCTCTATTTTTACCACTTAGATGTATTTTTATTTTTTCCATTTTGCATGGGGTTTAGTCTGAAGTTAGAATAGTCAAGCACAGAACATGAAAGCACTGTCTTTACTTTCTTCATTTTCTTTTTTAGTGGTTATGAAAAGAAAGATGCAGACAGACCGAAATCCTGAAGGGAAGATATATAAATGCAAAAGCAGCAGCAGAAAAAAGTGAAACTGACCAGGGAGAAGGCATTTTTCTGAACAGTTTTGCAGACGGCTGCACAGTTGAGAGCGCTTGCTGGTGGGAACTGTGTTTTTCTCTCTACAGCATCACACTCAAACACATACAAGACTTGTGAGGATCTTCGATTGGCTGCTCTCTAACCCTTAGCTGTAATGTTACATCATACACAACCTCACTCCTATCCCGCACACAAAAATACTTTTTGTCTTCCTTGTTGAGGCCGGCTATTTTTCCAGTAACACAATCTTGCACTTGACTTGTGGCGTGGTTATATAAAAATCCGTGAAGACAAATTTGCGTGTGCAGTAACATCGCCTGTGTGTTTCCAGGTTCTTCATGAGCCCTTGATAGACGAGGATCCAGTCTTCATCACCACCTGTACAGAAAGAGAGCTGAGGAAGAGGAAGAAGAGGAAGTTCAGCCTCTGGGTTCGACAGTGCACCTCCACCGGATTCATCTGTCAGGTAGAGACCTTGTCTATATGAACTGTGCACC
The DNA here is from genome assembly GCA_946959425.1 of Argyrosomus regius. Classification (NCBI taxonomy): domain Eukaryota; kingdom Metazoa; phylum Chordata; class Actinopteri; family Sciaenidae; genus Argyrosomus; species Argyrosomus regius. Next base: position 10,151,688 of record OX336894.1, on the reverse strand, counting down.
AGTTTTGCACCGATATGACTCAGAAGGCTGTTTTCTTAAACAAATAATAAACAAATAATGAGGTTCTTATTAAAATGGTGCAGCGGTTAGTACTGTCACCTCACAGCACGGAGGTTCCTGGTTCCACCCCTTTTCTGCGTGGGTTCTCTCCGAGTACTCGGGCTTCATCCCACAGTCCAAAGACATGACGGTTAAGTGATTGCCCGTAGGTGTGAATGTGAGTGTGAACGGTTGTTTGTCTCTATGTGTCAGCCCTGTAATGAACTGGCGACTTGTCCAGGGTGCTTCTCACCCAAAGCCAGCCAGGATAGGCTTCACCTCCCACAACCCTGATAAGGATAAGCGGTTGCAGGAAATGGATGGATGGATGTCAACCAATTCTAGTTGACATTGCTGAGTTGCTTCTTACGTCTTTACTTTGAGCTGCTCGCCACAATGTTCACAAATGTCAGCGCACTCTGCTGGATGAACTTTGCAGTGACACCAATATATTACCACAAGCATATTTTCTGCATTATATAGTGTGGGAAAAAAACTGTTTTCATATGGGCGCATATCAGATAACGTACACATCGATACCGATACAGCTGCAATAGGTCAGTGTTGGCCAAAACAGTGTGTGTGTGTGTGTGTGTGTATGTGTGAGAGAGAGAGAAGTAGGGGATTAGCAGAAGCAAGAGAGAGTGAAGACATGACAGAGAGAAAAGGGTACAATTTTGTCTGCTTGTATTTAGGGTATTTTAATTTTCTGCTTTCAAACTTGATGGAAGAAATCTTGTATTTAAGATCAAAAAATGCCTGAAGAGGGTTTTCATTAAACTTTGATCTTCACCAAATTTCAAATCTTGTTCTCAGGTGCTAATTACATGTCAAAGAATAAAATCACTTTTTATAAATTCATTATGATTGCTAGCAGCCTTTACATGCAGAAAGCACCAAGTTTGATTGAAAAAAACAGAAATTCTGGCTGTGAGGTTTTTCTTTTGATGATTTAGAGTGAGGTAGCTACTGGCTCAGGCTTAGATCTGAGTTGTCACATCTCAGGAAAGCAGATCTGCTCTGCTCACTAATGACCTTTCCCTTAATGCAACCTACCACTCCTACATCGTTTGCTTATATAACACCAACATTTAACTGGGGCCTGGCACCGCAGGAGGACTGACAGACCTGTCCAACTCTGACCATTACAGAAGACAGAAGAGACAGCACTAGCAACCAACAACTGCAAGAGGTTGCAGTTCTTATTTTGTGTTGTGAAATTGGTGATTGAGAGTGATTGAGACAACCTCCTATTAAGCCAGTATTTGTGGGACAGGATGCGTAGGCAAGCTGTGGGTGAAGATACGACATTTTCCAGCTGAATGCAGGTTGTAAAAGTGATTTTTTTTTTTATTACTGTATATATATTGAGCAGGACTTCCATCCAGCCACCCACACATGCAAGGCACACAAACATTTGTCCTGCTATTCTGAAGGTCCTTCACCAATATAATGCATTTACCTCCAGTGTTATCGAGCTATGCAGCTAGACTGTTTTGACAGTATGTTTTTATTTGTCTCCATCTCTGAGATTTCCAGTTACCTTCCAGTCCTCATTACCCAGAGACATCACTGTTTTCAGAGGGACTATTTCTTTGGTTGTGAATAGTTTTTTCCAATTTCCAAATAACATGTTTTTTTAAGTAGTAAGTAAACCAACTCTTAAATCATCAAGATAGGTATACAGTTCATGGCTAACCTAAAACAACATGGGTTCACAGGTTCAAGTCCAGCATGGACCATAGTATGGAAGGTGTACTGGTAGCTGGAGAGGGGCCAGTTCACCTCCTGGGCACTGCCGAGGTGCCCTTGAGAAAGGCACCAAACCCCCCAATTGCTCGCAGGGAGCTCCTCTGGGGGGCTGCCCATCACTCCACCATCTCTCTCCACATTGCATGTCTATGCATTAAAATGCATGCGTACGACCCTCGGTATAAATAAATAAATAAATTCTAATGTATATCGTTTCATCAGGTGTTATGCATCATCAATGCATATTATATTCCATTTCTTCCTAAAAGTTACACACTGACCGTTTAAACCGATAAACATTGAAACTTCTGTCTGCTGTAATCGTCCCCTCTGTTCATACCGGCCAATAAAAAGTCCCTTCCAACTGCTAGTGCGTTCAGTGTTTTGACATTGACAGGGGACAAAATTCACAAAATGCTATTTTTTTCACTGTTCTCGCCTTTTGGTCCTCTTATGCCTCTATGAGAGCATCATGAGGGGAGAGGGAGACTCAAACTAGGGAAGTTGCCGTTCATGGTCGGTGCCTTAAAGTCAAATTCTTGTACAATAAAACATTGTAAAGAACAGGCTTTTTACTATACAGAACCCATAAATAGATGAATCTCAGGCATAAGAATATGTTGCAGGGGGAAGTGTTTCCTTTTTTAGACTGGATATAGTCCAGAATTACATTAATGGAGAGAGGAGCGACCAAATAAAATAACTGATAAATCTGACTATTCATCATTTTGCTTGTCATCCCAAATCTCCCGTGTAAAACGAGTTGTGTGTAAGAAGCATCACAGGCTCTGTCATTTAAAGCCATATTCCATTATCCCATCCATTTAACAAATAAGCATTATCATTCACACTGACTGTGGCCACTCAGTCTTTACCCGTCAACCGTACCCTGATGTGTGTCTGCAGTGAAATCTTCTCTGTCTAAATGAATTGTGTCGAGGGAGAGAGAGAAAAAAATCCAAGAAATAAAATGAGTTAATGGAGCGAATCAATGAGATTCCATTAGCCAGTGCACCACACAAGGGATACACACACACACACACAGGCATGGACTGACCACTTAGTGTAATAGCTAAAGGCCTGATGTAGATGCTTGCTAATCAGGCTAATGCCATTCAGCTCGTGAAAAGCAACAGAAAGGTAAGTGCAACGAGGACACTGGACTGTTAGTGAGTGTATATTTCTGTGTGTGATGATGGCTTTCAGTGGAAGACAGTCTCCTCTTCATATATCTTTTGAGACTTGTATTTTCAAGGGCATCGTGTGCCGGTTTGTTGAACTAAGAAGTCGTGAAATTTGTTATAAATATTAGAATATACTGTATATTTGTCTGAGTCTAACATTAACTTATTGGACAATTTACCATGAAATGTATCGAGTGCAGAGAATTATTTAATTTTGGACATTAGCGTGTGCTTCATCTTTCGTCTTGCATCAACATTTGGCCAAAATGTATTTTTTTAACCGGTTTTATTTGCATTTTTTTAAACCTTTTATGAGGCCATAACCAGTAGAGAGATGACAAGTAATTAGGGGAATAATAAACATGATTTCTGCCCCTCCTGTTCCCCTATTATGGCAGTTATAGATAGATATAGAATCAGTACACAACCACCTTGTATCCCAAAATCTCCACAACGTAGGTGACACATGCAAAAGCATAGCATGATCCACAGAGTCAATCTTCTCACATTAATGCCAAAATATACCAGGTTGAAAAATACTTCCCTTTAAGCCACTAGGATGATCATCAATCATCTTTATCCATCATATTTCATACTCTTATCGACATACTATGACTTCTCTCAAACGTATTTGTGAGTCCAAGTAGATTTTGATTTCAGCAGCTCTGTTCATTTGTTCTGAAATTATTTTTGTAGCCTCTAGAGGGTTCAGACTTCTAGCTGCACGATTTTCTAACCTTGAGGACGATGAAATGGTACTTTGGGGAAAACTGAAATAAAGCTTGCTAGTTCTACATCTGTTTTATCTATATGTCCTGTCTCTTTCCTCCCACTCTGCAGATCTCAGTCCATCTGAAGGATGGCCAGGGTACAGATGGTCTGGCCACCTTGAAGAACAAGCCTCAGCTCCACAGCCTTGTGGCCAAGCAGCTCTGCCAGAACATCTCTGGCAAGAACACCATCATTTTCACCGGGCCATCCATCACGAGTCTCAGCCTCTTCTCCGAATTCAGCAAACAAGGTACACAGACAAATTGCAGCAGCAAATATTGTATCTGTTGGTCTGTCTGTGTCTGTATCTTTCTGCTTTTCCAGCCTCCTCATCTGTCATCTCTTGCCGTCTTCCTCTTCCCTCGTTTCCTGCTTTGATTTACAGTTTGTAATTTCTCCTCTCATCTCTCTCCCTTTTTGCATTTTTCATTTCTTTATTTATTTTTAATCATGTTGTGATGATAGCATCCCCAGGCTAAACAGCAAAGAGAGGAAGACAGTCTGTTGCATTTCACCTTCAAATGAGACTTCACGGCACTGCAGGGTGCAGTTACAATGATTCATTTTCTCTTTGTCATCTGTCCTTACACCTGAGCCAGACATCTCTTACCACATGGGAATGTGTAAAAGCACAGCCTGTCATATTTAAATACTTACTTACTTAAGTCAATAAAATAGGCTGGTACATTGTACTTTGTCTGACATGTAGTACCTTCTACTTGCCTTTACTTTTTTCTTAAACTTAAGCATTTATAAAATAAGATAACATTTCTTAAAGAAAAAAGCTTGATATCGCAAAAGATAGCAAATTTTTCTATATAGAATTCTTAAAAACAACTAAATAAATTTGGTGTGACATCTCTTCCTGATACCAATCAGTGCATTTTGACATTGCTGTCAAATCAAGCGTAATTGTATACTTATGCACAAAGCTGACTTATTCTGTCAGGTTTTCAAACATTCACATTCATGACGAAAAAATTATGTCACTAAATGTCCTTTTTTGAAAAATGCATCTTGACGACTGACTCTTACACAAAGTGACGTGTTAGGATTGATGGGGGGGTCCAGAAAGCTCAACCATAAAAGCCCTGGGATGCACTGCTGTAGACTGTTGCACAATAAATCATGGAAGATTCAGCAGGGAGTGTTTAGCCTTGTCACGGCTCAAAAAAAATCAATAGATAAAGTGGACACTTAAGTGAAACACTACTTAGCATCTGACAACTAAAGACAGTTTTTTTTTTCTCTTTCTGTTAATGCCCACATTCTCTGTTTGATATTTTATCAGAAGCAAAATGTTCTTCCAATTAGTTGTGATGTATTTAGGATATTTTATGCTGATAATTCATCTTTGACGCAGGTTTCCACAAAGCTCTAATTGTTCTGCTCATAATACCAAAAGCTTTTTTTGTTCTAAAAGCATAATCCTATTGTGGCAGTCTGAATCACGTTTCTCTGACCTGTTTTCTTCATTCATAATAATAACTGCAGATGTGGGGCAATTGTCGTCGTGCCGTAAAGGGCTAAAAATGAGTGAATCGGTGAGGCCAGAGAACAAATATTCAGCAGAACAGATCTGGCTCCTTTACGATATCATCAGCGCAACTTGGAAATTGAAGTTTTTATATTCCCATTATCACAAATGCTCTTTGACTAAACAACAGCGATTTAAAACTCAAGTGGGCAGAGCTGCAGTACGGCAAGTAAAGAAAAACAAGTCTAAGATATAATCAATATTTTGTCATACTAATTGGGTGAAGCTACCACGAGGCTTTCAGCCGGAAAGAAAAATTCAGTTCTGAGTTTGTGAAGGCATTGTCTGACATTTTTCTTTCAAATTTATCATGCCAGATTAATTAGCAGAGTTAATTACCCAGTGTTACTCTGCAGCGCTTACTGTGTGCACACACATATAACACAGATAGAAATCATTGTCCAAATTGAGAACATTAAATCAGCAGCAGTCAGCCACATGATTGTTTCACGGCCGCTCATCCATATAAGAAATAAAGAAACGAAATGGGTGGAGAGAGACAGAGATATGAGCATGTGAGAGAAGAGACGAAGTGGTACAGATGTAAGAGAGATAAACAGTCTACAGTTTGCTCTGTGAGTTCACATCAGAAAGCAGAGTGCATAATTATTTTTTGATTAGTTGTTTGTTCTATAAATTCTATAAATTGTTATCAAATGTCCAAAACCCAAATGTATTTGCATTTACAATCACATGAAATCCAAAAACTGACGAGCACCTTGCATGACAGCCAGTGCCATCAGTGTATGAATGTGTGTGAATGGGTGAATGAGATATGTAGTGAAAAACACCTTGAGTGGTCAGAAGACTAGAAAGCTGCTATATAAGTACAGTCCATTTACCATTAACATATTCAAATGTACAGTTTTGTCCGAACAACAGCGCAAAACATTTGATGACTAACCAGTTTTTAGTCAGTCCATCAATTAAAATACTAATCGTTTCATCTTTGTATTTATCATTCTTCAGATATCTACTGTTGCGGTCTGCTGAGCACCAGGAAGAGCGACTGTACGGGCTTACCACAGAACATGCTGGTTTGCGGCTCCACGCCAGCGCAGCGCGGCCAATCACGAGTAATGATGAAAGGCAGCATGTCACTGATCAGCTGGTACAACAAGGGACACTTCAGGTTCCTCACCAACGGTTATTCCCCAACAAAACAAGGTAAAGTTTGCTCTGATGGACTCACAACTAAAACTCTAGTGCACAAAATGGATGTATTTAGAATCGTAGGGAAACCACAAATGTGCCATGATATTTGAAAAGTCTTTTGGCTGCCATTCAGTGAAAATAAGATTAGCCGTACACGTCATTTCTGGATGCAAGTTACCATCATTAAGCATTCGTGTCAGAGAAAATCAATGAGAGCTTGTAATCCATGATAATCCATTTCCAGGAGGTGACAGGATCATGATATTCAACTCTTCTTAGAGCGTAATCCACTTCATGATGAGACCATTTTGTAAGGTTTTAAACCTGAGTTGAGGGGCTGCGTTGTGTTTGATCTCTTTAAATGAAGAGAGTGGAAGTGAAGCCCCAGACCAGTTAAACTGTTATTATCCAATATTGATTTTTGTTTCCCTCTATGTGTGTGTGTGCATGTGTGTGCATGTGTGTGGGTGTGTGTGGGTGTGTGCAAGTGTTTTTTTACTCTGTACAAAAAGCAGAAGAAAATGAGTTGCCAGTCCCATCACTAACATGTTTTTCTTATCAAGATATTATGTGTGTAGCATTACATAACTATGATGTACTTCAGAACCAATGGTGGTCCAGAAAGTGAAGCATTCACGCAGTCATGTTGGAGATGTTAACAATGGCTGCATCCTGTTTACATGTACCAGTTTAAGACCCTGATATTGTGCCCGCTTACTCACTGCCATGGCTTACTGGGACATCAATGTGCCATTGTTAATGTTATTAGTTACACCTCCTGCTGTGACAAGACTGAACGCTTCAAACAGTACGAGTCCCATCAGTGGGATCTTGTTTCTCTGCTCACTCTCAGTTCATGACATGTGTGTGTGTGTGTGTGTGTGTTTGTGGCAGGTATGATCATTAAGAGGAAAAGCGGGGAAATCCCATGTCCTTTGGCTGTTGAGGCCTTTGCAGCGCACCTCAGCTACATCTGCAAATATGATGACAAGTACAGCAAGTATGTATAAATAATCTTTAATCTTTGACAGTCCTATTTTAGACATAACATGACGTGTTCTGCCTTCACAGTGAGACTGTGTAATGTTTGAAATACAATTAAACAAGCAATATAACACACCCTGACTTTTTAAATAAATAGACATATCACAGATACATCTTGGTATGACCACTGGCTTATAGGTATTAATGTTTAGACATTCAATACAGAGAAATCTCCTGTATTTGAACAAAAACTTTTGGGTACTGTTGCCTCCCTTTAATCATTTCTTGACCATTCAGACTAGAGCAAAAATGATTAGTCAGTCAAGGGGGGGATAAGGGCAGACAGAAGAAGGGATGAGGGTTGAGGGATAAAGAGGAGGTGGATGGACGGCTAAGGGATGAGAGGAGAAATTGGGGTCATTGATGGATAGAGGAGTTCGGACTGGTGTCGGCTAGCGGCGCAAAGACAGATGGGAACCAGGAGGGAGTTGACTCTGAGTCGGATGAACTGTCTCTTCGTCATTCTACAGATTAAAGCCCTCGGGCTTCATGTATTCGAATGAAAAAGAGAAGAGAAAAGGGAGAGAGGAGGAGAAAAGACGAAAAAAAAAGATGAAAACTGAGTCAAAGAGGGAGTGGACTTGATATGGTGTGTTTAAGTACTTCAGATGCAACAATGGCATGAGTTCAAGGCGTGGTCTTCGTTCCTGAACCTAGTTATAAAATGTCATATCATGAATTAATTGTTAAAGTCATATTTCAAGCAAAAATATCATTAGGATTTCTCAATTTCTCTTGGTCAGACAAACAAAACATTTTAAAATCATTCAGCTAGAGGAAATTTTGATTGTTTCCCTTTTTTCTGGCATTTTATGCCCAATTTATGATTTGTGTAACTCTGTTAGTTATAAGCAATATTTAGATAGATATTCCCGTGTAACTGACTGACTAAATAAGTCTTTTCTACTTGTGCAACTGTTACACTACTCTTAGCATGTCACAGATAAACATTTCAGTGTCACACAAGTAAAACACAAAGTAAACACACTGTATCTCACAAGTTTTCCTGAAGTGAGTTTTAGGCATATTATTTATACAGTCTTAAAATGTATTGATTCATTCAACAGAAAATCGATTAATTTCCTGGAGTAAGTAGCTATTTTTCTCCCACAGGTACTTTATCTTCCATAAGCCCAACAAGACCTGGCAGCAGGTGTTCTGGTTGAGCATCAGCATCGCCATCAACAATGCCTACATCCTCTACAAGATGTCTGACGCCTACACGGTTAAACGCTACAGCCGAGCGCAGTTTGGAGAAAGACTGGTCAAAGAGCTGCTGGATTTAGATGACTGCTCTCCCACACAGTGAGGAGGAGTACGAGGACAGCAGGACCGTACAACAAAAACACACACACACACACACACACTTAAACACACACAAACAAATCCCAACACATTTACACCCTTCATTACGGTTGTACAGACTCTGCGGTCTGAGTCTATGTGATGATACTGAAGCAGTGCCAAGCTTATGTCTCTCTTCCTCTAGTTGTTTTCTGTGGTACTGTAAATATTCATTCACACACGACTGCACACTACACAGTAGAGAATCATGAGCCATGAGACAGTTCACATGCCTCAACTGTAACTTTTAACCACGCAGATTTACTAAGGATTTGTCAGCAGGAGCTATTTCACAAGCAGAGATGCAGGCGGGAACGATGAAACCAGGACAAATTCACCCTTAAATGATGTCAGTTCAAGTTTTAACTCTTAAGAGTTAAACATTGATATGAGCTTGAATCTCCCGCCTGAGTGTTCAAACATGCACTCATCCGACTAAAAGGCTACCCATAGCTCAATATTTACACTCTGCAAAAACACCCGAGACCCTGTAACAAAAGCTTAGTAAACCAGGACTATGGTGTGTTCACACGCTGCATGCATAAAGAATCTGGATTGTGACGTTCTCTTGTTCAGTGTGAAAATGATTTCTGCTCCAGGTGGGTTTTTGAAACTTTTATTTTGTGTGTGTGTATGTATTTAGTAAGTGGAACTGCCATTTGTGTGCGCGACATTGAGCCTGAGGATGTAAATGTACGGCTATTGTGACCCAGATGCGTGATGTTGCTGCATACTGTACTCGCTGGAGGAAGATTGTCAGGTGACATAAAGCCACACACAGCAGTGTGCTACCAATTCGCAGCCTCCCACTCAAATAATACTTTTAAGATAGATTTTTTGGTTTCGGATGCCCCTAAAAACGTTTAAATTAAATTATTATTCATGACTAAAATGGCAGAAAGTTCAAAGCACTTGATTGGTGCACCAAAATATGTGATCTTATGTTTTTTTTTCCACTTCGGACCAGTGAGAAGAGCACAGACAAAACCACAAAATGTGTGTTTACTCAAAACCGTTCCAACTTTGGCAGGAAATGTAACTCATAATTAAGAAAAATTGAGAACAATAAACGCAGCCTACTTTTATCCACAGTGTCACACAGCAGATAAACTGATCTAAATTAGTCTTTTTTTTATTACTCATGTAGTTAACTATACTTTGGCTTTGCGGTGCAGAGCACTTTCAAAATGTCCTTGATTTAATGTTCAATAAGCCAGTGTTGCTAAGCAACGACTACAATCTTGGCCAGTGGGCAGGGGTTTGGATAATATTGCTTGGCAAGATTTAAATCCGGGAAGTAAAAACTGACTCACTGGTGGCTTACAAGATGTCCCAGAAAGCCAAATGTTGCAATAAATCTCATTGTAGATAAAAAGCTTTGGGGCTGTGGCTTGTTTTCTCAATTTGGTGCCCAAATCTCATCAGGAACTCCAAAAGTAAATTGAGTCAGTAAGCTGTGAAATTATTTGACGATTTAAAAAACATCAACACTTACTTTTACAAAAGTGACACATGATTTTATAACTGGATAGTTACTACTTATGAGAACATACCTGTTTATCATATATGTCTTTAGAAAAAACACCTTCTCATCTAGAGTGATAGCACTCTTTATGTGAATGTTGCTTTCTTCCAGTGGCACTTTCCTTGCCAAGTAACTGATTTAGACCTGCCATCTCGTCTCCAGCCAGTAGAAGTGTGAGTGGAGAGATTTAAATATACTTAATGTCTCCAGATCATACACCACACTGCTGTCTGTAGCTTTAATGAGGACTCTACAGTCCACTTTGCTTTGCTTTGCTATGCAGTCAACATGTTATTGTCATACTGGATTTAAGTGAAAGGTTTTAATGTGTGCTTACTCAATCAGCATGGTTTGATGTGTGAATACGTACGCTGGTAGAGCAGAGTTGTCGAGTGAATCGTTTGGCAGGACTCATGCACTTTCTCCCCCCATCACAGTCTTGCACTTTGAGGAGAATTGTAAAGTTAGCAACATGTTTATTAGATTATCCTTTTAGTTTTGAACCCAATGATAGTATACACTGCTCTGAGAAAAATATGAATAGATAAGTTGTAAATACACGTAGATAAATGAAATGGATTATATAAAAAAAAAACACCAATGAAATAAGTCTGAGAATTAATGACTATAACCAAAACAGAAAAGATTTCCACTGTAGATTTAGAGTACAAGTTACAGTATGTGTGTGTATATTTTGTTTACAAATTACTGTGAGTGTATGTCCATAATCACTGAGACTCAAGATTGTGATTTTTTTAACTTTTTCACTAATCCAAAGCATCGCTGTCGTCACTGTCACTCTTGTGTGTGTGTGTGTGTGTGTGTGTGTGTGTGCGTGTGTGTGAATGTTGTCATCATGTGTGTAATCACTGTTCACCTTGACGTAACACTGGTAATCTTCGCAGGCACCCCTGTCATGCCATGTATTTGTCAGCTCATGATTTTAATACAATATTTGATATCCACAAATTACACGCATGTTCAAGTATGAGGTTTATTGGGTCGTATAAAATAAAGTACAGCTGTAGCCATTTTAGAAATCCATCCCGCCAGTTAAGACTGCATATGTGCTGTGTTGGTGATTAAAGGAAAAATCCAAACCACTGAAAGAAACAGTTTAAAGAGTAACTTAATGCCCTCTCTCATTTGAAATGTTTACGATGATAAGTGTGGTCAAAAGTGTCCTCTGTTGCCCCTTTAAACACACCCACCAGTGATGTCACAGTGTACTGACACACCCTGGAGTACACCTCTACATCACTGCAACAAAATTCTAAGACGGTGTTAGGTTGCTCTTTACAGCAAAAACAGCTCGATATCTCTGCAGTCTTTGTTTGATTGTGTGTTTATCATATTCCCATTAATAACTAGATACATTTGACCAAATTAAACATATTTTCAGTGCAACTTCAGTGATATTTGATGCAAGAATTGTTTTAACTTCCTTAAATATCAATGATAATTTAAGGAAATGTGTTTGGAACAGTCCCTAAATCAAAAAACCCAACCAAGCCATGGATTTGCATCGTACAGAGAGAGAAGTCCGTCATATAAAGGGCAGAGAAACCAATTTCTCCACCGAGGACTAAACTCAGAAGACGTTAATACATGCGTGTGTGCCCTCAAGGCATGTTGTAGTACATAAGGAGCATGGATGCAATCATCTCTAACTGAAGCAGAAATAGATATGGCAGGTTAAGAGTCAGTGAAAGAAAATCCAGCTCTTCAAAGCTAAAAAGTCCCAGGACTGCAACACAAAATGGTGACGGACATTTAACCGTCAGGAGTGTCCGATCATGAATTCTTCCTTCACAGCATGTCACGTGTCTAAAAATGAGCCTCTGTGATGGTTGCTTTGTAAATGGGCATTTAATCTGCAGCTCATGTTGGACACACTTTAAGGTGGCACTCACTAAAGATGTGTGTGTGACATCCGAAGTAGTGCTTGTATCACTCAGCTGGGACGACAAATGAGATGAAATTATGCACCGGGGAATCTACAAGACCACGGTTACTTGGCAACAAATTATTTAAGAGTGATAGAGAGAGGGGTGGTATTTAAATTTTTTTCTGCCCATATGCTAATATTTTTATCACCCCAGTTGCAGACTTGAGAGTTGAGCGGCTTCATGCCGTCTCTTTTTTTTTATCATCTATCAGAAGCGAAGGGCCGAGGATCCTTTTGTTCATGTAGTTCAGAGGCGTTTCAGCCCACATAGATCAAAAACATGGCTTCATTTTAAATTCTCAGGTTGCTCTCTGAAGTGAATCTCTTACAATTATTCTGTCCAGCTAGCTCTATTGATCAGCCATGAATCGGATTTTTCTATAGTGCCTTTTCCAGCTCATTTTTTCCTCTCATTGCAGTGGTTTAGTGTTATTGATGTCCTGGCAAGGAGTTGATGTGAATGACTAGAAGAGATTAGATTTTAGATAAATACATGAATATGGTAAAACCCTGTCCTGCATGGTGTGAATAATAGAAACTAGAGAACCTCCGCAGTAGAGTTTTAGATGCTGAAAATGTTTTATGCAGCCCTGTGCAAGTAATATTTCACATTTTCACACAACTGATGCCGCTGCAGTCTACACTGAATCCTTTAATATTTAATATTAATATGACTGATAATGGTAGAAAAAGTGACAACCGATCCCAGTTATAGATGTCAGTTATGCTTTTGTTTACATGGGTAAACTACTATGTAGGAACCTAGTTTGTATGTCGAAGGGAAGCGGGATCAGAAACATCCCATCGCCAAATATAGCCTTAAAACAAATGATAACCACCAATGTGAAAAGCGAAAATGTCCACCAGAAGAGAAATGTCACTTTGATGGGTCTTACTAAAACAGCGTGGATGTTTTTCTCTCCATTTTCTGCCTTGTCTCTTTTTACAAATAGCAAGAGATGTCTGTTATCTTTCATTTGTGCTCATTCTTTTATGTCAGATGTGCAAATGGGAGTAAACAAAGGCAGATGGGAAGGAGCAAAAAAAAAAAAAAATGTGCAAAAGACGTGTTTGTCTGTCATCCAGTTTTGTCAGACAAATGATGATCCCTAAATTGCTTGTGAAAAACATTTTGCAAAAAGTTGCCATGAAATAAATCACCCTCACTGTCAGTTGTTTTGTAGTGATGAAACCCAGTGGTGTGTAAGATGTCCATGTATGTGCTGTGCTGTATGTGCCAGTGTGCCATCTCTGTGCAGTGCTTCACAGATGTCTGTGTTTATATCTGGTGAGTGAGACGGTTGTCGTAAGAGTGAGTAAAGATATTTAACTGTGGATGTGATAAAGAATTAAAATGGCTGACCTCAGGGCTTCATAACTAACTGCTGTACAATATATTCACTTACTGGAATAATATACATACACTAAAAGGACTTCTATAACCGTATCAGGTGCTATCAAACCACTGTACAAGTAATAGTAGAATTAGATTTGTTGTTGTTGTTGTTGGGATCTCAGCAACCAAATAATGAACACCAGGGTCATATATTTCAGGAGTTGTGGCACTAAAATCACCAAAAGTTCATGTTTTTTTTCCAAATAAAATGTCAGAAATATTAATGTGAGCAGGCACCAAATGCAAACGTTAATCTAACAAGTGGTAAAACTATTTCACTTCATATGATTCTTGGTGGCTGCAGGATGTTGAATAACCGTGTACTGTGGGCTTATCTAGTTTCACAGACGGGCCAGAAGAAGATGTGTGTATGTGCATGTACAGTAATGTTAACGTTGGGTGGAATAATATATGTAAAATAACTGGTGTATGCTGGACCAAATAACTTTCTAAAATGTGTATGGTGATGAGTTGTACAAGGTTGTCGTGTAAATGTGTCTTCATTAAAACTCGCCACAGATTTGGAGAAGCTCATTACTCTGTAGCAAATGATTGGAAATGATGAGGAAGGCGCAGATTTAATGTCAAATGTGCATCACGATACTTTTCATGATTTGAGTATCTTCACTAAGCCTCTATGATTAGGGGATGTTTCTTTGCAGTATAATGATCTCTCCACATTAGCTTTCAATTCAGCATTTGGAGCTAAAATACATCTTTCATGAAGCATTTAACTACTTCATTATTAACTCAGAGTAGAGGGGTAACTACACGTCTCATGTTTATAATTAGGGACTGTACGAAAGTTACTGGAGTGTGTTTTGCTTTTTAAAGAATCAAGACCGTCTCCAGCGTTATCAATATTTTCTGTGCACGCGCCTGTTGACTACAACACCCCACATCCCCCTGTAATATAAATAATAATATAATATCATTGACTGCTGTTCTCTGCATATAACAAAACACACCTTTACTATTTTAGGTATGATATGATCACATGGGAGGGCTTGAAATAAACTTTAAAATACCTGTTCTCCTCCCTTTGGCAAAAAAAAAAAAAAAACCTGCCTCTTTTCTTCACTCCTGCCACCCTGTTAACTTTCGTACTCTCCCTTTATTGGACTACATTTGTCCTCTTGTACACATCTTGAGATGCAAAACTTTTGGGAGATTAGTATTCTGTATACAGTTGCCATTAAAAGTTGCCCAAACATAAATTGAACAGGTTTAAATGTCTCAAATGTAGATCTGTGTGTACTGCTATGTCCTGGAGACTCCCTATACTGTAAAGATTGTTGTTCAACCAGGAGAGCAGTTGGCAAAAAGCCACACAAGGCACTAAACATGTAAGTTCACTTACAAGACCAACCTGCTACACAAGAGTATTTGTTGCTAGGTTGGTCTTCATGCCATTTCTCACCTTGTTTGACCTGTGAAGTGAATTATAAAGGACTGACTCTGCTGTGTACGGCCTCCCTCTGTCACTTGTGCACTTACTCCGGCTCCTACTCTCTCTGCCAAGGACTGATGTTGTTGTGAAGTGTGTGTGTCCACAGTATTGTTCCTTTGGTTTGAAAAGCTATCAAGGCTAAAAAAAATAATAATAAAAAAATAAAAAAGAGTTATGTGTATATCTTGACAGCTTTTCACCAGCTGACACTCACTGGGGTCTGTCTAGCCTTTCTCCCTCCTCAACTTAAAGCTCTGTATATTCGCCACCATTTTGCACACACAGTATCTAATAAACGTTCATGGTTTGATACACGTGCCCTGTTCAGAGAAGTATTGTGATTATGGAAAGCATTGCATGTGTTTGGACCTGCTTTACATGGGAAATCCTATTATTGGTGCAGACATGGTTCATACTATGTCACATACACTACACAGAGAGTCACACATCAGTCAATTGTTATATTTCTTTTCTCTATTCCAAGATTTATTGGTAATACAAGTATTTAACTGAAGTCCTTTAGTAAAGGAAAGGTGGTGGGAATGAGATAGGACTAAATAAAGGCAGACTGTGATAATCCAGTCAAGTCTTGGTGATCAGTCATGTGAGAAATTAAATTTTGCTGTTTTCCTACAAAAAAAAAGTCGAATGGTCTGTAAAGTCATTCAAAACTCACCATATTCTTTGAGAAAAGGTTTGATAAAAAGAGAACGAGTCTGTATTTTTAATTCAGCATCCATTATCAGAACTTTTCAGAAATATTTAAACGTTTCCACTTTCTGCCTCCCTCTGAAGAGCAAGTAACAAAACCTGGCATGCATAAAATGCTCAGAGTGATACAAGAAACTCATAAACCTGCCACAGCAATATTTCAAGTATTTATTGGACTGACAAGACAAAGTGCGAGAGAGGATTCAAACCCAAGGCCATCCTCACCACAGAAAAAAATGCAGTTCTAAAATATAAAGATTAACAGCTGTTTGCTGGTGTCCTCCAGCAGGTTTTTCAAGACCTGGTCCTGGTTTTTACCTGGAAATTATTAAGAGAGACCTGCCAGCACATATAACGCTCACAGTAAGGCTGAGACATGTTTCGCAGGTGAGGAATTTAATCAGGAGCTGCTTCTGAAACCACAGCCACATGAGTCAGACAATAAATCATACAGGATTTAATTTCTATCAGCAACTCATGACCCATTGTATTGTAATAAGTGAAATATTACTGTAACAATCAGGGCCAAGATAAACTGAATTTGTGCTCATGGGTACATTTGTTTTGGATTTCCACAATAAATTAACACCACAATAAGAACACGCAGCATTAGACCATCATAGACAGATGAAATATAAAAGCAGCAGCATGAATAATAACAACTAAATATAGACAACTAATTTGCTCTCCTGCTTTTTCTCATACTTACTCTGTGTTTGTTCACTTGGGCCTCTTGAGGAGTTTAACTTGTGTTTCAAACCTGTCAGGACAGACACAAAAATGTCTTCACACAAACCTGCTGCACAGCTTTTACCACCATTCTTTACATTATGTAATACCTGAAGATTATATAATCATTTAGGGAAATTATTCCACTGGTGAAAGCCATTAATGAGGGCTATAATGTTGTAACTGATGGTCCTATACTGTGACTACAAAGAAGGGCTTGTCTGTATATCGCTGTTATAAAATTGAAATATAGATGTAATTCTGGCTAGAAGCAACAGAGGGCAGCAAATCACAATTATCTCAGACACATTAAAGACTGACCATCATCTTATTGACCATGCACTGAGGGTAAATGGATTATAACTGGTCCGAGTACCAAAGTGAGACTGTATAATTGAATTATTTTTGCGTCTTATTGATGATATGCTCCATAACAGACTGGCTGGCTGACCTCCTAAAACTGAAGATAACTTCAACTGCAATCTCCAGGAAGAGGCATGTTTAGCAAAAGTAGTGGCATGTTATCCCATCTGCAGAGCTGAAGAAGCTTTCAGTGAAAATATTATTTCTGCCTCTAACTGTGTGTGGTGGAGCATGTGTGTGTACGTGTGTGTGAGAGAGACAAGAGGAAGTAATGGCAAATGAAGCAGGCCTAACAAAGCTCTGTTTTCTCTCATGCCTCAAGGTGAAACTCAGGATTTTTTTTTTTTTTTTTTTGCAGAACAGAGAGACCTGTGGAGAAGTTACACAATAGAAAAGATCAGTCAAGCTGAGTGCTGAGCGCTCACACAACCACCGACAGCTCCCAGGGGTGGACAAACACCAGAGGAGGCCTGATCAGTGGTGAGACAGACAGATTGAGTGTCATGGGGAAAATGGGCAGAGATACTGGCTAAAATTGTAAATAGTTAATTAGTTCTCATTTGATTGTTATAGACTGTAGTGAGTGGAATTCATTTAGTCACCTCCTGCCTTTGCACTACTGCGTTCTGTCAATAAAGCAGCTGCTGAGCTCAATGGAGACAGACAAAGAAAGCAACAGACAGAGATGAACAGCAAAATAAATGCACCTCTTATAGAGTTATTATAGTTTGTTTTTGTTTGTTTTTTGTAAAACAAGCACAAAAATCTGCCTGGAGGTCGAGGTTTTATCACCTGTTCCCAAGTAAAAGTAACAACAGCAGCATCAGTAGCATCAGATTTGACTCAAAGTACCAAAAGTAAAAGTACTAATATGTAGAATGTCCCATTTCAGAATCATATATTATATTATTGTATTACAACTATGGATGTATACATGTGTAAGCATCATTTTAATTTGGGGCTAAGTATTTTATGTACTGCTGGGTAGCTTAATCTCTAACATTTCATCAATCTGAATCTGGTTACTAAAGCTCTCAGATAAATGTAGTAAAAGTAGCATAAAATGGTAACAAACAGGGACCTAAAACAGTACAGTGCATGCTACTTAATATTACCTTTTACATTCTATAATGTATCTGTAATCTGTTTATTTAGTCTTTAGCCTTTAGTTTTGTTTCAAGGTCCTGACAATTGTGAAATTATTATGCTCATCCAACTAACTGATTTTTTTTTATTATTATTTTACCGTGAGAAAAATCAACTTCATCTTGTCCCAGTGTGCCTGAAGACAGGAAAGACATTCACTGTAAAAGGTCAACAATTTGAGTATACAACATGTTTCAGCTTGTAGCCCCGATAAAGGTCATTTATTATCCCAATATGAAGACAGGAGGAACCTTTAAATGGCAGTTTAGTCAACATGCAACTACAATATTCAAATCATCTGACTTCTGTGTCATCTGAGCTCTTCAAACTATTTAAACCAGTTTGAAAGTGTTTTACACTCATATATTCAGTTCCTTATCACTTTCACTAAATGCTGTAAAGCCCACCACGACACACACTCAACCAACACTGAGCTCTATAGTTTTTCAGAGCGATATTGTAAAACATTACTCACTGCAAATATACAATAAAAGCGAACAATGTTGTTGTGAGAAATGTCTTTCCCAAGTTTATAACCTCTGTCTCCACAATGTCTGGAATCTCCACCCACCCTATGTGTGCAAGGTTATGACATTTCACCCCACAGTCTTTAAATCAAGTCCTTAACACACACACACACACACACCTGCACTGTATGACACTATGTTGTAATCAGTGGTTGAAGTAGCACAAGGGCAATGATTATATTTATGGTTTTCTTTTGATATCCTTTCCTTGGGAGGTCAGTGTGATGTCATGAGGCGTCACCTGTCGGAAGACTCTTGTACTTTTTTCATCGATTTCTTAGAAAGAGTGAAATCACAGATCATTACAAACTCTTTTATTAGCATGTTTTGTTTTGTTTTGTTTTGTTTTTGGGTGGTCATATATCCATTTGTTGATGAAAGGAGCAGATTCTAGATGATGTACAATGATTAACCAGTCTGTACATTTCTTCTTAGTGGCTGCTGCCCTGTTGCGACACTGTAACACGTGCCTCAGGAAGAATTGTTTGGAAAATGTCATTTTGACATGAAATATTGGTGCTTTCACAAACACAGCCTTTGTGCTTTAAGAAACATATCTAGATAAGGCTGTGGGTGGACTTTTGACACAGGCATGGATAATGCTAATTACTCCTCTATAATAAGTTCCTCTTTACACAAAGGTGTCAAGAAACTCTCTGCGGACTACATGTAGTCTTTTTCCAGTCAGGTGGCATGTGTGTGTACGTGTGAG
Source organism: Argyrosomus regius (assembly GCA_946959425.1). Classification (NCBI taxonomy): domain Eukaryota; kingdom Metazoa; phylum Chordata; class Actinopteri; family Sciaenidae; genus Argyrosomus; species Argyrosomus regius. The sequence goes on along the minus strand of OX336894.1, from coordinate 10,132,355 downwards.
GGGATCTTACATCTCTCTGTCATGTTTCCTGGTGGCTGTACACTCATGACTCACCATCTTTAGATAGATAGTCTGTATGCAAAATATTAAGCTGCAACCAGCATTGGTTAGCTTAACTTACTGTAACATAAAGATGGAAAACACACAGAATCCTCGCTCCATCAAATGGTCAAATAAAATAAGAACCTCCAAAGCTCACTGATTAACACCTTAAATCTCTTTTGTTTAATACATTTAAAAACAGGAGTGTAAAAATGACAATTTAGGGTTCTACAAGGGTTTGTGTGTGGGACTATATCACGGGCAGTTGCAGTGACTCCTGGTTGCATGGCAACCGCAAATTGTTGTTTTTATACTTCTGGTTTTTCGTACAGAATAAACAAGCAACATATAACGTGGTAATGCTAAAGTTAAACTAACCCCCATGAAAATGAAAGTGAATCTATAACAATGCATCATAATTTAGCTATGTAAAATCTTCATCTCTTAGTGTAACCATAGCAGTCATGTAAGTGCAGTGGAGTAAAAAGTTATTTGTCTCTGGAATGTAGTAAAGTAACAGAAAATGAAAATAGTCAAGTAAAGTTCAACAGGAAAACATAGATAGATAGATAGATAGATAGATAGATAGATAGATAGATAGATAGATAGATAGATAGATAGATAGATAGATAGATAGATAGATAGATAGATAGATAGATAGATAGATAGATAGATAGATAGATAATTCCTGGCTAGCTACAAGAAGTCAGACGGACGGTTGCTTTCTCATGGAGACAATGGCTCCCAGCTGTAGTGTGTGTGTGTGTGTTTTGTGCGAGCTGTGTGCGAGCCTCTTTTCTCCCACTCAGGTCACATCTAAACAACAGGACAGGGTCAAGACCATACAGATTAAACTATTACCATTATGATGTTAGTAGGACTCGAGGGTGGAATCATGACCAGCAGTTATGAATACCAGGTTTCATAGAAAACAGTTAAAATGACGCGCAGCTGCCAAAGAAGAAAGGAGAGAGAGAAAGAGGGTGGAGGGGGCTGAGAGGTAGGGGATGTGTGATTCTTAGCCTCCTTACATGTGTGTGTGCCTAAGCCATGTGTTCAGTGACTGTGTGTAGGTGTTAGGGGATATTTTGGCTGCATCAGGGGGATTCAGGCATGAGAGAGGCCTTCGTCATATAATAGGATAATGTTTTATCTCATCGGAAGAAAGGGGGAGGGAAGGGGGGAGTAATGAGAAGGGGAAGAGAAAGGCTGATTATTTTCATAGAGCAGATCTAGCATGGTTGTCCACCCACAAAACTTTACAACCTGTTTGACGTGTGTAGTACTCATGTACACACACACACACACTCACACTCACACATTGTGTACACAGGGTAATATCTGGTCAGACAGGTTAGGACAAGCAATAGGAACTTCTTTTCATTATATAACGTCTATTCACATGGAGAATTATGTGCTTATCCTTTACAAGAGACTGCATGTCTGTCAGTGAGTGCATATGTCTATATGTGTGTGTGTGTGTGTGTGTGTGTGTGCCAATTAGATACTTCTTCCCATATAGTTTTATGCCTTTTCATGTAATTCTAGCTTGTTTAACTGCGCACATGAAACATTAAATTGAACGTTGACTACTTATTTGTTCCAATTCAGAGTCTTACAGGACAAAGTGGCATTGCTGTGGTAGTATACTGGCCATATCCTGGATAGCAGTGTATGAATGTGTGCATCTCTGCCTCCCATTGCAAGAACTTCTCCAGGCCAGAGCTGAAAATTAGTCTAGTTTTAACTGGCCATGCTAAGTAAGCATTTTAAAAGTTGTGAGGTTTATGCAAGTCTCTTTTGTACTTTCCCTCAAACTTTTCCCGAACTTCTTTTTTTCCTCCTTCTTTCTTTTTTAATCGCCTCCCTTAAAACAAATCTGTCTACTTGTGAGTCTTACAGAGGTTGTAAATGCCTCTGGGCTGACACCAGAGCATGGAAATAATAAATCCAGACCAAAATATACCCACATTATTCTCACTCTATTGTATCTAAAAAACATGAAATACAAATATGTACTTTATTAAAACTAAGGTCGTGAAAGGTGACCTCACCATTATCATTACATTTGTCATCCTAATTGTCATCACAATTATGTACTAATGTGAGTTATCGTAAGGTCAGCATTTTGATGGCAGCTTATGTATTAAGTATCTGTACAGGTAGGTAGGGGTGTGGTTAACAAAGGAATGAATAAATAAATAACGAAAATAATAATTATCATCATGACTCAGTGATTTGCATGTTGCCCCTATGTCTGCGTGGACTCTCTCTGTGTATTCTGGCTTCCTCCCACAGTCCAAAGACATGCAGGTTAACAGGTTAACAACACTAATAGGGATAACCGGTTATGGGAAATGGATACATGGACTTCAGTGCAGATAACTCTATACATGTAACAGAAGAACTAACTGTATCTGTTGCCATTACATGGTCGACATCTTAAACCTCAAGTGTGAGAAATATGAGAGATCTTTGACTGAAACATTTGATTTTCTTTTCACTTCTGGTCATTGCTTTGTTATGATGTTTATGTTTACCTTGGTTGCACACACCTGATATTGCCAAATGTATGAAACCTGCATGTGTGGGATGAAATTGAGAAACCGGGAAAACATGCAAAAACCTGACATGGCTCTTGATTCCTGAAATGATGTCAGATTGTCATCGGTGCATTTCTGTGATCCAGGTGTTTTATTCATGACTGCTATAAATTATGTTCCTTCAGGGTGATAAAGTGGAAAATGAAATTCAAAGCACAAACCTTAGTGCGCAAATTCAACAAGAACTCATAGATGTAAATTTCACTTTAAAAGTACATCTATTAGTTAAAATAGCAGCTTTTCAGCTCATATAATAGGAAACATCTATGTATTTATTGATAAACGCCCCCAGCTTTTATATTTCCTTGAATCTTTGTACACAAAGGATCATTTCTGTTGAGAATTAAAAACTCCCACCGATAAAACCATCACTTTTTTAAAAACTGGACCCTTCACCTTTCTCATAACATAAACTACCTCAGTTTTTCCACTGAGATCACTTGGTGAACAATTATAAATAAAGCCTGATTTATGTCCTGTCTGAGCAAAAAGTTTCAAGAGAAATACATTCAATTATGAATGCCAGATATTCTCAACAGTACTGTCTCTTTGGGACTTTAAATTCTGGTTTGTCTTCCAAAGAATAAGCGATCAGCATTAAAAGAAAAAAAACTTGACAATGACACTATTGTATTTTCTAAGTGTTTTGTTATGACAAGAACTAAAGGTTTCCCCATGAAGATTTACATTGAAACAGAACAAATTGATTCGTCAAACTGAAACAATAACACTACACAGTCCAATCGGGTTCTTAAGCTCCAGCTTCAATTCATCAGTATCATACAGAGTGACAGGTCTACTGCATATAATTTCCCTCAGTCAACAGAGGGACCCTTACATCCTCCAAAGCACATTTATGCTTTACATGTTGCAGTATCTGACGATGATGATGATGAATGAAGAGCTGAGGTGGGTATAATGTTACACTTGGTGGTGGGAGCACACTTTCAAGAAAGGTCAAGCTCAATTTGACTACTTTTAAATCAAGACAGCTTGTTAGAAACAAATTATTATGTGCATTCATCTTCAAACAGGCAAGACAAATCTTCCTTTACAGATATTTCTGATTTTCTTCTCTTCATTTAAAATAATGATCCTGCTCAATGTTTTTTTCTATGTACTAATACCCACTATTGTAATTTATGTATGTTCTTATACAACTTTTCCAATGCATATGTTGCTTGTTTTCATTATCAGAAAACTGAAATCTTCCCAAAAATAAGTAAAATATTTCTTTGCCCCCTAAAAATCACAGTTTATAGAGGTGTTACATTTCAGACTAGATTTGAAGATTTGGTGATTTGAATGATTGAGCGAAGATATCCAGCTGACATGTTAGACTGAATCTGTGAGTTTCCGGTTATAAGTCAGTATGACCAAACGGCAACCACATGTGCTTCATCACTTCTAATCTATGAAAACCATAAAACATGTGAGAAGACGAGAGGAAACCATTAGCTGTTTGGGAAGGGAGGCGCTCAGTACAGTCTACAAGCTAACGCTGAGCAAACAGCTTTGAATAAGTGTATGTACTGTACATGGACGATGTATATATATATATATATATATATATATATATATATATATATACCTATAGCATGCAGACCCTTTTCTCTTTACACAAATCACGATAAGAACTCACAAAAAGGCCTCCACTTCCACACATCAAGTGTGAAAGCAAAAGGGTTTTGTTGTATCCTTTGACAGCTCATTCTGGGTGTCACCCTGAGTGTTTAGCAGGTGCAAAGATATTTGACTGATATGGAGGAAGCCTAATGGGTTTGTCCTTTGAACTCATTTTACACGCAGCGGAACTTCAGGGTAGCTCAAGGCTATCATAAAAGATTTATGCAAGAGTTGGACCAAAAGTTACTAGAATGTTCTTTGATTAGTGCGTTGATGTGAGTCTGCTAGGTTGGTTTATGGTTTGTAGGATATGTCATTGATTTCTCATAAATCAGTGTGATACTGAAACTCTTTGACAGCTGATATGATGTTATGTTTCACATGGTGAGGCTACATTACTAAAACAACTTGTGATTGTGAATAAAACACAACTTCCCCTTTCAGAGCAACAGCTGAAACTACTTAGGAATGTTTTGCTGGTGATTATTTCAAGTATTTGATTTCAAAATGAGAGATTATGCAATCCCTACACCCACAAAAAAAGTATATTTTGCTGAGAGTGTATTTCAGCTAACGAACTGCCTGCAGATCTACTGTGTGATCAGTAAAGCAGCGCTGATACTGCATTGATTATCAGCCGTCAACCACCCATGATGATGTTGATGTCAGAGAGAGAGATGAAGTTAGGGAGGTCTCTTTTCAGTTCACCCTTTCTCCTAGCCTGATAGTCAGACTCAAATACAGTTTGTCACATTGATCTAAGAACTAAGTACTAGTTGTAATCTAAGTACTTATACTCTGTACTTACAACAATCAGGATAGTTGGATCAATCTCATCCCGTTTTCTTCATTCTGTCTTTAAAGCAACATTGCTTAACTTTTAACTTTTCCACCATAAAATAACAGATTTTAAATCATTTTGATGGTACACTGACCTTCATACAGGTGAATGGTGTCTCTTTCATTGCCACTCTGTTTCTGCACTTTGTAACTTTGTGCATAAGTACATAACACTTCATAACCTTTGCACTAAAGCACACATCCAGGAGCAGAGCCAGTGTCGTGCCAGAACCCGAGCTGGGCAAGCGGGCAATGTAACCGGTCTCAGCAGCCTCTATGAACATAATGACAGAGGTGAAAAGACCGAAGGGTAGGTTGACAGAAGACACTACGAGGAGAAAAGGACAGAGTGACTGAACAAGATGCCGCCAGATAAGAGGAAATCCGGGACTTACTTTTAGTCGTTGGCGAGAGCTTGGTGAAATAAAAGGCTGAAAGACAGACGCCAAGCTAATATTAGCTGGCTGCTATATCTTGTGTTGTTCCACTTGCTTGATGTTTGGCTGTTAGCAAAGTCGTCACAAGTTTTTTTTATCATAAGTAATACAATCATAACAAATACATGTGTACAACTGTCCACATTTACAGTGCTATTGCACTAAGTTGCAAAAATACCATTTTTTTCTGCAATGTTGCTGTAAACCAGGATATTTTCCTCCCATTTTCTTTCATTTTTTCATATTCCCATCATGTACAGAGCACATGGCAGACTACACATGACTTGTGTAGTCACAGACAGAGACTTCATTTTAGATTGCTGGAATACAACCTGACCCATTGAGGATTGCTGTGTGCCAGGTAGTTTGTGGTAATTTCAACACAAATATAGGAAATGTGAACCATGTAAGCATAATATCAACTAAAATAATAAAGGTAGTCCATAAATTACAGTTTTCCCTTTTTGTTTTCCCTCAAGTAGCTTCAGTGTAGGGAAACCCCCTTATTACACTCTGTGTAAATATATCATATATATGATGTTTACACTAAAAGAAAATATTTCAACCCAAGACTGAAAATTCATCCTGACATATTCGGTATCTATGAAAACTTTGTGAACTCTACTAGAAAATAATGTTCTGTGGGTTTGAATCAAACAAAGCGTCTTTTTGTAATGACCGGTTCAACAGATGGCCACTACTTGTGAAGGACTTACAGTAAAACTGGATTCTGACACAGAGGCTCTCTAAAACAAAAAGGATTATTAGGCACAGATTCAGGAGCTAGTTTAAGGTCTTCATCATTTTACTGTATATTTGGTGTAGTAGTGCACACTGCTAAACTAATCAAATCACAAACTAGGTGATCCTGAGGCATCTGTTGGTCTGGTACCATTTTCCCTATTTGCCCAGTTAATAATTTATCTTTAGTTGAAGCTAAATGGGCTGCATTTATGTGGTGCTTTTATCCAAAGTGATTTACTATTTGCCTCTAATTCACCCATTTACACTTACGCAGATGCTGCAAGCCGCTGGTTTAGTGTCTTGCCCAAGAACACTTTGACAAGTGCAAAAGACACAAATAGCCATCCCTGTGGATATCGTGGACAAACCACCTTATGAGTTGTGTTCAAGGTGCACATCCAGAGTGAAGGGTATGATGGGTAGGCAACTAAGCAACCATGTAAGAGAACTTCAAATGCAACTTTTGGATTTACTGCTTTCTTTTTTTGTGTGTGTTTGTCCAGAAACTTCCCTATAGAGGTTCTCTATAGGATACTTAAAGGTTCCTGACAGAGAACCACTACAGTCCGTATCAGCAGCCATGATGAGGCTTTAATATTTGATTTCAAACCTCGGCCATTTTCTAACTAAGCAGTTCACCTGAGGCAACATTTTTAAAAATGAACGTAGCGTCTCGGAATAAAACCCTCCTCGATTTCTGACATTATCTTTAACTTCGTGATAGCATGTCAGCTGTTCTGGTATCTCTTCAATCTCTGATAACAACATGTTCTATTCTGAGAATATTGGGAAGGGTTGACTTTGGAGGGAGTTGCATATGTGTGTGTGAGTAAGTGTGAGTGTGTCTGTGTCTATCCGGGCTCCCCGTGGCCGTTCTATTGGTCTTCTGAGTGGGTGGTCTGTTCCAAGAGAGGAGCACTGGAAACATTATACCTAGATACACACACACATGCGCACACACACACACACACACACACATTCAAAGGGAAACTGGGAATCACACCAACGCAGCACAGCAGAGGGTGGAGCAGGCAGGAGCCTTCTTCCAGATGTGTGACATTAATTTAGTTGATCCAAAACATGAACCGGTAGCTCCCACTCACTCATCACCACAGTGTGTGTGTGTGTGCGCGTGTGTGTGTGTGTGTGAAACATTCATCCTAACTTTTTAATATTCAAACACTCAGAAGTACACCTGCAAGTCTACATTTTCATGTAATCTGTATACTTTGGACGACTTGGCGAGAGAAGAAATCAAGATAAGAAAAGAAAGAAGAGTCTCAAATGGGAAGTTCTCCTCTTGAGTTTTAGGTGGAGGAGAAAATGGAGCAGAGAGAACTACAGGGAGACGAGGTAGGTGATTAAAAGACGGGGAAAAGATGAGGAGCGGAGCAGGTTATGAGAACAGTCTCCACTCTGACCCATGGAGCAGCGCCCCTGGACTTTCATACAATACTTTCCATCAGGGAGGAGAGGGGGATATGGTGCATGGAAAGACAAAGAGAAAGAGAAAGAGAGAGAGAGAGAGAGAGAGAGAGAGAAATGAAATTAAATAAGGAGAGCGGAGGAGGAGAACGAGAGGACATGTAGGAGGACGGAAGTGGTTGATTGGGAGCCTCCAGAGATTCTTTTGTTTAGATTGTTCTGCATTTCACTTCTTTCACTCTCTCCCCTCCACCTCCCTCTTTTCTGACATCTGAGGTAGATTACAACAGAGACCCTGGGTCACATTTATGACTTAAATCAAGAACATATGGTGTGTGTGCGTGTGTGCATGTGTTTGTACGTCCATTTCAATGCAGTGGGATTCCCCTCCGGTCCCCAAGTGGTGGTCAAATTTATTTTCTTGTCCATTGTCTCTCACTGGGACATCAAAGGACTATTGTTTGTTGATCAGCAAGGGTGCTGCAGGTTACTTGCAGGTCCTGGACGAGAGCATTTGGCCACTCCTCCACATCTTCCCTTCTTATCTCCTTTAGCTGAAACTGAACTTTTAAGTATGTCAGCTCTACGCAGAAAATCTGCAGGATTACCACTTCCACAGAAACCATGTTTAGATTTTAAAAGATTAACTGTGGTTATGCCTTATTTGTTTCACGTAGGCCTGGACAAGGCTCGCTTGTTCCCACAGACACCACACTCTCTATCTGTACAACATGATTAACTCTTTAAAAAAACTGCATTAATATGAACCTCATGGACAAAAAACTAAATGTACCACATACTTTGATCGCTGCCACACCTAAGCCTTGAAATTCAGTCACTGTTAAAAGAAGGTAAAAGAAGAAATCTCCCTATTAATTTCAGCACAAGATCACATCTGTAAAAGTGTCAGTTTGACTTTATTAGGTTCGGCTTCACTCAGTTGAAGAAAAACAACTTTTGTCTTTGGAACGTTTACCTAGGAAGAAAACAAATCTACAAAATAAGTTGTTGGAAGGACAATATATAAAACAATGGCATCAAAATATCTTTGACAAGAAAACAAAACTAAAGAGAAAAAAAAGGCTCAAATATTTTTTGGATGCAGGGCATTTTCCTCTTTTTTTTGCCCCTTTGTTTACAAAATAATAACAAAAGAGGAAAAAAACAAAAAACAAAAAAATCAATAGTTATTTACAGTGCATATATTTACATTAAGGCATTTTTGCTGGGGAAAGACGGTTGATCTGATGCAACCCCCACTTCTACACAATCAAATAAATAGTCAGATTTACCATGATACATTACAGTGCTATATTATCTTTATGCTACCTGCAGTGAATGAACAATTACAGTTATAGGCGCAGGCTAAATCGCACCATCAACATGGACATTCAAGTGTATATTAAAAGGAGAGGTTCGCAGTATTTCCAAGACTGTCTGAAAACAATACTCTCCTATTTAAATGTACATTATCAGAGTTTTTGACTGATGCTTGTTCCTCTTGATACGGACTCAATACAGGAGTACCCCAGGGATGTGTTCTGGGACCTCTATTGTTTACCTTGTATATAAATAATATTGCCATGGATTTAGAAAACTGTCAAGTTCATCTATATGCTGATGATAGAATACTATATTCCTCAGTGACTTCTAACACACACAACAACTTTAAACAACGTAGACAACGAACAGTCCAACTTTTAGGTCACACATATGTATCTAGCAAACTTAAGCCATTGGTTTTCTTTATAGGAATAACTTCTGGCTAACTATGTTCAGTAGAAAAAGGTTATGCAGGCTACAATATTGTCAGCATTGTGACCTCTATCACCCTGTTGGCTGGTCCTCTTTGGGTCAACGGAGGAAGCAACACAGCAGTTTGGTAGCAACACAGCAGTTTGGTATTTTGTTTTAGTAATTTATAGAGCCCTTAACTAGTAATCTATAGGACTTTATATATAATCATATCAATCTATATGCAGCTGTGTTTACATGTGTATATTTTATTCAGATTTTTGTGTTGTCGCAGGGTCCTTGCTAAAATAAAAAATAAATAAAGATAAATAAAGCGATTTCAAAGGTGGTAATGGAGAACAAAATCCTTGTTCTGTGGATAAAAAATTGAACAAAATCCCCTCTTTGTGCCCAGATCATTTTATCTTCAGCTGAAATTCACAATGCATTTTTTTTTTTTTTTCATTGTTGATTCTGACTCCTAACGCTTTCACTAAAAATATTCTAAGATCTCTTTATGGCCAGTTTAAACAAGAGGAACATTTGCAGAAACCAATAACTCTTGCAATATACATATGAGCATATGAGTACTGTTCTAAGAAAGACTGTGAATCCTCTAACAAAACACGTGTCCATGTTCGATTGACTGATAGAGCCGAGTTGCATGTTAGTTGTGTACAGAGTCAGAGAGTGAGACCCCCCTGAATTTTAATTTAAACGACAGTATGTCAGGATGTCTGTGAAGTGGCCTGAGCCGAGCTGTTAAATTACAATGAATGATGGGTAACCTTGTAATTTAAAAGAAAGAATTTTTTCCCAAAGCTGAGTCAAGAGATCAAACAGATTAAGAAATAACAGCACCAAGTGTATTTAAAAGGACTTTCCACATTGATCACAGCTCTGCTACCACTGAACAAACACACATAAACCAGAGAAGGAGGCACTTAATAAGGTGTTGATGATGATGATGATGATGATGATGCTACTTTGGTTAAAACATTTGAAAGAAGTAAAATGCTGGATGAGAGAGATGGACAGTAATTGTATTTTGAAGCACTTAGTTCAAGCTTGTGCATCAGAACAGTCAATTCGGTTTTATTCTGAATGAATTCTAAGATATATTGAAGGTTTCTGCTTACATTTCTCTGGTTGGAAATCTGTCGAAAGTCAACATGAATAATTCATCGCCTAATTGCAGCTCTTTAGCAACCATCCACCTCTCTCTATTTCTCAGTCATCCTCAGATCTCCTCTCCTGAAAATCAAAAATCTTTCTAGCTCACCATCTCCACCCCTCCCTCCTTTTTCCCTGCACTATCTTCCCTCTCTCCAGAGTATAAATGCCTTCAATTTTTAATATCTGAACAGCAATGATTTGTGTGGTGTTCACAGAGATTCAGTCCAGCAGTGATAATGATCGTTCCAGTGCTGAATGAGATGCATGGGTCAAAAACGGCTGAGATTTAAGATTACCAATTGTAGTGCAAACCGAAGGATTTGGTATAAAAAAAAATTAAATCTGGATATTCCAGTTCTATAAACAAACTAACAAATCAAGGAGTAAACAAAGTTCTATGTTAGAACAAAAGATGTACAAGTTTTGAGTGGTAAGTGCTTTCTTTCCAGTCACACAAAAGAGTCCAAATGGACTGGAGACACGTTTTGGAGCTCCCATTTTCTTTTTGCTATTATTTTTCTTCTTTGTATTCGTCCACAGAAATCTATACCAAGTATATCTGAAGGTTAAGGGACCAGAAACTTCATCTGGCCATTATCTTTCTACTATACAGCCTCCAAACTGTCCCACTCTGGGTTAAGAGCAACACATTTGTCAGGTAATAGTACCGTTTTAGCACATGATAGCAGCACCAGGAGGAGCCGTGGTGTCAGTGAACATCGCTCTGCATCGGGGCAGCTTGTAACAATGTAGTTGTGGGAGATGGAGCAAGTGCTTTATGTGTGTGAAGACAGTGCTTTGTGTATTTGTAGTGTGTATGTGCGTGTGCAAAACGTTGCTAGTTCTGGTGTCTCTTCATGTGCAGAGCGAGGTGGTCGGATCGGGAAAAAGAGCGCGAGCAGACGGCGCACTGGAAGGGTTTGGCCCCCGTGTGCTTCCGGTAATGACGCGTCAGCTCATCCGAACGAGCAAAACGCCAGTCGCAGCTGTCCCACGTGCACCTGTAGGGCTTCTCACCTGCAGGAACAGAGGAAAAGAGAAAGTCTGAATGAGCGCAGCTCTGAAAGACTGAGCAAACAACAGAACTGAGCTGCATTTCATGCTCAATCATATGATCTCCAGCACTGTATGACAGAGCTGGGATGTGTCAGTGTGATTATAAGCACTATTATAGTACTGATGACTGTTAATGAATAAAACAGACTCTAATTCCTCTAAGTTAAATGATTCATAAAGCTGGGTGGAGGAACCGGGAAAACAGGCTTGACTGAAAAGTACAGTTGTCTATCAACATACATTCATAACACTGTAACAGACGGTCATCAAGTACCCAAGCACTAACACTGCACAAGTTTCCCACGATTCTGTCTGTGTTGTCTGTCTTTGCCTCTGTGCCCTATTCTTCTCTGATGGATGGAGTTTCTCTGTCACCTTGCCATTGCAATAATCTAACAGCTGCAGCCTCGGGCACTTTGTGAAAACTGGTGTGACTTGTGCTTCAGGCCCAGCTCGGTCTTACCTACACAACCCAACCACTGCACAACCTCCAAAATCAGGTCACCTAAAGGTGGTTTCTTCACTCAAATTACAAAACAGATTTTCAGACTGGTGGCATCTATCCATGCAAATAAAACTGATTTTAAGATATCTATCTCTGACATTTGGAGGAGGTGAACGGAATTTCATTTATGGCACTTATGCATATTTCTACCATCTCTATGTACTTAATCTTTTGGGGTAACAGTGGCATGCTTAAGAAATATGGCATTTCTGGAAGGAACGTCATTCTTGCTGAGCTAGTTCCCTAATTTTTCTTCTACTTTCTTTGGTTTGTCTCCTTTTATTTAGTTCCCATTTTTATTTGCATTCTATAAGGACAGGATGACATAACCGCCTGTCCATGTAATTGATTACAGAGTGTCTTAAGTGTTAGCCACAGTGTCGTGTGTTCTATGGCTTGTTTAGACTAATGAGACAAGATTTAAATAATTTAAATATAATTTTGTCAAGCTCTATGTACCACAAACACAATTCACATTAAATGGGGTAGCAGCAGATGTGTCAAAAAAAAAAACCTGGACGAATCAAAGCTATCGGCATGCTGGATAGCACTAGACGTAACAAAATATGTTTTTTTTTTGTATTGTGTGAAGCAATTGTTTAAACAAGCACAGCAAGCTCTGCAACCTCGCTAAAACAACAACCACATTAAACCTGTTTAAGAAATTAACCGGAGCGTCACCAAACTTAGAAACACAACTGAAACTGAACACAATGAGGAGAGAGAAAGACACCAAGAAGAAAGAAAGAGTGAACTGGGAGTAGTGTTCAGTTTTTCACAAAACACTCGCACACATGCACCCATGCACCCATACACACACACACACACACACACGCACACGCACACGCACACACACACACAGACAAACAATCAGGGTAATGGATGTTGATGGAGATTAGAGTGGGAACTCCCACAGGGACCCAAACGCATTAGGAATCATCTCATACAGATTACTGACAGGTGTGTGCGTGTGTGTGTAAGTGTGTAAGTGTGTAAGTGTGCATTCAAGCAGCTGAATAAGAGAAGTAGAATGAGTAACAGACAAGGATAGAAATAAAAGGGGGGGAGGGTTGAAGGTGGGAGGATGGCACAAAGCAGAGAAGAGGATGACTAGATGAATGAAAGCGATAGAGAAAAAAAAAGAGAAGAGAGAAAATAACTAAGCGTGACTGACAAAAGCAGAGAGGATATGGAAGCTGCTGCTACATCCCTCTTTACGTGTCGTGTTCTCATCTTGTGGTCTGTAATAACTGCAATAACCACAATCAGCCTGCAGCATGAATGACGCCAGATCTAATTGTCGTGTCATGTTCCCAGTACTGAAATGCGAGGCACGCACACCCACATCGACGTTCTGAACAAGTAGTTCAGATTCACAAGTGGAACAGATTCAGGATCGCAAAGTCAGATTTGTTTGTGTGTATCCAGATGAGTGAGGAATGCGTAGATATCAACAGAAGCTTTGTTTTGTTAGCTGGAGTGAGGTGGGGCCCCAACACCTTGGCGCTTGTTTGTTGATTTTGCTCATGGAAAACTAACAGTTCAAATCTGAATGTGAACAGAGACAGTTTGAAAGAGAAAAGAAAAGGAAAGGAAACAAAAAAGGGGAATTGACCATGACGTGCGCACAGATCTTGGATATATTTATAGTCTGAGAAAAGTATATTAAAGCATTTAAACATCGATGTCTGAACAGGCGCTGAACTCCCCGAGAGAGATGGCACCATACGTCTAACGCTGACCACATAGTCTGAGAGTCATCCCCTGGCAGAAGTGTGTCACTTCCACCTGTTTTGATGGAATAGTATATTGGGCAGAGGATGGGAATGGGGTAGGATACATTTACACACACATGCCAGGAACACAACACTCTGCCTAGCAACATGGTGCCAGTGCAGATACCGTAATACGAGTCGTACGGGCAGCGTCTTTTTTTTTTTTTTTTTTTTTTTGACGAGTCCCGTTTAAAAAAGCTGGATTAATTAGAGGAAGGCCTTACCCGTGTGAGTCCTGAGGTGGGCTTTCAGATGGGACGACTTAGTGTAGACCTTCTTGCAGCCTGACGACACACACACGGAGATAAACACAAACAGAAGGCTTAATCCAAATCCAAATAATTCATGTGTCAGATATGTATTTACCCAATAAGCTGAGCCGTGGTATGCCAGAAATGTGAACTAATGAAGAGCAGAAGCTGTTTGGAGTGAGAAATAGTAAATGTTTGTTTTTCTAATTCATGTTTAAGCATCATACACGGTCTTAGTTTTAAAACTGTTTAAATTTGGTGTGTTTACGCAGAAATTCATTCAGCTGCATGCCACTAATCGCACAGAATTCCTGCTTTGTTGAAAACTTCTGTTCACTACACCTGTTTGACATGAAAGTCGAAACATTTTGAGGATCAGGGTTAGAAAACGTTTTGCATGTTATATTACACACACGGTATGTAGATTACAATGTCAAAAGGTCAACAGGATTTTGAATGATTCAGAAGGATATTCTTCAGATTTATTATGACTTTAAAGAAGGAAATGATAAAACAAACATACTAAACAAGAATAAGACTAAACAGCAGGCAGCTACAGCAGTGTGACTAATATACACTTGGGAAAAGTGTGGATCTGTCCTTCTGTGATTATAATGAATTTGCTTCATCTGACTTAAAAAGAGGTTCGACATGTGCTAACATGCTGCAGGAGGTACAGCTTAAGCCTATTTTACACGCTGCCACAGGCTAGTTGACATTACATGTCCTACAAGTAGCTGCACATCGTACAGCTACGGTGTGTATGTGTCATCCAAAAATTGTAATCTGGGCAAGCTATCAAACGAGTGACTGTATGCAAATCTGCGTGAGGCAAATAGATCAAATGACTTAAGGAAAACTTCTGTCTAATTAACACACCCACACACAAACACTGGTTCATCCCACAGCCATTCAGACGATGACTTTACAGCCGCAACAATATGTGAGAGTTCCTGGTTGAGAGTGCCCGAGCCATTTAAGGTGGGATAATGAGTGCAAAGTAGTTTCTGAACCAGACGGTTAACTGAAAGGTGGTGACTGATGATTGTCAAAATATTTAATTACATACAATTCCAGTGCAGCATGTGCTCTGCGGTGGTTGTAGTACATTTTGTGACTCGTCGGCTTGGGAAAGTCATTCAAAACGCAGCGTGGAATTTTTTTTAAATGCACTTTAAAGGTGACTTCAAATAAAACTGGTTTTCTTAAAGTCGACCTTAATGAGTCATGCGATATTCACACGACCACAGCGCAGTGTGAAAATAAACACACAACAGTGACAGTGGACATGTGTTATTGTTCTAACCTGGGTAATCACAGTGGTGGATCCGTCGCTTCTCCAAGTCTGGGTTGTTCCTCCTGTTGTAGCGGGCAGGCACAGTGGTCTGAGCTGGGGTTGGGGCTGGGGTTGCTGCAGGGGCTTGAGGAAGGGCTGCAGCATGGCCCTGGACCGGCGTGGGACCTGTAGTGAGAGGCAGGGCTAAGCTGCCTGGTCCCGGGCCGGGACCAAGTCCAGGGGTGCCACCTGCCAATTTGGATGCGATGGTGGCTGCGTACGAGGGAGGAGGGGACATGGTATGGAGGAGCTCCTTCTGCCTGTCAGGACTGCCGGGCTCCGAGCTCGGCGGAGAGGGCGGTAGGTAGGGCACCTGCTGCTGAAGGAAATGGTGGTGCGCCTGAGCATGAGGATGTGTGTATGCCCCGCCACCCAGGCTACAGTAGGTGGGCTTGACAGTTTGCTCTTGTTGAGATGCAGAAGACGCTACCGGCAAATCATGGAAAGGCCCGTGGATTGTGGAAGTGGAAGTGTGTTGTATCTGCTGCCGCTGCTGCTGCTGCTGCTGATGGTGATGATGATGCTGAGCCTCCATACCATTACCATGGTGATGGTCCAAGCCAGAATTTAGTAGCTGAAACAGTGAGCCGCTGTTGTCATGGTGGTGGAGAGCGTGCTGCTCAAACTGTGGTGGCATTTCCTGTTTGACAAACACCTCTGGCACTGAATCGCCACCACCGCCGCCTCCTGACTGGTTGAAAACACTGGTGAAGTCTGGTAACCCTGTTAGTGTCATGTTTATGGCTGAGGTTTCCATGGCAATATTGCCGGGGCCATGCCCAGATGTGCCGCGGCTACTAGAGGGCGTAGTGTTGGGGCAGTGCAGCTGTAGGTTTGGGGAGAAACACGGGGAGGCAGATTCTGTTTTGATATGGGTAAGACCTGTGTGGTTCTGGTGCTGAGGGGGCCGCGCCTGATGACACAAGTCCATCCTCAGGTAGGTGGCGTCGGGGAGGTAAAGATTCATGTTGAGGGTGTAGGGAGCCCCAGTGTGATCGTCAGCGAAGAAGTGATCCACCACAGACGCGCTGTCTCTCTGTGACTTCTGTTGACTGTCTGCAGGAGGTGGAAGGGGCAGAGGCTGAGGGGAGAGATACCTGTCCATCTCACACTTTGCCTGTTGAGAAAAAGAGAAACACACACACACACACACACACAAGTCTGGTTTTAGAAACACCTCAAAGTAAACTTTTGTTAAATGAAAATGCAACCAGCTCTGACTCCAGCAAGTGCTCCTCATGAGCAAGCATGAAACTATTCTGAGGCGCTATTTTGAGAAGACAAAGGTTTGATAGGACAGTCACCGCGAAAACATTTATCAAGTAGTCATCAATAGGCGGTTGCCACATTCCCTCTCTGCCTGTAAAGCTGAACTCAAAAACCCACCAGCTGTGAGGCCAACAGTTGAGGATCAGGCCGTGTTTTGGTTTCGAATAAAGAGTCAGATCTAATACCTGTCATGTAAAACATTAGGAAATCCTGCAGGTATGATAACACACTAAAAGAAGCAGCCAAACTGGGATCACAGATGAGCAACTTCACATCAAACAATGCCTCTTCAGATTCTGCTATCTTTCTGTCTAATTCATGTGTATGTGAAGGATCTAACTGGTATAAAAGTTAGAGAAGCCCTGCAGCAGAGGATGAAACAGCAACATGAAAGGGAATGGGGAAACACCCATGCCTCCCTGTCCGCTGCAGCAGTAGCAGCAGCAGCAGCAGCAGCAGGAGTAGTAGTCTGGGGATGGGCTGCTATTTCTAGGCTCCTGATCCTACCAGCTGTTATATCCAACTCTGCTGCACAAGTTTTCCTGCTAACTGAGGGGACTGAGTTGCCGGGACCTTTCTGTCCGAAAGCTGGAGTCAGTTGTTGTCAGCGTGGTATGATGGTGAGAGGGGACGCCAAGAAGAGACCAACAACTGGTGACCAACTGGCTGGCATAGAAAACATGCGGTGAATGCGTTTGCAGGCGGAGCAGCTCGGCTTTATACGTCCAGCTGACCGCAGCCTGCTCGCTTGTTACCGCAAATAGTGTAAATCAAAGATGAACATCACGCAAGGCCGATTGAAATTTGGAGGCCAGCAACAACAAAAAAAACAACAACAAAAAAAACCTCAACAACAACCTGGATCTACAACCAATCTGCCACGCCCATTCAATGAAATACATCACCAATGTGCAAAGTCTGATTTCTAACCTGAGTGTAGTCGTTCTGTCCAGCCTTGTCTATGATCTTGCAATCCATGCCGAACAACGCCGAGTCCTCCAGGGGGAATCCAGCGGAGAGAGTCGCCTTCTGCAGCGGATAGAAGGGATCCTCCTGCCCGCCGCCGCTCATCGTGAGTGTCGCGGCCATGAAGCTCCGATGCAGCACGGCGAATGATCGCTCGTCCTGTTATGCAAAAAAAAAAAAGAGAGGAGGATGCTGCTGCCGTGCACTGGGAAAAGAAGGAGTGGAGCCGACGAGGTGTAGTGCGTGTGGTGGGGTTATTAATGCGCGCCTGTCTGCTACATCTCCTTCCACTTCTATCATCCCACCACCGGCCCACGGACAGTTTTTCTATCTCCTGTTGTAGGGCGGAGCAGCCCAGTGTAAATACAGCACATGCACCGCCCACCCAAAAGGCTTTGATCATTCATTCACTGGCCACCGCCCTACGCTCCATCTAAATACATTAACACTGTGTAAAGTGCACAGACATCCAAAGAGGCTTTAAAGGTTTTAAAGCTTATATCAAGATATAAACACCAGGAATGGGTTCAAGGTATTACTGGAAATATTCATCTTATCAAATTCTGGAGATTTTATTTTATTTTTGCCTTGCTGAGTTCTATTTGACCTAAAAAATGTTCCAGGTATTTATGTCACTTTCATTAAGTTGTGGGTTTCAAACGAGGCAGAGAAGCTGAGATATTCTCACTTTTTAGTCCCTAATGTGAGTAAAGATCCAAAAACACTGGAGCCTACATTTCCCACAATACAAGTTTCTCCTTAGTCTCCCAAAGCCTCTTAAATGTCCACTTCTATCAAACCCTGCACCTCAAGTTTCTAATGCAGGCCAACGCAGAGATGGTTTATTCTTTTTTTTTTTTTTTCAAACTTTGGAAAGCCCCTTCACAGGAGTCATTATTCAACTATTTTCACCGGTTGGAAAATACCCTGTGCTATGGCAACAAATAAAAGGGTACTGAAAATATCTGGCTGACACGGGTGATAGGCATTGTTTTTTTAAAAAGCAAGTGTATTTTTTATGATGTAGCCAATTGAAATGACGGGAAAAGAAGCAGGTGTATGGTAAAGAACTGTAGGCTCACTTAGAAAAATGTATTAGAGGAGGGAAAAAATATGCTTAAAAGGGACAAACCAGCTTTAAAGCTGTCCTCTGGCTGAGTTTAATATGACACTGATAAGCCATGGTCTGAAATGATAAAGGTATGCCTACTATGTCTATATTTAAAGCCAAAGGAGCTTCAGCTCTTGCAAATCAGAGGCTAAGCTTCCTGCAATGGTGTTTGTCTGTAACCACCAGTATCTGCAAACCTGGAAAAGATGAGGAAATAATGATAGACAGACCTAATAAAATAGACCACTGCCAAGAAAGAGGAATTTTTGGGCAGTCAGTTAGCTAGGAATGTGTACCCTGTGGAAGGTAATACCTCTGGTTTTGGACCAGTACGCAGGGAATTTATCCTCTCTGAACAATATGTAACCAAGAGCAAGAACAACAAAACAGTCAAACACGAGTAACAGTTTCTGCTTTTGTATTTCCAAAGTCAAAATTTAAAAACAAAATGTAAATTACAAGTTTAAAATACAAGCACCATGATCAAAATAAAAAAGGTTGTTAAAGCCCTGAGTGACATATGAATAGCACCAGTAGGAACACAGATGATTTTATTTGGGTTTCTGCCTCAGTTTTTGGTACCAATCAGGAACTTCTTTATTAGTCTGAAAATAAAAGAGACAGAAAGGAGAAATGATGAGAAAAGTATGACGTGCATGACAGCAGGAGCTCTTGTTTGGATTCTTAAGGTTAGAATTTGAAAGTCAAATCTGACCTATTTGACTTTCTCATGAATCAAGGATGTATACTACAGCATATCTTCACACAGCTGACTGCAGTGAAACGTTCAAGCGAAACTAAATGACCAAAAAAGCTATTTATCGTTTCCTGCCAATATGAAGTGCTTCTTCGTCTGAACTTCTGTCCTGGCAGGTTAAGGCGATGTGACTCATACAAGGGTGTTGCCAAGTCAGACACTTACAAACACAGTGGGTTTAGGTTTGCTTGGTGACTCTTCTTCTGTGGTCCTGTTGATACGTTTGGACTGGTGTTTTCCTGCACCAGAGGTCCCGATACCAGTTTTATTGGTTTCCAACATGTTTAGAGCGTCTCCCTGTCTGGAGCGCATGCTGATCAGGACCTGCTTCATCACTGCCAATTCCTGGTGAATCACATGGTTCATAAAAATAGGGATGTGAAAATAAGGGTAAAACAATAAACATGAATCTCTATGAGAAATAATGGGAGTATAGTGTCTAAAAGGCCAGAAACATCAACTAAATGACCAAGTATGATTGAAATACCTTAATGGAAAATTACAGTATATTTTACGATAATAATTTTGTGAAACATTTGCTTGGAAATGGATGTTTTCAAGCATTTTTATTGATGCTTTCTGATGACATGTTTGTCCTGAACCGCAGGCCGACACAGCTGAACTCTTGAAGTCCAACTATGGGACAACTTGCAATAAGCTCAACAAGCTCAAGGGTCTGCAGGGGTGGCAGCAGGGCAGAGGGGAGGACTCTGGGCCATTTCACGGTTCTATTTATCACCCCTGAGGACATGAGTCCTGGCATGTCACACACACACGCACAAGCACACACATACACACAAACACACACACAAACACACACGCACCCTGGTGGCATCCCAAACAGCCAGGCTGAGGAACAGCTGTCTATGACAGGGCACATACTTCATACAGCAAACGGCTGGCTTTGGGGGGGGGGGGTGACACACACTCACGCACGTACGAGCACACACAATCTTGAAGGAAGCGTTGAAACACCGTGCAATAATTTGTCTGGCCTGTATATCAAAAGCCTGTTTATTTCAAGTATGAAACACTAGAGCTGTGACGATTAGTTGATTTATTGTTTCAGCAATTAATTGTTTGTAATTTTTAAAAGCAAAATAAGAAAAAGACATTTAATGGTCCAAGTTCTCAAATATGGAAATCAGTTCCTTGTTTTAAATTCTAATTAAATATTTTGAGGTTTTGGATTGTTGGCCGGATAAAAGAAATTCGATGACATCATCTCGGGCTCTAGGAAATTGTGACTTTTTTTTTTTTTTTTTAATTATCTGATGTTTTACTAACTCATTACAAGATTAAGAAATTCAATCTGAAGATGCAGCCATAATATTATTTCTTTTTATATTTTGCCATAAGAAGATGCATGAGCAATCTGACCTTGTCAAACACAGACTATGGCCATGAAATCGGGTTTGGTGAAATTTCTTGTTTCTTAATGTTTGAAATATGCAGTGCTGGAACAGAATCGGAGATACTGAATGCAGTTCACACAACTAAAACATCAAATAGCTAACATAGCATATATTTAACAGCGGACATCATCATCATGTGTACCTCTCGGTGGTTGAGCAGTCGCTCCAGATCGGCGGCCATGTTGTTTTTCACCTGCTCCAGAGCAGCCCGTTCTTTCCTCAGAGAGCTGGGGTTACACCAGAAAAAAAAAAAAAAAACAGAGATCAAAAACATTACAATACTTACTACACAAGTTATGAATTCAACTCTAGTTACTTATAGGGACGTGTGAAGCTTACTGAACAAGTCCTGTGAATCACTGATAAATGGTTTATGGTTCTTTGCAGGCAGGATATTACAAGATTGTAGAAATAACATAACATATTGTACATAATAGATGTACATTGTTTTATTGTGTACAGGGTGGGGTCAGGTTAACGTCAACACAGGATTAAGCGTGCCATACATTTGTAATTTAAATGTCGCTTCAACTGTGTGACTGTAAAAGCAAAACAAAATGCTGAACTGTGTATTAATCCGTCTACATGACAGGTTTACAAGCACTAAGAGTATACATCATTGGTATACAACCATCAACAGCCATTTACACATCCAAGTCATGAACTTCTAAAATATGCTAAATAATGAATTGTTTTTTTTTTTTTTAAATATAAGTTTGTAAGCGTTATGACTCAAGCTCTCTCCAGCACTGTCCAAGTGTTCTTTTCCTGAGGCTGTGAAACACACAAGCAGGAGCTTGTATTGGGGGTGCTTTAAAGCAAATCAACTTGCAAATCTTGGAACAACAGCTTTCTGACGTCACCATTGGGAACTCTGGAAAAAAGATTTAAACTTAGCCTGAGTTGTTAGTCAAATTTGAATATCACCAAGCAAACTGTGAATACAATTAACACTTAAGAGAGAGAAACTAGTAGCATGTAAAATGAGAAACTCCTGTAAATGCCGTCTCTCACACTGTATAGCCACAGGAAAACTTCAATATTTCTGTCAGACGGTTAAGTTTAAGTAGCATGAGAGCAATTTAAAGGATTTTTGCTCTCCTGTTTGCCCCAGGTGAGTGCCCCGTGTTAGTGAGCAGCAAGAGAAAACCTGCAGTCTGTCAATTTGCATACTTCTCAGGTTCAAATGCAGTGGGAGGCAAGGGTGATTTAGGTCAGCGTCAGGTTGTGCTCATGTGAAACACTCAACTTATTGGGGCATAGACAAAGTCGTGCACACATGCAGCATTGCACGAAGCCCGACCGAGCTAGGTGTGAGAGACCCAGAAGAAAACAAAGGCAGATAAGGATAAAGCAGAGACGCCCAAGGGTGGGGAGGTATGGCATGTTGTCAAGAGGAGTAAATTACACGATAGAAAATGTAACGAATTTAAGTAACACATAAAAATCTTGGCAAGCAAGACAGAAGACCTAATAACCTTCAATTAAAAATGTGTTGATTTTCCTTTCAGTTAAGTTCCTTCTTGCACGGAGAGATGTGCCTCCTCTATGTTTGTGTGTCGTGTACATGTACCTGACATCGTCCTCGAGCGAGGCGATACGCCCCTTCATCGTGCTGATCTGTGCGTCCCTTTGTCTCACCGTCTCAATCAGGTAGCTATAGGGTTGCTGCGTTTGCTGTAACAGTTCGTTGGCTGCCAACAACTGAGGAAAAAAAACACACATGCGTGCATAATTCAAAAATTAAAGATTTTTTTTGGGGCCTTTTCAAGCTTTATTTTTGATAGAGACAGGAATGTGGGGAGAGAGAGATGGGGAATGACATGCGGGAAAGAGCCACAGGTCGGATTCGAACCCTGGGTTCAAAAATTAATTACAGAAACAATTAGCACACCTACACAACATCAGGTCCACTTGGGTTGTGTTTTATCTTGAGACTCGGGCAGACATTGTTTCACTTGTGTTGCACGACTCCACGATAGAGTAGTGTATGATGCAACAGCAAGAGCTTAACGTCTGTCACCATGATATTCATCATGCTTATTATGACTTAAACATTCACTTACAAAAGCTGATGACAGAAGTTAAGGCATATTTCTACTTCACAAAAGTAGACTTTACGTGTGGTTAATATTATGAAATAGTGCAGTTCGGTCAATATTTGTGAATGGCTCTTGAAGCAACAACTGCAGCCAAGATTTTATCTTATCTCTGATGTCTTCAGGGTGGCTTGAGTGCCCATAAATGTGTTTTTATGAAGCCTTATCTAAATGGTATCTGTTTTATTAATAGTAGCAGTACCCTTGAATCAAAGATAAAGCCATAAAGTGGGAATGCAATGAAAATCCACAATCTTAACAATCACAATTCTTGCAATTACTTTCAGAAAAGCATCTTTATAGCGTTTCAGTGATCCCTCATTTAAGAGTCTGTGTCCGCTCTACCTAACAAAATATTGCTCAGTCAGTATCATGCTTAATCTACACAACAATAGATAAAGTTAGGGTGTTACTCATTAAACCACTTTTACAGCCAGCAGTGACTGGGTAGGGTAATGACAAAAGTTAGTCAGAGCATCTGTGTGGGTGGTTATGCGGTTAACACCCTTGGTCTTTCTAGTGACTAAAAAGCATAACAATTCACCCTTTTCCTTTCATACTCAATGACTTCTCAGGAATTCCAGACAAGTGCCAGTCAATCACACTTGACATTTGAATAGCTGCCATATTTAGTCTTCAATCTGCCCAGCCTTGGTTGCACAATTCCTCTTCTCATTGAGATTCTAATAAGGAGTGGGGGGTGCCAGAGCTGTCATTCTCATAGTTTCAAACTGGATGATTTTTTTTTTTTTTTTTGCATCAGAGCACGTGTAGAAGACATGCAAGTTCACACACAGTCATGTATAGACAAAATACACACGCCCAGTGTTGCACACACACGCACACAGCATGCCTTACACAACAAAAGTTTTAATGATTGGTGTGCCGAGCTGTTGGGAGAGTGAAGAGCGTGGCCTTCATGGTTTTTGGCCCTGTTTCCCCATTGTATCAACAAGTATGACAGCTACTAAGACTTTAACTTCTCACTCTTCTTAAATAAGGGCTGCTGTCGCTGCTCTAAAACAACCTGTCATTTCCCAGACATGCCATGACTGTTGTTAAACCTGGACAAAAGTTAAAAAAAAAAAAAAAAAAAAAAAAAAAAACTCTCATCAGTGAGGCCTGAAATGTGGTTGATGATCTGTGTGTTGCCTCACAAGTTGCCCAATTCCCTTTTTCTTTTCTCTTTCTGTCAGAGTAAAAAGCCAGCACAAATGTGGTTTCATGTCACAGTTGAGGAGTCCGTCTTTGAGAGAGTGTTTAGACGTGCTCTCGCCATTGACTTTCAAAGCAGAGAGTTGTGCGATGATATGAGAAGGTAAACGGTGGGTGCTGAGAGTTTGGCTCTGTTGTGTCATCAGAGAGGTAAAAGCCAGTTGAAATAAATCATTATGGCTTTGAAAGAAGCTGAGGAGTAACCATAATCTGAGTTGCTTGTGGGAGATTTGTGATGGTGGGAAATCAAGTGTGTGTGGCACGTACTGACTTTTTTTTTTTTTTTTTTTTTAAGTTAAACATTGAAGTTCATCCCATTAATGATGGTCCCCATGCAGGGACACATCTGATTGCTGTGTGTGTGTGTGTGTGTGTGTGTGTGTGTGTGTGTTTTACCTCTTCAGATATCTGTCCTGTCTGTGACTTGTGTCTCTCCAGCTCTCTCGTCAGTGACGTGTTCAGCCTCTCGAGCTGCAGCACCCTGCGGGCCAGGTGAACGCTGCACGACAGCCACACAACACAAACACAAACACAGTTTTGGGAATTCCAAAACATGACAACACGAACAAGTTCACACTAGCATGTACTTCCACGTTGTTTATTCTACGCTTTATGTAGCCAACAGTTGGGATCAATTTGCACATGCATGTTTCAAATAGAAGATTAAGTGAACTACAACCAAATAATTGTTGCCCTTTTAGAGGCAAATCTAGAACAATGTCTGAACATGTTCTAGATTAGCAATTTAATTTAGCTTTTAAAAAGGTACCCATCATCACTACTCTGAAATTTTGTACACAAATACACATAAACAAGCATTATACACGCCAAAACACTGACACTGTTTTATCCTACTGCAGAGGGTGGTACTGCATGACTACACCTGATGACTAATACACTGTAAAAGGTAGAAAAGTCAACAATAAAAGAGGAGAAGAATGGCAGACTCTGTCACTATCAATAAAAAGTACTATATAGTGAGATAACAGTTCTGTAAACACGCACATTGAATGACTATTACAGAAACAATGCCGATCATAAATAGTATCAAAACTCATGAAAATCTTTGAATGTGCAGGTTTCAGGAACTCCAAAGGCAAACGTTCAAGTAGGCGGAACATTCATAATGTTTATAGATTGTGAAAAATACACATATGATGTACACCTGCCTGATATATCAGCTTACTAACATATTCATTTAGTCCGTACTAAATACAGTATATTAAGGAAAAAGACATATATGACATATAGAATCTCACAATGTGTCCTATCCTTGAAATGTGAAGCGTATCATACACCGTACCTCTGTTTTAGTCGTCTTTTGGCCGTTGTGGGGACATTGGCTCCGTAGCCGTATGAGAACAGAACTCTCTCTGCCTCCTCTTCATTCTCAACTGGCAACAGATAAATAATCATAAATACTGTCTATACCTTCCAGGACAGTTATGAATGCGGCATAGTGTGGTTGTTTTTTTTTTATTTGTCCTACCTGCAATAAAATTCTGTTATTTTAAACAACAACAAACTTTTGTCCCATCTACTGTCACAAGGCGTACATCTTAATCCAACACACTGCTATCCGTCACTTTTATTACACACATTCTCTGATGCTGTCAGACCTTTCTGACTTCAGAGTAATGTGAGTAATGTAATGGGTGCTACAGAGTAGTACAAAGTTCTTACTTTCGGCAGCCTGCATGGTGACTTGGTCCAACTCTTGCTCAAGCTTTTCGTAAGTCTCCAGCCGAGACGCCTGCTCGGCATTCTGGGCTTGCAGCTCCGCCGACCTCTTCTCTGATGATGTCTGAAGCCTGTAAAACTCTTGGGTCAGGAGCTGAGGCACAGGAGAGAGAGGAGCAGGGGGAGATAGAAAGCAAACCACTGAACTTTCAGCATTGTTGTCTGTGGTGTACATGTGGGGGGAAAAATTGATTGTACAAAATGATCTCTCTGAGGAATAATGTGAATATACATGTTACATTCTGTCAGTGTAATGAAATGATGAATAATGGTACTGCTGGGTATTCCTTCCTGATTATTCAATATATTTCACATTAACTATCTGCTTTTGCTGTATTAGGGTTGCAACACATTTTCTACAAATGTCCATTTTTATTTATTTTTGCTTAACTTAAAATTATGATATACTGTTTTTTTTAATTTATGTTTACCAAAACATTTCTGAAACTGTATTGAGGCACTATTTATTAGCTGAAATGTGCGTGATTAAAATGTATTTCATGTTTCACTTAAGCTGAATATGAATCAGAACTCAAACAAAACCATATCATGTAAAATAATTACAATAATTATAATGATAATATATGTAAGAACTTTTATACAAAACTGGCTTTAAATCAGGCCTGGAACAAAACCTAAATTAGCTCTTCATTCACTGGATCTTCTTCATTGATTGATGATTATACCGTGCATAACCTCCTGGCAAGTAGGACAGTGTTAAATACAGGTGAATAAGTGGACATCAAACTTAGTGCATTTAGACATCAAGAGCAATTTACACTAATTAACCTCTTGTATAAATGGGTGTGCTACAGTGGATAAAGATGAGAATGGAGCCACTGGACCGACATACAGAGACTGGACAGACGCATTCGTGAGAGTGGAACATTAATTTTTAAGTACTGTGGATGAGCAATGTTTTAAGCAGCTACACAACGTTCAGGAGGAGTTTTTCTCCTTTTGTCTTTATGTTTAGAGTACCTCCAGTTTCTTCTGCTGTTTCTCACACTCCACCTGGCACTGGGCAAGGGCTTTAGCCGTTTCCTCCTTTAACATCTGAGCGCGCTCGGCTTCGAAGGAGTGCAGCTTGGCCTGGTTGGACAGTTCGGCCACCCGGCTGTCAGTACCCAGCTGTAGCTGACGAAACCTGCATAGATGGAGACACGCAAACACCTCACTGAGTGTGAATGTGAGTAGGTGTGCTAAATAAAAAAGGGGAAGTAATGTGTTTTGGTGTAGACAAATGATGTGGATAGGTCTGGATGACAAAGCAGCTGCATCTCACAAAGAGGGGAAACTCAGATCGAGGTTTCAGGTTAAGCTTAGGCATGCCTGGTGGTTTCACACAAATGTTGCAATGTCTTCATCATAGATAAAATTAAATTTACTGAGAATGATGACATGTTTGTTTAGGAATTGGCAAGGAAGTGACTATTTGGTGTGCCTTGTGCAATATACTGAGATTTTATGTTCAAAGTGTTCTGTGGAAGCTAACAGCCTGACAAAAACAGCTGTACAACAAGTCACCAAGCAGGAAATCCAAGTCTTAAATCATTTGGGTTAAAAGTATTTCTCAATGGCGCTTGCAGCAATGTTTGGTCTTGATCTTTCATGATTCTAGTTGGCAGCTACAGAAAGGTGTTCCTACTTAATTGTTTAGTTATGAAGAAAGAATATATTCTACAGTTTGTATTGTCAGATGACACAGGTCATCAAAGCCTTGTTAAATAAGAGTATGTAGCTTGCTCACGACATGGGAGGCACCTTATCATCAAACAAATATTGATGAAACCTTCTAATGTGAACAAATGAACTGGAAGTAGAGCATCAGATGAATATATGCTGTTGACAATAGATTCATCTTTATATTAAATCATTTATCAGGCAGCCAAACATTTATTTATTAAACCCTCTCAAATATGAGCTTCTTAAACTGAGTATGTTAGGTTTTTGATTGTTGGTTGGACAAAAAAGCAATTGTAAGACATGACTTTATGCTCTAGGGAAATATAAAAGGGCATTTAGCATTTCAGATATATTTTACAAAGAAATTAATCAAAATAAAAATAATAATTTGCTGCAGCTCTAAAAGTAAAACCAGGACGGGCAATGTTTTTTTTTTTCTTTCAGAGCCCAGTACTCTTCCCAAGGCAACTTTCAAGCACGCACACACACACACATACACAGACTGTATGAAACCATGGAGGTTGGTTGGATAATATTAATAACTCTCGATTACAGCTGACCTGATAGGATTTCATCATCCATCGAGCGCAGGCCTGAGCGGTGTGCTCACAGTGACAGACATGTACACTTGGTCGACATTTTATGCCTTGTTTTATTATCGCCGGCTGCAATCTGGGCGACCAAGAAGTAAAATGTTCCAAAAAAAAACGTAACTTACTTTTCCAGAGGAGTGTAGTCAGCCATGGTCTTTCTCTGTCCTTTCAAATAACAATTTTAACAGCAATATTTACAGCTACAGTAAGTAAGAGCTCCTGACTCGGGGGTTCCCTGAGGCAATTTCATGATAACAAGTTAAGGCCAGCTAGAGAGGTGAAAATGGAAAACCATACTCAATACATTGTCTTTGTTTTGGACAAGTTGATCACCGTAACCGGCCTGTAAGCCGGCATTCTGCTACAGAGCGCTGAGATTCAAACTGGCCCTCTATGCTACAATCATCCGACGCCATTTCAAGCTCGGCAGCCTCATTCTTTGCCCCAAAAATAGGGGCATGCGTGGGGTTAGGGGTTAAGGGCTTGTGGCTAGCATCTGTCGTTGCTGGCTTGCGATGCGACGCAGATAGGGAATGTGATCGCAGCAGTGGAGAGAGTGCAAGGGAGAGTGAGTGTGTATGGAAAGACCAACAGCTGGTGGTTTGGATCTAGAGAAATGACTGGCATGTAGTAGTAACCCAGGACAGGGACACTACTACTGCTGCTGCTGCTGCTGCTGCTGTTTGTGTCTGGGTATCTGTCAGCCTGTTGCAGATACAATATTGCAAAACAAAGTTTAAAGTGCTAACAAGTATTGGAACAATGTAAGACATGTTGTGGAAACATATTTCTCTACATAATTCTTTTCGATACTGTTTCACAAATGTGTGTCTGACTATGAAATCAGATGAAAGCACAGATCATTTGCTCATATAAGACAGACATGTATCTATGCAGCAGGTTGACTGAAAAGCCTTCACCAATAAGGAGAAAATGCCAGCAACATGTGTGTGTGTGTGTGTGTGTGTGTGTGTGTGTGTGTGTGTGTGTGTGTGTATGTGTGCTGTCTGTGTGTGAGTGCGCATATCTGTTGCAATTTCCATGTAAGATATGAAATTTCCTACAAGGCCATGACCCAGAGGCACCTTTAGAGGCTATACTGAGATGGGCATTGTTGCCTGGAGCAGAGAATGAGATAGGAACTAGCAACTTGGAAACAAATCACGAAGGGTAAGTTTGGAAAAAGGGGAAATCACTAAAAAAATGCAACATAAAATTTAAACACGTTACACAAAATTAGAAAATAGGCAAAAATAAGTAATATGAAGCTGTTTAAAACTAGTTTAAGGAGATCTCCTCAGTACAGAAATGGTCTTCAGTGTTACGCAGTATCCTGTATCCCACTTTGCATTCAACCTGCAGTCAAAGTATTTCATTCCTGAGAGGCAGGCAGCCAGACCAGTGACACCAGTTGGCACTAAACCGACCTTTGTGAACTCTGACTTCCTATGTGACCTTCTGACCCGCACAGTTACAGCGAAGTGTTCGTGTGATGTTAAGCAAGAGACAGACCACAGCCACCAAGGTCCTTCCACACCCACAAACGTGCGCTAATGACAGACTGCCACTGGGTCACACGTCAGCATCAGAGCAGGAACAAGTTCACAGCTTTCAGGCAAATACCAATGATTTGATATAAGCTTACGTTATTTAGAAATAAGTCCCTAATACGCACAGGAACTGCCACGCACAACAAGCCAAGATGAGGAATGAATATGAAATATGATGTTGGTGACAATAAACGGTACTGACTGGAGTTTGCTTGACAGTTGAACAATTGCCCTCAGGTGAACTTTCCCTGATATCCAGCTAATAAACAAGAGCGTCCAGGAAGCAACACACGTTCAAGTGCAGCAGTTGTGATTGAGAGTAGTAGAGGCAAGGCAGGAAGAGTGTAGACGAAGAGCAAGAACATTTTGTGAAGTGAACTGTATTGTATCGTCAAAAAAGCTCCCACTTTAAACCAAGTGTTAGTTCAATAACAGAAAAACATAGTTTCTCTCATCATTGTTGATCGGTTTCGTGTCATTTATTTCAGGAATCTGCCCTTTTGTTCTCCTACTCCTACTAGAATTAAGTGAGAAAGTATGTGTTGTAAAGACAACAGAACAAGAAACAAAAGCAAAGTGTGTGTGTGTGTGTGTGTGTGTGTGTGTGTGTAGATGACAACACTCACTGTTCCAGCAGTTGGTCATATCTGGACTGAGTGTCTCTCTCAGCAGCCACTGCTCTGTCCTTCTCCAGCACCGCGTTATCTCTGGCCTCACGCAAGTTCCTGGTCAAATACACACACACACATACACAAGTGGAAAGACGACCTCGACAGCTGTTGAAGAATGTTGAACAAGTTGTGTTTTTTATTTCCTTTTATTTTAATGCTGCTGTGGTCTGTGGTGATAGCTCTTCCTCTCATCTCTCTTCATCATTGGTTAACTAAATAAGTGATATGGCACGTTAACAAAATGTCTCACTTCCTCTGGTTTGAATGGTGCCCTTTGATATTTGTACATAGTTTTTACCAACACGCAGTTTCTATAATAAAAACACTGATACCTGTTCTCCCTCTCATACATCTCCCTGGAGGTTCTCTGCAGGTTGTCTATCTCCTGGCTGGTTTTTAGCCTGATGTTCTCCAACTCCTCTTTCAACTTTGTCTCGTACTCTGACTTATAGCGGTCTCTGCAGTGGAAAGAAAAATATGAAAAGTTATGACAGATGAAACCATCAGTGTCAAAATGTGATGATGTCTACTGGCAGTTGTTTGGTGTCAGACTGATATTCTTTGGCACAGCAAAAACACTAGAATATTGGCCTCCGGTGTAAACAGCAGAGCCTAACCTGGATGCTACATATTTTTCATAGGCGTCCTCCCTTGCCTTCTTAGTGTCTTCTAATTGGACCTATGTGACGGAAACAAGAAGTGAAAGTAGGTTAGATGATTCCTTCCAATTACTGAATGCCTTTTTTGTATTACATGAGCCTCGTAGCTCATCCACTGTATCGACCTGCAGCCTTTCCAGGCGGTCTTCTTCATGTGCGCAGCGGACACTAAGCTCCATGTTCTGCCTGTGTAAGTACTCCTTATCCTTCTGCAAGAGAGTCACTGACTGCTGCAATGTTGCCACCTGGAGGGCAAGAAAAAAAAGAAATATTATAACAATGTACACCCAAAGAAACTTCAATGAGTATTAGTGCGCGCGTGTGTGTGTGTGCACGTGTGTGTGTAGTTATGTGTGAAGCACCTCTTTGCTGAGTGTGTTCCTTTCTCTTGTCAGCGCAGTGTGAGTCAAGTCTAGTGTCTCAAATCTCCTCGTTAACTCCTTCAGGTCCGCTTCAAAATTGTCACGCTCACTATGAAAAGGTAAACGAACCACAAAGTGTTGTAGTAATATTATAGTCATGCAGTTAATTAATTAAGCTACTCAATGCATCAGGTAGTAGAGAGGTCTGTTACAACAATCTGGTCTTTAAATATCTTTTAAAATAAACACCACATCTAAAATAATCTCAAATAATCGGGGAATTATAGTCGTAAAAAGACATTTTTACATCACTATTATGTAAGAATAAGCAGCAAGTTGCTCTCACATTAAAGGAGAGAGAAACCGGTGGTGTGAGTAGTAGTTTTTTTTTTTTCGATGTATTGTTCTCCAGATGTTAGCTGGCTCCCATTTCAAGTGCTGCATCCTCAAAGGACACCGTATATGAAACTGTACCGTAGCTTTGACTGGAGTCAAATGTGGCTCGACCTCTGCTCATCAAAAGAGCAGGTCTGCAGAGGACTCACACAAACACTCACCGTTTGACGCTCGGGTAGTTGTCTCTGCGATAGTCTCCTTCTTGGATCAGCTGTTTGGTATCGGCCAGTTCAAGGGTCAGTCTCTGGCTCCTCAGCTCCAGCTCAGTACGTAGGC
Source organism: Argyrosomus regius (assembly GCA_946959425.1). Classification (NCBI taxonomy): domain Eukaryota; kingdom Metazoa; phylum Chordata; class Actinopteri; family Sciaenidae; genus Argyrosomus; species Argyrosomus regius. The sequence goes on along the minus strand of OX336894.1, from coordinate 10,100,040 downwards.
GCCGTTCCTCCTCATAGCTCTGCAGATACACAGAACAAATTTTAAATTACGACCTGCTGGATATATCCATGTGAAAAAAAAAGAGACTGTGACAACAAATACAAGCACCTGTTTGGTAAAAATGTCTGTGGTATTCAAATCATGCTCATCTAGTCTCAAACCGTCTCATGTTCGCCCATAATTGCCCTTACATCAAAAGCCTGAACTCATGTCATTTTTGTCACATATGGACTTGCCTTCAACAGGTTACATCATCACCTCATTACTGTGTTGTTTATGCCTACAGGGCCCCTGTCGACTACATTTACAGGATGGATTTCTTTTTGTAAATAATACCACTCTCATTCTGATACTGTGGGATGTGAAAAAGATCATTTCGAGTATGTTGTAACTCACTGGTTGTAAAGCTGTGGTATGTGTACCACTGGTACATGTGCTCCCTCTAGGGGTAGAAGGAGGAATCTGAAATATCTATTTATTAATGAAAATTAAATAAATATATAACACTACAAAATTTAAAATGAAAATACTATAAGATCGCTAAAATGTCATTTAAAGTGTAGTTTAGTATATTCAACGTTAGTGATGAGCTACAATGTGACTGTATCTTGCTGAGGTAGCAGAAGTAGTAGATAGCAGAGGTGAAATCAATGGTTCAAAAATGCTTCAATCATGGCTCCAAATATGAAATATTAGGAAGAGAAGTGTGAATCAAAAGTAACCCTTTTCCACCAAATTCGCTCTGGTTCTTGAACAGGATTCAACAGTCAACAGTAAATATTTCTCTCATTAGGAATAAACCTGACTCCTGCGACACCGGCTCTGCACCCCATCAGGAGGTGTGATTGTTTGCTGAGTGAGTTTGTGTGAGCGTGTGTGTGTAGTACCTCCATCAAAGCCTTCATCTGGGTTCTGTGTGTATCCAGCTCTTCAGTCAAACTGCCTCTCTTCACACTGAGCTCAGCCAGGTGAGCCCGCAGAGGAGTCACCACCTCATAGAAACGCATCTAAAACACACAGCACAAAGAAATCGTGTACCGCATCATATCTCACCTCTCCGGGCACCTAATTGGTGTGGAGGTTAGGAAGAGCTCGCCCATGATACTTACAGCTACATATTCCTGTATGGAGATTTTGTCTTCAGGGAGGTCGCGAAGCTCCTGGTACCTGTCCTTGGAAATGTCCAGATCCCTGAGAGACCTCCTCAGCTCTCCAGCCCTCTCACACAGCTGTCTGTTGGTCTCCTCTAGCTGCTGCTGCCTGAGCAGGATGGCCTCCATCTCTTGCTTACGCAGCGCCTGCTGCTTCCTGGTGATGACAATATTTATTAGCACAGTTCACATTTTAGCTTAGCAGCTAAATAATGAGATAGAACACAAGTAGAGTTATCCTCGTTAAAACTTGTTTTATGCTTCCAGTACATACCTCTGCTATATGCTGTGACCTTGATTCATTGCCTACAGCCTAATTTAATTTTATATAGTTTTTATCCCCATTTGTAGTTCTATTTCTAATTTCTATAAAATTTTAAAGTTTTAAAGTTGTAAAGATCAGGTTTCATTTCTTTGCAAGCTTAGCAGGTTTAATTTAAATCTAGATTTATATTATAGGTTCATTTTAATGTATGTTTACAGTGTCTCATGCTGCTACTGGATGCTTGACTTTCCCTTGGGATCAATAAAGTATCTATCTATCTATCTATCTATCTATCTATCTATCTATCTATCTATCTATCTATCTATCCAAGTTTTTATAACTTCTAGCTCTGTCTTCCTCATGGTGTGTGTGTGTGTGTGTGTGTGTGTGTGTGTGTGTGTGTTGTTGATTGCATTTTACTTAGTCTGCAAATATGAACAGCTCCAGCTGTATACATATTTACAGAGACACCAGCATATCCATGTAGATGTACAGACTTTCTGGAAGAACGACAGATAAATCCACAAATACAATGGCATGGCAGTTTTCCCACAGTGCATTTCACTGTCACTTCCCTCACCTGTTTTCTTCTTGTGCTAGTTTCAGCTGGCTGTCCAGTCTCAGGGAAAACACTTGTTTTTGATGTAGAGCATCATTCAGCCTCTCCTCCAGCTCCTCAACCTGACAGACAAAAACCAAACACATATTTGCAAACAAAGACTCTTGCATGTCGTAATGTTACTGAGTCAGACTTTTCATTCCTATTACTTACCTTGGACATATGGTCGGCCTTCATGTTGTCTATGATCAGGTTTTTCTGAGAAAGCTCTATTTTCAGCAGCTGGACGTGGTGCAGCAGCTCTTTCCTCTCGATCAGCTGCCGGGTCACCTTCTGGGAGCCGTCCCGCTGCTCGTCGGACGAGGAGACGTCCTCGGTGGTAGGCACCGTTGTCTCCAGGCTGATGTCTTCAGACTCCAGGTCCAAGGAGCTTGAGACGTTGGCAGCTGTCGCCTTCATGTGTTGCTTCTTGGGGGGCATTTTGTATTGTTTTTTGGTCCTGACCTAGCTAACGTTAACTAGCAGGTCAAGAGAGCTGTAGCAGAGATTACGTGAGATTAGAAAGTTCGCTAGTTAATTAAGACTTCACGGTTATCGCGATATGTGATACTTTAACGTTAACGCTAGTTTGTACCGAGGAGAACTGACAACAAACCCAGAAAGAGCACCACTCCAGCTCACTATAGCGTTTAAAACAGACTACTGATATACTCATGCTCAAGAAAAGAACATGTAAACCCTGATACGGCGTTCAAGTGACATCCCGGAGCTGACAAGAGCAACAACCGGTGGGTTGTTTTTATTTTCAAGGGTCCCGCTCCTAGCCGCCTGCTAACCGCCAACGGTTCGACTACGATGGCGTTACCTTGACTACAGCGCCCCCTGAGGCAATGAACGTGTAATACACTCAACGTCCACTAGTCTATAATGCGCTACAATGCGCCGAGCGTGCAGTACCTCATCCTAAACACAGAGGGCGCTGTGAAACTAACAGCCTTCCTCTGCTTTGTTTTCATTTCAGTTGGTCAACCAAAATTAAACACGGACTTTAATATCGTTGTACATAAAAACAGTAAGATTTTGTTGCGCCTTCATTTACCACTTGCCTACTCTTTCGCGACATAGTTTCTAAATGGAAAATAATATGAAGTGAATACACACTAGGGTCAACAAACTCCTGAAAATCACGTGTTTAATCAAAACCCTGGAAAGGTTTTTGTCGGCCCACAGATGTAGTCTACTCCACACATGTTTAGCTAGCAAACTGTGTCGCCTGTCTTCAAATGGTTGGATAAAAACGTCGGATTTTCACTTTTTAAGGCTTTTATCGTCACCATGTTGAAATCTAAAACCTTCGTTAAGAAGACCCGGTCGGGTGGAGTGATGAAGATAGTGCGTGAGCATTATCTGAGAGATGATATCTGGTGCGGGAGCGAAAGTTGCTCTGAATGCAAACAGGAGTCCACGGTGCTGCAGAGAGACGCGTGTATCGAGAGCAACCTGTGCCCTTATCCACATTATCTGATCCCTGACACCAATGTGGTGCTGCATCAGGTAAAAGAAAAAGTTTCCCACATCACCTGGATATCAAATTTCTTAAACAAGAAATGCTTTTGGATCAGCAAGCAGTCTAATCTGATGTGTTATGATAATACAGCATTTAGTATCTCATGTATAAATATTCTGCTTTAATATTAGCCACTAAGTTTCTCTGCACGTTTTAATTCCTCTGTACAAATTTAAATTCAGATCTATCTCAGGCTAATTTTAACGTATGGGTACTGTGTTATAGGTTATTTCTAATGTATGTTCAATGTATGTTTGCATGCTGCTACTGGATGCTTGAATTTCCTTCGGGAACAATAAAGTATCTATCTATCTATCTATCTATCTATCTATCTAGTCTGTTAGCCAATTGCAGAAGAGGTCTAACATAGATTTTGGTGATAGTGTTTCCTTGATTATAGTCATAATATCTTAATAACTAATTTCTTATTTACACCCATATAACCTTGGCCTCAGACCCCCTCTGATTGTTTTCATCCTCATGTTTACAATTTCTGTGTCCTGCAGATTGACGTGTTGGAGGATCCTGTGATTCGTAATGTGATTATCGTTCAGACTGTGCTGCAGGAGGTACGCCACCGCAGTGCACCAGTCTATAAACGCCTGAAGGACATCATACACGAGAAGGAGAAACACTTCTACACCTTTACCAACGAACACCACAAGTACGAAAACACCACTGCCCTTTTTAACTGCATCACAGCATCTTAATCGCACTAATAATGTGTTAAAAGTCAAATCATTTCATCATCATCAGTGGAAAATAGTTTTGCCTTATAATTTACTGTTCTTGCAGAGAGACGTTTGTTGAACGTGAACCAGGGGAGAGCGCCAATGACCGTAACGACCGTGCAATCCGTGTGGCGGCAAAATGGTACAGCCAGCACCTAAAGACGTCCAAGTCTGACCCAGATGGGCTCAAGGTGGTCCTGCTCACCAATGACCAAGGGAACAAAGAGAAGGCAGAGGAGAGCGGCCTGCTGGTGTACAAATGTAAGTGGTCTTTCCTCAGAGATAGAAAATATCATGGGGTACAGTAGTAATTTGTTACAGATCAGTTTGAAGAGATCTGTGTATCAAAAACACAGCTCCTGATCCAACTAGCATCCATTTTTCAGCATGCAGAAGCCTCCTAAGGCCTCCTCACAAGTTCTGTTGAACATCATTTTAAACTGCATCAGTTGTATTTACAATTGTTTTCATTTACATTCTAGGTGAAGAGTATATCAAGAGTCTTATAGCAAACCCTGAGCTTGTGGATCATCTAGCTTTGTCCAATGATGACAAGGTAAACACCTGCACAATTTTCTGATGTTAATATAGGGACAAAGGCTACTTCCAATTTAAAGTAAAGAGAGACTATATGTAGAATTTGTCTGTATGTCCTGTTTACAGCTCTGCCTTTTCTTTGTGCCCAAACTCTATGGGACATCATTCTCTCTCTTTTCTCTTACCTTTTCTTTGCTCCCTCAGAATGAGATCACTAGCAGTAAGATGTTATTCCCAGAGCACCTCCCTCTGTCCAGGATCCAAGCAGGAATTAAGAGTGGGTCCTTCCTCCAGGGCACCTTTAGGGCCAGCAGAGACAACTATCTGGAGGCCACAGTTTTTGTCCAGGGAGAGGGGGAAGACAGCACAGAGGTGTGTGTGTGTGTGTGTGTGTGTGTGTGTGTGTAGTTGTTTGTGAATATACAAAGTTGAAAAAATTACCCAAAACCCGTAAATGTCTGGTTCTCCCAGACCACATGTATTACAATAGTAAATGTCCCATCGGTCTGCTGCCAGGTTCTCCTCCAGGGACTTCAGAACCTCAACAGAGCAGTGCACCAGGATGTGGTTGCCGTGCAGCTGTTGCCACGGGATCAGTGGGTGGTGCCCTCCTCAGTCGTGCTGCAGGATGAAGGCGCAGCAAAGGACGATGACGCTGAAGAAGAGGAGGATAGAGTGGTAAACTTGGATTTTGATTAGTCTGGATTTCTCTCTTAAACTGACTTACAGTTTACAGAGGTTGGGTTGTTTCCTCATTTTATAGGCTGAAATAAATTCAGCAGGGTGTTTTTTGAAGTGGATGGATGTTATCTAGGTGCTGTGCTCCATAAAAATATACTTATTTTTAAACTTAAATAAAACGACAACCGCCATTTGGCCTTTGTAGCTACAGTATCATAATGACCGCCATGTTGCTGTGTGTCTGAGCAGTTGAGGATATCGGCAGCTGAAGCAGCCAGGAAGCCCACAGGGAAAGTAGTGGGAATCATCAAAAGGAGCTGGAGGCCATTCTGTGGCATGCTAAATGTCTCCCATATTAAAGAGGTAACTCTAGACTTTATTTGGCTTGGTTTGCAAATTTGAAGCTTTCCTCAAGATTGGTATTCATTTTAACCTGAATTAATAAATCTATCTATAAATATCCTGTACAAACTGTCTTGACCGCAGCACTGACCATCCCTTTTTACTTTCCTTTTTCATTCAGTCAACCCGGCATCTCTTCACCCCAGCAGACCGCCGTGTCCCTCGCATTCGCATTGAAACACGTCAGGCGTCTACACTGGCAGGCCAGAGGATCATGGTGGCCATCGATGGCTGGCCCAGACACTCTAGATATCCAAATGTAGGTTGAAATCCTGTAGGACCTGTACTATGAGTGGGGCAAAGTTTGACAGGAAAGTTAATTGTTTATGTTTTCTACATTTATATGAATCCATATTTCTCTGGCTTGACATGTAATAATATGCAATAAAAAAAACCAACTGTTTTTTCCTCTTTGTTAGGGTCACTTTGTACGCAGTCTGGGAAGTGCAGGGGACAAAGACACAGAGCAGGAGGTGCTGCTACTGGAGCATGATGTCCCCCACCAGGCCTTCTCTCAGGCTGTGCTCAGTTTCCTTCCCAAGATGCCATGGTCCATCACACCAGAGGTAATAGCAGCTTTTCTTGAGACTCACTGAGCAGTATTTTAGTCTCAGTTTTGTTGATCGTTGATCAGCGAATCTATTACACTATAATTTGAAAGCACATATGTTTAGCCCTGTGTATATATTAATGTGGATTTGTGTGGTAAAGGACATGGTGAAGAGAGAAGACTTGAGGCATCTGACAGTGTGCAGTGTGGATCCTCCAGGATGTACAGACATAGATGATGCCCTGCACTGCAGAGAGCTGGACAATGGAAACCTTGAGGTACACATATTGTACACATGTATTACAAAGTAATGGCAGTAAGTTACTTGTGTCTATATTTCACAGACTGTTATCTGTTTGCTGTAGGTGGGCGTCCACATCGCTGATGTCAGTCACTTCATCAGACCTGGCAATGCTTTGGACAAAGAAGCTGCGAACCGCGGCACCACCGTCTACCTGTGTGGCAAAGTAAGGAAAAATATACACACACACACTAATTTGCTTTCCTTGACTACTAAATAGTTGAGTTTCAAATTTGATTGATTCATAAAAACATATTTAGACAAAAAAATAATAATAAAGCAAGTTACATGTTGTGATTTTGTCTCCATCAGAGGATAGACATGGTTCCTGAGCTGCTCAGCTCCAATCTGTGTTCTTTACGCTCCAATGTGGAGAGGTGAGGATACACACATGTGCATTCACACAATAATCAGTATCATCACTGTGTATAGATCTTTGCCATTCCAGCTGATTCGTGCAGTTAAAATGTTTGTCTTTGATTTTATCAGGATGGCTTTCTCTTGTATCTGGGAGATGAACCACAAGGCTGAAATTCTTAAGACCCGGTTCACAAAAAGCGTCATTAACTCAAAGGTATGGCAACACCCTGTGTTCAATAACAGTAAATATAAATACTACAGAAGATAATAATAATAATAATAATAAAACTACCACCTGCTTTGATTATCTATTTGTAAGACACAAAATTACAAGGTCAAAATATTTCCAAACATGATTTTTGTCTATTTATCTTTTCCTGTCTACCATTCGATCTGGGCCAGGCATCACTGACATATGCTGAGGCACAAATGAGGATTGATGACACCAGCATGACTGATGACATCACCAAGAGCCTACGAGGTCTCAACAAACTGGCCAAAATCCTCAAAAGGCAGAGGATACAGAACGGGTAAGGACTAGGATTGGTTGAGTTTTTATTGATCATACAGTTGCCTTTAAAATCATGAAACATGATTAGCAATAAATCAAGAACCTTAATTTAGATCATAACTTCAATAACTGTTATATATTTAAACTGTCTATATTTAACATGAATTGTGTTTTGTGTTGTATTTGATATCCTTCAGGGCGTTGACACTGTCATCCTTAGAGGTCCGTTTCCACATTGACAGTGAAACCCACGACCCCATTGACCTCCAGACCAAAGAACTCATGTAGGTAACCTCAAAAAGGAGCAGAATCCTTTCTGACATGCTTTCCTCCACAAAAGCTCATTTCCCTTTTTTCAGTGTGTTTGTTTGTGTCATGCTGTGTTTTCAACATAAACCGTTCACTTGGTTATTAGGGAGACAAACTCCATGGTGGAGGAGTTCATGTTGCTGGCCAATATTTCCGTTGCTCAGAAGATTTACGATGAATTTCAAGACTGCGCCATGCTGAGGAAGCATCCAGCGCCGCCTCCATCTAACTACGACATCCTGCTCAAGGCAGCAAAGTCCAAGGTGAGTGGAGACAGATGGTCATGCAGAAAAATTGCTTTGGTTTTCAAGTTATATGCTTGCAAGTCCACAAACAGAAGCAAACATTGCAGTAGCCCAGTGATTCCCAATGTTTTTGGCTCATGTATGATACCACCTACAGCCCTGTCAGTATCTCCTCAATATCCATCAACGCAGCCATTTATTGCAACCACTTATCCATTACAGACCTCTATGATAAAACGATATATAAAAAAATAACCACTCCTGCTAGAAATATAATTTAAGAAGTGAACACTTTGTTTCCTTTCTCTCATCAGGCGGTTGAGATCCACACAGATTCGGCCAAGGCACTGGCTGACTCCCTCGACATGGCCAAAGTGGACAACTTCCCGTACTTTAACACGCTACTGCGCATCTTGGCCACTCGCTGTATGATGCAAGCTGTCTATTTTTGTTCTGGCATGGACAGCGATTTCCACCACTATGGCCTTGCTTCACCCATTTATACACACTTCACGTCACCTATTAGGAGGTACGAAAACACATATGCCACACATCTTAATTAAATATGATGAAAAGTACCAGACCACAGTTCTTTCTAACATCATGTCATCTTCCCTTTTTCTCTCTATCTAAACCTCTGCCTCCTCCCCCTTCACCCGGTCCATCTGCTCTCTTAAACAGGTATGCAGATATTATAGTACACCGTCTGTTGGCAGTGGCCATAGGAGCAGACAGCACCTACCCAGATTTGATGGACAAACATAAGCAGTCAGCCCTCGCCAACAACCTCAACTACAGACATAAAATGTCTCAGTATGCACAGAGGGCCTCTGTGGCCTTCCACACACAGGTAAACACATATGGATGCATTAGTTTGATTTCTGTTAACATGAGAATGAGCATAACATGGATTTATAACTATCTGAACCCTTGGATTGATTAAAACATTACACTACATAAGACGTTCTTTAAATACTATCATCTCTTTCCAGTTGTTCTTCAAGAGCCGAGGCATCCTGAACGAAGAGGGATTTATTCTGTTTGTGAGGAAGAACGCAATCATTGTACTCATCCCAAAGTTTGGCCTGGAGGGTACGGTCTTCTTTGACACCAAAGACAAGGCGACACCAAACCTTGTTTTTGATGAAGAGGTATAAACAAAAGTTGTTGTTTTTTTTTATAGCTAAACTATAACCATCAGAGGACTGTGTTTAAAAGATCTCTTCTGTATGTGTGTTTAGGGTCCCACTCTGAAGGTAGAGCAGCACACCTTCTGCATATTTGACAAGGTGAAGGTCACCATCAGCCTAGACGACTCCAATATTCAGCACCAGAAGATCCGCATGTCTCTGATTGAGCCTGTGGTAAGGACTGACTAAACTGTACATGGGTTTCTCTATCAAACAAAACCTTTATCTTTAACATTGGCCTGTTTTGTGCTTCAGCTTACCAGAATTATGTTTAATGAAAGTTAATTGTCTTTATTTTAGATCCCTGGTGTGAGTGTTCCAGCCCCAGATGTTGAACCACAGGCCAAGAAACCAAAACTGGACCGCTGACACAGACAGACAGCCCAGCCCGTACCACCAGCCAGATCAAGGAATTGTAAAAAGTCAATTAAAGGAGCTTTGGACTCTGTGCATTGACATAGTTAACTGTTATACTTTGATTAGTGCATTCAATTTAATAGATGTACCACAGTAAAACTACACTGCTCTGATCTCACATGCACCACTCTGCTCATATACTCATTTTATATGAAGTGGAACATAAACAAGGAGGGACTGCAAGTCATAAATGCTGCGTAACCTGTCAAATAACAGTGTAGTAGACGACTCAGTCATTAAAGTGTTTTTTATCCATTTGGTTCTGTGTGTTTTGTAGACCCGGCATGAATCGTAACCTGTAAAACTGACTGGAAGCACTTGTACAAAAGATGGTTCATAACATTGACACAAAGTTGTTATTGTCTATAGCCTGTTTGCCAATGAAATGCCACAAATGTAAATCAATATCACAGCATTATCTCTATAAATATGTGATGATTCAAGTCTTCAAAATCCAACCTCCTGAGACCCAGTGATTCATATTTGTCCTCTCTGGAAGACATGACACTGACACTGACTTATAAATGTTCTATAAAAAAGCACATCCTGGGCTTTGTAGCGATGTAAAACACTTAGGGGTGTGTGTGGCCAACATCTGTCTTTAAATGGCAGGATGGGAGCTAAAAGATCAAATTTACAATATATTGTTTCTGTTCATAAGGATGTTCTTCTGCATGTGTATGTTAATTTTAACCCATGTTCTTTGGAAGGGGATAGTGAGACTTGCTTCATATTTTCCAACCATTTTACATACTACACTGAGTGAGGTAGAAAAGACTTGAATCTGTGTGACTGCATGATAAACCTGCAAGCCACACATATAAGAGGACTGTGCAAATATCCATCTTTGATCTGCCTTCCACAAACAGCTGGATCCAGTACAGAAAAAAAGATGGAAAGATTGACCCTTTGCCCAATGCAAGAGATATAAATATGTTTCTCACATGCCAACAGACCTTTTTTCACAGCAGCCATTTTGACATGAAATAGTAGGGTCAACACAAGCGTTACCAATTAAGGTTCCATTCCATTTATTGCAGCAGAGCCTTTCCAGTGAGCCAACATGCACTACAGCAGCACCCTGACTCTGTTTGACCTGAATGGAACTGAACCTTAATTAGTATTATTGGTAACACCTGTGTTTACTATTTCATGTCAAAATGGCTGCTGTGAAAAAGGTCTGTTACTAGCAGGTGTCAGGTGGTTAAAAAAGTCTTATAAGATCAAAATCCTGAATTTTGAAATCTTTATATACTTTATATTCTCAACTATTTAGTCATAAGCGTCATATTTGGGTCAAATATACTTTGAAGAGTTGTCACAATGCAATTACATGGAGAAAGAATAAATGTTAGTGAATTATTGGGAGCTCCACCCTGAACATTATGTCCAGTCTAAGTCAAAATACTCATTGCTTAAAATGAAATCAAAAATAACCATCTTCTCAAGCCAGACAAAAAAATTCAAGTTGATTTAATGTGACGATCCAGCCAATGCTTTAAGTATATAAAAAATGATAAACAAATGGCTCAATTAGCTTTTAATTCGCTAGTGGCATTATTCAGTGCGTCTTATCCAGGAATAAATATCCACAGGTAACCTGAATTTTAACAATTCTCACTCACAATAAAAGGAAGTTCTCATCATATAAAAATATCATGATAAACGGTTTTATAAAAACATAAATACAGTACAAATCTGATGTCATCTGAACGTCAGGATCTATTAAGTCGATCATGTCAGCACCAAATAAAATCAAAATGATAGCATTAGCATCAATACAGCATTCAAGGAGGTTAATGTTGTGCAAGATTAATATAGAATTTACTCTTTTTTCTTCCCCTTATCGCACCAGTATACCGGGTACAAAATAACTGTTGACTTATAGCTTCTCAGTGTCTTACTGTGAGACTAAGATAAGGCTATTAGTTTGTCTTCTCCCTTCTAACCTGTGATAAATCATACTGCGGTAAAGCACTTGCTTACAACCAAGCAACTTGAACTTAAACCCTTAAAAAAAAAAAAAGAACTAATAACCACTTGTGAAACCTCTCAGTTCTTGTAACACGTCCTCAAACATTCAACCCCATTCACTCTAACCAAACTGTTTCGACATAAATGCTTCAAACTTAGTGTAAACGTTGTATTTGATTGCAAAATAATTCATCTTCAGCTTCCACTGGAGGAGGCATCCCTTTAAATTCAGTCAGATGGCTCAGTGGTGTGGATAAAACACCTGGAAAAAAGGGAAACGTACATTTAATAAGATGAAATGGAAAATTAAGCTAAAAGAAAAAACAATATTGTCATTAAAGTATTTCAAATAAGTGCTGATACTGCATTAGATCTAAAGTTCTAACTACTTAAGTATTCACCAGCTGTAATTGTGTGCAAAGGGCTAACTGTACCTTTGCTTTATTGTGCCGAGTGACTTGGAAGGCTTCGTCTGCCAGGTTTGAACTGAAGGACTCTTTGCTGTGACAGTCTGAGCTAAGGCCATCGATAAGACTGGCGGTGCCTGCTGAGGTAGTGTTGTACCCGCTGTCCACCTGCGCACACATAAAAAGGCAGTCAGATATTCCATTAGATAAACATATCAACATGCAATGACCAACAATAATTCATCCATTCATATAAGAGTAAGTTAGATATGCAGTGAAATACTAAAAGAACAGTGTGGCTTTTTTCTCTGCCTCACACCAACCTGCATGCTGGAATCGTAGCGTATGCTGCTTCCCTCTGCAAAAAGAGATACAAACATCTGAGAGCTTTCTGTTGCTGACACATTGCCCATACGAGAGCTGGTCAGCTGCCCTGAAAGCCCTCCACCTTCCTCCTCTTCCTCCTCCTCATCCTCCAATCTCCCTTCTACCCCTGTGTCCTCGTCCTCGTCCATTTTCACAGGGTCCATAGCATCCAGGCTAACTCTCCCAGTGTCAGCGGGGTGAGCGTTGCGGACCATGGGTGAAGATGGATCTAGCTCCATAGGGGGGAGAGAAGAAGAGGAAGAAGAGGAGGAGGAGGAGGAGCAGGGGTGTTGTTCCTCGGCCTCCTGATTGTCTTGGAGTCTAGGGTTGAGGATTGGGGAGATGAGGGGAGGAGAGGCCCAGCAGCGAACTCTGGGCCGTGGCTTGAGTCTGGCATTGTGCTGGGGTTCACTGTGACAGTGGAGCTGGTGTGGGGAGCAGCTACGAATGGGAGAGCAACCCTCGACAAATGGGCTCTCATTGCAGGAGGTGACATCTATGTCCAGGGGGACGCCGTGTGGAGTCAAATTGCTCTGCTGTTTCCTCTCAGCTAAAGAAAGAAAATACAGATTCAGTTTGAAGAGAGTTTTAAAAAAGGAATGAAAAAGGGTGTGTTGCTTTATTTTACAAAACAAATAGTCTACCTGAGCTTATGGGTGTGCGAGCTGCATGTGCAACAATTGGAGAGATTGTGGGGGAAACGAGGCCAGCAGGAGACGACCTATCAGGGAACAGAGGGCTGGTGATGCTGCCAAGGCTGCAATCCCGGAAGCAGCCATGCTGGATGGGACTGGATGAGAACTGACCCTATTAAGAGAATTGTTTAACAGTGTAAGTGCTCAAAATAAAGATATAAAAGATGAAACACAGACATTGTGCTAAAATGGCGAAATAAACATTTGCATCCATACACTTCACTCACCGTAGAAGGAGTTGGAGCCAACACGCCGCAGGACAAAGGGGAGGAGAAGATAGAGGATATAGCTTCAACCCCTTCTACAGCTCCCTCTTTTTGGGTTAGAGAGGGTCTCTCCTGCCTGGCATGGCCTCTCTCTGGGCTTGGTGGGCTGGAGCTGTCAGAGCCGCTGTAACTGCCCTGGCCATCGAGGAAAAGCTTTCGTCTTAAGGAAGAGGAACTGAGACTCTCCTGCACAGCGTCACACGCTTCCTCATGGCGGTAATAATCCCCTAAGAAGAGGGAAGAAACAGACAAACATGGTGATTTGATGGTAGATAACGGACTCTCTGGTTTGATTGTGCCGATATTTATTAGAGGCTTACCTAGTACTTTCTCCAAATCAAAAGCCAAAGGTAATGAAAGAGTTGTCTGACAAGCAACTGTAAAAAAGAAAATTATTTAAAAACCCAAGCAACTAAAGGCGAGAAGAAGAGATGGAATACCGTTTGTAGAAAGTCATTTCAAAGACCACACCAACCTGAGATCTTTTCTGGCTCCTCTGCAATCATGGCAGACATACAACCTACAAGTGCAAAGACACAAAATGCTTAAATAATGTAGAAAACCAGAACACACATTACATTTTTAAGGCAAATACGGGGAGGAAAATGTGGCGATAAAAGACAACAACAAGATAACCTACTTTTCATAGAGATCTGAGGGCCTTTACGGGTGCCTGGTGCAGCCCAGGGGGAAGGCACGATGGCTCCTTTGGTGAAAAACTTCATGGCGAGACAGACAAACAAGATAATTACAAAATGAATCTAAAAAGCATCAGTATAATAACTTCTCTATGATTATATAACATGATTAGATTTCATTATAATCACATACCTGCTCAATAGCATTCTGACGCTTTTCCTCAATGTCAGAATCCATCCTAGATGTTTAGTAGAAACAAGATTCGTCACTTAAAATCACATCATCTTTAATTTGCTCTCTGGATTTAATAAACCATGAAGGTCATCCTTCTACTACAGCTACCGTGACTGCTGTGTTTCAGCACATACCTTGTCTGGCTGAGGTAAAAAGACTGCCGCTGGATTTCCTCTGGGTCTATGTGCACTGGGAGAAGACTGGCCATTTCATCTATAGACCAGTTAAACTTGGGAGGTGTCTGCAAGAGAGACAGATGAGGAAGTGAATAAAAGACTACATACACCCTCAAATAGAGTAAATACAGTATTTAGACATTTGTAAAAACAGACGTGTCACATAGCAGTAGCTCTAAATGATCTGAGATGTGTGTTCAGACTTACAGCTTTACACGGCTTGGATTTGAAGACAGATGGGCTTGGCACCAGGGCTTCACGGAGGTGGTGGTAGTCATTGGGGCTTTCAAATGGGTTTCTAATGGAAGGTCTGCCTGGAGTCTCTGGAGTGATCTGTACCTCAACATGGTCCCCCATCTTTAGCTGACAACAAATGTTCCAGTCAGCATAAATTAAAAGAAATGTTCGGAAATAAGATAGTCCCACACAAACGACAGCCTGTGTTTGGTTGTACGGGTGAATCGACGTTTACGTTAGCTGCATTACTTCCCTTGTTTCTATAGCGTTAATTTCCAAGGAAGCATAGAAGGAATTTGGTTTCCTCCTTCCTAACACACACACACACACACACACTTTACTCAAAAACATAAACGCACATTCAAATATTATCAACATATATTTCCCCCGTTGGTACTTACAGCTGTTGACGAGACAGGACTTTGAGCTGGCAGCTTAAAAAACAATGTTCATTGAAGGGTCGGCAAACAATCAGCAGCGAGAGGGTTCAAACGTTTATTTCAATTTCGTCCACCGAGGCCAGCCAGCCAATAGGAATGAGCGATGCAACAACCTGTGTCGTCACTTCCTCCTCTAGTTCCGGTATCGAGTTTAGCGGGCTAAAAGGTAGCAAGCTACAAATATTGACCCCTTAAAGACTGTTTATTTCTAAATTTTTTGGACTTTATTATCTAAGATGAGCACAAAACGTTTAAATTCTGGCTGATTTATTGTAATAACTTCATCTTGTATCGCGTCAGAGACCTCTGCAAGTCTTATTTTTTAGCAGGCGTTGGCCAGCTATAGTCATTCTACACCATGGCGAGTGCAGCAAATGCAAACATGAACGCAGTGCGGGAGACGATGGACGGTAAATATGTATATTTGTAAATGACTTAACATTCAGTCGTGAGTATTTATTGCTCACGCCGAGTTTGTTTGTACTCGTATCGCTAACAAGTTGCACAGGACGAGCAGCAGCAGTGAAATATTGTCTTGTTGAAGCTAGAATATGTTTAATTTCTCTGCATAGGTTCAATTTAAATCCAAATTTATCTTATCTTATAGGTTAACTTTAATCAGGGGTGTCCAAACTTCTTTTAAAGAGGGCCAGATTTTACATTGTGAAGATACTACCATTTTAAAAATGAACAAAAAAAAACAATAAAAGTTACATACAAATGCACTGTTCTGCAACAATTTTATTTTCTTTGTCACAATAATATATTTTATGAATGGCAAATCTAAACCAATCTGCCTTTCTTTCAAGAATAAATTGTATGGAATACGTTAAACTTGCATGAAGTTGATACAAATCTTCACCTCATGTTCATTTTAAACATGACTTGTTATGAGTAATGCAAAGTCTGTTAACATTTAAGTTTAAAACGTCTCAGTCTTGCTCTTCTTTTTCACAAGATCATTCAGAAAGTAATATTTTGTGTCACATCTGCAGGTACATACAGGTACACCAGGAGTTATGTCCTTACAGGTTAACGTTTAGTGCATTCAAATGCTTTGTTATGTCAACCAAAAAAGCCAGATCTGTCAGCCATAAAGTATCTGACAATGCTAGTACGCCATAATTAATATATTATAAAAATGAAGCTTCAGGCCGCATGGAGTCTGACTGTGGGGCCGGACTTTGGACTATCTATCTATCTATCTATCTATCTATCTATCTATCTATCTATCTACAATATTAATCTAACTAGTGTAACCTGTCATCTTCTTCCTCCTGCAGTGCTGCTGGAGATCTCCAGGTTGCTAAACACTGGTTTGGACATGGAGTCTCTGTCCATATGTGTGAGGCTGTGCGAGCAGGGCATCAATCCAGAAGCTTTGTCAGCAGTCATCAAAGAACTGCGTAAAGCTTCTGAATCCCTCAAGGTACACAGACAGGCTCCCAGAGAGCTAACTTTATCATTTTATCGAAGACCCAACCCTGTTACAAAAATATAGAACTGCTGGTCAGTCAGTGACAGTACCAGACCTCAATGTGGCGTATTAAAATATATATATTATACTGTCTAACACTAACCAACAGACAAAAGAAACCTCAATTTGATACATATAACACAGAGAAAAGCAGAAAACAGACATTTTAGAGCTAGTGTGTAGTGAAGTTATTTTATGTGATAAATGAGTTGCATTAAAAATATTATTCTATATACATTTTCTGTTGATCAGCTAACCTATAGTTCTAGCACATATTCAGATGTTGAGTGAGTTAATTTCAGTACACCTTAGCCTACACCAGCAGTCAACAATGTCAGACTGAAACCTGAGATACCTGCAGCGATCATGGTTTTTGTACTGTAAACTAAATATCTTCTGAAACTTAAAACTGTTAAGAAAGTTGGATGTGAATGTTTCCAGTGACGTGGTATAGGGCAGGGTAGACAATATATATGATGAGACAATAAAAAAAAATGTCAGTCGTCAGAGATTCTGCAATACCATTTATGCTGAGGTGTCTCTCCCCTGAGTATCTGTGGGTGTATTAGGTGATTATGAGCAATGTTTCATATTTATGAGCACGTATCAATGGAGTTTTAAGACTTTTTTTTGCACAAATGTGATGAGTTATCTCGATTTGTGAAGTATTTGGCCAATTAGGATACTCCAAAAAAAACACAGATATTCCATTATGATTATTCTAATATTAATCTAAATTAATACCGTGATAATGGCAATATTCCGACATACCGTTACTCACAGAAACAACAAACATGGTTGAGAACCTGTAACGTTGCCAACAGCTCCACAGTGGAGGAGTTAGTATCAAAAAAGGGAGCGACTTGTCGTGTGGAAGTGGTTTGGTTACAAAAGATAAATATGCAGGAAGTGCAAGAAAATGGGGCAATACAGCAAACTTACTGCACCACCTCAAGCAGAGTACGAGGAGAGCCAAACTAAGAGAGTTCTAAACTAAACAGACAAACTACATCGGCTCTGCATAGCATCGACAAATCTTTGGCAAGTTGTACTCTTTATTTTGTCATAACGCCAAGAATATCATCATCCCCTGAAATATTGTGATATTATTTTAGGGGCCATATCGCCTACCCATACCATAAAAAGTGTGTTGATTTTCCAAAAAAGATATTACAACACACCCTAAATTTGCACATACGTTATAGTAGCCTATCGCTGTCTTCCACTCCTGACATGCTATCATACTGCTCTAGCTTTGTTCTGTTTGGACTGTTGCATTTGGCCACGTCTGTCGTGTCACAATATGGCAATTGTTTTCCATACATGTTTGCAAACAAGATAATATTTGTGATAATAGAGCTTACATTTTCTGAGTAACTGAATGATGAAGAGAACATTTGAATCGCTGTTGAGACAACTGTTAATAGGAACATTTTTTTTGTCCCGTGCACAGTTGTAGCCCACCCATGAAGCAGCTGTAATTTGATTATAATAAAAGCCACTGTATAATGCTTGCATAATAAATCATAATGACGCATCACTGCTGTATATATTTTCTCTCTCAGGCTTCTGAAAACTGCACCAACTGAAGTTGCAGCCTGATCACCACATCAGTTTGGGGGTCTTGTTTGAGAACTTGCCCTAATCCTGGATCTGTATGGGCTCTCCAGCCAGATTTGTCTGTGTTGGCACTCTGTCCTCTGCGTCTCCTTGGTGACTAACTGCTCCTGGTCTGTGCTTCGACTTGCGTCTGAGTTTCTGAGAAGAGGAATCAATCTCAGCCTTTTTCCTAAACCCCAGACAAGAGGGCATGCTCAGCCATTCTGTGTCAAATATTTCTCCTGCTACTATTTATAAAGTTCGGAGGTGGTGTTAGCGTTGACATCCTGCTTTCATTTCTGATAGGCAACTTGTGATGCACTCTTTTCACGAGGAAATGTTTTTTATGATGTTTTGAATTGTCTATAATTTGTTTTTAATTTTTTTGTTTTTTGTTATTTTTCCATGTAACCATCCATGATGGAACGAAGTCTAAATTAAAGTGTTACAGTCGACAGCCACAAGGTGGTGTTGTGTCATTCTTATTCTTATCTCGAGTGTAGGTATTCATTGGGTGTTAGGTTCTAACTCTGCAAGTTTCTCATCTCATGAGTTTTCCTGATGTTTGAGAGCAATTAGATTTGATTGAATCAAGTTTTCCATTCCCATATTTATCCTGTCTTTTTCTGTGTTGTCTTGATCCCATTGTAGAATGTACCAAAGCATTTTTCCCCAGTGATATCATTCTTACAGGCTCCAGGTTTTACAAAGGAAATGATCTTTCCTGTCACACTAGGTGAAAGGGACAAAGATGGTGGTGGAACATTTCACAATAATACAAACACGTACCGTGCAGTGGTGATCACATCCACGTGTACAAAAAAAAAAAAAAGAAGACATTAACAAGGGTCATTCTTTACAGCCGGATGTCCTGTTCAACTGAAATCTTAGCTCCCTTTATGTCTGTACTCTCTCCACAAGTTGAGATATATTTGCAAGCTTGACAAAAAAAAACACATCTTTGATCAACCAGAAATGAAGCTCCTACATCATGTGTCTAACCGCACAGAGCATTGTGTTGTTTCTCCACTGTGTGTAAAATAGCTCTATTCATCTTCGAGACGAAAGAAAATGCTGAGAGCACACAACATTCCTCCACAGGCCAATATACAGGCTAGAAGCGACCTTTCATCCGTACAGGCTTGAATTGGTATGTTTTGAGTGTGTGTGTGTGTGTGTGTCCCTCGATGTGTGTGAGTTTAGGTGTTCATGCAGTGCTGTAGATGTCTACAAATGAGTAGCCCTTAAGCCATCTGACAGTAACGCCTCACCCCTCACAGGCGCACCACAGAGAGAGCCAGGGAGAGAGCAGGAGAGTGTGTGTGTGTAAGCATTTCTGTCTTCTCCTGCTTTGTCTCGCCATCTCTGACTGACAGGCTGTGAGTCTAAATCTCTGTACTGCTGCTTTGATCTCTTAACACAGTATCTCCTCTGTTCCCCAATACCAGCATCGTGTTAGCCAAGTATGAGAGGCATACAGATACGGCGCAGTGGCTCTCCTTGATAGCCCATCAGCCTAAACAACCCATGGCCTCCGTGGGGGGTGAGCTGCGTGATGTTGATGGAGGGAGACCCACATTGAGAATCCTTTTCTTTTACAAAGGAAAAGAGTTATGCATGGCTTGATTGGCCACTGTGGGCGTGGGATTCAGGATGCATTGCTCTCTGTTTGATGTGTTTGAAGGGTTTCTCCTGATCTTAGCCAGTTACTTTGATCTCTGTAAAACAAAATATTCACAAATCCCATAGTCCTGACTGAGAGATTAGCGTCCATATATGCATAAACATCTAAGAGGTGTTCAACTAGGGCACTGGTCAGGTCACATGACTGTATAAACTCCAGAGGCTAGCAGGTCCTCACATCAGAACTTCTAAAGGTGTTTATGTTTGTACGTCTGATAATTATCCAGGCTGAAGATTATTTTTCTGATAAATGAGGGCAGTCTCATTTAAAAGTGAAACATCTATGTGTTGCAATTACGGTCCAGGTGTTTGCATTGGATGTTAGAAAAATAATTAGACTGGACTGATTAGAAATTTTCTTATGCATGAGGAAAGATGGTCTGTTGATGTTTGTACAAACATATTGTCTCCTGAAAACAACTACAGTGTTGTGTGAAGCAGAGTTTAACCAAAAGTCAAAGATCTCTATGTGCACAATTATGTTTAGGTTACTAATTAGCATTAGCCATAAACAGGTAGGTTTAATGGTCTCCCTGCAGAGATGGGCTTTGTTTGTTATGTCCATTTCATGCCTTATTTCTCATTATATGATGATGAATCTTTAGACCTTTATTTCTGATGAGTTCTTCTCGTTGAATGATTATAGAAAAACTTGAGTTGTGAACTTTTTTGTGCCAGATTGTATTTGTAGAGCTCAGACAAGAGACAAAGTTCTTTGTTTGTAATTTAACCCTCATGTCAGTTTAATTTAAAAACTTTACAAATTAATATTTCTTTCAGTTTTTTTCTGCATAAATCTCTTAAACAACATCAGCTCTGCTCAAAACTACCAAACATTCAATCATTTTTAAGGATTTTAACCCTCTAAATGCCAGTTTGATTACTTGATGTCACTGTTGTTATTTATGAAAAAAAACACAAACAATTAGTTATTTTCCCTTTTTTTCATAAATAACATCGAGTAATATTAAAAATATTAATTTGTAAAGTTTTTATAGCAGTTTTTTGGAAGTTGACATTTTTGTCCTTCATGACTTAAGAGGGTAATACATTTTTTCACAGTGTTCTGTTGATCTATTAGAAAAGTTAAAATTTGAATTCCAAAATATGTCGAGAGAAACTTTGTTACAAACAGCAATATCTTTCTTAAGTTTGCTAATATTAGCAACCATAAGCTAACCAGACCAATTACAACTGTAGCAGCAAAGCAACTATTAGCTTTAAGTAAAGACTCTGAATACCACTGATGATAAATGTCATAACTATCTAAGTATAGAGCAGCATATTCTTCTCCCTGAAGAGATCATCCTTATATAAGTCTGTATTCTGGCACTGAAACGACTGATTTATTAATATTTCGGTAACTGATCGAGCCTGTCTGGCCCTCATCCTTCAGCAGCGTGAAGCCTCCCTGACTGTATTTGCCCTAAGCGGAGTTCTGTGACCTTGTTAAAGCTTACTTCAATACACCACCCTTGATTAAATACAGGCCACACTTTTACACTGTAAGATTATACTATTTAGATCCCAATTAAATTCATAGCAAGGAAATTGGATCATAAACTCTTTAAAGGATCGTTAACAATCATTAGACGGGATAATGGCATGGCAATCAAAATATGTTAAAAAAAAAAAAAAACAACTTCCAAAGTCTTTTAGTGACTTTGTTGTTTTTGGACATTTTCCAAGCTGATTAATGTAGAATTGATTGATTTACAGTTGTAATTAGCTGTCTTCTGCATAGATGCATAATAATCGTATATCTCCCTGCTTGTTTTTAAGTATTAATTGGTTTCATTAACAAAAGGAGTTAATTGAATAACAATTAACAAAGTTGGTGATGGCATCAACGCAGCGCGTGCAAACTCCCTTGTGTTTTCCCTATGATGATAATGAAACCACCTTTTTATCAGATTGGAATTTTGTGTGTTGGACTATGTAATGACTAATATGATATTGGGCTTATTAGTTTATTCGAGTGGCTCAGTGAGGCGTTAAGCTGGTATTGAACACGTTGTGTTTAACAGGTAGGCACCATATGCTGCCTTAATCAGACATTGGAATCACATTTGGTTGTTAAATTGTCTTCTAATAAAAGCAGGTAGTAAAACAACTTGAGCTAATTCAATTTCAGGCAAATTTGGGTGAAGTGAACAGCTGTTCATATTTTGTTGAATTGTTTTAACATTCCCTCTCTTGTTTTTTTTTCTTTTTTCTTTGTTTTTTTAAGGTTTAACTTCAACAGCCTGTTTGTTCTTCAACTTTTCTTGTAGAAAATAGAGATGGAGGGTGGACTAGCTGTCCACTCTCCTTAAAAGAAGACAATACCAGGCATATTGTAGTGACAGCTTGCATTGTGTGTGTGTGTGCATGTGTGTGTGTAAGAGAAAGAAGACAGGAGAGTGAGCATGTGTGTGTGTGTGTCTATGTTAGAAAAACAGAAAAATAGAGAACGTGTGTGTAAGTGTGTGTGTGTGTGCATGTGTGTTACAGTGACAGCTTGTATTCTCCGTGATTAATGATGTGCTGTGTGACTTGATAAGTGCTTCGGAGGACCAACGCTTGTTTCAATTAGACCTTGTGAAGGTCGCGACGCCGCGCCGGCCTCTCATTATCATATCCATAATCAATCCACATTATCATAGGGGAATGTGGAATGGATGTGTGATATCTTGGCCATACACACACACACACATAGAGGGATGAGCACACACACAGACACCTAATCACATACCAAAACACAATGACATACTCTCTCACTCACAAGAGCACACACACGCACACACACACACCACACACCCTTCACTCCAAGTTGATTTGAATCATAACAGTGGCTGTCGGAACGGATTGTCTGTTCAGATTAAGAGTGTGTTTCTGAGAATTAAGCAGCGCTGATGGTGGTGGCATTTCAGATCCCCTCTGCAGACACAAATGCCAAAACATCATTCTGTCACCCCCCCTCCTCCTCCTCCTCCTCTTTCCCTCTCACACAACCACATATACGACCTAATGCACACACACTCACACACTTAACCAGGACCCTGGGGCATTTTTAATAGAGGCGAAGTGATTCGTATGTTTTTACTCCTCTAATGAGAACAGATTGAGTGGTATTTACACTTCATCGGCTGATCTAACCACCTACACATTTCCCTCATGCTTGTGCTGCTCACTGGCCAAAACAGACATGTGGAAAGGACCAGAGCTTGGCTTTCAAACAGCGACACAACATGAACATTATCTTTGTCTCTTTGGCTCATGATGGCACTACTGCAAGATAAATATGAATTATTAAAACAGGAAAACTGTAGCTAGATTTAGTTTCTTTAAGGCAGTTGTTTTTATTTGACTCGCACAGTAAAAAATTGTAAGGAAAAGGCGCCTGAAGCCAGATTCAAATCTCTGGCAACCACACTGGTCCAGGGGGGTGACTCACTTGGGATCTGACTGTTGTTTCCCACTGAATCTTTAATTTAATCAGTAAGTCTACCTGAGATCGAAACATGAAAAAAAAATTAGGTCACCTATTTCCTCCAAAAACATTCAAACAACAAGCTATTGTAGACCATACAATACAATAACATGAATTAAGGCATATGTTTGAGGTTAAAACTTAAATTACATACAGTACTGGAGCAATTATGGGAATTACAGGAGATATAAAAAATTAATTAACGCAGGAATATTCAGTGAAGGGAGAATCTTCCCAGGCGGTCAAGATAGAGGAAGAGAAACTTAAAGTACTTTAAAGAGTATCCAAGGGATAAAGTCATGCAGCAGAAGAAGAGATATAATCTTTTTAATTCCACGTTCTTCCTTGTAATAAACTAGCGCCTACATTACCCACAATGCAACTCAACCACCAAGAGTTTGGTCAGAGATTTGAGTGTGTTATGACAGTAACTTCGATATAGCAGGCTACAAAGGTCTGGTAAGCTCACTTCTTTCTAACTCCACACATTTTTTCCTTTTCATTTCTAAACTTGTAGTCAGACCCGACTGACACTGACTCAAGCGACATCACTTGAGGCAGACGTCACACAGCTCCCTCTGGAGCCACAAAAGTCTTTGTACAACTTTTTACACATATGCACTAATGCTCCCCAAGACTTGTAGACAGACTTTGCTGTGTAAAAATCGTGGAGTTCCCCTTCATATAAGCGCGACTTTGTTTCTTTCTTGTCCTCTGTATGGTAGCCTACACTGTATCTTTATACTTCAGAAACTGGAGAGATTTAGCAGCAAGCATCGGTTCATTGTTTCATTTCATGGGAGTTTAAGCACAATAGCTGCTGTAGGAATTAAACCTATGACCTTCCTGTTGTGAGACAAAGTCACTTCCCACCAGGGCATCCTGCAACCTAATGGTAACAGGGTTCTCGTAGACACTGTGGTTGCTTACCAGACCGTGGATGGATGACAAATTAAACAAACCGTCTAAGGTTATAATAATTTCTTCAGGCAGACACATTACTCATCGGGTCCTTGTTTACACCACCTTTTTTGTGGGCTAACTGGAATCATGGTATATCAGTAAATCTATGCCACAAGCCTAAGAAGTTGCAAAGCACTGGCCTGGGAGGTTAAAACCGAACGTTTCACCACTTATTAAACACTTAAAGGTGGGAATTTATGACATGAATCAGCTCTGCTTAACACTGATGGCTTTATCGGTGTATTTTCTACAGATGGAGAAAGAGAGTCGTGACATTTCTTTTTGGCAAGGAAAAGGCCAGACTCAGCAGGAGTTATCAAAGGCAAAAAGTAAAAAGTTCGAGTTAGCTATCTCTCTCCCCCTCTCTCTCTCTCTCTCTCTCTTCCCCTGGAGATACTCATGTTAAGCATAATTAAGCAGATTTGATTAGCATCAAGCCTGGCTTCCTCTCTTGACTTTTAATGAATGTAAATCTACCATCTACATCCTAAAGATTAATTTCTGCCAATTAAAAAACACAAGAGGGCTTATTGGAGAGAGAGGGGGGAGGTGGGGGTGGTGGTGGGTGGAAAAAGAGTGTTAAAGTCCTTTGAGTTGGAGTACAGTCGGAGTTTTATCCTCTTCCCCCTTGTCTTATGGTGAGATGGTCTCTGGAGATCTGTGTCTCTCTCTCCCTCACGACCAAGATCATTATCAGCACAATGTTCCGTGAAAGCCACTTTGAAAGGACTGCGAGCTCCATATGTAAATGATGGGAGTGTGTGTGCATGTGTGTGTGTGTGTGTGTAGACTGGATGAGGAAAAGGGGAACAGGTAAAGGGGTCAATTTGTCAAGCCAAGGTTATTGCACCCACCCCCCCTCCCTCCTCTCCCCTCTATAAGCTTTTTGTACAGTCTCTCATCTCTTTTGTTTGACTCTTTCTGGAGCCTTTTGATTCAAATTCAAATTCAAATTTTTGTTGATTTAAGAGCACGGTGGTATGGAGTACAAACATTACAATAACAATAAAACAACAGCACCTGGCAGGAAAGAACGGAGGTCAAACATCCTTTACTTTTTTATTTTTTAACAAAAAATAAAGAGACTCTTGTTATCCTATTGAAACGTTTACATCGATTTATGTCCTGTTTAAACACTCCCCTTTAAATTGGACATTAAAACTGCATGCTGGCACACCTAAGAGGTTTACTATGACACTCGTATTAAGTGATATGATTTGATATTTGGAAGTCTTAAAAAAAAAAAAAAAAACCTTCCTACTTTATTCCAAAGCCTATCCATATTTACTGTCAAGACAAATAACCTCAGTGATCAGATCATAACACATTTTCAAGGATAACACAACTATTAGCCCCACATGGCAGTGTGGGAAGATAAATAAAATAGTTGTAAAGAAGACAGATTGAGTGCCACAGACACACTAAGCCTCATCAGGAGCATTAATATCAAAGTGTCTTTTGGTTAGGCGTTCACAAATAGGCTTATCCAAAGTTTATGTAGGCTAATCTTTGCTCTCTCTCTCTCTCTCTCTCTCTCTCTCTCTCTCTCCCTCTGTGTGAATGTGTCTCTCACTCTCTAAGAACATGCCCAGGCTCCTCCTCTTTATGATAATGTGACAGTAGCATCTCCAGCTCGGAGACAAGCCTCCTCTCATTCTGACTCAACTATGTGATCTGTTTTTCCACACACGGACCCTTGTCTCCTCTCCTCTTCTTTTATCCCCCCTCTTCTCCTCCTCTGCACACTCGATGCGCACTTCCATCCCGCAAAGCAAAACTGCATTTGTTGTTCAGCGAAGTTACTTTCTTTAAATAGTTGACTCTGAAGTTTACTTTTTTTTTTTCTTAATTCTCGGACATGACCACCATGGCAACTCCGGCTGCTCCGGCTCTGCTCCCCGCCGCTCCACTCGGGCACCACCCGACGCCGAGTTCCGTCTCTCCGGCCACCAACTCTCCGCCACCTGCGGCCACCTCCGCCGCTTCTTCGCCGGCTCCTCCGGTGGCGCACCCGGCGCTGCTTCACCAGTTCAGGGCGGACCTCTTACTACCTAACGGGACCCCATTAAAGACCGGAGGAGCCCCGGTGTCCAGCAGCGCTAAGCCAGTGTACGCCACCCCGTCTCCCGTGGAGAGCACGCCGCAAAACAACGAGTGTAAACTGGTGGAGGTGAAAGGTGCCAAGCTGGCCTCGTTCACGGTGAAAGACACGGAGCTCATCTGCCTGCCGCAGGCTTTCGACGTCTTTCTCAAGCACCTGGTCGGCGGGCTCCACACCGTCTACACCAAGCTGAAACGGCTGGACATTTCCCCGGTGGTGTGCAACGTGGAGCAGGTCCGTGTGCTGCGGGGGCTTGGGGCTATCCAGCCCGGGGTGAACCGGTGCAAACTCATCTCCAGGCAGGACTTCGAGACCCTCTACAACGACTGTACCAACGCAAGGTGAGTGGGGGTGGGTGTGGGGTGACAGCGTGACCCTGTAGATGTGGGGTTACCCTGCTTATGTTTGAGGGGAGGGCTGGGGCTGGGCGCAGCAGGTGGGGTTATCTATAATCCAGGGAACATTTAGGATTGTAGGAACTTCTGCTCACCTTTATACTGTCTGCAGGTCATGACAAAACTTCCATGATGCATCACAACAATCTAAATTGTGTGTGAGTTATAATTCATGATTATGATGTGATGTTTTATTTATTAGGGATAATATATCTCCTGAAATCTGCATGAGAACCCTCTAATTTAAAGGAGAAGCCACTGTTAAACATGTATATGGGATATGCCATAAATGATTTGTGTCTAAAAATATGATCTGTGTTTGTTTGTGTTGGAGGTTTTATACCATTTGATGCTGACTGCAGGTTCACATAACCCCTTTTTATTTGCTACATTAGTGCTGCTCTAGCTTTGTCACTAATTACCATTTTAATGGATGATGAACGCTGTGATGATGATGATGAGCGATGATGATGATGATGATAATGAATTTTAGTAATCTCAGAAAAGAAAAAACTCTTAAAAGTTTGTCATGTTATCATAGGCTATGATCTCTCTCGCTCTCTCTCTGACACACACACACACACACACACACACACACACGCACACATTGAATCTGACACTGTCATTCTGAGAAATTGATTCTTCACAGAAATTAATTAATTTTCATTTGGCCCCAAGCGGCAGCTTAAATCAGGACAAGCTCACTCACTCACTCACTGATCCCTTTTGCTCTCTCTCTTTCCTTCTCTCTGCCTCCCTCTCTCTCCCTCCTTAATAACTCGCTGTCTTATCATATCAACACTCTTTAGCCCAGAGCATCAGAACAGAGAAGATGATTAAATGAATTCTCGGTATTTATGATGCGATTATGTAAATGAGCTGTTTTGCAGAACTCCGATGGTGACCAACTACATGGGTCATCAATCCAATGCACCGCAGAGATGTTTGGATAAAGTGGCGGGGATTTGTGGTTTCCTGGTGCCTCGGTCTGCTGTTTTGCGGACCACATGCTCGTAACAGCATGGGTTTCAATCCAGAGGAGTGTGGATTAGCCTTAGTTTGGGGAATTTATTATTGTTTGATAGTTAATCCCTGCTCCTTGGAGCATGAATGATCCTATTTACACCTGCCATTAAACGCAAATAGAGGATGTGTCAAGATGTGTCTAGATTAGACATTAAAAAAACAGATTTTGTAGTGTGTAAACTCCCTTTTCCCATTTCTTTTTTGTTTCCTGGGTGTTGGTCAGATCATTCAGGTGCTCTTTTTTTTTTTATCTTTGAGCTGCATTTTGATTTTAATACCAGATGTTATCCTTTGATGCAAGCTTTGACTTGTTGAGCAAAACCGGAAACAAACTATTGTGAGAAACAGCTTCCAACTCCACGTGCGTGGATGAACACCTGCGCTTAAGCATTTCAGGCCCTCCAACCAAGATAAAAATCCAGATGCATCTTCTGGCTGCTTTGGGATTTCTTCTGTGTCAGGTGTTAATGGGAACGTTGTTCTACAACCGCTGAAAATACGCAGCCTCCGCCGTCTCTAATTATCCACACAACACTCAAACAGCCTTTAGTTAATGAGATCTGGAAACATCACTCGTCTGAAATCTTCAAACGACTTCCGTGATTCTTTGTCTGAAGGCTTCAAATGTGCTGTGGTAGCCATTAGTATCAACGCCAAGCATTAGGAGTTTCTAAGTAATCCCTCGTGTAGGCACAGAGCAACATGGAGTAGCAGGTAAAACTCGAGATGGTTAAAGGCTTGCCGATTAAGCCTAAAAGTTAAGAACATCGCCAAAAATGTGATGTTACAGCTCTCAGACAGCGTCAGAGCTCAATGAGGTTGTTGTTACTGATTAAGACAGCCATCACTTATTATTTTCCAGTCCAGTACAGTCAGACAGGCTGGAGGAGCAATAACAGCCTTGTGTCATAGTTTGACACGACTAACAGAAGGCTTTACATGGATTCCTGCTGTTTATTCTTTTGGCTATTTGTTCATTCATTGGTTCATTTTTTTTAAAAATATTAAAATTAAACATTTTGAAGCAAAGGTTACACAAATGTCCTCTGTTTATCGCTCTTTCCCCTCTCTTCTTTGTCTCTTTTACTCCCGCTGTGCACAAACACACACACACACACACACACACATACACCCTGACCACTGACTCATCAAACCATGAAGAAGGGCCGACTTCACCCTCAGTCAAAGCCGAGTTATAATTCATGCATAGGTGGCACACAAACACACACACACACTCTGTCATCTCCTAACACACACACACACACACACTCACATGGTCACGCCTGTGTGTTTGCTGGCTTTGCTGCTAAATGACATTAGTTCCACAGAGAGAACATGGCGTGTAGGAGGCAACCTGATCCTCCGTCCTTTTCTTTCTCCCTCACAAAGGAACAGTTTCATTCTCTGTTAGGAACACACATCAAACAGCTCGCTCAGGTCAAACTGTGAGTGCGTGCGTGCATGTGCACATATTGTAGATATACGTGTATGTATACTTGTGTGTAGAGTACACAAATGCCACCCCTCACATGTTACATAAAAGAAGTGTAATGTGGCGAGATACAAGATCTCTGGTTACTTTTTAACAAAGCACAAGTTATAACAGCACACTGGTTTCTGCATTTGTGCGTGCAGACATCTTTTATGCACAAACACCTGAAAGGTAGCACAAGATATGTGTTTAATAAGCAATGCTAATTTAAAGTGTTCAAAAAATAATGTTTTATCATTTGCCGCTTGATATCTACCTTGTTTACCATCGTTTCTGAGATAACCGTCTTTAAGATTTCTGCCTCCAGCCCCGTAACGTGGAGGTGAAAGGAATTTTGTTTGTGGTGTTCAAAGCGCTGGAAAAGAAAAAGTGCCTTTCCAGAAACAGCGTCCATGTTGTTCTGGAGAACAGATAACACACAGACAGTTAACAGTTTTCAAAGGACCTACTTCTTAAGAAAAAGTCCCCATGAAAACACACTGACATTGTGTTATGTTGATTATCCATTTCTGGAGAGAGACGTTTGCTGAAAATATCATTTTCGAACAAACAAAAAACATCTCCATTGTATTGGGATGGAAGCAGAAACTTCATAACCAGCATGTCAACTAGACGTGAAAAGGAAAATGTGTTTTCTTTTTGTAATTAATTGACCCATTAAGGGATATGTTGGAGTTCACACTTGTTTCTTTGCACAGACATTTACAAAAGGACAGTCAAATAAGAAGCAGGTGTAGAATAAACGTTAGTTAAATCAAACGATGAATGATAAATGAGACGAAGCGGCCTGCCGAGTACAACAAAAACCCGCTCTTTGTGTTTCTCTGTGGCAAACCTCGACCACGCAAGTTGGCAGCGGTAAGCCAGTGTTGTGTGTGTGTGTGTGTGTGTGTGTGTGTGTGTGTGTGTGTGTGTGTGTGTGTGGGAAGGTGGACTTCTCAAAGCTGAGCCCCACTGCCATGCCATAACTCACTGTCAAAGTCAGCAGCGTTAAGATGAAGGGGAGGAGGGCTGTGTGTGTGTGTGTGTGTGTTCGTTTATGTGTGTGCGTGTGTGTGTTTTAGGGTGGGGTGATTAGCTCAACTTTAACCTCCGCTCTCTTTTGATGTTTTATAGAGAAGAGCACGATGAGATAGAGAGGGCCTCCATGTCTTCCACTGTGACAGCTTTTAAGGGAGTACAGACTTTTGCACATACACACTTTTACACACACACGCACGCACACACACACACACACACACACACACACACACACACACACACACACACACACACACACACAGTCTTGACATCGTCTTGACCCTGGAATGTGGGAGAGGAATGCGAGGCGGTATCAGTTTAGGAGATCAGATTCTTGCCATGATCAAACGTCCTGTGTGTGTGTGTGTGTGTGCGTGTGTGTGTGTGTGTGCGCGTGTGTGTGTTGTCCTGCCTGCTTCTTTCATGACATCATCACACAGGCTTCCCTAATAACAATGGCGCATAAAGCTTTTTCAGCCTTCGATTTGAGAGGAAGATCACAACATCAATCTTTCTCTGCCTTCTCTAACCAGCAGCGTACGTCTTCCTGCGCACGGCGTCGACGATATGATTTATCAAACCGGACCGTGACGGCGAATACAAACCCGTGTGATAAACACAGATTGAAAGGATGGGAGCATGGGAGCTGTAAACCGCCGCTAATATATTCCAAACAAAATCTTGTTTGAGCTAGTTCTGTTTTTTTTTTCTCCCTCTCCTACACACACTCACATAAACACAAGCACACACACACAGCTGCTACCTATCAGCACCTCAGTCCCTTCAAGCCAGTAGCTGTTCCACTGTTTTGACTGTAACACTTCCTCTTCTTTCATTACTTTTCTTTTTGCCCCCTGTGTGTGTGTGTGTGTGTGTGTTAGCGAGGAAGAGAGAGATCTGTCATCTTTGTTATGTTTTGTTTCTGTTCCACCTGTGCTAAGCTCCAGCTGCCATGTTTGGCGTTTCATGTTTCAGGTAACACACACGCTAAGCTTGGAGGGCAGAACTCAATGTACAGAGTACCCTTTTTTTGTGTGTGTGTGTGTGTGTGTGTGTGTGTGTGTGTGTGTGTGTGTGTGTGTGTGTGTGTTTGTGTGTGTGGCCAGAGCGTTGGCATGAGGGAGGACGTCTGGGTGAGATTTTAATTAAAGTTTGAGACAAAGAGGTCATAAGCCATACACCCCCTCCTCTACACATGCACACACACACACACACACACACACACACACACACACACACAATACACTGTTTTCTCTCTTCCCCCTCCTCTCTCTCATTCCATCCCCTCAGCTTGATGACTTTTCCATGAAAGGCTTTTTCATTAATCCTACCTCAGGGAACCGGTGCTCTCCAACCTCACACACACACATACACACTCGCATGAACAACACACACATAGACCTCCCTCTACGGGTCACTTTGATGTATCAACGCACTTGCAGACTAAACACAAAATTAGGTTCCAGTTCTTTATGCCTCCTAAAATGCAACATATACAAAGGCACGCACAACACACTCACCCACTACACGCACGCATACACACACACACACACCTACACACATACCGAGGCCATTAATTAGTGTGTGCAAATAAACAGTAGTAAGGGAAAGGGAAGTGGCTGCAGTAAAAACCAACCACACTCTTTGGTCTCTGTGTATTTTATTTCCCCCCACTGGTGCTCGCTTCTGCATTTGAATGTGTGTGTGTGTGTGTGTGTGTGTGTGTGTATGTGTATGTGTTTATGCGTGTGTGTTCATATGACGTGTTTCAACATCAGTTGCAGTGGAACTGTGTTGCTTTACCTTCAAACTCAAGACCTATAAATACATTTCCTGCTTTTGTCAAGCACAGTATGCTGCTCTATATGCACTGCAAAAAATATTGTGTGTGATGTGAACACACCCTCTCCAAAGCGCACACACACTCACACACATGCACACAACAACTTCATCTCTCTCATGCGTTACACTGCTGTGAATATCTGTATGTCTACCTGAGTGTGTGTCTATGTGTGTCTCTCACTGTCTACGTGCCTGTGTGTGTGTGTGTGTGTGTGTGTGTATATGTGTGTGTGTGTGTGTGTGATATCTGATGTCAGCTGTCACATCCCAGTCGGTCTGGGCCCATAATAAGAGACAATAATAACAACTCATTAAAACCGAGGGCAGGAACTGTGGAGCTCATCGGCTCATCAAATTAACCTTTGAACACTTCATACACACACACACATGCCAGACACACACACACACACACACACACACACACACACAGAAGCTACCTGTTTTTCTCCCACAGTTAGTGACTACACAATCTTTCTCTCTGTCTTTTTGTCTCTCTCCACCCCCCCCCCCCCCCCACCCCCCCTTCTCAGTCAGTGGGTGTGTCAACAGGGGATTGGTCCTTTCTGCTGGGTAATTGATGAATTATATGCAATATGCAAATGAGGCGCCATTAATCTCCTGACTGACAGCTTCGTTTATGGGGCCTTAATGACGGCTGGATTAGATTCTAATTAAAATCTGCTCAAAGACACCCCACGCTAGGAAGCTGCTGCTGCTGCTGCTAGTCTATCTCTCCCTCTTTTTTTTTTTTTTTTTTTTTTTACTCTTTCCCACCTTTTCTCACTCTCTCGGTCTCACCCATCTCTCACTTTACATCTCCTCACCTTTCCCTCCATCTCCCTTTTCATCTTTATTGTTCTTTCTGTTTCTTTTGCTCTCTGTCACACCTTCTTCGTCTCCTCTTTCCTCTTTCTTTTTCCCCGTCTTTCACTCACTCTGTCTTTTCATATCGCACACACACACACACACACACACACACACACACACACACACACACACACACACACACACACACACACACACACACACAGAAACACACACTTCACAGGCACATGTGCACACTTGCCCACAGACTCATGTTATCCAGTGTCAGGCTGGTATGAAAGGAGATGAGCTGCGCTGCTTGTCATTAAGCCTGATGTGGCCCGTGTCATTTCCCCTGTCAGGACATTCACACCATTTAGTCAGAGCCAAAGTGATGTCTGACAGCTTTTCACATACTTCCACGAGGATTGATTGAGCATGCCCAGTTCAATCAAAGCATGTGAATCTGCTTGTAGTCACAGCCTTTATTGAGGAAATTTGTGACACGGCGGGAAAAAAGGGAATGAATGACCATATGGGGAAAGGATGTAAAGGGAAGGAGGCGAGCAAACACATTTAATA
Source organism: Argyrosomus regius (assembly GCA_946959425.1). Classification (NCBI taxonomy): domain Eukaryota; kingdom Metazoa; phylum Chordata; class Actinopteri; family Sciaenidae; genus Argyrosomus; species Argyrosomus regius. The sequence goes on along the minus strand of OX336894.1, from coordinate 10,066,374 downwards.
AGCAAACAAATGAATGAGTAAGCTGAACAGTAATGAGGTGCTTTATTGATGCCACAGGGAAACTCCTTTTCTGCTTGCTCGTATCCACAGGGAGGTCAGATTTGCTGTACAGCAGCCTTCCTGGAACCGGTCAGGTTTCAGTGTTTTGCTTGTTGACACTTCAGCAGGATCAGAGGTTTACAGACTGAAGGACAGTTTCTCTAACCAGGCCACCCATCTCAGTCTCAGCATGAGAAACTGACTGACTGAGGGAATAAAGTATTAAACTGCCTAATGACTAATGTTAGCCTGTGTTTTTTTGCCTGCAGTTCGAGGCCAGGACGACCGCCCAAGAGGCTGCAGAGTGTGACAGAGGGCGGGACTCACCACATGCTGTCCCACAGTGGTCTGATGCACGCTGGGATCATGCCTCCTGCAGGTGACCACCCAGGCCTCACCATGCACATACAGTACACATGTATCCATGTGCACACATGTACCGTAGGAACAATATCACACAGGCGCACAGACTTGGTAAACTAGCACTGTTGAGAGGAATCATTTCTGACACCACATAATTATAATGTCCACTGTGCATTTTAAATCGACTATCTGTCATCATATTCAAGTCCTAAAATTGGCATTTTTTTAAAAATATGAAAAAGAAAAAACAAAAATATATATTTTTTCTTTTGTTGTGTTCAAATCTTTTATATGGCTTAATTCTATTTGCCTTGATGGGCGAGACTATGTAACCTTTTTTGACAGATTTGTTTGCTTCCAGTATTTTACATGACTTTTTTTGCTCAGTAATAATCAGGATCTCTGAGTCACACAGAAGTTTATCTGCTGAAGTGAAGTTACAGCAGAGCCGTTTCTTCATTTACATGTACGATCAGAGTCCGTGGTCCAATGGGATCGCAATTTCAGGAACATAAAGTTGTAATGATGTTAATAAAAACTTGTTTGGAATAATGAATTGTAGTCACTGACACACGTGTAGTTATCTTCAGTATTTCAATAGAAATGTTGAAAATGTGGAAATATTCAAATTAATTGATCAGAATAAATTAGTGGACAAAATGTTAGAAAGAATAAAAATTACTTCTTTTAATAAACTCCTCGACTCAAATATAAATGTATTTTTAATTATGTGTAATTGATATTTTAATAATATTTGAGAGGCTACATACAAAGTTTGATAATGTTGTAACAGTCGGTTTGGGTTCTGTTCATTTTATGAAACGTTTTATCACTAAATTGTCTTTAATAATAATTACACAATATTACACAACTGCAAATATTACTACTTATTGTAAATTTAAAATTACTTTCATATACGTGTAGTCCAGTGACATATTATAATATTTTTTCCACTAAATATTATAGTTTAATTTAAAAAATGCATAAAAGAGCAGCATTAACACATTAAATCACATTAAAGTTTAAAACATGGCCAAATCCATTCAGTTCACCTCGCAGTGTATTGTGTATCATTCATTAAAGGGAGACAAAAGCTCTCTGACTCTCATTTCAGAAGCATTTCATAAGGTCAATTTTTGTAATTCCTCCAAAGTGTACAGAAGTCACAGTAGAAATCCCTCCAGGAATTGTTTCAAAGAGTGAATTACTGTCATATTGTTGCTTCATCCCTCAGAGGAGGTGTTCTTAAAGTTCACATGTTGTTCTATTTACAGCTGTCAGAGAGGGAAAGCAATGACCTGACCTGGCAACCAGCTGCGTTGCGCCATCAGTGTAAAGAAATAACAGGTTGCTCAAGCAGGATAGATATGTAATGGCGCGGTTGTGTACTTTCTCTGCAAACCCACATAATGACACATTTTACCCATCATCGATAGCATGAGGAGGCGGGGTTCTGGGAGGTGACCTGCGTGCTGATTAATAAAATTAGCATACACACTGCTGACACGCGAGAAACAACTCATAACTTGCAAGTTGGTGTTTTTTTTTAAATTACAAGTACACAAAGTCCTCTGTTAAGTTGAGTCAGATTCATAACCTTTAGACCTCTGATCAGTTTCCTTAAAAATCTCCTGTTTGAAAAGCAGGACTAGAAATATGTTCAATTTGTTTGTGACTGTAAATTGTCCCATTGTCATTTTATAAACACTTTAACCCATTAATTGTCTCTTCGAGTATGAAATTAAGTTTTAGGATAATTAGGCTATTTCTACTGTAGTGAAAAACATAAAAATGTTAATATGTCTGAAGGAAATTCTGGTATTTGTAGTGTCAGAATCTCTTTTAGTCATCTGCCTGCTAAAGGCCACAGTGCTTCTTGTTCTTGTCACAAACAGTTGTGTGTTTGAGCCCCTATTGTGTTATGTTTGTGTGTGTGTGCAGCACAGAGAAAGGGAGAAAAGTAATTGTTGGCACCTCGCCGCTCTCAAAGTTGCCCTTGGCTTTGTGCTCTTCACTGCAACCTGATCTTTTCATTCCCCGCCTCAAAAGAAGCCATTTTCTGTTAGCGCCGCTTCCTCTCACTGTTCAAAGGTGCTTGAGTGTGTGTGTGTGTATATGTGTGTGTTGCGTATGCGTTGAGTGTTCAAGAGCATCTTTCTCAGTGGGAAAAGAGTCTTTTTCCACCAAAGGAGAGGGCACGGCGGCAATGTCAGCGCCACTGATTAGAACTGGCCACATGAGAGGGGAGAAAGAGACAGAGAGAGGGAGGACATTTGAGCGTAAAAGGCAGGGGAAATCTTTGATGTGATCCTCCTTAGTCTCTTTTTCTCGCCCTCTTGCACTCACACATACACACTCGCAACACGGTGGCTTATGTCCCGCTGTGATGCTGACATTTGAAAAGGTAAAGTAAGGAGAGGGGATGGGAGGAGAGCAGGAAAGAGGGCAGGAAAGAGAAGAAGAGAGGATGGGGGGGGGGGGGGGGGGGGACAATTTGTTGTGGTTGTCCTGGACAGACAGACTGTTTGGCTCAGACGAGCATTGTGTAAGAAAAAAAACACTCAGCAGCTCAGTTTGTTGCAAATGTTTCGATGTATCCAAGATCAGGAAATTAAGACTTATGGTTTGTTTGCATTTCCTCAGTGGTGTTTGCACAGTTGCGTGGTTTGTCCAACTTTAATAATTCACTGTGTTTGTCTGTATTAGTGCGAGAGATATTTAATTTTCTGTGGCATAAGATAGAGTTTTAAAGGTTGCTCTGTGGGTCAAACTACCTTCTGAGGTTCAAGGCACAAATTAAAATGTGGCTCAGCCCTCCTGCCACGTTTTGTCACTCTCCATTTCGTATCCTCCAAAAGTGCACAACCCCTATTAAAAAGTATCTTCGCCTTTTTTTTCTTTTTTTTTCTAACGCTTGTAATTTACACTGATAAAGAAGCACTTTCTGGCTAAAAGGTGGAGCTGCTGCCGCCGTAGAGTGTCGTCCTGTGTGCTGTGCTGTGGGATGTGATGTCCCTGTGTGGGAGAGATGAATGTCTTGGCTTGTTCCTATCACTGCTGATTCCCTGGCAGACTAAATGGCCAGTGCAGCGGTGCAGTCAGAATGAATGGCTGGCCTCTGTCTTCCCATGACAACCTCCTGCCTACCCACTGCTCTAATCCTCCACCGGGGCCATTGATCTGGCTCTTATTGATTCTTTCTCTTTCTTTCTTTCTTTCTTTCTTTCTTTCCTTCTTCTTCTTTTTCTTCCTCTCTCTATCTGTCTCTCTCTCTCTCTCTCTCTGTCTCTCTCAGATCTGTCTGCCCTGGCCAAGAAGATCAAGCTAGAGGCAATGGCCAGTTACCACAGCAACCAACAACATGGCGGGCCAAACGGAGAGAATGGTGACCACAACCCCGGACTGGGTGAGTCCCATCCGTTTGTCCATCCGCACACACACATGTGTGCGTGTGAAATGTTTAATTAGGGTCGTATAACACGTCGTGCGACTGCTGTTGTCTGTACACATCTGTGATGCCAAGTCAATACGACTTGAGCAGCTGTGTTTATGTGCGGCTGCTGAACCAAGCTGATTAAAACCAGGATGTGACATCACCTCTGTTGCCTGTACGTTTCCTTTGAGAGACGATTAAGGAAAAACAAACTTCAGCAGCAATAAGTCAGTTCTTCAGATGAAATTAGAAATGGACATCTGGGTCTGGTAATCCAAACCACCAAAACATGGTGTATATATTTTTTATCACCATATTTCCCTGGTCGTGATAAATGCCGCAAAGGCTAAATGTTTTCTTCATCTTGGATTTGTTTGCATACTTGTGGGATTCAATAAGATTCAGGAAATGTATCCTGAAAAACTCATGCTTCCGTGGCCACAAAATGTTACCGTCAAATCATTAGTACGTATTAGTCATCACATCAAGAGAGTGGAGACCCAAATCAGCTCTGTTACTCACGCTCAACATGGCATCAGTCTGTCATACTGAGTAACATTACCTCAGGATTTACTGGAAGAAAGTCTCTGCTTTTCAGAGCTAAGTAGGCCGTGTGTTCTCATTTACACTTAAGTCACTTTGTCCCTGGAAAGCAAAGAATCACCTCATTTTGGAACAGAGTCCCTTTGGCTACTCATTACATGTGCAGGTATACTTTTTAGTCATATGTTATTTAAAAACTGTTCCCTTTTCCTGCGACCGATGCCTGGTTTTGCAGTTAAAGAGAGCCAGCCAGCGAAAGTGGAGCACCAGCGGACGAGAGCAAGCGCACCGGGATGATAGAGAGATGAATAAGATGAGAGGCTGAAGCCAAATCAATAGTCTTCTCTCTAATTCACTATCCTGAATGCAAACGACAAATGCTGGACAATCGATGGCGGAACGGACACACGCACGCACACGCACGCAAACACGAGTACACACACACACACACACAAACAAATCAGACACACCGCCCCCACTGTTATCGACAGGTTAAAGCGACATCAGTGTGTTTAGACAGATGACAGGGCTTATGGAGGCCTGTGTGGAATACGCTATCAACCTGGGACACACACACACACACATTTATGTGGCGCATACTCCAAGGCTT